>BJKM01000261.1:22500-622500 GCA_015082035.1 Chaenogobius annularis
TATTGTGCTGCCGTATCAACCAAGATCTGACCACAAACTTTGACTCAGTCCAGTTCGAAAATGTAGTGGAGTAGAAAGTACAGACACCTGCACTCAACTGTAGTGAAGTAAAAGTTATTAAGTATCCACTGTAAAAATGTCTTTAGTAAAATACAGATCCTGTGCTTTTACTGTATTTGGTTACTTTCAACTCCTGGGATAGGCCCAGTAATCAGATAAATGAACCCTAAACCAGGTCAAAACATCTGCGCTTTATGCAAATGTTACCATAGAAACTTAAAGCATAAAACAGGCAGTTTATACTGTAATGTCACATGAAGCCAACCTATGTTCATGGTTTCAGCTTCCTGTGTATAGGCTTTTTTGAACACTTTTACCATTCAAACAGTATGATATTTTGGTAACACTTTAGTTTAGAAACTACATATTAATGGATAACAACTAATTGGCATATAAGTCTAATTCATTCAATATTTTTTCATGTTAACAAAGTACTTATTATTCGGCATGACTGTATTCAACAGCTAATTCGCATTTTTATATTACTACTGATAATCATAAACATCATATGGATGTTATTGGATTATCTTAACTAATATGCTCCAAATGTTTCATCATTCTGAAATCCAATGACAGGATATTCATGAAGTTATGTGTAATCCAAGGTAGTAGTTAGTAGTAGTTAGTTAGTAGTAGTCATAGTTGTGAGTACCTTTCTTTTGTCATAGTAAAGCTATTCAGTGTTCTGTGGGCCAAGAGCACAAAATATGATAATGAATTAGAAGGCCCAGCAGAGGATGAACTTCCTGCGGCAGCTGAGGAAAGCCAAGCTGCCAGTGCAGATGATGGTGCAGTTCTACACGGCCATCATTGAGTCCATCCTCACCTCCTCCATCACCCGTGTGGTATGCTGGAGCCACAGCCAGGGACAAACAGAGACTACAGCGCATTGTGCGTTCTGCTGAGAAGGTGATCGGCTGCAGACTTCCATCTCTTGCAGGACTGTACGTCTCCAGGTCTGGGACAGCAGGTCGGATCACACTGACCTCTCACCCTAGACATGACTATTTGAGCCACTCCCCTCAGGCAGGAGGCTACGGTCCATCCGGACCAGAACCTCCCGCCACAAAAACAGTTTCTTTCCCTCTGCCGTTGGACTCATGAACACTTCATCACGCCTTAATTACACCTGTCACTTTAATCATTCATGTAAATACTTCCTATCCACTATTTTGCACTGCCAGTTTGCACAGGTCGTGGCTTGCAGGACTCCAACGTTAGCAGTTAATGTCATCCAAACATAACTAATACTTTCGGAACAAATAAAATCGAAACGTAACTGATTTATACTTTTTCTTCAGAAGGCCGACGTTTAATAATTCCAAGTTTATTTTTATGGTGCTGTGAGACGTGGCCAAGCCAGAGTAAACAGGAAACTACTCCCAATTTATTGTCAGCTTTTCCTCCATTTATTTCTTTTCTCTGTGCTAACGCATAGTTTTAACAACTCTTTTTAAATAAAAATGCTTCAGACACTGGAAATATGATATGGTGGGTCTTGATACAAATGCTGTGCATCAATAAACAGCTGATGCTAACGTGCGATTTGATTTTGTGTAAAATATCCAATGTTCATGTGACCAACAAGTCAACAATGCACGATTCCCTGGACCTGAAAACGGCTTTTTAGTCTGTGTAGAACTTATTTTCTCTGGAGCTCGGCAGCCCTGTGTTCACTGATACAACCAGAAGGAGGATGCTTTAAAATTACAATGCAAACAGATGCAAACAATAAATAACCGGTAGATGTACTAGAATGTACTGTGAAAGAAAAGAGTGCGGGTACAATCCTTTTAGTCAAATCTCCAGCTAAACATAACTTTTGGACATTTGGACAGTGTAGAAGCCTGTCTCGCATCTTCAGGTGCATAAGTGCTGATAGCTCCTGACAGGTTACCATGCTAAAAATGCAAAAGACAACAAACTGTTTCATACAAACTGCTTTAATAAATATTTTATACTAGTGCAAAATGTAAGACTGTGTAAGACTGACAAAATACACCCTATGATACTATTTCTAGCTTGACTTTTATCAGACCTTTGACACTGAACAACAAAGACGTGACGCTTGACTAAAAGTGTCCGCGCACTGTATTGGCCAATAAGAACAAAACAGCCAGCATTCCCACCACTGTGCCACATGACATTAGCTGTTTACTGCGCTGGTGAACGTCTGGTGCATTTGAAGCATATGTTCTGCAGCTGTCCACGTGAGGATTTCAGGCCGGGAAATGCTAACGGCTGTCATCAGCATGAAAACTGTGAGAGCAATATTCCTTTAGCAGGGCAATATTCAGCAGGAGGCATTGAAAGGTATGGAGCAGTGTTTTGTTCATCTACCCTCCAACCCATGGGCATGTGGTTGGAGGCTTTCAGTTTCAAAGTCTGGCAATTAATTTTTTTTTTTTGATGAAGAAGTGTCACCCATCTTATGTGCATTCTGTGTAGGCCCCTTGGAATTAGGGCTGGGTGATAAGCCAAAAGTTGAGAAAGCAGAGACAACATGAGATGCTGGGATAGGCCTGTATAAATAGGGCTTCTGGGTAGTTAGAGGTGCGGTTAAAGAGAGGAGGAGTGGTTGCAGGAGGAGGAGTAGGAGGTTCAGACCTGGTCAATGACAATCATTAAACAATCATTAATTGCATATTAAGTGATGGTTCGTCCCTTTTGAGGTTCATTTTATGGTCAACTCACATTTTGTGCCATACTTGAACCTCAACCAAGACGTTTACAGACACATTTTACATGTTGAAGAGAAAGTTACTGAATCACGATGTGTCGATTTGATCAAAATTGTCACGAAATCAAGATTTTTAGCAGGTCTACTTGGAATAGTATGGACCTTAATGATTTTGGCATGTTTTGGGAACATTTTTAACTTAGACCTGTACTGTATGTTTTAGTCCTTTGGTGATTATATTGGTGATGATATATAGAACGTTCCAGTATTTGTAAACAGAACCCCTGCGTTCTAAAAGCTGGTGCAGTTTCGCACATTCGCACTTTTGCATTTTCAATGGGAGCGTTAGTTTCAGCCTCCAAACAACACGAAGGATGGAAAACTAGGGCTGTTTTGGCAACTGACAAACACTCGATCACAGCCTCATGAAGTGTTTAGTTTAGTTTATTGATGTAGTGATTACCGCCGAAATGAGCACGAATAATCTACCCGTGTATATCCGGTACCAGAAGCGTAGAAACATTTCTTTAATCTAACGTTAGCTGAACAATAAATCCACCAAAAACATAAAAAGCCACAACAGTCTGACAATATACATATATATTCCCCCAATCCTGTGAATTTAAGGATTTGGAGTTGGAAGTTAGATATTTCCTTCAAACAAGTTGTTGAATGTGATGAACATAAAAAGCAATTTGTCTGCGCAACCAAAATGTCAAAAATCCTGTTTTTTATTTTTCTGCCTCATTTCAATAAATGGGATAGAATGTTTCCATAAGTATTAGGCTGTTTGCACAGGTATTCTAAACACGTCACTCCTGGAAGGGTCTGTCATGTAAGCCTACTGAGGTAAAAAGGATATATTGTAGGGCTATATATAAGTATATAAAAAAAAGAGTGATATATGGATTATAAAAAGATTACTCAAGATCCCCAAATAAGAAGACAAATCCAAGTGATATTTGTACTTGCATCAAGTGCAAAACCTTTATGTGTGGCTTTCTGTTTGTTTCACTGCAACACAGTGTGAATGCTGTTTTCAATTTTAAAATGCAGCTTCCTTAATAAAGGTGCACTATGTAACTTTTCTTTTGCCACCCACTTGTCTCCATGGAGATATTATTATTTGGTGTTCTATTTCAGATACTAATTAGCCTGTAAAACTTGGATCTGAGTTTAGGACTAATTGACTTTAAGTTGAGATTTCTGATGTTTGTTCTGGTGAGATCAGACAAATGACATAAAGATTATGAAATAAACATGTTATACTTTAATAACTGTTGTTTGTATGTGATGAAATTATTGATTTGATTAGCACGGGCCAACCAAGTGTAAGAGTTTGAGCAACGGGCAGAGATAGACCATTTTGTGTCCATCTATGAACGTCTACGAGAGCATCACCTGCTTGTCTGCATCCATGAAGACAGATAATGCTGTACTGTGGAAAATTTCCAGGCAAAGCGTCTCCATGGGTACATACAGGTGACATACCCTTTAGAAGAAAATTGATGCAGCTCTTTGGAGAGAAGAGACCGCTTACAGTAAGAATGTATGTTTTTGAGAAGTAAAACACCAAGAAATGAAAGATATTTAAGTTTATTATTATTATTATTATTATTATTATTATTATTATTATTATTATATTATTATATTATTATTATTATTATTATTATTATTATTATTATTATTATTATTATTTTATTATTATTTTGATAGTTGTCTTTTTCTTTTCTTTTTTTCTTGTTTAGTTGAATATTCTTGTTGATATAACCGTTTTAGAAACCTGTTCATGCGCTACCCTTCCTCTCCGTTTCCCCTAAACCATAATATCTAATTGAGCAACCTGTTGCTTCACTGTAGTTTCTGTTGATGTCACCACAGTTTCTCCCTTCTGTGAGCACAACTAAAGCCTTTGAATACCTGTTTTCCTCTGCATCACCTGACTCTGTTTGAAAGCAGCCAAGCCTTCATCTTTTATGTGAAAGTTGCCCTCTAATTTTCCCTGTCTATAGTGCCCCGAGGCCAGCGCGATGGGGTGGGGAGGGTGACATCATGGCGTTTAGGCAAATTCCACACGGTAGAAAAAAGGCCCGGCTGCCGCTTTTCCCCCGTAAAACAGTGGAAACACTATAAAGTTATAGGAAGCGATTAGCCGATCATTAAGCAGCCCAAACAAAAGCTGTCCTGCTCTTCTAAGATTAGTACAAAGGGCTGGGGAGGAGAGGTGGTAGTCAGTTACTTGATTAACATTTTTGTGCACATGAGCAGCATCGTTGTATTGTGCTGTTAGAAAAATGTTTAGGTTTTTACTGAAAAGCGTCATGAATTGAAAAAACATATTTGTGTCAGGTGTCTCGTATTTCATCTTATTCGATGACACTGCTGTGAGACATTTCTTTTGACATATTGTACATATTCCATCACACAACAAAGTAACTATGACATACAACCACTTCTGACAGCCTGGCTCTCCTGCGTGCCCTGTGCCTCTCTCTGCAGTGGTGCCCCCGTAAGAGCAGGGTCAGCCAAAGCCACGTGTCAGCAACCAAACAACAAAGCTTGGACTGGCTCTGGTGCCTGCAGAACATGCTTTGATTTTGTTATATTTTATGACCAAAATATTAATTACAGAGTGAACTTACCTTGACGTTTATTTGTTAATCTAAGAAAACATTTTGTGTATTTACTGGTAAAGTGAACTGGAGCTTTTCCAAAACTTTCTAAAAGAGAAAAAGTACATTATACTAATTTGAATCATCACACACATCATACATTTATTAACTTCTACCTTTTTAATATTGTGTTGAGATTACTACACATGTGTCAATAAACCTATTCTTTCATTTGAGAGCGAGTCATATTTTTTTAACGGTTTCTTGCATCCTTTTATTTCCAAACGCAATCATTCCTAATTGAGGTATTTTTTCGACCACTGCTTTGTACATTCTCAGCGATCACTCTGTGCCCACGTCTGAGGGCTTTTTGGAGCAGGCAGCAGATGAGGTCAGGAGAAACCACACTAAACACGTTATCCCGTCGACAACAAAGCACTGGCCTCACCTAAAACACTCCACAGGTAAACCGCAAGTGAGGAGGAGGTGTCACCAGAGGCTGCTGCCAAAAACTGGAATGATGCAACACGTACGATCTCAAGAGTCGGTTTCTCGTAAACTATCAGCTAATTATGACAACTGGGGTTCAGCAGCCAGTGAGGGAGGAGGAGATAAGTGGTGATGTCAACATTTATTTGGGAGCAGGAGCTAATGTTCCAGTGCTGATTGTATGCTGAAGCAGGTATGACGGTGGAAAACTGAGTCATATCTATAAAGTCAAAATCTAAATATGAACAATATAATTTGACTTTTGTCCTTATATAAACTGTTACTAATAATGACGTTAGCGACTTTTGTAATCACAACTGCCCCGTGGTAGAGACTGACACCATCCTCGACCACCGACCAACTGCCACCACCAACTTCCCAGATAATACTTCACATGATTATAGTACAACATTGAGATATAATATCTAAAAGACTGGAAACAGAACAGCTGTTACTGCTCCATGTAAACTGCTAAAAAAAAAAAAATAGAGAGAACACTTAAACAACATCTTCAAAAAGTCAAAGAATGAGATCCTTCTGTCAGAATTCTTTATTGATTAAATATTGGAATGTATTGAGAACAAAATAAAAGAAATCCTCATCCCATGGAGATCTGAAGTCGAAAACATGCTCAAAATCAAAGTGGCAAATCTGTTCACAGGCTGATCCAACGTCTGTGAAAATTCCTCCAGAGGAGTCTTGATGAGCCTCAGTAGTGTGTGACCTCCACGTGCCTGTATACACTCACTACAACGCCTGGACATGCTCCTGGAGACAACAGATGCTCTCCTGAGGGATCTCCTCCCAGACCTGAATCAGAGCATCAGTCAGCTCCTGGACAGTCTGCGACGTGACATTGGTGGATGGACCGAGACATGATGTCCCAGATGTGGTCAGTTGGATTCAGGTCTGGGGAACGAGCAGGCCAGTCCATAATACCAAGGCCTTCATCATACAGGATCTGCTGACACACTCCAGCAACACGAGGACTTGCATTATCAAGCATCAGTCAGAACCCAGGGCCCAATGCACCAGCATATGGTCTCAAAATGGGTCTGAGGATCTCATCCCAGTACGCAATGGCAGTCAGGCAGTCTGGCTAGCACATGGAGAGCTGTGCGGCCCTCCAAAGAAATGCCTCCCCGGACCATCAGACTCACCGCCAAACCGGTCATGCAGGAGGATGGTGCAGAACGTTCTCCATGACGTCACATCTGTCAAATGTGCTCAGGGTGAACCTGTTCTCATCTGTGAAGAGCAGAGGGTGCCAATGGTGAATTTGCCAATCATTTTGTAGGACAGTGCTCCTCGTGTTCCTCTGCACACAAAGGAGCAGATAGTGGTTCTGCTGCTGGGTTGCTGCCCTCCTTCGGCCCCCTCCTGGTCTCCTGGTGTACTGGCCTGTCTGTTGGTATTGTCCGAGCTCTCGACACAAACCTTCTTGCCACAGTGCGGATTGACTCGTGTGAGTTGAAGAGCCCGCCTCATGTTACCTCTAGTGTTGAAAACACTGGAAAAATGCAAAGGTGCCAAAAACTCAGGGAGCAAGGATGAGGAGGAAATGGTCTGTAGTCAGCCCCTGCAAAACCAGTGTCTTTAAATTGCCTCTCATTTCCCCCTCTTGTTTGTCCCATTTGCACAAAATAATGTGAAATTGATTCACAATCGGTGTGGCTTCCTGACAGGACAGGCTGATATTCCAGAAGTTTGATTATCTTGGAGTTACATTATGTTGTTACCGCATGTAGCAGTGTTTACGCCTCGCTCAGAGTGCACCCGACGCAGATGCAACCGCTGTGTTGGAGCGGTGCTCACATTGGAACTCTGTGGTTCTTGCACTTCAAGGCCTTAACAGAAGGCCTAAACATTTCAGCATTTAAATGTTAAACATAATATTATAACAACTATTGACGACTGGGAAGGAACCGTATGTAAGATTTTTATTTCAAATTTCATAAATTTGACCAATCTGGTCAAATATGAGATAAACACGTTGTATCATCTTTTTCTGATAAAACATTTAATGCTCATTTATTCTTTATTATTTATTACTAACAGATTGGACATGATGTCCACCTTGTTTTTGTTGTAATTTGATGCTTTAGTCTTTGAGACATTCATCCAGTCAGAAAGCAGAATGAGCTTCAAATGAGTCAGTTTAAACCTACCTAAGGTAATCATTAATCAGCACTAGTGCAACCTGTGAAAAACTACCTGTAGATGAAGGCTCTGGTAACACAGGTTCAGTTGTGATCCATAATACGGTCAGTGGCAGTGGCAACAAAGATCAACCTAATGAGAAATACAAAACAACAAACTGTTGTGCCTCCTGCTGTTTAGTAGTTAACAGTGCTTGTTCTGTCTTGGACGTGTACTTCATGAGGTTGTATCGATCAGCTGATGTTGTGATGAAGATGAAGAGACAAGCGCAGCATTTCAGTCTAATCTGTTGCACAAACTTGTTTTATGCATTTAGGCACTGAAGATTGTCAGTGTAGATTGACTTCATGGTGAAAGTGTGCAGTGAACAACAGTGATTGTGGATAGATAAACTGGAAATTGAAAACAGTGTGTCAGCAACGACCAGTATAACCTCCTGACTGAAATCTTTATACAGGCATATAAATCTGAATATCTAAAGTACATAAATGCATTGGTAATTTGGACAACTAATCTACTAAATGTATTAGTATGTATGTATGTATGTGTGTGTGTGTGTGTGTGTGTGTGTGTGTGCCAAAACTGAGGCAGTTAAGGCAGCAGAAGGAGGCAGCGCACAACGCTACATAGATGCGAAGTATGGATTTGGCAAAGAGGTGTCGATAGATAGATCACAATACAATACACGTCTGAAGCAGCAGTTCTCTGACAACAACCCCACCTCTGTGCGGAGAGGGTTCCGGCTTCTCACCAACTACAAGCCCAGAGCCCCCCCACTGTGGCCACTTTTGCCAATCCACCCCGGTCCCCCCACCTCCCCCACCACTCTCTCTGTTCAGAGACAGGATGTATACAGACTATTTCAGAAATCCAACCCCCAAAAATCTGCTCAACCAGACGGTGTCTCTCCCGCCACCCTGACACACTGTGCAAGTGAACTGTTCCCCGTCTTCACAAACATTTTTAACACCTCCCTGGAGTCATGCCACGTGCCAGCCTGCTTCAAGTCATCCATAATTTTCCCTGTCCCCAAGAAGCCCTGGATCACTTGACTTAATGACTCACAGTCTTCGTCGCTGACGTCTGTAGTCATGAAGTCATTTGAACGCCTGGTCTTGCTTCACCTCGATTCCTTCACCTTCTCCCTGCTGGACCCCCTGCAGTTTGCCTACAGAGCCAACAGGCCATCAACCTGGCACTTTTCACCCTGCAGCATCTGGACTCCCCGGGAACCTACGCCACTCTGCATTCAACACCATCCTCCCTGCTCCGCGCCAGGACAAGCTCTCCCAGCTCAACGTGCCTGACTCCACCTGCAGGTGGATCACTGACTTCCTGACGGATCGGAGGCAGTGCGTGCGGCTGGGGAAGAATGTCTCAGAGACTCGGACTATCAGCACAGGAGCTCCACAGGGCTGTGTACTTTCCCCTCTGCTCTTCTCCCTGAACACAAACTGCTGCACCTCCAGCCACGACTCCGTCAAACTGATCAAGTTTGCGGACGACACCACCCTCATCGGGCTCATCTCGGACGGGGATGAGTCTGTCTACAGGAGGGAGGTGGACCGGCTGGTGTCCTGGTGCAGTGGTAACAACCTTGGAGTTCAACGCCCAGAAAACAGTGGAGATGATCGTGGACTTCAGGAAAGTCACAGCTCCCCAGACCCCCCTCATCATGACAGACTCCCCCATCACTACCATGGACTCCTTCCCCTTCCTTGGCACCACCATCACCCAGGACCTCAAGTGGGAGCTCACCATTAGCTTCCTCATCAAGAAGGCCCAGCAGGAGATGTACTTCTTGCTGCAGCCGAGGAAAGCCAAGCTGCCAGTGCAGATGATGGTGCAGTTTTACACGGCCATCATTGAGTCCAAAAGGTGATCGGCTGCAGACTTCTATCTCTGCAGGACCTGTACGTCTCCAGGGCTCTGGGACGAGCAGGTCGGATTACAGCTGACCCTTCTCACCCTGGACATGGACTATTTGAACCACTCCCCTCAGGCAGGAGGCTACGGTCCATCCGGACCAGAACCTCCCGCCACAAGACCAGTTTCTTTCCCTCTGCCGTTGGACTCATGAACACTTCTTAAACACCTGCCACTTTATCTGCAACTATTCATCACTCACTGCACTATAACTGTACATTTAACTGTAAATTCTTGTGTACATAGTAATGCCTATTTTTATTTTATACTACATAATTCTGAATTGTTTTCTTTAATGCATGCTCTTTTGATTTCACATATGTTTTTATTATTGTCCATTGTTTTATGTTGCACCTTAATGCTGAAACAAGTTCCTATGTTTGTGAATTTTGTTCATCGACAATGGCAATACATCTTTTCCTATCCAATTATTTTGGACTTTGGGTGCCTTAATTTTCTTTTCTTTGGATGCATCCTCTCCTGTCCCTTATTTTTGTATAAAAATGTTGACTTATTTGGATCACTGGTATTGTTCTGTTTGTTTTTTCACTGTGGAACTCCTCAAGGTTTCTGCTTTTTCCCAAAGAGGTTTGGTAGTTATTCCTTGCCGGGAAGGAGGGGCTAAGGACAGGGGCTGCTGGGACATTGCGAAATCGCTAAGAACATTGTTTAATCTGTTTTCACTGTCCCCCTTCGAGGCAACCCCTTTTGTGATTTCGGGCATTACAAAAATACATTTAATTGAAATGGAATTGATCTGAATTGAATTGAGGGGCTCTTTTGGGTCACTTTGGCAGTCTTACTCAGAGTTGTATGTGGAAATACGAATGTCTAATGGCAGAGGTACCTAGGCCTTGGTTCACCACTGGATAGAACTTTTTAATCAGTACCATTCTGATCAAAAAGTAATATCATTGCAATTGATAAAATATTTTTAAATAATACAATCCACAGGTATATGCACTCACAACTTCAAATTAGTGCACAATCATCACTGTAAGTCAATTTCCAGTTCACTTTTAACTTACATTTTTACTTTCTTTTATTTCTTTGGTATTTATTGTCCCATAATTTGAATATACATGTTTTCATTGCTTTGCCGTACCTGAAGTAAAAGTAAAAAACTAGAACGCTAGAAGTATTCAAACTTGGACTTCATACATTTTCCATTAAGTCTCTGGAAAAAAATGAAACTTCCTTCTAGAAACTTGGGGATTGCACCTTTCTTTAATCAGAAGATAAATAAACCTAACAAAGAAAGTGGACGTCATTTTAGGGGTCCAGCTGTAACCCCATCCTTTCCTGCAGTGACCGGCCAGAGACCTCACGCAAGCTCATGTTACAACGCAGCGGACATGTTTAGCTCTCGCACTCCGAAAGAAAACATCATTAGGATCTGAGAGTGGATTTCACTTTTCCCTCATGTCCTCCACGTCCAGACAGGACCCTGGCCTTAGACCTGACCTCCAACCTCCAACCTGCAGCTCCAAGCAGCCACAAGGAGCCGGAGAGCCAGAGTCACAAAGGACACTGTGGTCATACATCTTTGTTAGTGTATACAAGTAGCAAATGAGTTGTTTTGAATGTTCAGGTCCATATTTTTATTGTCTGTATAGGTAAATGTTAGGGCTATACTCAAAATATATTAATGCAATAACAGTATATAGTACGGCAATACATGCATCGACGTGCATTGTGAAAATCACAAAATTCATAATTATCTGCAAGTTATACACTTGGAATCAAATATTGGAATTAGATTTACAATTTATGTTTAAAGCTCAAAATTCATTTCACAAATAACGTAAATAACCATTCTGTAGAAAATATGTTTTTAAAGCTTAACATATGAGATAAGACTGAAATGCTTTTCACATGCATTTCAGAATATGATTGTAGCGGTGGAAACCATGGTGCACGGGTACACTGGGCCCTTGGGGTACGTGGGCTCTTGCCAAGGGATACTTACAATGATTTCAGATTGAAAAGAAAGGTGGAGTTGAATCTTTGTAGTACATCCTACATCCTTAAGAATGCTTGTGTAGGATATTTTATTGACCAGGAAAGTCTCACTGACATTGTGACATTTCAGTGGGAGAGGAAACTGCAGCAGAATTGGAAATATGCTTGTAAACTCATTTATAATGACTCAAGCCACAGATATGTGATGTAGGGGGTACAAAAGGCGACACAATGCTCAGACAAGAACCACTGGTCTAAACTACAGAGTTTACAGGTTTTAGACAGCGTAAGACTCAATAGAAGTGTTGTTGTTTGCAATGACATTACAGTACCCTAAATGGAGCTGTCAGAAGTGTCAGAAGTAAACCTACCTATCGCTGGAGGCCTAATTTGCATGGTTATATAGATGATAAAACAGGAGCACCCACCAAGATACATTTGGGAGGTGCTAACTCCAACTTCACAGCCCACAGAAGGAGCAGGAATCGAATCTGAGACCTTCTTGCCGACTAACTTTTTTCCCCCTTAGATTCTGTCATTTGAAAAGCACCTACACACAATAGGCTTCATCATCAACAGACTCCAACTCTAGAATCTTCCTAACTCGACCCAGCTTTGCACTTGTGGCCAGCATCTCCCCAACTGCCCATTCTTTGCGTGTCCATCTGGCCCGTCTCTGCCTCTGTACCTCGTCACATCTGACACCGCGCCTGATAATCGCACCGGACCCAAGTGAGACCGGCGAGGATTTGTTTTGGTCCGACTTCTCATTCCATTTCCCATACGCCCGGCCTCTCCCTCCTCCTCCTGCTCTTTGCATCACTTGCCAAGAATTAAAAGGCATGACTTTCGCCACGGTTACGAAAAGCAGCTGCCTGGACGAGTGCGTATTTACATATCTCCTTCCAAATCACTTCTTGTCTTTTTTTCCCCGAGTGTCCCCCAGGACCTAAACGCCAGTACGCAAGTGGAGCCCTCTTCTGGATCGAATCAAGAAGGAAGTAATGAACCCTAAGGCAAGAAGTGACAGACGTAGAAAAGATGCACAGTTGTTTTGAATCTTGTAGGACAAAAAAAAAAAAGTTCTTAAGAAACCGAGTAGAATGGAGCGGGGGGAGTAATTTGATTAAAGTCGTAGCCTACAGCAGCGATTCCAGCTCCAAACATGTCCGACTTGATGTAAACAGTGCCTGCTCCTTGACCTCGGCGGTAAACATCTGCGCTGGGATTAGCTTTCACCGCGCTCCGACACAAGGCTGATGAATACATTTTTAATCACCTAAGGCAACACATTAAATGAATCTTCATTATCTACTTAAACAACGGGGTAAACAGTAGTGTAGTAAGCAAGACCGGCGACGTGAGCTTATGCTAACAAGCGCGCTATTGGACTAGTTAGCTTTAGGGTTATGCTAACTGTGAACAGTAGTTTGAAATGAGCAAGACGTAAAACTGCACATTGGTTTAATGATGACCAGCTGAACTTTATGCAATTACAGATGTAAAAATACAACTATAGTTTATTTAAGTGTTTGGCTACTTCAGATGCTTTTCTAGAGGGTTGGCCACATGCTTCTTATTGAGATGTAATTACTTTGCCTGTAATGTCCCGCCGTCTTTCTTTATCATAATAAGACAGTATAATCACATCCAAAAACATTTCACACTGACACATATTTTTAAAAAAAGAATTAGGGTTTCTCAGCCGAGTTGTCTTCTGGTCAACGTCGGCAAGGCTGGTTTTCCGCCCAAAGACAGTGGTGGACAATGTCGGACACTTCAAACGCACTGAAAATACATATCTAACCATCACAGGGACTTACAAAGACGTTCAATAAGGTGGATATGTGACTTAGTTCTGCGTTAAACTCGCTTGACAACAAACATTTTTATTGCAAGAAGAGCAGGTCATGTCTTCTCAGATCTCACTTGTAACCGGGCTTATTTGTCTCTATGTGGATAGAAGTTGATGTCAAAGTTTAAAGCCAATTTGTGGAATATTCAAGGCAAAATAATAACGTCTCCATGGAAACAAGCAGGTGGCGGATCCTGCATCAAGTTACATAGTTCACCTTGAGCCAATTATATTATGCTCTAGAAAGCAAAACAAAATCAATTCCGTGCGTCTTTATATGTACAGTAAAGGCGAAAGGCTCTAGGCCAGCTGCGAGCTGTGAAGTTTGTGTGTTAGCTGTGTGATAGAGAAGTAATATGAGCTGTGAACACTTTGAACCAACTCTGATGGATCCACTTACAAACACAAGAATCACCAGATGACAAAAAAATATTTTGACCTCTGGAAAGGGAGTCAGTCTGATCGTGTGTGACTTACTCCAGCAGGTGCAAATGGACAAACACATGTGATTTTAAGGACGTAACATTGAGACAATTTATTTATTACCTTTATTTAACCAGGTAAGAAACCCATTGAGCTTGAGACCTCTTTTACAACAGTGACCTGGGGCAAAGGAAAGATCTGGCAGCACACAAAATCATACAATTACACTAAGCCATTTAACAAATAAAAACAGAATTTACATAAAAAAAGCACAGACAATGTTTAAAGGATTTCCTTTCTTAGTTTTTTTTAATCAACAATACTATGTTGACCGCAAATATGTATTTATTTATACATTAATTTAAGTTAGCTACTAGGTTACCACTGCAATTTATACAGTCAGTCATGAGAGGAGTATTGATATTATCACTTCTCTCTTCTCCTTAAGACAGGCATGTCTAAACGGCCAGGGGGCCAAATGCGGCCCTCAGACCAATCTTTGTTGGCCCTCCGGCTTCCTGCTAAATTGGTCCAAGCAACAAAAAGTTGTACTATTTACTTTAAAATTGGTAAAATAAAAGCATTTTGATGTTATACCAAAGTAATATGAATGTTCCAAGTCTTATTAAAGGTGTGGAGGCTCATCGAAACTATGTCAAATGCAACATTTCAAATGATTCACTTCATTGTCGGGTTGTGTGTGGCCCTCTGCTCCGTATAAGTTTCAAAATGCGGCCCTCGGAGAAAAAAGTTTGAACACCCCTGCCTTAAGAGCACCCTTGTTACTTAAGATGATTATGTTATTTAAGATGATTTATGAATACATGTTTTTAGTTTGAATTAGTCTGAAAATACATTGTGGCTGCCAAGTGGACCATTATCATGTGTTTTTGGATTGTCCGACTGTTCAGAGATATTTGTCAATAGAGCACTGTGAATTGTTTTTGGCATTGGAAAACCACTCCTGCCATGAACACAGTGAATGGATACCTTTGGAGAAAATTATGATCAAGACTAGACTGAAAGAAAAATACATTTTGATGTAAAATGAAAATTGTCAGACTTTTTTTTTTGTCAGACTTTGGACTAAATAGTACTTGTATGCTGGACCAAACATGCAGGGATTTCATTGGATGTCTGGTGTTACTTCATGTTAAAAAAAATATTTAAAAATTAGTCTTATGATTCATGCTGAGAGTTCTTCACATCTGAAGGCATGTGTCCTTGATCCATCCCAGAGCTCCTGCAGAGGACAATAGAGAAAGGAGACATCAGCGTGAGAGAGCCGGAGGAGCAAAGCAGAGGAAGAGCTGTGGAGGGGCCAGGGGGTCCGGGGCCTGGGCCTCATAAAGACCGCAGCCGGCTGGACCAGAGGGGACAGAGGAAGGAGGCAATTAACACAGCCACAAGCAGCATGGGCCCAGCTGACACTTATCATATCAGCATCTCCACCAGAGGGAAGCTGCCGAGACAAAGGCACAGTTTGAGCTACGCTAAAGGTTGTGTATTATGCTTTAAGAGACTGGGCTTTTCATATTAGCATGTTAGCATGCCTGGATACTTCTTCCATGTCAATTGAGCTTGGGTGTGTTATCACATCTCAGAGAATTGTTATCTAAATTTAGTGGGTATTCTTGATTGGCGATACCAGTGAGTTTTGTTTTGATCCGAGTTCAATACATTTGAATGTAATTTTCTTTGCTCCACCCCAGTTTGGGTAGATCTGAACTAATAAAACTAAAATATAAACAATGTATTTTAAAAATCTACTAAAATTGTATAAACAAACAAAAGTATTGATCTTCTAGCATGAGAGTATATACTTTCCAATACTTCTGACAGTATTGATATATCGATATTTGGCATCAATCCGACCATCACAAGCGGTCATTTAATTCAGTATTCTGACACTAGAGTATGATAGATGTATTTAACAGTAGTGACCAGCGTTTATCGGGTTGTTCCATCTTGCTTCTGTTGACTTTTTAACGTTGTTCAGGCTAATGTGTCTCTGGACGTTCTGCCCAGCTGCCAAAAAACATGATGGAGTTTGTCACTAAAAGTCCTTTTTTGGGGTTCAGTCCTGAGTTCTTTTGTCATCACAAAGTTATTGGTTTGATTTCAAGTGTGCTCATTTTCATTTGTTTCTAACGTTAACCTCACCAACTTCAATTCTTCTTCTAGCAGATGTTTAAAAAGATAATAAGACTAAAACAGCAAACATACCTGTCACTATCTAACTTTCTTCATCAGTAAAGAATACAAACATCACCATAGCTCTGCTGAAATGGAAGCGCGTTAATGTAGATAAAGTGACAGTAGCCTATTATGATCGGGAAAAGCTGTGATGGCTTTGGGCATGACCGGACCACCGCTACGACAGAGCCAGACTACCAGGACAGACGACTTCCTACCCTCCGTCTGAGTGCTGCCTCTGGGCTAAGGGAGAGCCCTATAAAGTCCCCTCATTATAGATGCTTTAATGAGTCTAGGCCCCTAAAAGAAGAGGGCCGACACAGGAGTGACCGAGGGGGCGTCCTGTGTGCTCACCTCCCTGCCCTCATAGCTCCAGACGGAACCACCAGCAGACACCTACACAGTCAAAACACTGTTTACTAGGGCTCCACGATAAGTAGTCCTGCAGGAATTTATGGGAATCTTTGCAAATCTTGCTGAACGTTATTTATCTGAGGCCCTAAATGCTCTTTAAATTTACTATAATGTGGCATATTTAAAGGTAATGTACAGGGGTTTTTTTTAAAAAGGGAGGGGGATAGAAGAAACGCTAACATGAATTAATTAAGAATCATATTTCAGTGTATTCATGTCAGGCTTGATATTATTATTTTTTTTCATACCATCTAAAAACTTAACAGGATGTGTTTGCAAATGGGTGCTTTTTGTCACTATGGTAACTGCAGAACTTTCCTCCATAGACATAAATATAAATAGTGCCCCGCGTGATGTCAAAAAGTATCAATATGTCACAAAGTCTCAAAGAAGAAGAAGTCACCCTTAGCCAGGGGGAGAGCGCAGCTCTCTGCCACAGTCGAAAAGAATAAAGTCTAAGGAATAACTTTATTCTTTAGACTAAAGAATAAAGTCTAAAGAATAAAGTCCAAAGAATAAGGTCTAAAGAATAAAGTCCAAAGAACAAAGAACAAAGAATTAAGCCTAAAGAATAAAAGTCTAAAGAATTAAGCCTAAAGAATAAAAGTCTAAAGGATAAAAGTCTAAAGAATAAAGTCTAAAGAATAAAGTCTAAAGAATATAAGTCCTAAGAATGGGGGTAATGTATGGATGGGGGTAATGTATGGATACCAACCGCCATAAAACACCACCGAAGAAGTAAATTTTAGCCTCATTCACTTCCAGACTTCGATGGACACAAAATGTCAGGTAGAAAACTCCGTGAGATGTACAAACAACAGAACTCAGAGGCTCAAACAGCCGACGTTCAATTGAACTGTAGGCAGCAGAACACAGCCGTGCAAGAAGAGGAGCTGCAAAATACTACAGACATATATGACATGTCTGTGGGCCCAGAGGGACAGATGTTCCCTCAGCAGTTTGTGCTACAGGAGAACACTCCCATGAGCACACACACTCTTCAGGACACAGGGGAGAAGGAGAGCCAGGCCTCCAGAGAAGATCTGCTCAAACAGAACGAGGAGCTGAGAGAGCAGTTGAAGAGGCAGAAGGAGGAGAAACAGGCGTTCCAAAAAGATATGCTCAAAATAATCTGGGGATTAAAAACTCGGTCCCAAACCCAGTTTGAAGAGTGGAAGGAAAATATCCAGAAACAGCACAAAGAGGAGATGAGTCTTCAGAAAGATGAGAAGACCTCTGCCTTTAGTGCACTGAAGGAGGAAGCCAGGAAAGCCATGGAGGAGGAAACAAATAAACTGAAGGCAATCATATCCCAACTCAAGGGAACAGAACACAGAACAGTAAGGCAAACTCAGGGTCTCCTAGACACACTCACAGAGAAGACTCATCAGGTGGAAGCTCTCAAACAGAACCTGAAAGAGGAGCAAATGGAGAAGGAGGTTCTGACGAGTCAGGTGTTCCATCTACAGAGCTCACTTTACCAGCAGGAATGGGCCAACAAAGCAGCTCAGAACAAAGTGGAGAGACAAAGACAGGAAGTGCACACACTTAAATCTGCCTTGGACCAAGAGAAGTGTTCCACCAGAGAGGTTCAGAGCCAACTGGAGCTGCAGGAGAGAGAGAGTAAAGAGCTGGAGAAGAATTTGTCCTTTCTGAGATCCGCCCTGACCAAGCAGAGGACCATCATCAGTGGGGCCGAGAGCAAACTCCAAACCCTGCAGGACGAGAAGGTCGGGCTGGAGTCTGTAGGGAAAGAACTCCGATGCAGAGTGACAGACCAGGAGGAGACGATACAGGAGCAGCAGGCCAGGACACAAACCCTGAACCAGCACCTTCAAACAGAGAGGGTCATGTTTAAAGATGTCATCAAAAAATGCAACACTGCTCATGTCTCTGCTCTGGCACAAATAAACGCGCTGAGAAAGCAAGTGAAGGACAGCAGACAGGAGAATGAGAGCCTCAGGAACAGAATCAAAGAACAGCTGAGGACTCCTGAGAAGACAGAAGAGCTACCTGAGGCTCTGACCACATCAGAGGCTACCAACTCTGCCCTGAAGCAAGAGAACAAAGAGCTCCAGGTAACTCTGGCCATGAACAAGGAGCAGTGGCAGGAGAGAGTCAGGCTGAAGAAGAGGAAAAGATGGTAGTTCTTCACCTACACGTAGACTCCTGCAGCCAGAGATGTTAGACGTGTTCTTCAAGACTAAAGTCATTTTGTTAAAAAAAAATATTAAACTAGACGCCGTGCAATGGCAACAAGCCCTTGTGAGTGACTTGTTGTTGTTGTGTTACTTTTTATGGTGGTTGACAGCCAACTGATAAGGTACATTTACCGCCACCTAGAGAGAGAAAGAGATAGAGAGAAATGCATGGCCATAACCTGTACAGTTGCCGAGACGATGATGTCACGCCGTTGATAATGATGTCACTGACGATGATGTCGTTATTGTGTTACTTTTAATGGTGGCTGGTTTTCTTCTTTTTTTTTACGGTACAGCGTAAAACACATACTTTGAAGATGTACAATTACAGAAGATGTACAACTACAGTGCCAACCGCCATTAAAAGCAACACAACAGCATCTGAAAAGGTGCATTTACTTCCACCTACTGTAGTTGTACGTCTTCAAAGTAGTTGTTTTACACTATACCGTTAAAAAAAGAAAACGAGAAAGAGACCTGATGATAATGTCACCAGTCACCAATATTACGCCATTCTAAGAGATAGGGAAGAATTGCAATTCTGACAACAGATCTTGAAAAAATGGCAAGAGTGAGGATACTGAAAGCAAGTCAGAGAATCCGACTTAGATTATCTACAAAACAAACTCTGATAGATAAAAATCGGAAAAGAGATGCGGCCTGTAAGATGTGCCGAAAAACAGGCTGGTATAAGAGAAACTAAAAAAATATATGACTGTAATGCATTACACAGTCACTATTAGCCTGGCGCAACTACCCACTGATAAAGAGCGAGTTTTAACACTAAAAGCTTTGTTCGAGTTTTGTCTGGGACAATTAGTTTAGCGAAAGCTAAATCTAGGGAGGGGGCAGAGGAGACCAGGTCCGTCGTTAAAGATACAAAAGCGCCACACATAAGGTGGAGGCGTGGACGAGATAGTCGTCGTAAAAGATACATACGCTCTGTACAGATGTGTGCAGACGCTGACGTTAAGGTAAGGCAAGTTTATTTGTAGAGCACAATTCGTACACAAAGGCAATTCAAAGTGCTTCACACAACAGGAAAAAAAAATCATTGAAATTACAAAGATATGACATAAATCACAAGAAATTTAAAGGTGTCATTTTCAGGCTGTCCGTAAAATAGTTTAATACATAAAGAGAAGAGTGCAAAGAAAATCATTTCAGTCATATGCGCAGCCAAACAAAACAGTTTTTAGCTTAAATTTGAACAATGCCAGAGTAGAGGCCTGTCTCATCCTCAGGAAGACTGTTCCAGATTTCAGCTGCATAAAACTGAAACACAGATTCCCCATGTTTAGTCCTGACTCTGGGCACCAGCAGGAGGTCCTCAGAGTCCGAGATGGTTCATATGGCACTAACATGTCCAAGATGTACTTTGGTGCTAGGCCATGGAGAGACTTGTATACAAGCAGAGCTGCTTTGAAGTCTATTCTCTGAGCGAATCATTTCTCTGAGCCACAGGGAGCCAGTGCAGAGACCTGAGCACAGGACTAATGTGATCGTACTTCCTGGTTCTAGTCAGGACCTGAGCAGCAGCGTTCTGGATGTACTGTAGCTGTTTTACAGCTCGTTTGGAGAGGCCAGTGAGCAGGCCGTTACAATAGTCTAATCAACTAGAGACAAACGCATGGATAAGTCTCTCCAGGTCTGGTTTAGACACTATACTTTTGATTTTGGCAATGTTTTTCAGATGGTAAAAGGCTGCTGATGTTATTGATTTGACGTGGCTGTTAAAATTCAAATCTGAGTCCATTATTACCCCCAGATTTCTAACTTGATTTGAAGGTTTTACAGCGAGACTCTGGAGGTGCCTGCGAATACTTTCTCTTTGTTTCTGTGGGCCAAAGACGATGATTTCAGTCTTGTCTGAGTTCAGCTGGAGAAAGTTGTTTTGCATCCACACATTGATCTGTTGGATGCAGTGACAGAGTGAATCCACTGGTCCATATTCACCTGCCGTCAGTAAAACATAGATCTGAGTGTCGTCTGCATAATTGTGATAGGACACATTTTCGCTGCGTATCAACTGACCTAACGGCAGCATGTAGAGGTTGAACAGAAGGGGTCCCAGGATTGACCCTTGGGACACCCCACAGATCAGGGGCATCTGGTCTGAGAAACAGTTAGCAATTTCAACAAAGAACTTTCCTGTCTTCCAGATTGGACTTTAACCAGTTTTAGGGCAGTGCCAGTGATGCCCACCCAGTCCTCTAGTCTCTGTAAGAGGGTCCCATGATCGACAGTGTCAAAAGCAGCACTCAGATCTAACAGAATTAAGACTGTGGCTTTGCCCGCGTCAGTGTTCAGGTGGATGTCATTTGTCACCTTGACAAGAGCAGTCTCAGTGCTGTGATGAGGTCTAAAAACCTGACTGGAAAACATCAAATGAGTTGTTTATTCAGTGAAATCAGTGAGCTGTTGGTAAACAACCTTTTCAAGGATTTGCCCCAAAATGGCAGATTAGAGATGGGCCGGTAATCACTCAGTACTGCGGCATCAAGACTGCTCTTCTTTAGGAGAGGCTTTATGACCGCAGTTTTCAAAGACATTGGGAATGTTCCAGATTGAAGCGACATGTTAACTATGAGAGTGAGTGGTGCTAACAAACTGTTCAGCACAGACTTTAGAAATCTGGTGGGTAACACATCGAGGCAGCATGTAGATGACCTCAGACTGGTGATGATCTCCTGGACAGTTTTGTCAGTTACAGGTGCAAAGTGAGTCAGCTCTAGGTTTTAGGATAATTTTTTGCATTGTAGAATTTATAGCATTTTTAATGCCCTGAACTTTGTCATTAAAGAATAATGCAAACTCATTACACTTGGATGTGGAAATGAGTTCTAACGGCAGCTGAGCCGGAGGGTTTGTTAATCTGTTTACTGTGGCAAAACAGGACACGCGAGTTGTTACTGCAGCTTCCAATTATTTCAGAAAAATATCCTTCCCTAGGGTTCTACATAAAATGAGTGTGTACATGTACAACTTCTCTCTGTAAATCTCTTTCTGAACCTGGAGCTTTGACTTGCGCCATTTTCGTTCGGCCCGGCGGCACTCCCTTTTCTGTGCCCTGACCGAATCATCATTTCTCCATGGCGCCTTCTGCTTATTTTTAACAATTTTAGCCTTCATAGGGGCAATGGTGTCGAGAACATTCAAAACACTAGATGTAACAAGAGTTCAACAAGTCATTTACATTAGAACATGAGACATTTTCAAAGAAATTATCATTTCCATAAACAGTTTTCCTGTGCTGTCATTTATGTGTCTCCTCTGAACAGTTGCAGGACCAGCCGGTGGTTTGGGAAAAATAGACAGGTCAAAGAAGACAGAAGGGATCAGACAGAGCAACATCGACCACATTGACGTTTGAAATATTAATCCCATTTCCCACGGTCAAACATGGGAAAGAATCAATCTAAAAGCGATGTGCCCATTCCGGAGACATCTGTTAAGCTGGCAATGTCAAATTAATATGCGAAAGAGTGTCTAGAGTGTCTGCCAGTGTGGCCCAGTAGATTCTGTTTTCCATCTGGCGGATCACAAAGCATGGACAAAATGTATGATTCATGTCAGCAAAATTGTTAAAGTGAATGAATAGAAATGATGGTTTTGTGATTTCTGTCTTGTCTTTGTGATTTTAATGCATTTTATTCCTGTTGTGTGAAGCACTTTGAATTGCCTTGTGTATGAATTGTGCTCTACAAATAAACGTGTCTTGTCTTGCTTAGTTCTTGCAGTTCTTTATTATTTTCTTTTTTCCTATTATCTCATTTCTTGTCCGATTTTCGTCATTCAAAGTTAATTTTGTAGCTATCGTTTGTCTAATTCTTAGGATTACTTTTTGTATTCCTTTGCCGTCGTTACGGTTGCGATTTTTTCTATCTCAGAATGGCAGTATGTTTTGTCTTTGTGACATCATCGTCAGTTGCAATGACGATGATGTCACAAAGCAGTTTTCTTTCTCTGTCTCCTTTTTTTTTTACGGTATAGCGTAAAACACATACTTTGAAGAGGTACAACTACAGTGGGTGGTGGTATTCGGATGCCAACCGCCATTAAAAAGTAACACTACAACAACGCTGCTGCTCTTCCCGGGTCTCTCTTTCTCTCTCCCTCTCTCTCTTTCTCTTTTTCTCGTCTTTTTTTATGGTAAAGCGTAAAACACATACTTTGAAGACCTACAACTATAGTAGGTGGCGGTAAATGCACCTTTTCAGTTGGCTGCCAACTGCCATTAAAAGTAACACAACGCTCTTTCTCTTTCCCTCTCTTTCTCCTTCTCTCTTTCTCTCTTTCACTCTCCTTTTTTACGGTATAGCGTAAAACACATACTTTGAAGACGTACAACTACTGTAGCTGGCGGTAAATGCACCTTGTGGAGGGCTTGTGGACGAGTAAGCCTAGATGTAAATAACCGCAAACGTTTGTTGTAGCAAGCTGTCGACTAGCAGCAATTAAAGGGATCAAACCTCAGAACTTCTGTCTTTTTGACGTATCAACCATTTTCAATTTTATGCACTTTTTTCATGACTCCAACAGTGGAGAGGCAACAGCATGTGTGACGTCTTCAACATATGACAACAAATAAGCCACGTGACATTCTAGAAACGCTAGAGTTAAATTTGAGCAGATTTGTTGACCTGGTTTATGACTCTTACCTCTGTAATTACCTATGGGCCAATGAACATGAAACAAAAACTGACACAAAGTTCAATGCCTTCTCTGTCAGCATAAATTACACAATTTATACCTTAAAGTGGCGCTATTATTAAACTCAAAAGGCGTGATTGAAAGGACTTTAAACCATGAGATTAATATTGCAGGTTTGTAAAGCCAATCCCGAACAAATAATGAGATGGAGAAACATTTGCTGATTTCGCTTTTGGGAGCGGTGAGTACCCAAGTCTATGGACATTGTTGATACACATTTTCTTGGAGGATCTTGGAGGCATCTTGAAAAGCCCAACATGGATGAGTTACTGTGTAGCAAAACGAAGCGCAACAGCCGGGTGACAAGTAGGAAGAGCAGCCATTCAAACATTATAGTCACAGGGAATTTGACGTTTTTGAGCTGCTACTTGAGATGGAATCTACACCAGCGTCACCAGAAGTAATCGCGACAATCGCTGCTCTAGCCACACCTCCACAAACTCGTGAAGAGACAAATCTGGCTTGTGTGCAGAAGGCTTTAAACAACCATTCAACAAAATAAAGAGCTGATCAGAAATTTGTCACGTGATTGCCAGGTAACAGTTATGGAATTACCTCGACATATGTCATCTAAATTGACAACTGCGGAAAAATAGGCAAAATCTTTAATATATTCATGTTTATTACACTTTATACTGACATGTGTAGTCTAATCTGTCATGCACTTTTAGATTGACGCACTTGTTTTGATCCAAATTGTAACTTTAAACGCTCCGGAGGATATGGGAACAAAAACATGGGCTAGTATTACTGTGCTAAGTCTCTGATGACCCCGACTGACCTTTTATGATCTACTCCGACAGAGCCAACGCTGCCACACGGCTTCTGTGCTGGCTATTTCTGACCGCTCTGTCTCCAACACAAACACATCAGACGCAAATATAAACTCTTAAGTGAAACCAAATGTTGCACCGTCAAACTTACTCCTTCTAATTCCTCTTCATTAGACAAACACAGAAGGGGCAAAAGTAAACACTACGCTGCCGACCGCATCGTAAAACTCAGTTGAACTAATCGTGCCACAGGACCAACCGTGCAGCCGTAAACCCAGTGAGCTGGCAGACGTCCTCAATTCTTTTCTCATGGAGTTGCTCAACAGCGCGTCGGGCGAGCAAATAAAAGTTGGTTTGTTTTACGAGACGGGGTTTGGGTGGTATCAGCCAGTGCAGTTACAGGCAGAGGGAGAAATTCACAGGATTTGCCAATTATAGCCCAATTATGAGACTTTGTATAATTGACTTAAATGCGTGTAAATATTTATGTCATTGCTGGCCAATTTGGCTAACCCAGTTTGTTGGATTTCACACAAACATCTTTAAAGGCAAAACACTGGCCCATATGAGCGCCATGTGTTCAGTGCTATTTGAGAAAGTCTGTGTGGTTAAAGGACACAAAAGCCCTGTTTATCGACGCTTGGCTCTGGCATCAAGAAGGAAAATATATCTCCAGTGCATAATTCATCTGATATTATCCAAACCCAACGCATTCATAAACAGATGCTAAAACAGCGCGGGGACGCAGAGAACTCCGCAAACAATGCTATAACATGATTAAAAGCTCAAAAACGTCACGGTACGTCGCCCTATGGAGAGCTGCAGTTCACGATATTGAGCTGCAGATTTTTACTGGATGCTACCAAATCCTACGTGAGTCCCCGTTTAAGAAATCAAACTGCAGGAGGACGGAAGGAAAGAGCATTTCTCAAATATGAATGAAATACAACTTATTTAAATGAGGTCTCCTTTAAGCAAGTTTCCAAAGCTGTAGTTATAGTATCTCCAGGTGAGCAATTAGCCCCTTGTTCACGCCGCCACATCCCACCGACAGTGGAGAGTTCCTCTAAACCAAACCATGGTGTAACACAGTCCAAGTTGTTACTTTCCTCCTCAGAGCATGAAATGTGGCCCTGCATGTTTGAGTGTGTAGGAGCCCCGGTGCTGGAGCTGCGGCAGGAGGAGGGGATGCTGTGCGGGGAATGCCAGGAATGTCCCAGGCTGTTTACGGCCCGGGCCGGTTCACACCTGCAGGTCAGGGTGCTATCATTTGGCCCCTCCCCCGCCCGCCCGCAGCCCCCTCATTACACCAGGGTCAAGCTCAGAGGTGACCTAATTAGAAGCTCATTACATCACAGACCATCTCCATTAGCATGCCAAGCTGCCCTGTTAATCCATTAGCACCAGCGAGGCCCCCAGTGCTGCCGTCACATTCCAGCCCCCGCGGCCCTCGCTCTGGGCCCCTGCCACACACAGCACATGCACCTACAGCCTGTCGAGATGAGAAAGACCAAATGACAATGAAAGAAACCGTCACATTGTTTTATTGTCAACAGGAAAATGTATGCTAAAACGTACTCTTACGCTCATCTGTCCTAGTGACTGCAGTTTCAGTCGCTGGTCACATGACTGCCACACAACACTTCAAACTACATCTTTACAAACAAGTTTGGATTTACCACATTGAAAAAGCATATTGAATCTCATGATTATCTTTCAAAGAACATGTCTGATTAATAAAGTCCTATTCTCCCCTGCGCCACCATCGTTGAAGGAATATTACGTGTAAAAATATTTGAGAAAGGAACACGTGAGCCACCACCAGAGGGGTTCTGCTGATTCCTCACAGACAAAACAGCTTTGGTCAGACTGTGTTGTCCTTCTGAGGCGGGAATATATGTCTACGTACAACTCTTTAAAAGTTCAAAGGAAGAACTAACTCTGGTTAAACCAAACTTGCACACATTTATAGTGGAAATTTAGATTTGAATTTGACTTTCTATTGAGACACTGTACAATGGCTTGTGCGACTGTGCAATGAGTGGACTGTGCAACGAGTGAACTGTGCAACAAGTGGACTGTGCAACGAGTGGACTGTGCAACGGAACTTGCAACGAGTGAAACTGTGCAACGAGAGTGAACTGTGCAACGAGTGAACTGTGCAACGAGTGAACTGTGCAACGAGTGGACTGTGCAACGAGTGTGAACTGTGCAACGAGTGCTGTGCAACGAGTGAACTGTGCAACGAGTGTGCAACGAGTGAACTGTGCAACGAGTGGACTGTGCAACGAGTGGACTGTGCAACGAGTGGAACTGTGCAACGAGTGAACTGTCACTGGTGCAACGAGTGAACTGTGCAACTAACGCCTGGCACTGTGCAAACGAGTGAACTGTGCAACGAGTGAACTGTGCAACGAGTGAACTGTGCAACGAGTGGACTGTGCAACGAGTGGACTGCGCACCCAAACTTATGGAGGGGCTGTTGTTGTGAAGTTAGCTTCGCAGCACGGTGGCACAGTGGTTAGCAATTGATTTTCCGGGGGGCATGGGGTCTTTCTCTGTGGAGTCTGCATGTTCTCCCCTTGTCTGCGTAGGTTTCCTGGTACTCTGGTTTCTCCTGCCGCTAACATTATTTACCATAGGCTCCTCCCCCTCTGGGGCCAGGACTCCCTTGAAAAAGAGATGCTGCGTCTCAGCGGGACTTTCCTGGTTAAATAAAGGTCAAATGGTATAGTGACTCAGTTTTGAATACTTATTAGGTGTTCTTCCTCAAACAAAACATATACTTTCATGCCGTTATGTTAGTGATAGGCAATACCAGTGATTGTTGATCCGATCCAATACCAAGTAGTACGACAGCAAGCAGGCATTGTGATCTGATACCTATGCCACTGAGGATAGTAAAATGCATTGAAACTCTTACTATAAATCATTTTACCTTGGCGTTATCATCTTCACTCAATTCCATCTTGAACTGATCTGAAAATGAAGTATAATTTACTAGGCATAGGTATATTTCAATCAGAATCGATACTTTCCTTTTATGTTTCAGTCCGTTCCGATGTATTGATATTTGGTGTAATGTCCCGGGGAACTGCTGTTTCAAAATGGCCATATTAAAGGAGACAGTATGTTTTTTCCAGATATTTAGTTTAAACTACAGAGTGTATAGATAATCATTTTACATTTTGTTCATTGTAAACTGCAATATTGAGCTAAAACAGCTTGATTTTACGAAAGTCCATTGACTCAAAACTGACAAGCTGCAAACTTAACTTTACTTTATATTATTGATGAAAGATTTCTATGACATTTTTCAATCCGTATGCATCACTTTTGAAGGATTTTTTAAATAGCAGAGTAGTGGGTGGAGATAGGGGGTAGGTGAAAACAAGAATTTTCAGAGCACTCGGGCCTCAGTTGCAGGACAAAACAGGATTAACTGAAACATGTAGGAATCAAAACTAATGATGAAGAAACACTGTTAAAACATGATTAAAGGTATTTTACAACATGTCCCCTTTAATCCGCATATATTTATTTTCCATTCTATAATTTCAGTTTTAAAATGTCAAGCCTAAAGGTCCAAAGCTCATAAATCCAAATGCTTCACAATATGAGGCCTCTAAGCTCTTCAAAGTTGGCAAAGCGTTTTGAAGGTGTGACTGTGCTCTTTATAGTGTTTGCCCTGCACCTGCTCATGCACACTTCAGGGTTGAACATTCACAGAGAAGGTTTGATCTGCAGGCATCTCCACACGCTCAAACGTCACACGTGCAGCTCCCAGTTGTGGCCATTCAGTCACTTGAGTCACTTTACAAAAGAGTCGGAGAGTTTCATGGCAAAGGACACTTCGCAACGATATGACTTTTGATGACGTGTGACGATGTGAAGTGGTTGCATTTCGAGTTACATACCTCATTTCACATTTTATTTGTTGTAAAGTTGTACTATGTAACTTTTCTGGTGCAGGGTCCACCACCTGGTTGTGCAGCCCTATTTAACTCAGGCCCTTCAAACGGTTTCGGCCCATGAAACATCCTCAAATACAAAAAATATTGTTTAGTCCTTGTTTAATTCAGCTTTAGACCTGGTTTGGTCCTGGTTTAGTCCTGGTTTAATTCAGCTTTAGACCTGGTTTGGTCCTGGTTTAGTCCTGGTTTAATTCTGGGTTAGCTCTAGTTTAGTCCCACTTTGATTCAGGGACAGTCCTGGTTCAGACCCGACTGGTACTAGGTTAGTCCTGGATGAATTCTGATGCAGTAATGAGCCAGTACTCTTTACTCCCCCTCAGCATTCTAACAGCAGTTGTAGAGGGGTGCGATTTATCAACGTATCAAAGTATATCGTCTTTAAAACAAGGTTGTTTTAGCACGTTTGTAATGGCATTCTGTGTAAAGGTTTTCAGTTTTTAGCGAATAAAAAATAAATATATCAAATTGTCCAGAGATAATAAGAAACTGATTCGACCAAAGATCTGCCCAGTTGTTTGTTGAAAATCACCACATGTAAAGTACCAGACTTTTTCACGTCAGAAGTCAAATCTGTTTAGCCCCAGTATATATGATGTAAAGGCATCTGTTTGGGTGAAAATGAGTCCACGGAGCTTTTTTTCTGCATCTGATTATAGAGCGTTTTATTCTCAGAGAATTGCACCGTTAGCATGCTAACGTCTGTTAGCTTTACCCAAAACGGTAAAACTTGCTCTGGTCTCAGAAGACTCGCGTAAAGAGCCTATAAACTCATTGCGGTGAATGTTTCGGATTCTCAGAAATGCAATGTGGAGCTGTAAAGAGTTTAACTAGTTCTGATTTTCACCCAAAAAAAAAAAAAAATCCATTAGAGTGCCTTTTACATTTTAACAGTTTTCAAACTTTTTGTGAAGTACTAATACTTTTGTGCTGCTTTTACTTTTATTTTTGCTCTTGTCTCCTGTACTTTAACTTGAATAACAAAATGAAGCACTTTTTCCACCGCAGCTGACATCTTCTGTTTACCTCACGGCTGAATCTCCTCCGAGCCTTTGTTGCGCTGCAGCTGTGGAGCTCTGAAAAGGCCCCGTATCCGTCTCGTCGCTGGGGACCGCTGCGTTCCCCTTCCCTTTGAAACCTCTCCCCTCCGCTGACTGGCAGGCCATACACGCTCGGAGCTTTGTAAGTGACTCCATTGTTGGGGCCCGATTGCGAGTGAAAAAAAAAACAACGACCAAAAAAAAAAAAAAAAGCGCTTTGCCTTGAGGGTACGCAGAGTCCAGGTTGAAACAAAGCGGTCTGGCAGTGGTCTGAGGAGGGCAAGTCCCGATCAAAAGGAGCGGCTCATGACCTGCGGCCTTTGTGCTTCAGACAGCGCTGGCTTCGGTTAACCTCCCTCCCGAGGCCTCCGAGCCCGCCGGGATGTGGAGCGATTCCCCCCTCCCTTCCGCCCGGGACAGGAGCGCAGGTGAAAGTGGGCGGGGTGTGGTGGTTGGTGGTGTGTGGGGTAGGCTGTGCATCGTCCCGACCTGTCAGAGTGTCACCGCAAAAGGCGCTGGAGCCCTCTCCCCGGATGCCCCGCGGCCTGGATGTATCTGAGCCCACCGCTGTGCTCCCAGCTGCACTGCAAAAAAAAAGAGGACAAGTCTTCATTTCAGATTCGTTTGATATTTATCTAAGCAGTTTATTTATTTTCACAGATGTTTTTGGCCTGAAGGCTTTATTAGACAGGACGGGTGCAGCACAAAAGGGGGGAAAAGAGGACGGAGGCAAACGTGTGCAGTGCCCCAAACCTAAGGTGACCAGATGTCCCTATTTACCCGGGACAGTCCCAGTTTTGAGCCCTGTGTCCCATGTCCCAGCAGATGTATCCAAAACCATTGATTTGTCCCAATTTTATCCAAGACATGTCCCAGTTGTCCCAGTTTTGACCACTTTGAGACTTGCCAACAGTAAAGAAGGGAATATATTGTTGTTTCTTTGGCCAAACTAGAGAAAATCTGTCTTTTAAAATGACAAAAACACAAAAGATGCACTCATTTCCACTGATAAAAGTCTCTCATATTAAATACTGACTCACAAGAGAGCCGGGAAAGAGGCGTGAATGATCCGAGTGCACACAAATTTACTTGATTAACTGCGTTTTTTTACACTTTTATTATTACTTCCCATCCCGGGTGTGTCCCAGTTTTTAAATGTGCAAATCTGGGCTTTTTACCCTGATTTCCAGCTACATTATTTGCCAATGAAAGATGACTTCAACAAGACTTCTTATTAAAGTGAGACTCTGCAGGTGAATGGGAAAACATCTTAAATTTAAAGATATCAATTTGAAACTTTTCCTGTAGTTTACATAAATGTAAAATGCCATGTTTTCATATAGAAATAATGACAAAAAGGCACAAATTTAAATCTGAAAAATAGACAGAACCAGGTTTAAATTTCTTGCTTCATTTTGTTGACATTAGTTACAGAAAAATTACACCTTACTTTATTTACTTTTGCTTAATTTTTTATTAAGCTAGAATTAAAATTAGAATACAAATTCTTTGATAATTTCTTGAGTCTTAAAACATTAGACAACCAATCCTTTCTGTACAATCTGTCAGTGTGTAGGTGCTACTTCAAGGGCTGATTCCTATAATAGATTCAGTGAAAGCAGAGGAGCAGATTAGACAATTCTGTTTCCACATGAAAGCCTATATATTGAGAGAGCAAACTGGCCATACAAACAAAACAAAGCCTGTATGTGTATGGGCTAACTTGTTAACTCACTCTAACAAACAGTTACAACTGCCTGAGTTTTCAAGATGATGTGATGATAATGGGATCAGTCTTATCAGCATCCTTCCTGTTTCCTCCTCCAGCTCCAGCTTTCCTCTTCTCTCGTATCTGGGTTAGGGATGGGAACATATGCAAGCTCCGTAAATAAAAGCAATAAACAAATCAAATAAATAAATATAAATATATAAATATATATATATATAAATATATATATATATATATATATATATATATATATATATATATATATATATATATATATATATATATATATATATATATATATATATTTATTATATATTTATATTTATTTATTTGATGTCCTCATTTAGACCAGTTAAACTCTGGTTTAGTCTCACTTTAGTCCTGGATTGTAGCATAGCACCCTTTGTTTCTGATCCGATCTGTACCATTCACCTATGTAATCCATATGTTGCAAATGTAACTTTCGGCATAGTGTCCGCCACCTGCTTGTTTCCACAGTAGAATGTTCCACAGTATGGCATTAAACTGATCTATTTTGCATGCATTCAATTTCACATGGTTATATTGCTTAAAAATACCATCATTTTCTATAATTTTTTTTTACAGTGGGCAAGGTCGTTTCTCCACAGATCTGACAAGTAAATTGGTCTGCTGTTTAAGTAATAACGTCTCCATGGGGACGAGCAGGTGGCAGACCTTTAACCGGGAAGTGAGTTTATTTCAAAAATGATTGGTGTCGTATATTTGTAAAAAGTAGTGAATTGAAGAGTGCCGTGTGTGTTTTTTGCAGTGTGGCGCTCTGCAGGGAGGGCCATCACCTGAGGACGCTAAACCCCAGCTATGCGCAGCACAAAGGTGAACTTAGTGGATCTCTGTAGCTTTGTTCACTGAGGAAACCTAAATCTCCCGGTCCGATGAAAGGCTCAATGGAGAGGATTTGGTCCAAGGGTAAACTGTGTGACAGACTGTGGAGGGTCTCACTCATATCAACAAGCATTTTATCCAATCAAATACATCTGTCGCTGTAAATTGCATTGGATTCACTCGGATTATTGCTGTTCAGTCAATTTGACCAATGGTAAACTGCAAAATAGTAACTTCATGGTAAGTTTTACCTTTGTTTTGCTAGTTTTTGAATGTATTTACTGTTACTATTTCTGGTTTAAAGACACTGAAAGGTTCTAGCTGCAGCTCATGGGCAGCTCCATGTTTCTCTTCTCAACCATTGACTATATTCTTAACCCTGGTTTTAATCGTTTAATTAATGACCTCCCACGGACACTGTGTGAGCAGTTTGCAAGCCACTTCAAGATAAACACAATCAGATGTGACATTTGATCAAGTCGTCCCTCTGTTTTTAACACATCTGAGTGGTTCATGCTGAGATGCTTGACAAAGTCTTCGTCTCAGTGAGGCCCACTACAGCTTCTAGGTTCAATATAGTCCATAAAATCACCTGTGGTGTACCCCAGGGTTGGATTTTAGGTCCTGTGCTTTTTAACTTTTACATGCTCCCTCTTGGCGGTGTCATGGAGACATGGAATCCACAGTTATGCTGATGACACGCAGCTTTACATCGCCATGTCTCGTAACCAGGGCAAAACTGAGGTCTTAGTCATTGGTCCTGAGGCCCAGAGAGAGAAACTTTTACCCAAATTACGAGCACAATCTTTCAATCCATCACCTTAAGTAAAAATCCTGGGTGTTGCTTTGACTTGTTTTTTTATTTCACATATTTAGATCTTCACAAAAATAGATTCATATCACTTCAAAAACATTCACTTTCGGGCCAACACAGAGTCACTGATGCACGCTTTTATCACCCGTCGTATAGACTCCTTTAATGCCATGCTCTCTCTTACCAAATAGAGTATTTCAGGTTTACAATTACTCTAATATTCAAAAGGACATGTCCCGACTAAGACCAGGTACGGGACCACATTACACCGGTTTTAAAATCCCTGTGTGTTTTAGGATCGATTTTAAGGTTCTTCTACTGGTTTTGAATGTCTTATTGGCCTTGGGTCTTTCAAAACTGCTTTTACCACTGCTTTGCCATCCCCTAACCAAGTTAGCTATAGTAACTTGGTTAAGTTACTATAGCTAACTTGGTGAGGGGATGGCAACATGGTTAAGTTTCTATAGCCCATTTGATTTCCTTTTTTGATTTCTTTTTTTTCTACGGGATGTAAGAGTGCTCCACTCAGCAGCCGATGGCGACAGACCTCCAGTCCAAGAGCGGCTGAAGCTGGACTCTTTTGATCCCAATTGGACCTGGCCCGTAGCTCTTGTGCACTGATTACACATACTGTATCATACTGAGGCGTTTTCAGTTAGTTTGAGTTGGTTTTAGTCATAGGATCTGGCAACCACATGTGGAGCTGAAAAACTTAATTGGCACAAAAACTTACTGCTAAACTTTAGGCGAGACACTACAGGCAAAACTTTTTTTTAGTCAGTTTGCTCTCAATATATATAGGCTTTCATGTGGAAACAAGATTCAGTTGTTGTCATCTGAACACTGTTTTTAAAAACACCTGAATCTTTTTTTTCAATGGAACACTCCTGGAGGAATAAGGTATTACACTAATTTGTTATATAATATAGAAGTATATAATTCTAAGCTTGATTTATTAAAGTTTTAACTAAAATATATTAGATGAAGTCTGAATTTTAGGCAAATTTTCAGTCAGATCTAGTTTATTCAAAAACCAAATAAGAGATCTAAAAAATCCCATATGTCAATATTTGTTGTAACTAATATGTCAACAGAATGAATCAAGAAATGTAAACCTGGTGCAGTCCATTTTTCAGATTTAAATGTCCCAAATATGTGCCATTTCTATATGCAAATATCACATCATGAAAAGCCTTTTCTCTTACATTTCCTACATATGTGAGTAAATTACAGGAGAGGTTTCAAACTGATATCTTTAAAATAAAAGGTTCCTGCAGTGTAAAATTTTGAATCAGAATCAGAAAAGGTTTGTTGCTATTGTCAGTTAACAAAATTCACAGGCTGGGAACTTGCCGTGGTGATTCGGTGCGACATAACAAGCAGCTAACCTTAGCCTAACCTTAGCAAGCAGCTAACCTTAGCAAGCAGCTAACCTAACCTTAGCAAGCAGCTAACCTTAGCAAGCAGCTAACCTTAGCAAGCAGCTACATTCTCATTTATTTGTTATAATTATTTTGGTTGAAAATGGCTTTGTGTCATTTTAACCCTACATGTATGACCAGAGTGTAGATTTTTTTTGATTAATTGCAATTAAGTACAGAGAAGTGGGCGGGGATAAGGGGTAGGTGAAAACTGACATTACAATACAGGATTACTCAAACATGCAGGAATCTCTTCAAAAACAACTTTTGAGTAAGATAATGAAGAAGGAGCGCTGTTATAACATTGTATAACATTTTGTAAAATATGTAATTACTAAAAAATAAATGAAAAGTTCCAGGCCACGCAATAATCTCCATGGAGACAAACAGAAGACGCACCCCTCCCTCCAGCAGAAAGGTTACATATTACACCTTTACAATAAAGCTTTCTTGCTTTTGGAGGAATATATGATGGTATGGCATTTCAGTTTGTTTGGGCGAAACTGCCCAAGTTTTGCCCAATACACATTTTACTGTGAAAAGTAGCATAGTGCACCTTTAATGACTAGACTTGGACTCTGACTGGCTGAGCTCAGGATTTGACTCTAAATCTAAACCGTCAGGACTTGAGCGTGACTTGAATACAACATTTTTATCACTTTTAAACTCCCCCAAAATCCCCAAATTTGGAAAAAAAACAAAATCCTTTGCCCCTTCTATTTCCCCCAAAGAAAGTGAAATGCCATACATAATCTTCCTCCATCACTGTAGTTTGGAATGTGATTATCTGTGCATTCTCCTCGATTCAAAGGGTCATTTTGCTTCATAAACAGCGTCTCTCTGATAACATTTGCCCTGGTTACTGATTACTGCTCCGTGTTTGCACAGCTGCGTGGGTCTCCACAACAAAATCCAGTCCCGTGACTCCGAGCATACCTTTAGTCAAACACATTTGATTCTCTCCATTGAAAATCGGCATTGCTCAACCCGGACTGAGCAAACATAGAACGCTTTCGACACCTACAATGAACCGTGGCAATTTCTCTTATTCCTCTTATCCATGTGGTCTCCTATCATGTGAGGCGTAAGCTTGCTAAAAGGCACAAAACAAATACATTACTATTTATATTGGGGCTGTAACGTTAACAGAATAATATATGCACTAATCATGACCACCTCAAATAGTTGGGGAATGTGGAGGGTCATGGTGGGACGGACATTATACATTTATGCGTATCGAAAAGTACAGAAAATATGTCCCGTCTTGTATCTGTCCCAGTGTCTTGTCCCGTCTTGTAGTCTGTCCCTTGTCCCAGTCTTGTCCGTTGTCTGTCCGTGTCTTGTCCCGTCTTGTATCTGTCCCAGTGTCTTGTCCCGTCTTGTGTCTGTCCCAGTGTCTTGTCCGTCTTGTGTCTGTCCCAGTGTCTTGTCCCGTCTTGTATCTGTGTATCCCAGTGTCTATCCGTGTGTCTGTCCATGTCTTGTCCCGTCTTGTGTCTGTCCCAGTGTCTTGTCCGCGTCTTGTATCTGTCCCAGTGTCTTGTCCCGTCTTGTATCTGTCCCAGTGTCTTGTCCGTCTTGTGTCTGTCTGTCCAGTGTCTTGTCCCGTCTGGTTGTCCAGTGTCTTCCCGTCTTGTCTGTCCCAGTGTCTTGTCCGTCTTGTGTCTGTCCCAGTGTCTTGTCCCGTCTTGTGTCTGTGTCCAAGTGTCTTGTCCTCTTGTGTCTGTCCCAGTGTCTTGTCCCGTCTTGTGTCTGTCCCAGTGGTTCTTGTCCGTCTTGGTGTCTGTCCCAGTGTCTTGTCCCGTCTTGTGTCTGTCCCAGTGTCCTTGTCCCCGTCTTGTGTCTGTTCCCAGTGTCTTGTCCGGTCTTGTGTCCTGTCCAGTGTCTTGTCCCGTCTTGTGTCTGTCCCAGTGTCTTGTCCGTCTTGTTCTGTCGTCCAGTGTCTGTGTCTTGTCCGTCTTGTGTCTGTTCCCAGTGTCTTGTCCCGTCTTGTGTCTGTTCCAGTGTCTTGTCCGTCTTGTGTCTGTCCCAGTGTTTGTCCCTCTTGTGTCTGTCCCAGTGTCTTGTCCCGTCTTGTATCTGTCCCAGTGTCTTGTCCGTCTTGTGTCTGTCCCAGTGTCTTGTCCCGTCTTGTGTCTGTCCAGGTGTTGTCCCGGTTTGTGTCTGTCCCAGTGGTCTTGTCCCGTCTTGTTCTGTCCCAGTGTCTTGTCCCGTCTTGTGTCTGTCCCAGTGTCTTGTCGTGGTCTTGTCCCGTCTTGTATCTGTCCCAGTGTCTTGTCCCGTCTTGTTTGTCCAGTGTCTTGTCCGTCTTGTGTCTGTCCAGTGTCTTGTCCCGTCTTGTTGTGTCTGTCCCAGTGTCTTGTCCCGTCTTGTGTCTGTCCCAGTGTCTGTCCGTCTTGTGTCTGTCCAGTGTCTGTCCCGTCTTGTGTCTGTCCCAGTGTCTTGTCCCGTCTTGTGTCTGTCCCGGTGTCTTGTCCCGTCTTGTGTCTGTCCCAGTGTCTGTCCCGTCTTGGTGGTCTCGTGTCCCAGTGTCTTGTCCGTCTTGTGTCTGTCCCAGTGTCTGTCCGTCCTTGGTGTCTGTCCGCAGTGTCTTGTCCCGTCTTGTGTCTGTCCCAGTGTCTTGGTCCTGTCTGTCCCAGTGTCTTGTGCCCCGTCTTGTGTCTGTCTACTGTCCCAGAGTCTTGTAAATTTGTTCATGTTAAAGTTCAACGTAAAAGTCAGTTTTTCCATTTAGTTCCTGCCCAAAGTCATTTCAGTCCAGTCCTTGATGGTTCATTTTTTTGCTGCTGTAGCCAAAAGTACACTCCGTAGGTGTTCATCAATCATTTCCATCGCTGGTACCCCACCTATGGGTTTTCAGAGGGTTTGGTGGTGCAGTGGTTTGAGGCGTTGCACATTGCTGATCGTGTATATACCATTTATTGCTCAATTTCAATTTGCTGGATCTGCCTTGTCTAATAACGCATCCAGGACAGAAAATCTTAATCTTAAAATAATTAAAAGAAGTAATATGGGTCAAAACAAATCACAGAACAGAACACTGATGGACACCAGCCCAATCACAGCAGGATAAATCTGTATATAAGAGCCATTTTAAGAGCCAGTTAAACCTGCAAGCGGCGATGAAGGCCCTTTAACTCCACTAAACCTGTTGTTTGGTCATATATATATAAATATGTGACCAAACAGATTTAACATGAGGCACAATTCTAGACCTTAATTCACCTCTATTTTTAGGAGAAATAAAGTGAAATGAAATAATAGCATAAAGTTCTTAACGTTTTAAAGTTTTATGTTGTATTTAAATATATAATTTCAATGAGACTATACGACTGTTGCCATAACGATTAACAATATGAAACAAAATGTTAAATATTTTGAATGGGAAAATGTCCTGAAAATGTTGCATATAACAGACACCTCACGCCATGTCGGAACAGGACACTTCTGCCCCAAAAGTCATGTTTTACTCCTTTTTCCACATATTTGGGATTTTGTATAAACGGACACTATTTTTATCCTTTATACAATAGAGTTGGTTTGGATTTTTTAAGTGAAAAAATATGATTTTATAGCAAAGTTTCACCATAATAAATACTGCTGTAACGCACCCTCAAGTGGCTGCTAACGTGAACTGCACTTAACAGTTTTGTGTCCTTCAAAACGGAATCAAACACATGAATAACGAGGAGTAAAATCAATGTTAAGAATAGTTTTCAACTATGTTTGTTTTATTTTGTGATTTTACATCCATTAGTACTATTATCAATGTTAATTTTGGCACCTTCACTGGGTTTTCACTGTTACATTTAGATTTATTGTCTGTTGGTTTAGCCAAATTAACACCGTAAAGTGAGTGAACTGAACTTTACTTAAGAAAAGATTATCCACGTTCATTAATTTATTCATTTAAAGTGTTAAATTGACTTTGCCTCTCCCTTGCACAGCGGCCATCTTAGAACGACAAACTGTTGCTGTTGCTCAGGTCGCTCTCATTATTAACGCCTCTATTATTTAAGGTCAAACACATCAATACAACTCTTTGGGGGATTCACCGTTATTGACAGAACTATCCAAACTCATGATCAGCAAGTATAGAAACATATCATTATTTTTGTGAGATCAGCTCCACAAACTTGCCATATTAATCTTATGGCTTTAACTTCTTCAAAGGGAAAAGATTCATGTCTATGGGATTGACACCACTTTCTGAAGCTTTTATTAAAAAAGTCAAAATGTCACTTTTGTTGATCTATGTTGGCAGAAAAAGCATCAGATTTTGTGCCAGTTTTGTGAATAGACCCAGGAATTACATCAATCTGAAACATCTGTCACATTGAAGTGCAGCAGTGGATCCAAATTTCATGCAATGATTCAATACCAAAAATAATAATTTCAAGAATATTTTTTAACAATGCTACACTTTTCACAAAATATTAATACATCAAAACCTTACAGTAACCACCGAAGCCCCCCAGGTTCAAGGCCAAACAGGTTCCCTTCACTCTTCACTTGTGACCAGCTGGTTCATGAAAGACCCCTTAAACCCCAACTATAAACCATGCCATAAATCAAGTTAGCACCTTGGACCAGTTTTGGAACAACAGGTGTGCATTTCGCAAGACAAACAAAAGCAATTACTGGATTACTAGCTCATCTCTGCCCCAGCGCCAGAACATAGGTCAATAAATGTAAGGGGAAACTGAAAGGGAGGGCAAGGTCAAAGTGCATGCGTCAGGTTATTCTGAATATGACCTGGTTTGGTGGGATAATGCCTGTGCTAAACATTAACTAGGACATAGAATAACTTGATTTATCCACAAGGAAAGTTACTTTTATAGTTTTAATAGTCAAGTGGCAGTTTTTGAAGCAGAGTTAAAACAAAGAAAAATAAATTAAATGGAATCAGCGCTCATTTCAAAAACATGATTGCAATTCATAGACCCATAATTCTCTATCTCTGCCTCTTGTTTTTTATCAGAACTAAGTAACAATTTCACCTCTTTGTATGTCCCTGTGATGGTTAAATATGTATTTTTGGAAAGTTTGAAGAGTCCGTCATCGCCCCCTGCTGTCTCTGGGCGGAAAACCAGCCTTGTAACATTTGCCAACGTCAACCTGAAGACAACTCTTCTGAGAAACCCTGACTCTTAGATTTTACCGTCTTATTGTGATAAAGAAAGAAAGAAAAACAAAACAAACGTTTGCGTCTATTTTCTGAATATGTTTTTTCCCGAGCGACCTACAGGGGTCGGCTATATCGCCTTACCCAATTCAACTTTAACAATAATTAAATAGTACACACATTGAAGTAAACAATAGAGTCATACAATTACAAGACTGTATGCAGATTAACTTTGAATGGTGGAACATTCCAGGCACTACAATAATATATCCGTGGAGATGAGCAGGGGATGGACCGTCCGTCAGAGAAGTAACAAAGTGCACCTTTAACAAAATAAAGTTATCATATATTTTTTATTCACAAAGGAAAAGCTAATGCGTGAAATAAATCATCTTTGGCCCATGTGCCAGGTAGCATCTCATGTCACATCTGCTGCCTGCATCTAACTTTGGAATTTCTTGATTTAATATTGTTAATGTGCCTTTGACAAGTTGGACGACTCATTTGATTTGTCTAGAATGCTATGAAAATAATTATATTTCAAATGTTGCTAAAAAAAAAAAGTATTCCCAGTTCGGAATACTTCCCAGATTTATAATTTTCCTTTCTGATTGGAAATGATGACATCAGTAGGAAATCCATAACTGTGATCTATTGACAATGTCCTGGCCTAAACTCCTCTAATGTCACAGAAAGTTAAAATATAAGAAGACGGCTATATTTTGTTGAATCCATTTTTAAAGGGTCTGAAAAAAATTGATTCTTGTGTGTAAATTGTGCCAAACTTTCGTCTCCCAAATGTGATGTCATTGATGTAAAACTGTCATTTATATTTACAACAGGTTTTATCCGGCCAAATTAAGTCCAAATTAGAAAACCCTAAAAACCTGTCACATTTCAGTGAAAGGCGCGGTCTAACCTGTCACATGCACTTTAAGGTATCCCTGCAATGGGACAGATAGACACATGGGGATGGGAGGTCTCATGTTGGGAACGAAACGGCCCAAATTGTCCTGCTTTCATTAGAGCGCTGAGTGAAGCCGCGCTCCCCGGCATGGATTCCCAAGACTCTCCGATAACAAGCGGCTTCCCACACTGAGCCCGTCCTGTTTTTCGTTTCCCCTGCAATAAAACGCCATAGAAAGAGCCGAGTGACAGACGGCCAGGCACAGGGGCACACGGGACCCCCACGACTGGCTGTTATCTTCCCCAAACTCAGTCGAGAGGCTAGAGTTTGCCTTATCTCCCTCTCCGTGGCTATGAATGACTGCCCGCAAGCCATTTCTGATCTGCACGATAAGCTATCCCAACGCCTCAATGTCCGGACCAGACTCCCCAAGATCGTAAGCCAACCAGGTCAACTACTCCCCCAAAAAGCAGCTACTGAAAGACATCGGGAGGTGGTCTTCTGGTGTTGAAAACGTGGAGATGGAGGGAAAGCGGAAGGAACGAGCAGAGGTCATATAGCGTTGACCTACCACACAGTAAAGCACAGGCCAGACAAAAGCATTCCAAAGCCAACAGCAGCAGTCCTGTTGGTGACAGGCTTTAGGTAAGGCCCTATTAGACCATATTTCATGCAGCTGCCTATTGTATGTAGGGAATGGCGTGTTTGTGAGAGGCCCGGGTTCCAGTCTGAGGATGCAAACACCGTGGCTGTGCAGAGGTCAGAGCTGTGGGCTGTTTAACCAGCTGCCAACTGTGGTCCGTGGGTATTAGACACATGTAGCGCGTGCAGCAGAAAAACAGCAGGTGGATTCACTGTCGAGCAAGAAGTTGTTAAAGTTAGCATAGCTGTAGAAAAAAAAGAAGTTATTTCCATGGAGTTTTATGGTTTTAGTTATAGGATATTTAGGTAAAATGTTTTTCGCACTCAAAACAAATTTACCAAACTGAATAATTCACCCTACTCAAAAAAATACTGCCTGTAACACCAACATGTCAAGTGAACAGGGTGTCTAATGAAAACAGATACATGAAGATACAAGGTGAGTTGCCACAGGAGCAGTGTGTTCATTGGAGCCTGTTACTGTCATTGTAGCCCTGATGATAAATGAAAAAAAAATCACAAAGTCCATGATGTATTCCTGTTATTCCTTCAGTTTAAGAGCCGTCACTAGAAAATGAAGCTGGCTCAAGCAACAATCCAACCTGTTGGATCCTTACACCGCGCTCACGGCGGATTTGCAGGACAGGTTTGGCAAGTACTTTGAGCGGGTCACTTGCAGACTACCTATTATACATCCTACGGTATACTGTAGCACCTCCGCCTGCAACACGGCCTGCATACCAAGTGCTTAGTGCTTGGCCAACGGGCTGATCTACTCTCAAGTACTTTGAATGCTTGTGAATTCCTGCGGCCACCACAATGCAGTTCCACCACGTGCAGTCTACAGCCTCCATCACAATGACCCGTACGAATGGCTGCGAACAGTCAACAAGCAATTTTTTGCTAATTTCCTGCATCTTCTTGAAGCCGCCTTACAAAAACACAGTGGTTGTAGACAGTTCTTCAGTTTGTAGCCGAGTCAATGGGCTTGTCGAAGATTTTCTACGAACACAATGCAATGACCATCTTCCTATTAGCACCATACAAATGCTTAAAAACCATCTAAGAGCAATCACAGTGTTTGTGTATCAAAAATCCGCTCCAGAGACCACATGGTCCTACTAGAATTTAGATTCTCGACCCGACTTCCAACATTTCCTGCTCTGTTGTTGGGCTGGACTGGGCCCAAGGTGCAGAGCCATGCTGAGCACATTTGTTTTCACGTGCGCCCAATGCGGATGAGTGACAGCCGCTCCAGAGAGCAGGAACTGATGTGTTCTTTTCCTCTTAAGACAAAATGTTGAACTCCCAAGTCAATAAAGTGCCCAAATATGCAACGTGAGAAGAGAAGGCGCCTGCATGAAAGTTTCTCCCAACGAGCTGAAGAAAAGAGCGAGAGAGATTATAAGGACAAACGCTTCTGGTGCAGGACATGCAGGGAGAACACAAACGCAAGAATGTGCACTTATTCGGCCACTCAAATTCTGCGCAGCCGTAAAAGAGGCAAAAAGCCATCGCAAAAATGACAACTTATAAAGGTCTTTACAAGGACAACTCAACAGCTCCTCGAATTGTACATAGAAAGGACTTACAGTGGCTGTGCGATAAAGTAGGACTGAGGTAAAGGTTGCATTAGATCAATTTATATAACTTATAAACGCTTTGAGAAGGCTGTAAGAAACAATGCTTCCCTCCAAGAAGTCTACGAGCTTCCGTATGTGAGATTCATTCTGACCAAAGCTTGAGGGTTACAATGTGAGGTAGAGGAGCTGCGACCCGACAAATAGTCGTAACAGAATTGAACTAACCCCACAGACATGAGGCGTGCCATGACAAATATTTGCTTCAAGAAGGCCACGCCTCTCCTAACTCCCCAAAATTGTGGGGAGATAATTGGGGTTTAAAATCCTCTATCTTGAGATAATTGGGGTTTAAAATCCCTTATCCTCTAGTAATATATTCTATCAATGTTCTACGCAAATATACGTTTTTCTCCTGTAAAGTTCTTGGAATGCCACTTTATGTTGTTATTGAACACTTGTCAACACTTGTTTCGAAAGAAACGCCTTTTTGATTATGACCTAAGCAGCTTGTCTTAGTAGAGTGTGGTTGGGGGGCAGAGTATACCAATCCTTCATTTCCTTGAGCTGTAACTCAGAACACCTGTGTGGACCTGCCTCTGTCCTGTGCTTGGTCCTGTTGTTTGTCCCACACCTGTACACCGTCAATGGGACACTAGGAGTGCGGGTGAAATTCAGCGCGCATGCTTCTGATCTGAACACAACTCCAAACAGATCGGGTATCAGTAGTTTCTGACAGGTGACCCTTTCTCATAATTGGCACCAGCTTGCAGGGGACATCAAAGCCACTTGTATTCCAAAGTTTTTTCTTAAAACATATGCATTGAAAGTTTTGAGGGTGCATCAGGGCCAAGCTGCTTCTCATTGGAATTAAACGCAAAATTTACTTCAGTGAGGCTTTAAACCATGTTGTAACATTGTCCTCTCATCAAAAACATGCCTGGAGTTGCATTTAGCTTTATTGACACTCTTGTTTCTTTAATCTTGTTTACGAAGTCATCTGACTCTGAGCCTCAGAAAACACTTGCTCAATTTGATTAAGACAAATTCCATAAATCATTGCCAGACTCGTTCGGAGCATTTCTGCTGTCAAATCTTGTTCTTTACAACTGAACGCATTTATTAGAATGCTGGCACTGTTGCTTAATTCTTCTTTTTTGTTCATGGTGATTCCCTCGGCTGCCAGTAGATGGCTTGCTAACACCAAATCCAGATGAGCGTGTACAGATTGATTGAAAATAACATGTGATTCAAATATACAAGCATTATTTATGTTCTGAAACATGAGACGCTAAAGAAAAGGTACTCAAGATCATGTTTGAAGACAAAAACAATACAAAAATACATTATGTGTGTCATTTAAATATTTCATTTCAGAGTTTTCACATTGCCGTATCCTGTGCACAAGTCCATGCAAGAAGTCAGGCTCTAGAGGTGGTTGAGTCCTAAGATCCAGCTTGTTTGAGCTGTGACCCAACCATGGTCCGTGTGTGGCTGGGAGCGGGTCAGCCAGGCTGGTGATCCACAGGCCGAGTGAGGCCGCAGAGCTGGCACGCAGCGCTGGCACTGCTCAAGTTCCTGATAGCTCTGTGCAAGGCCTTTGAAGTCGCCTGCATCCCCCGGCCCCTCACCGATGTGGCCCCGTCCCTTCCCCCGGACCCTCCCCAGACTCCCCCGACTCCCCCTCTCAGGAAATTGCATTCTGTCCACGTCCATGGCAGATAAATGAGGCAGAGAGGGGCTGCACACTGTCACGACTGGCAACCTGCTATGTGCTAGCCCAGCCGGGATGCTAGCACAGGCTGTAACTAGCATTAAAGAGGCTGTACCAGATTTAATTGAGTTAATTTGTCCGTCAAAATGAGACCGCTGTGTGCTCTCTACATCTAATTCGAAGGTTCTTGCTAGCAGGACGTGTGCTAGCATGCTAATGTTTTTGTTAGTTTTAACGTGAGGTAAACTCTTCTCTGGTCACGGAACGTTGTGAAAAGTGCGGTGAAGAATTACTATACACAAAAAACATTAGATAAGTGAGAAATAACTTTGGACTACTGCAAACCGTTCCAAAACAACTTTTGTTTTTCATGTTTTTAAAACTCTAAAAATCAAGTAGAGCATCTAAGAGAGACAAGAAATATATATATATATATATATATATATATATATATATATATATATATATATGTGTGTGTGTGTGTGTGTGTGTATGTTATATATATATATATATATATATATATATATATATATATATATATATATATATATATATATATATATATATATATATATATATATATATATATATATATATATATATATATTGACTGCTGATTCAGTTTGTGGTTTGTTTAAAAATCTGAAGTCAATTTACAGTGCAAAAGACAAAAAACAATACTGTGAAATGAGTCATTTTTAAAAGTTGCTTTAATCAGAGCGCTTAAAGAACCTTGGTATCAGATCTGTCTCACATCAATAAGTTATTATTGAGGTTGTAACGGCAGAGGATACTTTTCAAGATCAGGTGTGCTAATTCAGCAGGAAGCTTGAGGCCCAACAAAAATGGTTCTCAGGGCTGCAAGTCTTTTGCTGCCAAATTGAAGTATTTATTGTTAATTGCGAATTGAAAATTATGACTCAAACTCAAACTGTGATTTCATGTCTAACCCCAATTCGCTTTTCACAATCCAGACTTGCAGAATTCCTGCATTGCGTGTCTTTGCTAGTTACATCATGAGCCTTCCACACGGTCCCTCTTTGGACACTGTCTGGGAATGTCAGGATGCATGGCCCCAGTTGTCGTACTGGGATCAGAGGGACTGTTTTACATACATGTACATGAGCTCATATGTGGCTCGCAGGTGTGTCTGCAGGAGTATGTCATGGGGCTAACATCAGAGCTAAGCTATGTCTGTGAGGTTGACATGGACCAGGCTATGTGCATGTGTGATGTCACCGAGGAAGTCAACACTGCTCCACCCTGTGCATGAGATGTGCTGTGAAGTGATCGTCTGGTCACATTTAGCGGAAACATCTATTGGTCACCTCTTAACCATTCAGATTACTGGAAATGCACTTTTGTCCTTTCCTTTCATGTCCTCTGCTACTTCTCATCCCAGAATCTTCATCCTTTCACTACCGGTGTCAATGCTGCAGGTTTGTGAAACAAAGATTTCAGCAGGGACTGATTATTTAACATTTTGTTCATTGTAAACCACTATATACGTTGGATCTAACGCATCTTAGTATTAGAAACAGGATCATTGACTAATATATACCTAGTTTTTTTTTTCATTTACTACTAATAATAATATATAATAATATTTCATCAGAATTGTTTATTCTTTTTTTATATTTTGATTTAATAATGCCACTGTGTTTGTTGTAAAAAGGTCTTTTTGTGCGTGTTTTAGTGTCTGTATAGTCCAGACAACATTTACGATTATCAAGATACGCCTACAATAGATAAGTCGATTAAACGTTGCAGCCTTATATCAAAATACAACTTTGAGTAAGATAATGGTGGTGACTGTAAGATATGGTGGTAAAGTTTTCTTCGTCGTCACATCTCGTCACAACTCTTACAGTTTGAGAGTTGTATCAGAATCAGAGTCAGAATCAGAAAGGGTTTATTGCCGTTGTCAATCAACCAAATTCACAAACATAGGAACTTGTCTCACATTAAGGTGCAACATAAAACACTGAGCAATAATAAACACAACATCTATGAAATCAAAAGGGCATGCATTAAGAGACAATTGAAAATTACTATAGTATAAAATAAAAATAAAAATAGGCATTATTACGTACACGAGAATTAGAGTTACATTTACAGTTGTGGTGCAGAGAGTGATGAATAGTTGCAGTTTGGTGTGCACGCTTCCACACCAAATTCATAACTAAGCAAGTGCACATGACCACTAATCCTCTGCTTCCCCTTTAACAATATGTATCCATACGATGAGTTCACCGGTACAATACATTTTACATTTTATTACTAACATTTGACTGTTGATAAATGATTCCCTGATACACGCCCGCTGCGACGGACATACTTGGCGCTCTGATTCATTTAAAAAATGTATTTATTCTTACTTTATGGCACACGTAGCAGCGTCGCACAGCAATTTTTACACACACACAAAAAATCCTCTCATAGTCTTTGCTCTCCCTAGTCCGGGCCGACAGTATGGTCTGTCAGAGCGGAGCTTTGTTGTGTGATCATGTTTACAGTGACTGAAAAAGACCAGACACAAAGCAGCGCTGCAGTTTGAAACCAGAAATCAACTGACTAGTTTATCAAGTCATTTTAGCTGGAGCTGGAGCTAGAACTGAACTGGAGCGACTGGAGCGAGAACTGGAGCTGGAACTGGAGCTCAAACTGGAGCTAAAACTGGAACTGGAGCTGGAGCTGGAGCTGGAACTGGAGCTAGAACTGGAGCTGGAACTGGAGCTAGAAGTGGAGCTGGAACTGAAGCTGGAGCTGGAGCTGGAGCTAGAACTGGAGCTAGAACTGGAGCTGGAACTGGAGCTGGAGCTACAACTGCAGCTGGAACTGGAGCTGGAACTGGAGCTAGAACTGGAGCTGGAGCTAGAACTGGAGCTAGAGAACTGAAGCTGGAGCTGGACTGGAGCAGAACTGCAAGCGTGGAGCTGAATTGGAGCTAGAACTGGAAGCTGGAGCTGAACTGTGAGGCTGTAGAACTGGAGCTGGAGCTAGAACTGGCTGAGCTGGAGCTGGAACTGCAGCTGGAGCTAGAACTGCAGCTGGAACTGGAGCTGGAACTGGAGCTAGAACTGGAGCTAGAACTGGAGCTGGAGCTAGAACTGGAGCTGAACTGGAGCTGGAACTGGAGCTAGAACTGAGCTGGAGCTAGAACTGGAGCTAGAACTGGAGCTGGAGCTAGAACTGAGAGCTAGAACTGGAGCTGGAGCTAGAACTGGAGCTAGAACTGGCGCTGGAGCTGGAACTGGAGCTAGACTGGAGCTGGAGTAGACTGGAGCTGGAACTGGAGCTGGAAGCTAGAACTGCAGCTGGAAACTGGAGCTGGAACTGAACGAGCTAGAACTGGAGCTAGAACTGGAGTTGGAGCTAGAACTGGAGCTAGAACTGAAGCTGGAGCTGGAACTGGAGCTAGAACTGGAGCTGGAGCTAGAACTGGAGCTAGAACTGGAGCTGGAGCTAGAACTGGAGCTGGAACTGGAGATGGAAATGGAACTGAAGCTGGAACTTGAGATGGAGCAGGAACTTAGGCCAGTCGGCTTTACTAGACAGGACAGTGTAGCATGCAACGAAAATCAGAGAGGGAAGGACATTCAGCACATTGTCCGCGCAGTACTCAAACTCTTGCTGCGGCTGGCTGCACATTAAAAACAAACATTTTAAGAACAGAGTGTTGAGCCCGACAGCAGCAGTTACATCAAAAGAGGCGCAGATGTTTCAAAAGAGAGGGAATGGGAGTCAGACCCGAAGGAGCTCACTTCCTATTGGGAACTTGAAGGTTGGCCGGCTACGTCCACTTATACTGCAGTCCATGGTTATAGCCTACAACAAATATAAGTTCCCAGAACCAGAGTGTAGCCTGTCTTCCCACCAGCGCTAACCTGATGATGACGGAGGTGGTGGGGTGCTCTCCCATGTGCTGAGTGAGCCGAGCAAGGACATGCTGAGCTGTGCCCCTCCACATGTTCATAAGCCCACACACACGCACGCACGCACGCACACGCACAGCCCTCCCTCCCCTGAATCAGGCCATTACTGCGGCAGCACCTTCAGCTCTGCCCCAGCTGACCCCGGAGCCCCCAAACACATCAGCCGCCTCGTGATTGACAAGCCGTGAAGATACAGCTCCGCGCTCCCCATTTAGCTCAAGTACCAAAGGAGCGGCACCTCAGACAGCACCAGCTCTGACCCCCGCTCTCACCCAGGCCCTCACCCCCCTCGCCCCACCGCCGGCCCCCCCAGGCCACGTCCCGGGAGAAAACACACTTGAGCCAAAGTGTTTCGGAGCAGGATGTTTCCCGGGGAGAAAAGGTTTGGTCCGGGGTCAGCGCGCAGTGCAGTGATGGAGAGGGCTTTCACAGAGGGGGAGGAGGGGGAGTGGAAACAGGGCACGGGGATGTTTCAACTAAAATGATGTGCTTGTTTTTAGGATATGCACTCTCCAAAGGCTACTAAAACTGGCGTGGCAAAACACATGTGAGCCGGACAGCACACATTTGTTCACAGCAAAGGAAACATTGACTCTGGGAAAGTTCTCAATATGTTGAGAAAATATTATAACCTTCAAGTCCAAACAGAATCTATCTTGTAAAATATTGTATAGTATGTCATTTAATTTATCATAAATGGCATACAATTTTTTTTATTTATTTTTTATTGCACTGAAACAACATGAAAAATATAAATAAAAAAATATATAATACCAATAAACAGAGTAGTTCTTAATACATTTTAATACCTTAAAGGAGACTATATATTTCAGGTACTTTTTTATTCAACTATAATATGTGGGTACTCCTATTGCATTGCATTTTGTAAATCACAACATTCATTTAAAACGACTTAATAATAGAATAACAGAAACAGGTCAATAGACTTCCTGTTCAGATCTTCAGAACTGATAAGCCCCGCCTCTTCATAGTCAGTAGCAGAGGATTGTCATTGATGTATTTTTGGTTGTAAACATTCCAGAAACTACATGTGTCACTCAGAGCCTTCATTTGTCAAATCATCGCAACTAAGTACATGTGGGCGGGGATAGGGGGTAGGTGAAAACAGGCCTTTTCTGAGCACTGGAGCCTCAGTTGCAGGACAATACAGGATTACTCAAACATGCAGGAACCAATCAAAATACAACTTTGATTAAACTAATGATGAGGAAACACATCTAGGTTAAAAACGTATTAAAGTTGATTTAGCATAATGTGTCCCCTTTAAAAAAAAAAAGAGCTTGCCAGAGTTTCATTTGAGATTTGAGATGGAATGGAATTGTAAGTCCGACGGAGGGGGCCGCGCGGGTGCTGGAGGGGTTTATCCCTGGGAGGAAACATTAGCAAAGCGCTGAGGAAAAGCTGCCAAATTAACTTCTCACCCTCTCAATCACACCCCAGAGACTTCCAGGCCCACTTTGGTCCGGCGCGTACGGGACCGGGGCATGAGCGCTTCTGCTCGTCTGCTCCTCTGCACTGTGAAGAAACATAGCACCCTCACACCACGCAGCGGCACCCCGAACCCCCGACTGTACTCACGGGCCAACACAAACACATTTAAGGCAGCGCCACTTCCCCTCCGCTTCTGGGGCTAGGTCTTTGAACGCGGGGCTTCCGAAAACACGCACATGTAATAGAGATCCAGTGTGGACATGCGAGTCGAGTCACACTTTGGGGAGTCAAGAACAAAAGTCCTCACTGTTCTTTCAAAGTTACACACCATCTTGAGTTCAAATGGATCTACAGGTTTTATGATATGCTAAATGTGTTTCATCAAATGCATCCAGGGAGTTGTGTTTCTCGCATGTTCTCCACACTATGTTTACATGTGCAGGTAACTTAAACTCTTGATCCAATCTTGTCTCCTTTCTCTCAGTGCCATATCATCACAACATGCTTCTCGCAGTACGATACAATATGCTACTTTTTCCTTTTAAATGCCTTGACAAGACGTTGGTGCTAATCATTACTGACATTCCAAAGAATTGAAGTGAAAAACATGTCAATCATGGCTTCGTGTTCAACAAAACAGTGCATTTAAGCAAAAGGAGCTTGTAATTTATTATTGTGTATTATTTGACGATGCAGTGTCATGGTACTTCGGTTATTGTTACATCGCTACTTTTAACGTAGGAAGGGACCATCATTGGTGGGATTCCTAACGTAAAGCACACCTCTAAACACAGTATTTAATCACAGTATGCACTTGAACGCTTCGGCCAGTGTTGTCATTCAGTGGCGACGAAAAATTCCAAAGTAAAAAATCCAAGAGTGAGTGTTCAAATGCGCTTGAATAAAACAAAACGCCATTCTACAAATGTTTTTTTTTTTATGACGAAACAACATCATGGTATGGTCAAGCGCGCAGAAATATCAGTCGAGTCTTATGTAGGACTTTTGGATGCTTGGCAAGGCACTGTCCCAAATGAGTCCCATGAAGTTGGGGTCGGATCACATGGTTTGAGGAGTGCATTAATGTGGCTTCAAGGCTCCTCAGAACAGATGGTCTTTCATGACTGCTGCTTTTGTAAAACACAATTCTCCCTGCACCAGCCTCTAATATACTGCAGACCCTCCTCCTTCCCCTGGCATTCCAACGCAACCATGGTTCCAATCAGGCCCCAACACAATTCAAGGACTCAGACGGGACCTGAAAAGGACTAAACCGGGGCTAAAACAGGACCCAGTGGTCTAACCTCCCTGTACTATCACTGAACATGAGGGACCAGCCGGCAACAAATGATCTACTCTAGGAGTCCAGAACTAAACCAGGTCTAAAGGGAAAATCTAACCAAGAATTTACCCAGGTATAAACTGGGACCAAACCGGGCGCAAACAAGATCCAGGTCTACCTTAGAACTAAAGCTCTTAAAGATGACTAAACCCAGTCCAAACAAAGCCTAAACCAAGTCTAAACTAGAATTTAACCAGGTGTAATCTGGGACTCAACAAGGACTAAAATTACTATTGATTATTCTTTTGAACAATCAATTACTTGTTTAAATCGCAACAACAAATTTGAACCAAATATTTCCAAAACTGATGATCTTTGAGGACAGCTTTGTCTGAGCCCTACAAGCAGGTGTCTGAAGAGTCCAGGTAACAATTATTCGATTCAGATATTATTTCACTAAATAGTCTTTGAATTCATCAATTAACTTGTTCCAGCTCTATAATAAACTGAAACTAAACCGGGTTTGCTTTAGGACGACAGCAGCAGAAACATGTCAAACCGATATCTAGTGTTTCTGAAATAGGAATAAAACAGCTCTAAATCGGGATTAAAGCACAGAGATGATCAGAAAGTGTCCAGTGAACGTGGATGACCTTTCAAAAGAAGCTTCCAGATGACTTATTGGAGGGGGAGTGTTGTGCGAGAACAATCTGACGTTCTTAAAGCGCAAAAGAGTAACATTAGCAGAAGGTAAGACGTTTAAAAAATCTCAACATAATTCCAATATCTCAGTTTTCCCTCTTCTGCAGTGCCGAGCTCTCCCTCCCCAATTGTCTCCGATCCCAAATGGACGATTAGCCTCATTCGACAAGACAAATGTAACTTTTCCAAATCTGTTTAGGCACATTTAATAGTGTCAATTATGGTGAGGCCGGGCGGGGGACTCGGGGGCCCGTGTGTAGTGCGGGGCCCTTAATAACATTGAGGCGAAATGAGGACCAGATGCTGACCTGCTCGCTGGCTTTGAAAACAGACATCTGAGTAGTCCTGCTTCTAATTTATGGGCCGGCCTCCGCATCTGGAATTCTTTATAATTAAAACATAAACCCCAGCGTTGTACTTCCACCTGTCAAACGGCGGGGAGATGGACACTGTAATGGGCGGCTGCGGTTGTGCAAACTGGTCGTGCGTGTTTAGAGGAGGGGGTGAAGAGAAAGAGCAGAGTAGCGGCTGTTTAGCTTTGGAGCTAATTCTACACAGCAATGTCCATTTTTCTACGGCAGCGGTTTTCAAAGTGAGTGCTGCCGGATCACGGCTGGAGGTGCGCACGCCGGGTGCTCTTTTGAAGTCGGGTAAAGGTTACGACATCAACAATCATTTGAGAAGTGAGTGGCAAAAAGTGTATCAGTGGTGAAGATTAAAAGTGACTCCCGTTAGAGCTTCTTCATCCTCCTCCTTTTCAAACCAGGTATTGTGTGTAATATGTTCAAAGGGTGTGTTATTTGTATGACATGCAGGTTTTTGAAATGAAAAAGATATCAAAAAAGCAGGCGCTGTCAACTACAACTGCTGAAGATTTAGTTTGTGACATTTAAAGGGCCTATGACAGGTCGGACGACCTGGTTTAGGTTTTATATATATTCAACGTTTTGCTCAAACATATAAAAATGTTAACCCAGAATAGCAAATTTTTTAAGTTGATAATTTCACTTCCTGTTTGTAATTGATGATCTTACACTCGGAAATTACCCAGCAAACACTGGGAAAAAACTCATCTATTATCACATTTTTTTTATTTGACAAATAAAAATATATGAAAGCATTTATTTTGTTGAATTCATGTTAAGAGCGTCAAAAAGTGTTTTCTTTTGTGTAAATTATGCATAAAATTTGGAACGACTGCACCTAGTGTGATGTCACTTCCTGTAATTTTCAACAGATTTCTTAACATTTCTCCACAAATACCTACTTGATTGGTGTAAAACTATAATTTATATTTACAACAGGTATAAATAAATCGTAAAAACCTAAAGAGTTTTAGAAAACCAGATAAACAACAGGAACACTGCTCCTCCTTCACATTTGTGAAGTGACTTTGTGATCGCACACATCACCTTTCTCTCCTTAAATAAGATGTTTCCGAGTCTGTTTGTTGACAAAATGAATTAACTGTTGAGGTGCGAGTTGAAGTGTCTTTTATCTCCCCTTACCGTTGGCTAACAAGCTAGCTAAGCTATTACACAGTTGGAGCAACATCAGAGAAAACAAAAATTAGGCAAAAAACAAAATGGTTTAATTGTAGTTTAAGTCCTGGAATTATTATGTACCACATTTTGCAGTAGTGATGCCTGGTGTACTGCGTGTGGTGTCCCCTGTGATGCAGTTAGAAACTTTATACGCTCAATGTGCATCCAGGTTTGTGCCGCGACCAACTGCGCGACTCTCGGCCTCATGACCTCGCGCATCTCTTTTGAACGGTTAAAGCTTTTATGTCGCCTCGTCACTGTTGAAATGTCGTTGCTGTTTTTTCTCGGGTGGGATTTCTGCTTTTTATTTATAAATTTGACTGAATTTGTGTGCTAAATTACATCTAGCAACCAGTGGTGGAAAGAAACGAAGCACAAACGTAAGAGAAGTGTCTATGAGTCATTTTTTAAAGGGATATATGCTTTATTTCAGTAGTTTTTACATTGGATACTTAAAATCTTTAAGAGCAGGTACCTGTACTTTCTACTCCACTACATTCCTTAACTGGACTGGAAAGTAGAAAAGAACAGACTACATAAAAGACTATTGAGTGCACTTGAATATAAAGGAAAAACAAAATGACCAGGAAAGATAAATTATTGATTCAGTCGCCACTTTTGACTTTTGAAAATCAGCATAATTTGACTCTTAAATACGTTTCAAAATCGATATGAAATAAATTTTTAAACAGCTACTTAAATATCTTTACTTAATTAGATTATTTTATGTGTGTATGTGTATTAATTTTTGCGCCTGTATCTGTATTTTAGTAACAAAATGCAGTACTTTATCCACCACTGCTAGCAACCTTTAACCTTTATGTGTTGTACTCATAATTACATGTCTCTGGAACGTTGTAATAACATACAATAGCGTGCGCTTCTTACTCTGTTTGCTGCCGTTAATGAATCACTCAGCAACAAAACAGTAACACATTAGCTTAATTTGATTAAACAGTATTAAACCTTGAACCCATTTGTCCACATTCCCTCACTTCCTTGTGCAGTAAATCCGGTAGTGACTGTGGCAGGCAGCGTGGACAGCATTCCATTCATTTCCTCAGCTATTACCAGATCAGCGTCATTAGCCTTCAGCGCTAACAGTGCGACGAGCCAGAAGAGTGAGCCGTCTGCTACTGCTGCTGCCAGAGGTCAGCCCGGGTTTACCTGCCCAGTGGCACCTGGGAATTATCACCCACAATGCACCTGCAACTTGTGTATAGTCCATGCCCAAGGAAATGCAATAATGCAGTAATGTTGGACCAATTTAACCTTTCTGATGAAAAAAAAAAAAGTATATAAAATAGTATAAATATATACTAATAATAATAATAATAATAATAATAATAATAATAATAATAATAATAATAATAATAATAATAATAATAAAATTAAATAATAATAATAATAATAACAATAATAATTTTAAATAATAATAATAAGGTAATAATTTCAACAAAAATAATAATAAAAAAGCAGGGCTGGACAGCACCATAAAGAACTCAGGATAAGTTAAAAAAAAAAAAAATACAAAATAAATTTAAAAAGTATGTATTAACTAGAAGTAAAACTATGTGGCTGAATCGACGTCTCCAACAATAACATCTCCATGGGGATGTTATTGCTTGGGCTGGAATGTTCCACAGCATGGCATTAGTTAAACATATACTGTATGTCTTCAGTGTATTGACATGTGTTTTTATTGTGGAAGAAATAGTAAAGGCGGTTTGAGAAGATCTGAATGAGTCCGGTGAATGTGTATGGACTTTAAAAACACAGAGTAACACTTCCTGGATTACTGCCTGATGACATCATGCAGTGGGGCGGAGACTGCCAAAATATGCAAAGTTACCCAAACAAACACAAGACAAAGAACTCCAAGTATATTTTTGATCACGTTCTAGCATTTTACTAAAAAGTTTAAACAGTCAGTTGAGCTTGGATACAGGACCTTTAAAATGACTATGTAATGAACAGTGTTGGAAGTAACTAAATACATGCACTGCATTTTGAGTACTTGTGTTCTGGGTCAGGGGTCTCATTTATAAAGCGTAAGTATGTTAAAAATAAATAAATACGTACGCTACTTTTCCACATTATCTGAGCTCAGAGATGAGATTCTTACTTAAATGAGCGCGTTTGAGGACGTTTGTGTTTTATCCGCGCGTTAAATTTCAGTAGGAATTCCACATTAAGTTTTGTAAATGAGACCCCAGTTACTTTTTTCATTTAGTGGTATTCAGAGTACAGTTACTTAACGTAAAGTTTTTGTTTTAGTCCTAAGTCACGTTTTTAACACTATATATAATGCAGTTTTAAAAAGTGTATTGTCTATTAATAGAAAAAAGCTGAAAACATACAATGAAGCCTGTGAAATTGGGTTATCGAGTCATATTTTACTGCACTTTTGGGGTTATCGTGCATCCACGCTTTTTGTGTGTGCAAAACCATGTAATTTACAGCTAAAAATTCCGACTTAAGAAGCAACATTTCAGAACCCCGAGTTGAATAAACTTGAACATCTGTAAAAAATTGAAACTTCTTGTACTATTTTACCTTTAGTTTCTGTCATAACACTGTCCGGTCTAATAAATGAACTTGTATTGGATCTGCATTTTGGCTGATTTTGGCTGACTTTTCTTGTATTACTTCTTTTGGAATTATTAATATTCATAAACTGCTCATTGTTTTTCCGATTTGAAAACTGGAACACAGAGAAAACGTTTCTCCAAGGTTCGAGTTCTGACTTCCGAAGACGTAACGTTTCAAGTGCCACCTAAGATAACATTTGGCTTTCCGAGTACCACTTGATCGAAATCCAGACTTAATTGAGGCCTAAATTTGGACTGAACTTGGTCTAAAATGAGACTAACCCATGGAATAAGGTGCATTCTGAATAAGAATGAAGCCAAAGGAGGACAAAACCGTTTTCCACTTTTTTAACACTATCACCCACGACCATTTTAAGAACATCTGACCTTTACAATATTTAGTTTTAAGTTTCCAGGACAACAATACAAACAGGAAATGTGGTAGAACAGCATATGGAAGTGCATACGTGTTGCTAAAGTCCAGATGAGAGCGGACCACACCAAACGCTGCCAACACATAATTTGTATTCCCAGAGAGGACATCCACATCCTGGACGTATCCCGCTCCCCGACAATCCCCTCAGCCACAAATCTTCCACAGCCCTGCACCGTGGAAAAGAGCCCTCCGCGGCTACCGCTCGCTCAGGGTGTCGTCCGGGACGCGCGCAGGTGCAAGGCAAGTGTCCCCGGGGACGGACGGCACAGTGTGGGACAGGATTAGAGGGAGGACAGGAGGAAAATGTGTTGTTTACGCCACGAGAGGTTTGCGGAAAGTAGGAGCTGTTTTTTTTCTTTTAAGGAATTTGTGTAAACAGTGAGTCACAAAAGCTGGAATGTCAACTTTATAGTGTGCAAGACTGGTGGGTTTGTGGGTTCATTACATTGCACCTGTCGACTGATCTTTTACTTTTTATTATCGGGATTTAAAAAAGCTGAATTTAGTTTAGTTTATTTATTCAATGTGACAGGGACAGTGCTGATTTCCACATAGTTCCTGAGTGAGTTCATGTTAATGTTCCTAAAATCAAACATCTTAGGATAGCGACGGGCTGTTGTTGGCTGAACCGTGATGGCAAAACTTGTTCTGGCTTCGAAATGCGGTTCTAAACTCGTCACGGTGAATAATTAGGATGCGGGGAATGCATGAGGAATAACTTTGGACAGCTGCTAAAAGTTTAGTCCTGGTTTTCATGGTTTTTAGGCAGTAAAGATCCTGAACATTCTCCGTGGAGATGGTTACGTTGTGCGCCATGTTGTGGAATATTACAGCCAAAGGAGCAACGTTGAAATGGAAGCCAGCAGGAGGCTCTCCCAGACCAAGTGAGAGTCAGGTTTGTGGAGATGCGAGCCTGCTCACTGTACAAGGATGCATGTTTATATTTATTTATTATTTATTTAAGTTTTTCAGTGCAATAAAAACAAAATGTAAAACAAAAATGCATGCTTTTAGTTGAGTCTATTATTTTGGCCCAAAAGTTACCAACTGAGGCTTTAAAAAAAATGTCTAAAATGTGAAAAAAAAAAAGAAGTAATTGAATTTACGTTAGACATTTTGTAATCATAAAGTTTAAGTATAAAGTTGTTGTTGTTGTTGTTGTTGTTGTGTTATATTTTTCGGTCCATTCACAGGCACGTTTAAGCACTAAAACAAAATTGTGATCCATTTCTCTTCATCGGGAGCCTTTCAAAAGAGCGATGTGGCTGCCTCTCCACGCTCGGCTCAGGTGTAACAACATGGTGTGAGGTTGGAGATGGTTGACCGGTTGGAGAAAGTGCTGTCATGTACGCTAAACACGGACAGGTGGACATGTGAACCCAGCAGAGCCAACGGGCACCAGCGCAGGGCCCGGTAATTGGACTGGACGGAGCGTTGTGACACAAGTGGGCTACAGCTTGAGGGGGGCCGGGACAGGGGGGCCCCTTTGTGGATCATTGGCAGATAATGGGCTCATTAGGCCAGACGTAGCTTAAAAGGGCCCCGGCTCTCTAAACAAACAGAACAGGCGATGAAGAGATGGACTTAAGGGCCCGACATGAAAGAGATATAATGAGGCCCCCTCACCCCCTTCTCCCTCCACACACTGCACACTGCACAGCTCAGGGCAACACCAAGGGCCCCTCCACTGGCCCCGCTCACACACTGCACCTGTGGCCTGCTTTATTACAGGGCACGGACACTCTGACCATCATCGTTAGAATTAAAGTTTTCTAGGCTACATTTTATTTAACGAAGCCCATACCCTTATATAATATATATGTTCTTGTGCACACCAGCAGAGGGCGTACACAGCTTTGAGGAAATAGAAAACCCCACCAACTGGTCATTGTAATGACACAGTTTTCACCTTTTTATCAAATCAGACAAATTCCAGGTGATTTTAACTTAATTATAAAGTAGAGTATAAAGAAGGTGAAATTAATTGAATAATAAATAATAAAAGACTGTATTGTTAATCGTAATATTCAAACAAAAAACACCTTAAAGTACAAGGTTCAACCCGGTGTAACAGGCTGAAGTTCGCCCTCTGCCTGCAGTGCACCCAGGGTTCATAGGGCCTAGGCTGGTTTCTACCTGGGAATGTATACATTTTATTCTCCGGGTATATTCTGGTCTAGGCCGATTCCTACCCCAGATTATACCACCATGATTACGTTTTGTTCCTCAGCTAAATTTGGTCTGATAAATTAAATAATTGCTGTAATGAGGGCTCCTAGCACTAAATAATGACAATGACTGACCTGCCTGATAAAATATTGAATAAATAAATGCATTAGGCTTCATTAGGCCTAATTAACAAGACATGAGATTGTATTAACTTTATTTCAAACACAAAATGGTCCATAGTTAACAAGTACCAGTGTTTTCGCAACGCTCATTTGCGGGTCATTATAATGCCATTTTTTGACACCTCCTGGTTGACAAATACAGGTGTATATTCTGGTTTAGCCTGGTCTAGGCTACGTTACCACCCTGGGTATAGTTTGGCCCAGGACAGAGTATCCCTAGTCTGGGCAGGGTTTATCGAACCTGTTACACCGAGGCTGGATTAAAAGGGTAGTCTACATAGGATGCTGCTTAGCCCCTCGCCAGTAGGGGGCCTCAGTGCATTGCAGATTTATCTTAAAATTAGTTCCAAAGTTAATTTCCCCCCAAAAAAGGGAAAAAAAAGAGTCCTGGCCATGAAATACACCAGAATACCACACAATACAGGAATACGCAGATTCTTCCATTGCCTTGTGAAATGTCATGAAATATTTCAGAAACCTCACAACAGGCCTCACAGGGCTTCAAACTGTAACAGCCCAGGACCTCCAAGATCCGGAATACGGCCCTGCCTGGACAACTCATTTAAGATTTTGAAAAGAAAAAAAGCTCAGTTTTCCCTAGTTTGACATTTTGTTGAAGTTTATCATTTTACTTCCTGGTTAGACATGGGCGTGGATATGTGACAACACTTTTTTTGTTGTTAAATTAAACAGTCGCAAAATGTGTTCCCTGTGCATGAATTGTCCCAGCATTTTGGATGGAATTGTGTGCATTGATGACATATTGGGTTACATTTTAAAACTCAGCACTTTGTAATTGACTGATGTAAAACTGTAATAAATATTTACAAAATAATTAGAAAAACACGAAAACCTGATGTAATAGTCACTTTAATATTCGCTAAATGCTGGGTTTCTATACTATTACATTGACTTGCTTTCATTTCCTGGCGATAGATCCTAACATTAACAATATAGTAACAACTAACTTCAACCCATATCTTAAAACACACAGACACACACAAACACACACAGTGATAATGAATGACCCTTCAGGCTGACGGTACACTTGGACAAAGCCCGAAATGTGCCTCTAAACTGGAGCAGGTGCACGTTCTCATGCGCATCAAATCAAAAATGAAAAAGCGAGCACGTAAATACATATTAAACCACTCCATTCTTCTTTTTTGTTTGTATATCAGTTCAGACTTTTCGCCAAATGTCTCTGTTCATGCTCATTTAACCCGCTTTGAAATCCGATACGCTCCGGCTCCCCACTCCCCGACGTTAACCGCAACAGGTAGCCCGCTGCACTATTTCAACGTTAGGCTACGCAGCGACACTGCAATAACATAACTCGCACATGGTCCTAATGTTTTGCTCAAACTGGGATGCCACTTTCAGTTAAGCAGCGTCTCAGTCTCTGGTTGGGGTAAATGGATATTGCATGGCAGCGCGTGCGATTGAAGTTGTCCAATGCAGCGTACTATTAGGAACCGCGGCGCTAAGCAGTACCAGAGCGTCGGCCTTGGACTCCTTTGTAATCAGCCCGGGGAGCGTTAACAAAGAGCACAGCCACACAGCAGATTTACAATGAGAAAAGAAGCAAAGAGGCTGTCAGCTTAACCTGCGTTTAAAGCGTGTTTGCGTTAGGCTAACTGGGGTCCCCATGCTACCCGGAATAGAGGTCGCAACATTCGGAATTTTAGCAGTGAAAAAGCGGCTACGGTCTAATAACAAATATAAAAGTCTGAATATTTCATTTGTAACTCAACTAGAAAACAGTAGTAGAACACCATATAAACAACAGGAACTGACACAGCTGTTTTTCAATGTTTTGAAAAAAGAACTAGTTCATTTACTTGTTTTTTGCATGTAATAAAGTACAATCTGTTTTGCCCCTGTACAGATATATTGTAAAAACAGCTACTGGGGTGAAAATGAGACCACAGCGCTTTCTCTGCATCTAAATGTAAAGCGTTGTATTATCCGAGAAGCAGGAAGTGCACCGTTAGCATGCTAATGTTTGCTAGCTTTACCCAGGACTCAGAGACGTTACGTGCGTTTAAAGTGAGTTTAAAGTGAACTAGTTCTGTTTTTCACGTTTCAAAACAGTAAAAACCAGGTACAGCACCTTTAAATAAGATGTTTCTGAATCTATACAGTGGAAATTCATTTTTGTGGGACAATTGAAGTGTCCTTAATCTCCCCCTGCCATTAGCAAACAAGCTAGCTAAGAGAAACTAGACCCAGTGAGGGAGTTTTGGAAGTTCTAAGCTTTCCCATGAAGTATGTCCGGTGCATATACTGAGAAGGAGAAAAGCTGTGACACTGAGAACACAGGTTACATCCGGTTCCTTTAATGCGTCACCAAATTCACAATCACAATTTTGCTAAATATTGCATATACTAATGGCTTATGTAACTTTTCTGGTGGAGTGTCTACTACCGTGGAGATGTTTCACAGTGTGTCAATAAACGTATCTATCGCCATAGAGACAAGGAAATAGCGCCATCAATCAAAGTTACAGGTCAGATCTGTGGAGAGGCGAGACTATTCACAGTAACAATGCATGATTTTTATTGTATTTGTTTAGATAACCCCATAGTGTGAAACCTGCCAAACAACAAAGTAATATAATCGCAGAAAGATAAGCAGACTTCCAATCAGAAAAGCTACATAGTGCACCTTTACATTGAGTTTTAGCATGATTAGCCTATTTTATTTGGAAATGCTCACTAATCTAACTTACTTGTCTTGCCATACATTCATAATTAGACCCATGTACTGCTTTTTAACACTGATTTGCTTCGAAGTAGATCATCTCCGCTAGCTTCCAAAACCAAAAAACATGGAAAACGTTCCAAAAGGTTTAGCTTTATTTAATACCAATATATTACCCAGAGAAGAGGAGAATTGTGGGCCGGACAGGAGTGGGACTCAGCTACAGACTTAATATTATGTGTCCATGTGGGAAGGGTCTGCAAAGCTCCAGCTGCTCCTGTGCTCATCACGCTGCGAGCTAACATGAAACACGCACACGCTAACGCACATCTGATATCCATTAACCCCGTGATGGAGGACGCGTCTCTCAAACGCACTCCCAGGGAAAGTAAAGAGGAGAATATAAGGAGGAGGATATTTTTGACAAGTAGAAATGAGACTACAATACATGCTTTTTCTCCTTAACCGTAAGCCGCTCCGCCTCGTCTTTTGGAGCGGTTCAACATGTGCGCTAGCTTGCGTTTAATGAGAAGCAGCTAGGGCAGAGGCATATGCGCAACATGTGACTGGATACACTTTTATACTCTTCTTTTCATAATTTATATAATATGTTAACGTAAACTCGATGCATCTTGGAAGACTTGGAAAATAATGAAAGTTGGAGAGTTCGTGGGAAAGTCACAGAAAAGTGGGTGAAGAGGTAAAACGGACGGTTTTATGGGGTTGGAAAGTGGCCAAACGTTTGTAGACATTTTCAGTTTGATATAAATGTCAAGCAAATATCCGCAACAATGAAAATGTGACAAGTGAAAAAGGTCTTCATTTCATCTTCAGACTTCTTGGCATGTAGAGTTTTTTGTAAGTAATGTGAAATGGGGTTGAGAGTGGCAATCGGCAAACTGTCAGACATATTCCAGGTTTTAGGGTGGTAGGCCTCATTTAGTCACTTCATTGATCAAACAAAATTTGAATTTGTCGACTAATTATTTTAGAGGGGATTTCAAAGGACTTTCGATTTGCCGCAGAAAACATGAAGTGGGTTATCTTGAGATTTGGGATAGAATTGTGAGTTTAAACTGACGTTTTACAGATAAATACACTTTTTACTTGTGGTTTTCTTTTAAAATATTAGCTACTTAGATACTTGATACTTCATTGAGCTAATTAGTCAATTCATTAATTAGAAGGATTTCTTCAACTAGAATCAAAAGGACTGCAGCAAGATGGATCCAGGGGTCTTCTCAACCTTCTAAACTCTTTTGTGATTCCATTTTTTATCCAAAAAGATCTGCCCGTTCAAAAAGCAGTAACGTCACAGAATTCTGTATGTGAATGAAACATGTAAGATAATGAAACTAGATCATCCTTTCAGCAGGTGTTGTTTTTGTTTTGTTTCTTTTAAACAAATCCCATAACCAGGACAAAATGATATCTTGCAGTTTTAGCATTGTTTTTGTACTTACTTATACTTACGACTATTGTTTTGTGTGGGAAATTACATTCTATAGTCTGAAAATAAGAATGTTTGGTAGCACTTTGAAATACAGCCCATTACTTTGAACATACTTTCAGTGGTACTTTGAGTGGTAGTTACAGCGTTACTTGGAGTGCTACTTGTACTGATAGTGGTACGTATTACTATAATAAAATATAATGTAATAATACTATATATGTGTGTATGTATATATATGTGTGTGTGTGTGTGTGTGTGTGGGGTATATATATATATATATATATCATTGTATGTACATATATATATCACTGTAACTACAACAAAGTATTTATTTATTATTATTATTATTATTATTTAAGAAAAATATAGCAGTAGACAAATAAAAAAAACATTTACATAATTAAGTATCTACTAAGATCCACAGTAAATATCTACAAAGTAAAAGGCCGTATTTTAAGTGTTACTGAATGTTTTATATAAAGCTAAATTGGTATCGTAACAACATTCCTGCCACTGTTTGTAATTTCAATGCTGTGTTGTGTGAAATAGTCATAAGGTGATAATTGTCTGTAGGGAAGTTTTTTTCTTTTCTTGAATTCCTTAAAATAAAGAATATATTCAATACATGCAGTGTCATGCAGTGCAAATACAAAGAAATTGCAAAAATAAGAGCAATCGTATGTTATCAGCATCGTTTTTCTACTTCTATTTAACACTGATTAAAACATTACATTATCCGTTGCTATTTACATACATTATACATTGCATTGCAAACAGATTTACTACGCTGCAAGCTAGATTTCTTTTTCATAATTACTTAAAGCCCCACTGTGTAACTTTTTAGTAAAAAAATTACTAAAATAAAAGCATTTTTTTATTACTAAAATGATATATAAAAACCTGTGTTACAGGGGTTGCATCTCCACAAACCTGACTCGTAAGTGGTAGTATTTATGTTTTTCTTAAATGCCATTATTGTTGCTGTGTCTTTGATTTCTTTATTAAGATTATTCCATAAATTAACTCCTTTCACAACAATTCTTCGCTCCATTATGTTGGTTCAGAATCTTGTTTTTTTGAAAATGTCTATAGAGTTAACCCCCTAGAACAGCACTCCACTGCCCTCTGCTGGCCCTGTTTTAGAACGATACGAACAGTAACTATCCCTGGGCCTCTCCATTGAAACAGTTCACCTATGGACACGTCTGTTCCCTCTCTGCCCTGACAGTGTGAACCATACAGAGAACATGCAGGAGGAGCGGCACATGGAGCGCTCTGCATAAGGGCGTATGGATCCCGGGGCAGAAGACACACCTTGTAAAGAGCACCAGATCCACCAAAAACGGTTTCCTCCAAAAACACGCCTGTACCTGACACCCCTCGCTCAGTGCGCCTAACGGTGGAGGGTATCTGCTTCTTTTCGTTCAAGGCTAATTCAGTTCAAACAGCAGAGTAGAATTCACATAAGTAAGTCAATAAATAAAATAACTCTCATTAACATGGACAGTTTGTGGTGTTGTTGGATCAAGACAGCAGGTTCAAAGCTTGTATTAAGGACTCCCTCATTAGGTTACACAGAGTTGTATTTTTAAGGGATGGATTGTTCTGTATTGAAGCCATAAGTACTTTGAAAATTTCAATTTGCATCTTATGTCCCCGCCCAGTGATGTACTTACTGCGGTAGTTTGAAAAGTACAAAGTCTCATACACAAAAGCCTTGTTTCCACGGGTTTGTTTTGAAGCGGATTGGGACCGTCCGAAAGTGTCTACACTGTCCTAAGTGAACTACTGGCTCGTTCAAGTGATCCAAAGCAAACACTGCAAGGTCTAGCTTCCAAAGGAGTCCCGACCTGGGTTCGCTTTAGCTAAGGAGGAGCTACAAGCAGTAGCGAGATGAATGGATAAGAGAGAATGCAGACTCACCTCTCACCCTGTGAAAAGGAGATAGAAACAGAAAAGAACAATTTCCCATCAAATTCTGACTTCATCTTGTGATAAAGCGCTGTATTTCCACAGATGCTAACTTTTATGTTCAGCCGACAGACTTAGCAAAACAAAGCTTGCTCAAGTTAGCATCAGCGGTTTCCTGTTTACCGTCGCACCGCATAAGACAGCTGACATTATCCAAACTTGAAGAATTACATAAAGAGATGTTCAAATTCAGTCTAGACTAGAAGCTTTGCAGAGAAGTGAAATAAATGCCAAAAAAGCTGATGATAAACAGGAAGTAGTTTCCTGTTTACTCTAGCTTTAGCCACGTCTCGCAGCGACACAAACTTGGAATTACTAAACGTCTTTGTGAGTTGCTGAGATCGGCCTTGTAATTTAGAAGTATAATTCGTATGTTATGTTTGGGTGACGTCAGCTGCTCACGTAACAGACCTGAGCGTGGCCATTTAAACAACCGTTCCAAAGCTCTCCTACGCAAATCGGTTTAGGGACCTGGGCCAGTTCAAATGTGGCATTCTTTTAGAACCAACAACAGGAAAAACAAGCCACAAGCATGTTTAGAAGCCAATGAAGGCCCAAATATGTCCATATATGCTAGATAAGTCTGCTTTAAATTGTTTTTGATCAATACTGCGGTTTACAAAGAACAGAATGTGTATGATCTAGTCTACATGTACGACAAAATAGCATATGTCTTTAAATACCATTGATTTGGACCTGTTACCTTGGAGCTATCTGGTGCACACCGCACACGTGCACACACAGACACAGGGAGGTGTATGAGAAGCCTAGTCACACCTCATTAATAACTTTGGCACTACTCTCCACAGCTGTGCGTTTTACCAGCCACTTAACTTCTACCTTGCAGGTGAGAGTCAACCAATCCTAACAGCTAAATGCTACATGCTAAACATCAGCCACAAGTCGTTATTCTCCTGCTCTGTCATCTGTATTCACTCTGCAACAGGTTCTGGGCACAGCTTTTTGAATCTTGTTAAATTGTTCCGTCTCCTATTGGAATTTTTGGGACGTGCAGAAAATAAAACCTCTCCTCTATCTTCACCGCAGCAGTAGAACAAACCGTTTCTGCAGTCTCTCCATCTCAAACTCACCATGACTATCACCAGATCTACAAGGGTTTAGAAGCGCCAAAATGTCTCCTTGCAGTATTTTCTGATAGCACTCACTACGTTTACATGCACAGAGAACTCAGAGTACTCTAATTCACAATTCATCTTTGCCCCAACACCTGTCAGATCAGGGTTTTGTACCCTGAGGAAGGCCACGCTGGGCCAAACTGCGTTGTGCGTATTTTAAGTCAATAGATATGTTGTAATAAAGGCTTTTTAATTGTTCGTCTACTAACGTGAATTGGATTTTTGTCTTTGGGTAAATTCTACATATATTTTACTACGATTTCTACCAAGGGCATAGACAGAGAATTGCGCGTCGATGAATGTCTATGGTTGAAAAAGTTTTTCAGGGCCTGAATACAGTATGTCCTCTTGAAGTTACAACCAGTCTGAGCCTCCATATGTTCTAGACTTCCAGTCAGCCACCTGTTAGACCATGCTCCACCTGTTCATCTCAGTGTGGGAGAGCTGCATTTTACAGACTCCAAAGCAGGCCCTGAAGGCATCACGGCCAGCCCAGATGTGCAACAGAACAGACCCATTCAAACAGCTGAAATGCAACCCAACACAATCAGAATCAGAATCAGAAAAGCTTTCTCCCCATTGTCAATGGTTTACAAACATAGGAACTCGTTTCAGCGTTAAGGTGCAACATAAAACAAAAGTGCATGCATTAGATTTAAAATGACTATAATGTAAAATAAAAATAGGATTACTATGTACACAAGTTTACAGTTAAATTTAAGTTGTAGTGCAGAAAGTGACAGTGCAGTGAGTGTATGAATAGTTGCGGTTAAAGTGGCAGGTGTTTAAGAAGTCTTCATGAGTCCAACGGCAGAGGGAAAGAAACTATTCTTGTGGCGGGAGGTTCTGGTCCAGAACGATGGACCAGAACACACAATGCGCTGTAGTCTCTGTTTGTCCCTGGCTGTGGCTCCAGCGTACCACACGGTGATGGAGGAGGTGAGGATGGACTCAGTGATGGCCGTGTAGAACTGCACCATCATCTGCACTGGCAGCTTGGCTTTCCTCAGCTGCCGCAGCAAGTACATCTTCACACAGCACAAAACAAGAAAGAAAGGAGGGGCTGTGGTTGCCACGAGGCACATCAATATCATGTGTTCTGGGACTTCTCCTGTTGCACAAAACATTTTGACAGAAATGAACAAATCATTGCAGACTGTTTTTCTCCACCATCCCACTCAATTTCAAAACTATGTATTTGGGCCTCAAAACCCCTGACATGGACTAAATGAATGGATACCTTTAGAACATACTTTTGGTGGCTGTAAAAAAAGGCCATAACAAAAATTGGATGACACAAACTGTACCGACGATTTAGGACTGGACCGAAACCATAACTGAAAGACAGAAAATGAAGAAAAAAAAATCACAAGTGGGCTCAACTGTTTAGTTTGTTTTTGTTTGTTTTATATTTTTTAATTTTGAAAAAAGAAGAAAAAAAACAAGAAAATGATTTGACAACATTCCTTTACTCCTCAGTTCAGAGGTTGTTAAATCTTGTTATACACGTAATTCCTGTTGAGATTTCTTGGTTTGTAGTTTATAATCAGATTCTCAAAACTCCTTCAAAGCCCGATCTCATTCTACAGTGCATCGAGTCCTTTTATTCCTCAAACTCTAGTGACACCTTGTGGTCATTTATTGTCAGTGGAATTAACCACAAAGCTGTTATTGTTATTTCACGTGGAATTAGACATAGGCTTAAATACCGAACACGTTTCTTCATTCTGTTGAACAATAACTTCTTATTTTGAAATGCTTTGAAAGTCAGGTTCCTCTCATGAGTAAAAGCACCAGAGTGTTGGGGCCATGGGATTGTGCATTAAACATCATTGTGTTTTTACACAACTTTTCTGTAGATCTATACCACAAATACTAAAGAACATATCCAAAATCATGTCTGTAATTTTTGGTTGGATCTAAAAAAAAAAAGAAAAAAGAAGTAAGACAATACATAAATAAACTACAGAAGAAGTTTCAAATTTATACCACTTAAAGATTTTAGCTTTCTGCCAGCTGAGCACTAACTTACAGTTGCTTCTTACAAAGTGGTCCCATGCCAACAGCAGCAGAGGAAGCCGGAGCAGAAAACAACAGAGGCAGAAGCAGAGGCAGCAGCAGAAACAGAGGAACAGCAGAAGAGGCAGCAGCAGCAGAAGCAGCAGCAAGCAGCAGAAGACAGCAGAAGCAGCAGCAGCAGCAAGCAGCAGCAGCAGAGCAGAAGCAGCAGCAGCAGAGCAGCAGCAGAAGCAGCAGCAGCAGCAGCAGCAGCAGCAGCAGAAGCAGCAAGCAGCAGCAGAAGCAGCAGCAGCAGAGTGCAGAGCAGCAGCAGCAGCAGCAGCAGCAGCAGCAGCAGCAGCAGCAGCAGCAGCAGCAGCAGCAGCAGCAGCAGCAGCAGCAGCAGCAGCAGCAGCAGCAGCAGCAGCAGCAGCAGCAGCAGCAGCAGCAGCAGCAGCAGCAGCAGCAGCAGCAGCAGCAGCAGCAGCAGCAGCAGCAGCAGCAGCAGAGCAGCAGCAGCAGCAAGCAGCAGCAGCAGCAGCAGCAGCAGCAGCAGCAGCAGCAGCAGCAGCAGCAGCAGCAGCAGCAGCAGCAGCAGCAGCAGCAGCAGCAGCAGCAGCAGCAGCAGCAGCAGCAGCAGCAGCAGCAGCAGCAGCAGCAGCAGCAGCAGCAGCAGCAGCAGCAGCAGCAGCAGCAGCAGCAGCAGCATCAGCAGCAGCAGCAGCAGCAGCAGCAGCAGCAGCAGCAGCAGCAGCAGCAGCAGCAGCAGCAGCAGCAGCAGCAGCAGCAGCAGCAGCAGCAGCAGCAGCAGCAGCAGCAGCATCACACCATGCCTTGGGGACCTGCTCCGTGCGTTAAATACGAGCTGTGAAGGTCACTTTGGCACTATTACGCACACTTGGAGTCCAACATTTTGACACTAATTACCCATGGTGCAACTGGATACCTGAGTGATGTAACGCCCTCTGTGGGATTACACACAACATAGCAGACTATATTGACTTTCCCTTAGAATAAATGTGTGAAAGTGCAAGGCATCTTTCTTTCACGCGTTACCTAACAGGAGAGTTTTGTTATTCAAGACGTGCTGCTGGCAGTGTCCCCTTGTGCACGTTGCCGTGGAGACATAAATCAATGACATCACACATCTCATCAGCCTGGCTGTAGGTGACACAAAAGGAGCCATGAATAACGATTGGGACTGCGGGGTCTGTATTCTAAGGTGAAAAGTGTTCAAATGCAGGTGTTTACTATCATAGGGCTGCATATAATGACTTCTTTTTGCAGTTGACCATTATTTATTTACTATTATGTTCTTTTTTTGGGACAAAAGTGCTTGTGGTTATGAACATACATGATACACATGCCATGGGCTCATTTCCATCTGTTGTCCCACATTCACGCTCACAAACACTCTCATTCATACACCAGCACACATGGTGCTTGCTGGCAGCGTGCGCTACCCCCCCCTGTGGCACCTGGTGTTCCTAACCAGGCCCATCCCTGCTTTACTTTCGAGATCGGGCATTGACATGGCATGGCCAACTTGTATTGATCAGTCAAACGAATGACTTCTATTGTACATTGAGACTTTTATAATACATTTTTAACCAAAAAAAAAAGGTTTAAAAATGGCAAGGGAAGGCTTCTAGATTGAGAATATTTAAAAGCATATCATTGATAAAAATTGGATTTTTGTATGTGTTTTAGAGTCTATAAAGCCCAAATAATGATTACGTTTTATACTCGACTAACCATTAGTCGATTAATCGTTGCAGCCATACTGGCAACATTTAAAAAATGTATTTTTTTTCACAACCGCATTAAATTTGATGTTTGACAATAAGCCACAATATTATCAGAGTAAGTTTGAGAAGCCAAATATAAGGGGAAACATCAAATTTTGCACTTTTCTATTTCGATACTTAATTTCAAAACTGCGACCAAAGAACAATATCACCCTTTGCCCTTGATCTGAGATTTTTCCATCTTCAAATTCTATCACCAATGTGAAACAAGAGTCTGCCGGCTCAAAATGCCGTCATTTGTCACATTTCAGAAAATAATCTCGTATCCCCCAAATCTATTCATATTCATCCTGTAAAAGGAGAATTGTAAGTTATAGATTTTAAGATACAAAGGATCAAACTTGATGATATTTTATCTATTGTCCCTCTTTAACCATGTTCACCGTATTTCATGTAATAATAATAATCATAATAATCATAATATTAACAACAGATTTGACATTCAAAGACACTTTACATGAATAAGAAACGCAGCAGTCACAGTATCCCCCCTTGTCCTTGATCTGAGATTTTGACATCATCAAATTCTGTTCCCAATGAGGACCTGGGCTGACTTCTGACGTCATTGGGCTCCTGTGCTCCGATTGGCTTCCGCGGCTAAAGGACTGCCGCGCGCGCGTCCCCGCCCCCTCCTCCTCTCCGCGCGTATATATTGCGCACGCAGCTCGGGGAAAAGCGCAAATTCAAAGGTTGTGCGCTCCAGTCCAGGACCGGGAGGTTAGCTGTTGTGAGGGCGATCGGTCGTGGTTCGTGGTGTTGGAAAGTTCGGAGTTCCTATTCACTTCAGCCGCGGAACCGGAGCAGGTGGTGATACATGTCTGTAGTTTCCCCGTACGTCTACTGGTGAGTGCGGCACGTTCTCTGCAGGTTTGGGGAGCACTTACTGTTAGATTTTAGGAAACAAAATCCACCTTCATGGCAGGTTCAGTTCAATTTGTGTTTTATTTGTTTTTAAGTAATAGCTTTCATTTTAGTATTTTTATTTTATTTTTATTTGTTTAAATTATTTGTTAGACTTTACATATTGGGACTTTAAATGATTAAAATGCAACATTAGTTCGCTATGATTTTATCTGTACTGTTTTGTTCTGTTTACTGTTTATATATAAGCTTGGAAATCTGCACTTCAAGATGTTTAATTGTTTGATTTAATGAATCCACTTGCACGCACAGATTTATTTGGGATATTGTAAATCCAAAGGCCGTTATTTCACATAGATACAAAATGCCTTGTTTATATAGGATATTACTTTTTTCCCCTTACATTTATACCAGTTTAACTACAGCAGACGTCTAAATTCGATACTCTTCACCTGCAGTGTCTTATTGTTTTCTCAGAATTCATTGCCATATGAGTAAAAAAAAGTCGGCTTTTCGGTGTCAAATATTATTCAGTTTTTTATTTATTTCTTAAATTTAATCGTGAAATTTTGATTGCTACAGAACTGAACACTCCCAACATGTATCCAGCTTTTTTTTAAAAATATATTTTGGTCTGGTTAGAGCAACATTTTTAACCATCCTAAATCATATTCTACTTTTATATTTTCGAGTTAGTTGCACCTAGAATGCCATGTTTTATCCTCCATATAACCAGAGCCAACTGTGCATTGCGACGTGCCTTTATAGTCTTTGCCTTTTTATTATTAAGCGGCCTTTTCTTTTCAGTTGAAGGAAAACCCATTGAAATACTGTATGTGTGTAGTACTTTCCCCGGTGGGTCCCTGGTGCACCCACTGGAATATTTGACTCTGCTGATGTGGGCTGCCTAGGTGAAGGCTGCGTGCCACTTGATGATCATGTGAATTCCATTTATCTTGTCATATTTGATCAAATAAGTCGACATTATATGCGATGTCTGTAATTAGGCTGCAACACATTAATCAATTGATCGCAACTAATCAATTTTTTTTTGTAGCAATAGTTGTCAACTAATCAAGTAATGGAATAATCGTTAACTGGTCAATACACAGACTCCAAAACATGCCATGATCTGATGATCTGAGAGAAGATGTTTTATTACACCAGAAACCAGTTGAAAAGTTTGTGTTTTTAAAGAAAACACCCTTTCGTCTGAAAATATCCTCCACCAGGACCTGGATGAAGTTCACCTTTATCTTCGTAAAATAGAGTAAAAATCACTCGCTTGTCGCTTCCTAAGCAGCTAATTGATTAATCAAAACAATAATTGCTTGACTAATTGATTACCAAAATAATCATAAATTGCAGCCCTAAAATGTTATGTAGAATTCGTTAATCAAGACTTTTTATCAAACTCCTTTTAAAGAAGATGCATTTTTCTGGGCTCAGTATTAAACAGAGCTCATCATTTTACATTTTGTTCATTGTAAATCACAATATTGAAATAATAGAAACGGGTCCATTGATTGACTTCCTGTTCAAGTCCCGCCTCTTCATAGTGACATTTCACCGTAACAAAGAAACTACGGTATCTGTATGTACGGGGTTTTTATATTTGAAAAATGGCTACATGACACTTTGGAACCCAACGTAAATGACCTGAGTCGGATTGATTTATCAAAATAATTGAAAAGTACGTGCAGTGAAGTGGGCGGAGCGGTCTGGTTTTGACACAGTGGAGCTCCTGCAGCCATGTGACAGGTAAGGTATGGCGGTATCGAATGGCAACAAGCCTGGAATCTGGCTTTTGGAGTTTATTTTTAGTCATTAAGACAAGCTGTAGAAAAAAACATCTTTAAAAAACAATCAGATTATACATCAGCGACTCTTAACCTGGCATGACACTATTGAGTAGATTGAGCCCGAAAATCTGCACAATCTGGACATTTGATTCACTTTCGCTCTCTAATATCATCAAAGTGTCTCTGGAGATGTTTGACAGAAATACACTTTATCATAAAACTCTACCTATAACGTTAGAGAACTAAAAAAAATGGTGATTATGAGAATTGTACAGTAATTTCTTTACAATCTATACTCAAACTACGTGTAAAGTATGTTTTATCAGGCTGTTTTATGTGACAATACTTTTTAATTCAGAAAGTTTCATTTCATAGCTTGTGAGGAATGGTAATATATAAACCTGTTTGGTCAAAGTGCCAACAATCGTAAAATCGTGATGAATCATCGTGACACCCCTAATGATATTGAAATTTTAAACCGTAAAACCAAACTAACGTGAAGCTGTTGTAAAAACGATTCGGATCGATTCTCTTCCAACTAATCTCTCTCCAAATGAACAGATCAACCGACAATCCTCGAGACCTGATTACAGTCCGAGACGATCATTCCTCAAATAAAACCTCCTTTTAAAGCAATAGAAAAATACATTGGTAGCGTCAATAATGTAAGGCTGTAATACGACTCTAACAAGTTCATCCATTAATCGCACCTTTAAGAATTTGCTTATCGGGATTCTACACACACTATTGCAATTGGCATCACATTAACTTCATTTGGGGCAGATTAAGTAAAAAATTTAATTTCTTGTGCTGTTTCCAATCTAAACTAACCAATCAGTCAAAGAATAATTGCTTGATTAATCACAAAATAATGGGTAGTTGCAGCCTTACTTTTTAAACCTGGTCAAAAGCTCTGTCTTCTGCCCTTGAGCGTTTGTCCATCCCGACGCGCAACAAAAAGATGTGGTTAGGTTCTCTGGGAGTAGGGCTGGGAATCACAGGGTCCCTCACAATGCGATACATCAGGGCTATTCAACCTAATTTTCCCAAGGGCCAAATATTTCGGGAGGGCCAAGGCCTCTGGGCCGAAGTTACTGTAACAATATTTTAAGGTCTCAAAAAATATCCCCAACACTGTTTCAATTAATACAGTCAAATAACTGACAGATCTGATTTTTCAGAGGAATAACATATACAATGCTTTACCAACATTGCTTTTGCAAAATTGCCCATCTAGAACCAGAATTAAATTAAACTAGACTAGTACAAATCAGGTCTGAATCAGATCTGAACCAGGTCTCAACCAGGACTAACTCAGAATCAAACAAGGACTAAACCCAAGACCAAACCAGGTCTAGGACTAACCCAGAATCAAACCAGTAAAAAAGATTGTTTTAAATATATTTGGAAGACGGGTTATGGGCCGGATTAAATTGCTTGGAGGGCCTAATTTGGTCCCCGGGCCTTCTGTTGAATAGCCCTGTGACACATGATACACAGCTCACGATACAATAATATCATGATTTTGCGATGCATGCGCTAATATTCTAATATTCTACGCTATATCACTGTTTTTTAAAAAACCCAATACATTTGAACAACATTTCTCTTTGTTAAACCACGAACTGCACAAATTAAAATGAATTACACCCATTTTAATCATCAAAACAGTCCAAATGTAAAATGGTTTGCATAAACAAGGTTCCTTTCTTTAAGCAAGCTACAAAATTGTAGCGCGGTCACAAAATAATCGGGAACTTATACCAAAAATTGCTCATACAGTGATACAGCAGCCCACGATATCGATACTGTATCACCAAATTTATTACCACGATATTTCGATATTTTGGCACAGCCCTATGTGAATACTCCGTAACTTTGGAGCTGCACGAAGGGTTTGCGTGACGACGTCTTCGTTCAATGCGATACTGAAATGTCTGTTTTGTGAGGTATGTGCACCTGCATCACCCCCAAGGAAACATTAAAGGGGACCCCAACTCTATTTCTTTACATGAACTTTCCCTGTCTAACCTGTGTTTTCCTGTGTGCTACTGCTGCTCGGGAACTTTGAAACAGGATTTAGCTCGAACCTCAGCTAGCACAGTGCAAAGAGGAAGGTTCTGAGCCCACGTCTTTACCGTGACCGCACAGTGCTTTCCCGCGGCCCCAAACTCGCTTCGCTTCTCTCAGACTCCGCTTTTGTTTTCGGAAGCGTTATGTGAAGCTCGGGAACAGGAAGGTATTTGCAAAACAATGTTCAAAACAATAGAGCGTGGAATTTAACTTGTGAGAAATAAGAAATGGAATAGCTGAACAGTCTATTGTAGTTTGTGAATAGAAAGGTGTCTTGCCCATATACCATCGTTTTGGAGATGACAGCAAATGTTTGTCTCTTTTTTTGAGGACCAACCCTGTAGTTTAGACCTCATCTGATAATCTTAAATGCATCTGATTCTTGTCTTAGTTTAGCAGTTGATAGGGTTGCACAATTGTTTGGGGGGAAATGTAGTTACGATTTAAGTATTGCGTGTGATAAATGATTAAGTAGTATTCTGTTCAAAGTGCACATTGTAAAAAAAAAAATTAAAATCCGAACAATAAACTGAAACTCTTTTTCAGGTCTAAACTGCATTTTGCGCCAATTTTGATTCGATAGTGATACATTAAGCAGCCCTAGTAGTTGATATTTTAAGTCTACATGACCATAGGCATACACAAAGGTTTTCAAAGTGCTTTACGTGACTGGAAATGCATTAAAACCACAATATAATCAGAGAAAAAATTCTATCATTATCTATCATCATTATAAAATGTTTATTTATCATGTATTACTTTTGTATTATGTATGTATTACTTTTACAATCATAAAATGTATGAACCAGGACTAACTCAGAATCAAACAAGGACTAAACCCAAGACCAAACCAGGTCTAGTACTAACCCAGAATACATAAAATGTATGTAAAAAGGAAGAGGGCAGATAAAATCATATCAAGTCATAAGCACAGCTTAATAGAACTGTTTTTAGTCTAGATTTGAACAGTCAGCGTCACATCTTCTCTCCATGTTTAGTCCTGACTCTGGGCACCAGCAGGAGGCCGGTCCATGTTTAGTCCTGACTCTGGGACCAGCAGGAGGCCGGTCCATGTTTAGTCCTGACTCTGGGCACCAGCAGGAGGCCGGTCCATGTTTAGTTCTGACTCTGGGCACCAGCAGGAGGCCGGTCCATGTTTAGTTCTGACTCTGGGCACCAGCAGGAGGCCGGTCCATGTTTAGTCCTGACTCTGGGCACCAGCAGGAGGCTGGTCCATGTTTAGTCCTGACTCTGGGCACCAGCAGGAGGCCGTTCCCTCAGAGTCCGAGATGGTTCATATGGCACTAACATGCCTGAGATGTACTTTGGTGCTAGGCCATGGAGAGACTTGTATACAAGCAGAGCTGCTTTGAAGTCTATTCTCTGAGCCGCAGGGGCGCAGTGCAGAGACCTGAGCACAGGACTAATGTGATCGTACTCCAGAATGCTGCTGCTCTAACCCTGCTAACCCTAACCCTGACTAGAACCAGGAAGTAAGATCGCATTGCAGCTGTTTAACAGCTCGTTTGGAGAGGCCAGTGAGCAGGCCGTTACAAAAAAATAAATTGAATTGAATTGAACTACTGTAACACCCAACAAAACAGTAGTTGCCTCGAGAGGCTACAGTAGTCTATCTACTAGAGCCAAACGCATGGATAAATCTCTCCAAGTCTGGTTTAGACTCTATACTTTTGATTTTTTTATTTTTTATTTGGGAATTCTGGTTGATAAATTGGCAAACTCCGAAAGGCTATCACGGCGGTGAGAGAAGGGAGTGTGTGGTGTTCTAGTTTTGCCAGCCAATTTTTAAAGGACACACATTTATATTGTTATTGACCTTTTTAAACATGCGCTTGAGTCCCTTTTTTTTAAATTTGACATCTCATGTTTTAGAACAAAAAAAATATTGAAAACAGCATTCACAACAAAAAGCAAGTATACTGCACCCTTTAACAGCTCTCAGATCAAACCCTCTCGGGTGCATTGTGTTCTCGTGTTTGCTCCCTCCTCCTCTCTTCCTCCTTATTGTGCTCTTCATGTTTTATTAGGCCGGTGCTCTGTTATTCTTAGCCCAGCAGGATGTTTATAGGATCCCTGTGCAGAAATATGACGGGCAAGTCCACCCTGTTTATCTCTTTTCCCTTACTCCTCTGCTCAGGTCTGCAGTGCTCCTCCTCCTGGCCGATACCGAAATTCGTCTTTGCTGATCTTGCCGATAACCGATGTTTACCAATAGGGCTGCGGGATTTGGGAACAATTAACTCATTGCGATTCTGTTCAAAGGTCACATTTTAAACACGTCCAGGTAAATTCACCAAAACGCTGAAACGCAATAGTCCTTTGAATGACAAAATAATAAAAGAAAATAATGGAGATCGACCAATGTGCGCTTTTTCTATGGCCAATGCCGAGATTTGCAAAAATGTGCTGATACTGCAAAAGTCTAAATATCGGCCTGACTTATAGCTCTACTTAAAAATGACATCATATTTACCATTTGCTGATTGTGTCCAGTCAAATTTTGTTGTGATTGTGATATATTTTTGGGCAGGTGTATATATAGGTGTATATATATAGTGTATATATAGGTGTAACATACTGTAGGCCAATATTATGGTTCGACGAGCCACCTGATTTTAAGGAAGGACATACATGCTACTTAATCACACAGAAGCACAAGCTCTCTCAGGGGTTTGCAGTGAAATATGGTTGTGAATACTGTAAATTTGTTGCTATTTCAAATTCTGGAATTTCTGGAATATGATCAGAACCCACACACAGCCCAAAGATATCGGCAGAGCTTATCGGCCATTGGTTACTCGGGATTCTAAACAACGGGTATCTACACCGGACATAATAATTTAAAAAAAACATCTCGGTCAAGCTCTACGATTAATGTTGCAGTCCTGTTTTCCAATGTTAATGTACATGTTTAAGGCAAAATTAACATACAGCCTCCTTTTTTAGCATCATGTCTCTTTATATTTCTGTTTGTTTAAAAAAAACACATCTAATGCACCAAGGACAAACAAAATTTCGATATTCCTCCCTTTTTTTCTTTTTCGTCTTTAAAGCCCACAAAAGAAAAATGAGGCCATGGAGAGATTTCTTCCCCCCCATGCTAAACCTTTAGTATTTTTGGATATCCGGGTATTGTCTTGAAAAATGCCTGCGGTGTTCTGGACTGGGCCGGAAATGTTATAGGACATGTAATGTTCAGGTTTTTCTAGCCAGCAGAGTGGGTTAGCTCTTCAAATATGCTTTTCTCCAAAGTATTTGTTTGTATTTGAAACGACTGTATTTTTATAATTGTTGTGCAGAAAGAAAGAAAAAAGCCAGAGTCATGGGAGTGAGTTTGATCTCTATTTTTAACACTTAAAGAAGCTGTTTGCTGTGGTTGTTTTTGTGTGAACTCATGTGATTCGAGAGCGATTTCTTTTCTTCAGTACAGTTATTTGCATCGATCTAAAATACACTTTGGCTTCATTCATGGTGGTTAAGAGTCTCCTCACAACTAGACGACGCAGGGTTGGGGTCCTGGTCAGGTTAAGGTCTTTCATGCCGGATAAGGTTGACTGTTTCAGCAGCTCAAGACTGCATGAAACTGTATTATAAATTGTTAAAAATACTGTCTTCATCTAATTGGTGTCAATTCATAAAGTATTCCTATAGAATACAAAGATTCTGCATCACTGTGTGCCACCACGTTGCCTTAATTAACTTTCGTTTTTCTAAGGTTCAGTCATCACTGGAGCAGCAGCTAGTAATAATGCACAAAGGCGTGGGAGAAGGGGACAATATGTGTACAGAAATGAACAGACACGGGTGAACTAAAATATATAAAATATTTTTGATCAGAGGATGGTGCTCAAGCTGCCATACTTCCCCCAGCATAGTTACTCCTAGGGCAGCATAGCTGGGAATCTTTAGGTTTTTATTTCTGTTCCTAACCCTGACCAACCCTGGCCTGACCATAAGCAATTTCAAAGAGGAACGTTTTAAGCCTGGTCTTAAATGAAGAGACTGTGTCGGCCTCTTTAACATGGACAGGAAGCTGATTCCACAACACAGGAGTTTGGTAGTTAAACGCTCTACCTCCTACTGTGCTTTTAGAGACTCTTGGGACCACCAGAAGTCCAGAATTTTGAGAGCGAAGTGCTCTGTTTGGATGATAAGGTACTAGAGCATCTTTGAGGTAGGATGGGGCCATGTCATTTATGGCTTTGTAAGTCAGGAGGAGAATTTTAAATTTGATTCTAAACTCTACAGGGAGCCAGTGAAGAGACTCGAGCACCGGCGTGATGTGCTCTCTTCTTTTAGTTTCCATATTTCTTATTGTAAACTATAAAGTCTTCAGTCCACTTGGGTTCACAATAGAAATAGTTTTGTCTGTTTTTCCACATCTCTCGTCTCCAAAAGGCCATGTCCCGGAAGATTTAAGAGCGAGACTGAGCCGCAGGGCAACAATGCTTACCCGTGACCGCCACAGTGATGGTTAGCTTCAGAGCGGTTGGACAGTACACTGAGTTACAGAGGGATGCAAACTGTAACTACAGTCCCCAGAAAACCTCAGTGCACTTAAAAACATTTGGTACAGCTTCGCTTTGCTCCATGCCTTATGTTAATGTGAGTGTTACCTAATGGACTTAACATGACGTGGCTGCCTATGTTTACATAATCATAAGTCATCATTTTAAGAAGGATTGTGCCCAAGAATCTGTCACATGGGACAAATTCTGTCGGCTAACCTAAATAGTCAGTGTAATACCTCCATTTGTTGAGGAATGGTCCAAAGTTTACACCTAAAATGTAAACTTTGTTATAAGGTTTATTGTTATTTTTGTTGTGTAGTGTTTGTGTGTGTTTTCTTTCCCAGATTTTTGTTTTGCCGCATCAATACTTTCAAATTAGTATTCTCTTGTTTTAGTTTCAGTTAGTAGGCATCTCCTTCCTCTGTTGCCAAACTTTGAACAGTGCATAATGTACAGTATTTTCCTGCTTTCGACACTACACTACAATTTTGCTCCAACCAGCAATAAACCGTTCAGATTCCGTCCATTTGTGTTCAGTGAATCATTAAAGGCAGATATGAGTAAGCTGCTTGTGGTTTTTAAAAGTCAGTTGGCACCAGCACATACACCAGCCTGCAGCCACTGACCAAAATGCCCTTTCCTTTAAATAACCCTCGTGAGAAGGCCCGCTAGCGTCTCCTCTCAAAACATAGGATTCTTTTTTTTTTTTTGTTCTTTTTTTTTTTTTCAGATGATGATAATTCTCAAAAGTGGTTGCATCGGACGTGGATAAACAGTGGTCTAAAATGGAAAGTTTGATGGAACGGAGTACACCAGGCTCGGGTACCGCAACACGCCCCCAGCGTTCTCGAAATGACTGACGGCCTGAAGCGCGAGCACATTAGAGCTAATAGCAGGCACCTTATGCAGGCGTGTTTACAAAAGACTTCTGACTTTTGTGGTTGCATAGAAAGAGAAACCAAAAAGCATTCGAGCTCTACTGCAAAACTGCGTTAAATCTTCTTGTTTATACTTTTATAGATTTGGTTTGTCATTTGTTCAAAGGTTGTACTTTTTTCAAGGTTCTCTTGACTGGTTTTTATAATCTGTTTGTACATAAAGTGCATGAATAAGTAAGAAGCCAGATCACAATTACATTTTATCCTGATTCATGTGCACTTTATATCTTTTAAAGGAACACAAAATGGTGTAAAATTGAGCGCTTTTAACCATGCTATAGCATCGTTGCATTTAGCTTGATTCATACTTGCTTTATGAATCTTGTTTAGCAAGTCCTCTCCCTCTGAGACTCAAAAGAGTTTTCCAGTTTTGGCATCACAGGTCGAGCTCTGAGATCTTCTGTGCTGTTTTAAAGTCCATAAATCGTCACCTGACTCTGTTCATTACAACTGGGAGCGTACATTAGCATGTTGGGGCAAGATAGGTTTGTTTATCTCCCCTATGTAATTCCCTCTGCTGCCAGTAGATGGAATTCCAGCTCAATTCCTAACGTGGGAAATAGTTTTGTTTGTTTTTGTTTTTTTTTTACACCAATTTCAGTTCTAAATATGAAATGCCAATTTAAAGGTATTCAAGAGTATCCTTAAAGGCCAACAACACAAATTATGCATATTATGAGATGAATTATGCATTATGTAAAAAAAGGTTTTTCATTTATCCTTGTCAAAGTTGTGTTCAGAGTCATTTATGCATGTCTGAGAACCGTAAAGGAGCAGCGCCGCAATCTTCAACCCGGAAGTCTAAAGTCTTGTTTCTTTTACAAAGTTGTTTTTTAGATCAGAAAGAAATCCGATTACTCTCATCAGATGTCGCTGCTTGACTCCAGAAATGGTCAGGTGTTTATTGCATATAAACATACAGTAGCCACAGGCACGATGTGGGAACTTTTATTTGTATAGAAATAATGATTGTTGAAGATTCTACTATCATAACTCCCGAATCCACATTGTGACAGTATTGTTAAGCGTATCCTTTTGCCCTATTGTTCTCCGCTGTGACTTGATCAGATCAGTTCATGGTTGTAATGAATACTGCTCAATAGTTGCATAAGCACCGCAGGGCAATGGTGTCGCTCACTCTGCTGACAACGCACTTGTCGGCTAGTTTGCAACACACAGCTTTTCTAACTCTACATAATACCATCTGCTTTATGATACTTTTCTTTTTTTTAACTTAAGCAAATCCTCATATTTAAAAAGGTCCCGGTGTTCCCCAGTGCATTCATTCCGTGCATGTTGAGTGTAGGCTAGTTGTCTTGAATCGCCTCGAATGATAGACTTAGCTCCTGGTACAACCACATACGGTTGTGCACACATGTGTGGTTTTACATCATAGCATATAGCGGCATATCCAGCCATGGTGCAGGTCCTGGGGAATATAGGTACCGGGAACATAGCGCTGACCCCAAACAAATCAGCCCTCTGTGGGGAAGCAATCCATTACAAGAGCAAATGCAGACTTTGGATCTGTATTTGGCACACTATAACTCCCCAATTTGTACAAATGTCCAAGAACGGAAGCTGCTAGCTAAATGCTACTGCTATACTAGCGCCGCCAGCTGATGTAACATCTTCAATCAATCTGGGGACGACTTCCATTAAGACTGAATTGCGACTTAACTTAGTAGAGCTTAAAATACACAAATTCACCAAGAAACATCTTTTAAAAAAGGGAAAAAGTGGTTTACCATTGAATCGATTGATAATTGGTTCAAAGCACACACACAAGGATGTATTTCCGACAGTATCAGTGGTGTAGTCTCATTTCAGACCTGGTTTTAGATCTGGTGTGTGAAAACTGACTATAGATTCTAAGGTTATTTGTTGTCGTTGTCATTGCTCTAATGGTGTTGTTCTCTTGGCCTCCACAGCCCAGTGTTTGTGCCCTGCTCAGACATGACTGAGGTGATGATCAGCAGCGCCCCCATGGAGGACATCAGGCTGAGCCCTGGCAAAGACAGGCTGTCCTACCAGGTACATTCAGGGCCACGCACGCACGCGAATGCACGGCCGTACACACATGCACATTGACTCTCACACATGGACATTTTACACCTGTCCTTGTGTTGTGTGCTCATTGTTTTGATAGTTTAAGCATCTGAACTGGCATTGAAATGTAACGGCATGTTGTAAATAACTTGAAAAAAGGATATTATGCATTGTTTTACTTGTTTTTGTCACTCTGTCGTATCAAAATGTCTTGTCAAATTCAGTAGTTTAATTTTTCTTTAGATAAATTCAGTACCTCATTAGGGGACGATCTGGTGTGGGTGAAAACTTTTAAACTTTTCCCTCTTTTTAAGATGTTTCCTGGCAAATTTGAGCACAACAAATTCAGAGTAAACTCCCAACTGAGTCTTAATGGGGTTTGTTGGTCTGGCATTACTTCAGAGACGTAAACGGATTGTTCTTTAGATGTTAAAATACAGCAGGTGGTGTTAGCAACGGGATAGCCCAAAACTGGGATATTTATGCATATGTAGGCTGTTTGGACCACTTTATTTACCTTCATGTCTTTGTGTCTGCATTTGATAGAACGTGTCTCCTAAAGTTGGTGTTTGCTCTTGTAGTTGAACAGTGGTAGAGCAGCTCTTCTACATTAACATGAATGGATTGGGATTAGATTAGGGTGGGTGATGCCTACTGTATCTAAAGCAATACAATCTAAAGACGCACAATAATGTTTTACAGAAGCCAAACATATTTGCATTATCTCTGTTTTAAAATAGAATCTCCATACCAAATGGCACATAGTTGATATGCCATAAAGAAATCCCATTTTCATATAAACTTGGTTACCTCTTCAAGGCAATCTAAATATACTATAGTCATCTGCTTCTTCTGAAAGTTCACACTTCATTGGAATTGGTTAAATCCAGACTATTGCTGAGACCAATAGGAAGAGTAAGTGTCTTTGTTTAAGCATAGAGCATTCACGAGAAAACTTGCCATTTTTACCATAATAGCACATTGTCACAGGTATGAGATCATGATTCCGTTTTTATTGCAATATCGCCCCGCTTTAACATACCAAATCAATCTAAAATGGACTAAAATAATATTTTGATCATGAAGATGGCTATGGTAGGTCGTAATAGATACAAATATAACTGCGCAGGACGTCCCGTTCCGCTGTAGTCTCATCATGACATGAGTTACAGTATATAAGCTGTTGATGCACACGGCCTGCATCTCTGCACTGAGGCCCAGATGCAGGTGTGCAGAAATAGCAGTGTCCATCAGGTGCCGATGACAAGCTCTTTCCACGCCTTTGTTTTACTGTCACTTCAGGAGCTATTTTGGACAAACATGTACGACCACAGGACGGCTAAGGCCACAGAACACATGTCTGATGCGGACCTGCTCAGCTTTATCTGGCACAAAACAACTCAAATGGAAACTGGCCTAAACCGCGTGTGTATTAACTCTAACTCGGGCTGCACAGTAGAATCGAAGTCGTAAAGGCGATCATTATGTTGAATGTTCTTTGCAAACAAAAAATATCCTGTTTTTATGTGAGGAGATAGGAAATAAAAAAAGCTTTTATTCTGTCAAAGAAGTATTAGTTTATTAAGCAGTTCATCAAATGTTAATGCTCCCGAGTGTGTGTGTGTGTGTGTGTGTGTGTGTGTGTGTGTGTGTGTGTGTGTGCGTGTGTGACAAGTGAGCTGAATTCTGATTTTGAAAATGCAAATTACGAATGGAAGTGGAAAACTTGTTTATTGAGATTTTAGAACTGTTCATAGCCATTCGGATCATTGATGTAATTTAACCAGTGATAATCAATCATTTATATTTTTGTAACGTAAATATGAGGCTTTGGAAATCAGGACCAAGAACCCATCAAAAGCTGTGCTTTAGAATAGCACTGGAAGTCCTATTCTGACTTCTGCCCCTCAAGACTTTTCTCCTTCATATCTGCCTAGGCTTGTTGGGGCATTGACAGTTACATGGGGTCTCTCTGCTATTGTATTGGGATTTTCACACATCACAAGTGCTTTTTGTCCAAATATGCACTTTGCTCTTTGCACATTTGGTTAGTGGATATCTAGAATTCCCACCGTCCAGTCTGTTCTAACACACATGTACTTGTATTGTGTTTAATGGTGTCTAGGCCACACCACAGACTTGTTTTATTTGAGGTTACATGGTAGCTTCCTTGTCATGGCAAAAGATGGTTTTGTCAAATGTTTGTTTCAATGTTTCAAACTATATGGCACAGCCGCATTTCTCCTTGTTCATGCAATTCATTTTCAACTAAGAACCCAATGTCTAGTGATGAGTGAAGAACATGTTTCACGCTGAACTGTTAGCCTCGCCCACTTAATCCCTTCTGTCACTCTGATGTTGAACCATGACAGAGAAACTGTCTGTGATAGTAGCCATACCACTCTGACGGTGTCAGAGCTCATCTGATCTCGGAGGCTGAGCAGGGCCTGCTTAGTGTGTCTTTAGGCAAAACACTTCACCCACCTGGCCCAGTATGAATGTGATGTGTGAGGAAGTGACTGGTGGTGGTCAGAGGGGCCGCTGGCACAGATTGGCAGCCTCACCTACGGCAGTCTGCCTCAGAGCAGTTGTGCGGTTCAACAATATGTATAATATTGAATTGTCCAACGCCACCCTCACAATACAACGCACATGTGCCAAACTTTCACAGACAGAAAAAACCGCTTCCTAAAGGCCAAACTCTATATTTGAACCGTGTTTAATTGAATAAAATGTTAATGTTTATTGATAATTACCGTAATGATAATGAGGAACTTTACTTTTGTGTCTAAAAAAACGTAGCAAAAATCATACTGATGTTCTGAACCATGTACCGAGATGCATGGAATCGTGACAAAACGGTATAGCTGCATTCCTCGTGGCTACAGCAGTGGCCGACCAGCAGAATGTGTGGAGTGAATGAAGAATGCACTGTCAACAACGTCTCCGATTGGATAACATTAAATATGCCATGGATCAAAATGCCATTTAAAATGTATAGGCAATATCGTTCAGTGTAATTTAGCTGGATTCACAAAAGTGTATGTACTAAAAGGTGTTTTCCTGAACTATAAGAAACAAACACAGAACATTAATACTTTTACTTTAATATAGTGTCCAATTCCACTTCGACAGAGCCCACTTCCTGCCTTTTTTAATGGCATTTCAGACTAGCATGACTAACACCGTCCACTCCTGTTTACTGTCAGTGACCAACACACTTTCAGATGCATCCACTGAAAGGTATTGAAATGACTTGGCCCCAACAGAGGATAAGGAAGTGGCTCTGTCATTGGTAATCTCCAGGGGCTGCTAACACGCTCTCTCTCTCTCACTCTGAAGGTTCCTAAAATAGAACTCATTGTGTAGTGTGAAGTGTGGAAGGCAGACAGGCTGTGACATGTGAGGGTACGAGGAGCAAGGGCACTACTGTCTGTCTAAGCACCCTACAGAGGACGCATGGGAGATGAGGAAAGATAAGGACGCTTGTGTGCACAGGCCTGTAAGACCTTAAGACCTCCACAACATGTCCTGAAATGTACTTCTAATGATAAAAATGTCTTGATTCTTTAAAAATAAATATACAAATGGACCTCAACTAAACATCTAAAGAAACATAATCATGGCACATTTAAATACAATATAAAAAAAGGTCCCACTTGGTCCAAAGTCAAATTTCTCTATTTCCAAATTAAGTCCAAAAGTCACTTTGTTTAATTTCTTGGTTATAATAACTCCTCACTTGTAAATGCCTATAAAAATCTTATATATCATATCAAAGCTCCTCATGTAATTATCGTGTACAATCTGGTGCAAAACTCTTATACGTTTTGTAATCCAGACTTTGAATCTCAGATCAGTTCTGTTAGGTACAAAAACCTTGGTTATAAACCAACCAGTTTAAGATTTTAGCCTCTTTGTTTAGTTTGCATGTTTTGCTTAGCTCCTTCCATGTTGTAAGCACAGATTTTACCCACGGGTCCTCCACTCCTTCCAAATGACAATCGGTTGTCATCTGCCATTAAAGATTAAAGACTCCCCAGCACAACATTAATCTCAATATTTTTCCATTGAGCTTCATATTCTGGGTCAGTACAGCAACGCTCGGATCTGAGCTGAAATAAAGGTAAACCCCAAACCTCTTTTTCTTTTGATCGTTGTGGAGTTTTTTTTTTCTCTTTCCATACAAATCTTGAAATTGCTTTTTTCCTCATCAAACAGCCGGTTGGGGTTGCAAATTGGAAGAGTCTGGAATAGATGGAGAGATCTGGGCAAGCATTCATTTTTCGATCCTTTGACATGGAATTATCTTAACCGCTGCGCTACCGTGACGGCCCATTTGGGTGTTTGAATCGAGAGGTCCACAGTTGATCCTCTGTCATGGTTTTGAAGTTGAACTTTGGAGGAAGAAGTTTAAAAATGATTTGTACAGTTTATGTTCATGAAATCATTACTAAGAGCCATTTTTACTTCAATTGAGTCAGTCTTTCCCTTCTTTAGGTATTAGAGACATGATCGCTTCTTTCCAACGAGGAGGGGTCTTAGTGCCCAGTTAAAAGTTGTTAAAAGCAGAGGGATATGTTTCTTTTAGAGCTTTGTACCACTCTGAGGTGAACCCATCACTCCCCGGAGATTTATTGCTCTTTAGTCTCTTGATTATTCCCTTGTTATTTCCGCTACGAATTATTTATTTTGTTCTCGTGTCATAACGGGCAAATTATGGATAATCTTTATCTCCTTTTTAAGATTTTGGAGGGGGAAAAACAATTATAGAAGGATTCAAATTATGATTTGAATTTGGTGTTGTTTGGTTAAGATTGTATTACACTGTCTAATATATTTTTTTTAATTCAAAAAATAAAAATCTTTCTGCTTGTTTTTTAGTTTCCAGGTTAATGATTTAGAAAATTGTTGTGTTGTTCCACTTTTGTAATACGTTTGGTAAAGAGCCATTACTTAAGTATTTCCTTTGAAGTCAGATCATTACATTTTTCCTTATCTTTTTAATTTCCTGTAGCATTTTAGGACTCTTCGTGCCATGATGTACTGTGATTGTGACAGTGATACAGTGATGATTCCAGTCATTTTTGTTTTTCTTGCAGAGCTTGCAAGATGCTACTTGTATTGATTTTAGTCTTAATTTTCTAATGCTATAAAAACTCTCTGGTCGGACACAACACATAAACACAAGAATTACATAAACTTGAAACAGAAGAAAAGATCAATTGAAATCCAAAAACATGCATTGAACCCAAAACCTGATTGTTTAAAAGATCCAAAAATGGGGAAGTCCCTTCCTAATGGGGGGCCCCCAAAGTCTCCCAGCCTTCTCCTGGTACCAGTCCTCTCAAAGAACTGGATACACTACCTCCCCTAAACCATTACGCCACCCTCTGTATTTATTTATCCAGTTTTCCACAAACCTAATCTCCCCCATGTAGCCCTCAGAAGAGTGCATGGAAGTGCACGGCATGCATAATACATGTAAATGCCATCTTCACATTTATGACATTATCTGTTGTTTCCACTGCAGCCCCTCGAGACAACTACTGTTGAGATTTTGGGCATTACAAAAAGAAGTTGAATTGAATCTTCACTGTGATAGTAAAATAACTCAAATAAGTGAAATGTAAGAGTGCATGAACATATTTCTACTCCATCAGTTCTCAGGGAAGTATGTAAGCTCATCTATAAAAGCTGCATACTTGTTTTATCAGACAAATGTCCACATTCACACAGTCTATTTTTAGCTGCTTTTGTGCTTTCCTCTGCCTCATCCGTCTCCTGGAGGAATCCGTGTGGACCCAGCTGGATCTTCTCCATCTCCTCGTTCTTCTTCTCCCTCGCCAGTCGGCGCGATGCCCAGACAGCCACACTGCCCCCACCGCCCCTAATGTCTTGGAATGAAATATGCAGGTCTAAAAATATACCTTCGCTCTGTCCAAACAGGACAAATGCTGTTCTTGGACCTGGGAGAGGCTGTTTTTGTTTTAGAGCTTTATGAGAACAGATGCTGAGGACCAGTCTCAGCCACACAGGGACATGAGGGTCCTGCTTTAGGCAACATGATGGGCTGTCATAATATGTCATCAGACGTACTGCCAACGACTTCTGAACTCAGGGTCAAGTGCCCAGTTACATAAGCTAATTTTCCACCAACGGGTTTTGCTCTGGTCATTATGAATGTGTTTTTTGTGCACAGAGTGACTCTTCGTCCTCTGTACTTGTTCTTCACTTCAAAGACATTCTGATCCAAACAAAACCTACTTTGCTCTGACAATCATGATGAACATGTCAGCATGTTGGATCGTGACTGACTTTTGTCTAGAAAGTACTTTCATTAGAAAGACAATTTTTTTTCAATCGCTGCGACGTTTTAAAAATAGAATAGATGTTCGACAGGAATTGAGATGGGTCTTTTTTTGTTCATTTATTGAATGTTTTCCCCCGCGCGATTTTCTTTATCGAATTGTTCTAGCTCATTTAATCGGCCAACAGCACAACCCCAGCTGCAACAACGCACTTAACCCCGCCCCTTTTCCTCCTCGATCAAAGCCTCAGAGCCAGTATTGTGCCGCTGTCTGGGGCTCGTAAATGGAATACGCTCTTAGGAGGAAATGAATAACCTAAAAGACAGTTTAAGACAAAGCACTCTTAAAAGGCTGCGCACAGTGCATTCTGTGGTGAGACGAGGAGACGAGACCTACGTCCTGCACCGACTCCACTGAAGTCATGTCTTGACTTGCCCGTCTCTCAGACAGAATATTATTTTTAAATATTGTTTCATAGATTGGACAAAAAGTCAAAGTGCGCTGTAAAAATGTTATCCATGATTTAATGCTAAACTAGTAAGTAATTGGTATCTATATCAAAATACCGGCTACCAGTATTGATCGTATCAATTCATGCCAACATCTCTGGCATCGCACAGCTACACTAATTATGGAGCGTTTAAAGCGTGAAGCCGTGATATGTACTCCAATAGCATGCTAATGTTTGTTAGCTTTACTGTAACTGTAAACTCTGCTCTGGACTCAGAGTGAAAATCTCTTGTTAAGTCATTGAAACTGGAGCTTTTTTCATATTCTTTATAGTTTTACTACATTTCACATACTCTTTATCTTACAAATACCTTGGGTTTATGTCAAGAATTATTTACCACAATCCATTGCTGCATTCATTGCACCCTCGTACATCTCTCTATGACTATGACCATGACAACAGTGGCGTATTAACCGGCCCACCTTCATGTTTTCCCCAGATCTTCCCGGACCCGTCGGATTTCGAGCGCTGCTGTAAGCTGAAGGACCGGCTGCCCTCCATCGTGGTGGAGCCCACAGAGGGCGAGGTTGAAAGCGGGGAGCTGCGATGGCCCCCAGAGGAGTTCCTAGTCAGCGAGGAAGAGATAGAGGATGAAGACGACGACGAGGAAGAACACGCGCATAACAGCAACCTGCAAAACGGACAAACCACGCAAATCTCCCAGCACTAGGCTCCTGTCGTCCACTCCTCCAAACCAGCCGCCATCCTGGTAGACTCATACCCAAAGTAGCATTCTATTGCAAGACCAATTGTTACATTAAAGCATATTTCAGCAATATTTTGTCAAGTTTCCTAAATGTTCTTCTGTCTTCTATGGACTTTATGGACACTGGTTTGAAATTGTTCGTCATTCTCAACAAAAATGAACTTTCTTGGATGGACTATTTGTTGTTTTTGCCCCAATGAAAGTAATGGAAAGTTTTGGGCAATTCGGTGAAGTTGTGTTCAACAGTAAAAGCAATACACCGCTAATTCTGATTTTTTTTTTATTGGCAAGAAAACCGACTTGACTGGCTTGACAAGAAGCTATTTTGCGCTTCCTTGGTGCAAAAATGGAAGAGGGGACAGCCGCAGCTCTTTACTCCACGGACGGACCCTCACTGATTGGTTAAGGCTGCTTCGTATCATCCTCCAGAATATCCAGCGTTGTGGTTCATCTGAGGGGCTTTGATTTCTGCACATGTTAGCCCTAACCAGAGATTCTATCGTAGAGATGGGCAGTTGAATAAACATAGATTCTAGTTTATGTAAGCAGTTAAATGAAGGGACCATTTTTGTTAGAGTTGTTGGGCCTAAAAGGAAGGTAAAGTGGTTGTCTGTATATATTGATGTCCTACAAAGCCTAATAAATGAAGGAAGTAATTTGATGGAGTTGGACAATGTTAAACTATTGAAAGTTCCAAGCTTGAAACAAATGTGCCAATTTAATGCACTATGTAACTTCTCTGGTAGAGGGATCCATCAACTGCTTGTCTCCATGGAGATGTTATTGCTTTGCCTGTAATGTCTCACAGTATGGCATTTATCGATTTTGTATGAATTCAATAAGATGGAACTCCGAGACTTTTTCCACCAAATGCGGACATGACAACGGCGTAAGAGTGAGGAGTTTTCCAGAGTTTACCCGTCTCCCTCTGTGTGCTGTTGGACACTGTCGTATTTTTTTGTCCTGAGGGCTGTTACTCACCTCAAACTGCCCTGACAGAATCTGCTAACTCTGCTAAGAGGAATCCTTGCACTTCTCAAATACTTGTGATGTGAGTCTAGTCACCACTCACTCTGTCGTGCCTTGAGCCAAACTTAAACAGAACTGTGCAATCAAAGAAGCTCATTGATCAGCTCTTCTCTCACCTCCAAACGAATTCCTCATTGATTCTTTAGAAATGTTCAATATTTTTCAACCCCTTGTGCGCGGTTAAAACGTTTCTGGAGCTGAATTTGTATTTACTTCGGAATCTATAAATGATCCATCATCTATCCGTCCAACCTTGAGAAACGTGCCGAGCGGATAGCACAGGTGCAGCCGGCTGTAGGGTTGCGAGTTCAAATCCGGCTCCGACAATTTCCTGCTTGTCTTTCCCTCTCTCATCCTTATTTCACGCTACACTGCTACACTACAATAAAGAAGCCTGCGAGCTGAAAAGAATCCTTTTTAAAAAACAGAAAAACATCACCTCTCTACAGATCTGACCCACAAGCTGGCCCGGTAGCATCTTCATGGAGATGGATAAGTTTAATATACTTGTACTATGAAATATTTCAGGCAAAGCAAAAACAGTTTGATGGAGACGAGTAAGGTGAAGAGAACAGCCAAAGTGTGATATTGATAATAGACATGTCAAAAATGTTACTCTTCAAAATGCCATCCATTCACCCAAACCACTTTAACACGTGCAAAAGAGTGGAAGATCATCTTTTTTATGTTAAATATTCTTTTTCGCCTGCAATAATTTTCTAGTTTGTATAATTTGTGGCCTTCTGTTCAATTATCACCACAAAAAAATGTTTCCAGATGTCAAATGAGAAGATTGCATACCAGCAGATTCTACCTATGTATATAAAAGTTAGTCTGGCATTGTTGTGTTGTGTGGAATTGGTGAAAAATGTTCTGACTAAATGAAATGAATATGAAAAATGTTTTTAAAAATGCAATGTACAGACTCCATAAAGAATATTTGTAAATATTTATAGTTCTTTGTATTATTAGGAAAAGAAGTATGATTTTTCTCTGGGTGGTTTGTATTGAAAATTTAAAAAAAGCGGTTTTCCATTTTACAAACATTAATTTTGTCAAAAGTGGGCAATGTCTCAGTATCGTGTGCTAAAATATGTGTCGGCCATTTCTTCTTTTCATTAACTTGTGGACAATTTGTGCCCACATTTTAGAAATTACGTTGTTGTCACGTTCGATGAATTCCACGGCAGATTCTTTTGCCAGATGCCCCTTCAGGCACAAGTCTGTTGTCCAGGAAAGAACTCACATTTTGGACAATTAGAACCATCAACTCTGGCAAATGCTAACAGACTGTGCTACTAGTACTTCGTTAGCAATCTCACCAAAATACTAACAGATTTAAAAGATTCAAAATGTTGTTAAAACCTTGTGATTGTACACGGTGGTGTAGATAGTTGAGGGTTTCCCACTCAACTAAAGGTAGCAAGTTCAGAATTACATTGTTCGGGGGAAAATGATACAACCTCATTAGCTAGTTAGCTATGGTTAGCATCTGAATCAAAAATGTAAATATTACTGGCTAACTTGTTGTTTTTGGTATTTATCTACATTTATTTGCATATTACAAAAGACGTATAGCAAAATGTAAAGAATGAACTAAACTGTGGAAGTTGATGTTAGTGGTGGTTAGTATCAGGTGGTGGAAAATAATGAAGTACAAAAGTAAAAGTACGGTATTAAAGGAGACCTATTCTGCAAAATTGACATTTTTGTAACTTCAAACACCATCATAATTCCCCCCCTTGTCATTAAACCACTGGAAGTTGTAATTAGAGTTACTCATGCATGTTTATTCTCCTGCGGACAAGACGCCATTGCTTTGTCAAGCGGGGCTTCACCACTCAGACTTCTCCTCGTGTCACGCCCGTTGCTCTCTACTTAATATGTTCAGCAATTTTATTTTCTTAAACAGTGACACGTAGGATTCTGCAGCGTCACACACACACACACACACAAAATCCTCTTGTTTGCTACCGTGTACTGCAGCTCTCCAAAGGCAACGTATCACAAGCAGGCCGGTGCAAAATCAACCTGTATCTGTGCTTTTAACAACATTTAGTACGCCTTCCACTACTCATGGTCAGTAAAATCAAGATGACTGAGACTAGATTATTGATGTGTGTTTACCTCGGCATCTATCTCATCTGCAGCAGCATCATATAGATGTTAGTTATATGAGAAACCCGACAATGATCAGCATTTAAACGTATAGTGCGGACATAGCCAACACGCGCTCAGTCCTGATTTGCGTGGCTGTGTAAAGTGGCGAACATCTCCTGCGCTCCTTGTCCTGTCTGCCTGCAGGTTCCTTGTTTGTGTAAAGCTCAGGGAGACGCTCCGCCGCCATCTTGTTTTTGTGTTTGTTTGTTTTTTGTATCTCGAGCACTCTGTGAGGCTGTAAATAAACATTTGCTATGCGACTGTGTGCAGACTTGTGGCTCCTTGCTCACCTCACCTGCACTCACTTCCTGCTCTCTTTCTCATATACAAGTCTAACCAACGTAACCAGCAGCACAGAGAATCAGGCCACATGCTACTTCCTGTCTTTGACGTACGTTTCTGTGCAGCGCTTTTTATCTTCTTATAATTGCAGTTATACATGCACAAACTTCTGCAGAGCTGTAACAAACACAGAATGTAGTGACTTTTTAATTGAAAGATTGGCCAAATGCACTGCACAAATCTATTTGTCATTGCAAATAACTATACAGTAAAGCGGGACATTTGTAATCTTTCTTGTGTTGCCTGGAGTGTTTCACAACATACTATTAACCCCATCTATTTATTTCATGTGTTTTTCTTGCTCAAAATTACCTTGAAAAACACATACAGCTGAGGGGTCACCTCACTACTCTAACCTGTGATCTAACCTGTGACTTGGCCTGGCAACGTCACATACTTGGAGACATTTAATGCTATACTGTGTAACATTCCAGGCAAAGCAATAGCATCTCCATAGAGACAAGCAAGTGGTGGACCCTCCACCAGAAAGGTGCACTATTCCTTTTCCTCTTCCACAGTTTGGCATTATACTTATTCATCTTGCATTTATTCAATTACAGATATTGTCTGTATCCACTGCTGACCCTCCTCTAGAAAACATATAGTGCATATATACACATATATATACACATATATATACATATACACACATGATAGGGGAGGACATGCCGTACATTGTCGGAGTCAGGATTTGAATTGTTGTCGACACTTGGAGCCTGGCATACATGTGCTGTGCCTTAACCACTCGACCACCGGGCAGCACGTTTAGTAGCTTTATTATGATGATAGAACTCGATTGATCCCAACTCACAATTAGCATGCTTAAAATGCAGTAGGTAAGTGAAACAATACATTTTAGGCAGTAAATGTACATACATATTTATCAATACAAGTATTTAAAATTGGCTTAATCAATAAAGAAATATAGTATTTAACTGTAAAACACATCTTTTAAAAGTACGGATAAAAGTTATCAGAAACCCACTCTTATTACCGTTTCCACACAGAAAAGTACTCACACAATATTGTTCAAGGAATCAATACTGGGCCACAGTTCGTTTTCAATGAAATTGGACAATATTACGTTTAAGCTTTGAATAAACAATAGGAAAAGTAATTTCTGTGGAAAAAAACAACATAACTATAAATGTTAATAATTATCCCTGTTCTGGAAAACGACCCTAAAAAGCTCATCAAAAAAGAATGTGCACTTATCAGCGAGTGGAAAAAAAGCGGCGCTGCAGTCAGGTCAGTGCATGTAGGTCATAGGCCTGTTATACTGGGAGCTGTGGAAACATGCCTGTGGTGAGGAGGTCCTCTGGACGTCAGCAGACCTCTGCAGTGGAGATACTGTATCTATCACCTGAGGATCACTATGTCATCTGATCTGCACACAACTGCATGGTTTACTGCCTTTTCTTGTAAATAAAAAAGGAACTGCATTCTTCGCTTTGAACGATTAGTTTCTATTTGTATTTGTTATAACGTTTTTTTTCTCATTCAAATCACACAATGAGTTGTTTTGTTTCACACACATTTCCCTTCAAAGTTAAAAGTCTTAAGAAAATGCTTGGTGTCACTTTATGATAAGAATAAGTCTAAAATCAGAATATCAGTATGGTTCCCTGTATCTCTCAGTGGCGAGGAACAGTCTGTTGCTGTACGAGCTCTTGCAGCTGACCAGAACGTGGAGCGAGTCGGAGGGAAAGTCGAGGAAAGAGAGCTGCAGACCACAGCAGACCCACAGCAGACCACACAGGACACACACAGCAGACCACAGCAGACCACAGCAGACCACAGCAGACCACAGCAGGCCACATGCAGCGCCACCAGCAGACCACAGCAGGACCACAGCAGGCACAGCAGACCACACAGGCAGACCACCAGCAGACCACAGCAGACCACAGCAGACACAGCAGAGCCACAGCAGGCACAGACCACAGCAGACCACAGCAGCCACAGCAGACCACAGCAGACCACAGCAGGCTACAGACCACAGCAGAACAGCAGAACAGCAGACCACAGCAGACCACAGCAGAACCAACAGCAGGCCACAGCAACCACAGCAGGCCACAGCAGACCACAAGCCACAGCAGGCCACAGCAGGCCACAGCAGACCACAGCAGACCACAGCAGACCACATACAGGCCACAGCAGACCACAACAGGCTACAGACCACAGCAGACCACAGACAGACCACAGCAGACCACAGGCAGCAGACCACAGCAGACCATAGCAGACCACAACAAGGCTACCAGACCACAGCAGACCACAGGCAGACCACAGCAGACCACAGCAGACCACAGTGGGCCACAGCAGACCACAACAGGCTACAGACCACATGCAGACCACAGCAGACCACAGCAGACTACAGCAGCCCGACAGACACCACAGCAGGCTACCACGGACCACAGAGATTACAGCAGACCACAGCAGGCCCACAGCAGACCACACAGGCTACAGGACCACAGCAGAACAGCAGACCACAGCAGGCTACAGCAGACCACAGCAGACCACAGCAGCAAATACAAGCAGACCACAAGCCACAGACCACAGCAGACCACAGCAGACCACAGCAGGCACAGCCAGCCACAGCCCACAAGAAACAAGCAGAACCACAGCAGACCACAGCAAAGACTACAGCAGCCACAGCCGACCACAGCAGGCTACAGCAGACCACAGCAGACCACAGCAGACCACAAGCAGAGCCACAGCAGGCACAGACCCACAGCAGACCACTTACTGCAGACCACAGCAGGCTAGACAGCAGACCGCACAGCAGACCACAGCAGACTACAGCAGACCACACTCACAGACCACAGCAGAACCACAGCAACCACAGCCAGACCACAGCAGCAGCGCACAGCAGCACCACAGCCAAGACTACAGCAGGCCACAGCAGACCACAGAGCCAGGGCCACAGCAGACACCACAGCGACCACAGCAAGGCTACAGCAGACACACAGGCAGCACGCAACACACAGACCAAACGGCAGGCTACAGCAGGCTACAGCAGACCACACAGGACCAAGCAGACACGCACAGCAGACCACAGCAGACCACAGCAGACCACAGCAGACACAGCAGACCACAGCGTGTTGTTCATGTTTAAAGCTACACAGTCTAAATGGTGGTGGGTGGTCCACGATCTGTTTTGATTAAGATAGTATTCCTTGGTCTAAAATCTTCCACTACAATTAAACCTTAATTACCTCCAATAGAGACATGCAGGCAACACCATCAGAAGCCAAGTTACTGGTCAGATCAGTGAAGAGTCGACCCCAATCATAGAAATACGTTTGATGAAAAACAAGACGGCAAAATGTAGATAAAAACTGAAAATAATATTCTACTCTCTAAACGCTGGCCTAATCATGTGATGAGCTTGCTGTTTTAGCCGGTGGAGGTAACCTCTATGTTGAGCCCAAAGAAAGAAAAGGTATAATTCAGGTACAAATTTGTGAAGAAAACCTTTGTTATGTTTGTCTGCTTCTCATGTAGCAGACCAGGCGCTGAGCATGGAGACGGCATTCCACCATGAAACGTACCATTCCAAAGCCGCGCCAAAGTGAACTTCACATTTTGTTATCTGTTATTTTTTGGCTGAAAAGTTATGCAGTGAAGCTTTAAAGTAGTATCGTGTTCTTTATTATTAAGTCATTGGCTATTTAATCATACCATTGATTTTTCTGTCTTATTTAAATGTGCACTACAAAATGCTGACACTAAAGCTGTTGTGCAGAATACTTCAGTCATAGAAACTTTATTTTGTTATTTAGTTTGCATTGATGTGGCTTCAGACCTGCCCTGCACCACTGTGACCCCATGACACAGTGTTTTACATGACCTACACCGCGTGTGTATTCTGACCGGTGAAGTCACTGATAGCTCTTCTGGATCATTCTTGGGATTCTTTCCGATGGAAACAATCTCCGTCTGATCCCAGTGTGTCAGCGTAGCCCGACCTGCCCCTGGCTCTCATCCAGCACGGGCCCCTGATCTACTGTCCCTCTGCCTCCCTAAACTCACGCTCTCAGCCTGAAGCACGCCTCCTCCTTCCCTAAACACTCACGCCATCTCATGTGTCAAAGAAAAACACTGAATTTTCCACTCTCACTTGCGTCTTTTGTTGTCTTAATTTATGGCAAGGCTGTAAAAATGAAATGTTAGCCAACACAAACAAAGATGTTGAGATGATCTATTCATAAAGTTAAGTCAGTTTAACGTATTTAAAAATATTTCGATTGGAAGAGGTAAAAATATGAAGAGTTCATTTGCAGTAACGGATATTTCAGTTCTGAGGATTTGTCACATTTTTAAAGATTAATATTGGCCGCAGTAGAGAGGATTTTATCTAGATGGAATGAAATAATATTTTACTATGTACACGAGAGTTACAGTTAGATTTACAGTTGTAATGCAGAAAGTGACACGTGCATGAGTTTATGATGATGAGATCTGCAGTTAAAGTGGCAGGTGTTTGAAGTGTTCATGAAGTCCACGGCAGAGGGAAAGAAACTATTCTTGTGGGCGGGAGGTTCTGGTCCGGATGGACCGTAGCCTCCTGCCTGAGGGGAGTGGCTCAAATAGTCCATGTCCAGGGTGAGAAGGGGTCAGCTGTGATCCGCGACCTGCTCGTCCCAGAGCCCTGGAGACGTACAGGTCCTGCAGAGATGGAAGGAAGTCTGCAGCCGATCACCTTCTCAGCAGAACGCACAATGCGCTGTAGTCTCTGTTTGTCCCTGGCTGTGGCTCCAGCGTACCACACGGTGATGGAGGAGGTGAGGATGGATCTCTACTGTCTTCTGGCCGTTGAACTCCAGGTTGTTACCGCTGCACCAGGACACCAACCTGCAACCACTCCTCCACTCTTTAACCACTCCTCCACTCTTTAACCACACCACTAATTACTCAGAATCCCTATTTCTACAGGCCTATCCCAGAATCTCCTGTTGTCTCTGCTCTCCCCCACCCCACCGTCCCACCCCATGTCTCTATCTTCCTCAGCTTCACACATTGCCGACTAAGGAAGGAAGGGTTCTGAATTGGCTCGGCTGAACACCTGAGACGGAGCCCACATCCTGAGTCTCTACCCAGCCAACTCCCATCGATCCATCATCGATCCATCATCGATGTATCATCGTCATCATCACTATTATCAATTCTCTCATCTTCCATTGTTGTGACTTAATTCATAATGAACAAATAGTTTATTAAGAATGACTCAGGCTTAACTTAATGAAGGAGTTAGGGTCTTAATTAAGTAGTGACTAAGCCTAAATCATTCTTAATTATCTATTTGTTCATTATGAATTAAGTCTAATGTAGTAGTACTCTTGTCGTACCTGGCCTCGAGACCGTTACATTAAGGTCTTGGTCTCATCTCGGACTCGAGCTCATTTGTACTTGGTCTCGTCTTGATCTTGAGAGCTCTTGGACTCGGTCTTATCACTTACTCGAAGGTAATATGTGTCAGGCTAGTCTTGGCTCTGTTGAGTACATTAACATTTGATTAATTGTAGACCACTGGAGAAAGTGTAGGCATGTGAAAGAACGCCTCTGTGACTGGAGGATATAACCAAGCCCGTTTAAAATTGTGAGATTAAGCCTAGTTTTGCGTGACAGTTAATGTTGCTATTTGCCTAAAATAATCTAATTTAATGTGTAATAATTTTATTATTCATACTACAAGCTTAGTTTGTTAATATTCTGGGTTTATTCTTGGGCAATGTCTAGTCCTGAGCACAATCTCGTTGGCCGTGTTTTTAAAAGTGGTCTTGACTTTGTCTCATTCTTGTCTTGGTCTCGACACTCTTGGTCATGTCTCTGGACTCTGTGGTCTCCATTAGGTCTTGGTCTTAAGACTTTGTTCATGCTTTACTGCTGATGCTCCAAGGTGCATTCATGTGCATTCTGAACTGAATCTTGAAAAATGAATATTAAAGCTACTGTCTTTGTAACTTAGCGCTCCTGTCACTCTGGTTGTTTTGTCTGTCCTTCAGAGTTCACATGTGTAGTACATATTTATAGTATGTTACATCAGGCTCTCATACTTGGCAGTTGAATTGTGCGCTACATTCCCACACAGCCGCTTATGTAATGGGAGCACAGGTTAGACAGTGACGCTGCTTCAACAACGGCTGTTTCAAAGCACCAACGGAAAGATAGTATCCAAAAAAGTTTTTTAAAAAATACAAAATAATCCATTGCAAATCAGGGCTGCAAGATTAATCACAATTGGAATGGACTCAATTTGCGAAATGCAAAAGCTGGATTTTGTAAGTACCATCATTTCCTCCACAAACAACAAAATATAATACTTAATTCTCGGCATAGAAGGTTCTCAATCCTTTCGTCAATTCTCCTAGACACGTTTAAAATGTGAACTTTGAACAGAATTATCTTATTAAAACGTAACTCACGCAATTGCAATACTTAAAATTCTTACACACAAATGGCGTTCTTAAAGACACTCAACGTTGCTCTTCACGTGACACTTTTTCCCCTCTGGTGGTGGTAAACTGAAGCCGCATATGCCCTGAGGCGGACTGACGCAAGTGTGGCTGCCTTTCTGTGCCATCCAGTCAAAGGGAAACTCAAGCAGCAGAAGCATTTTCACTGCGCTTTGTGTCTCAGTCAAAGGTCCCAGTGCAGTTTAACAGGAGGATTCTTCAGGGCGGTTTGAGGTGCGTAACATCCCTCAGGACAAAAGATGATTGGCTGCCGTAAAGATGTTTGGAACCTCACAATTTGAGGTTTGTGAGCTGAAACGCGACAAATGGTGGTAACAGAACCACACTGACCCCACAGACATGAGGAGTGCTACGACAAAAGATCCCTTACGAGAATCGCTGCTCGGGCCACGCTTCCCCGAAGTCGTGGAGAGGCAAATTGGACATACATTTCTGGCAAAAACAATCTTCTAGTGTACAAAAAGCTTTACTCGGTTCTGTTGTTTCGGTTTGGCGATGGCACGGCCTGTTTCCTATAAGTATTTACTCAGGAATGTTTTCTGACGCAATTGGTGTAAAAAAAACTTTCAACAATTATAGTGTTTTGTTTCATCCTGCTCCTCCATGTTTTTAAAGACCATTCAGCTTCACTACACTCTTTCTGATCGTATCACTGCTCCAAAGGCTAGCTTCAACCACACAGCTAACCATCTTTGAATGCTGCAGTCATTTTAAATGCATTTATAACCTTTTTGTCCTTGATTTGGGCCTGGTTTGATCCTGCTTTAGTCCTGGTTTGAACTTAGTTTTGTCCTGGTCTAGTCCTAGTACTGGTCTAGTGCAGGTTTAGTCTCAAAAGTCTAAAGGTGCGTTCATACTTGTTTGTCTTGGTTTAGCCCTGTCCATGTTTAGTTTTGGGTTTCGTCTGAGTTTAGTTCATATTTGAGTGTGAACGCACAAGAACGAATCAGAATCAGAAAAGCAGAACAAAATGATCTAACGGCTGCAAAGAATAGTGACGGTGGTACAAGGTTTTAATAAAATACACGTTAAGTGGATATGAGCAGATGGAACAGATGATGGTTTGGATCCGGTGTAATCTTGGTTTTGATGCTCCAGTGTGGTCTGAGTCTATAAGGAAAAGAATCCATTCCCATGGTTTCTCCAGTGTGAGACTCGCCGAACACAAAGAGGGAGGGGAAAAGAGGTTTGTAGTTATTTATAACCTGTCTGGAGACGCATATCTGGCACCGTCAACAAGGGTCTTGGAGACGTACCCATTACCCAGGGACAGGCTCACTACGGCGGAGAGGACCCGGAGGAGGAGAGGGGTCAACGGCAGACGGCATGCGGGGGATCAACGGGTTAAACAAAACATGGTTAGATAACGGCTGGAAATATCTGACACTCATAAGTCAGCTTTAATAGACCTGGTACAATGGCGTGACAAACTGCTCGGAAAGAATAAGATGTTTTGAAGAGGTGCGGAAGGTATTTATAGCTGTAGACTAATAACATTGTGTACAGCATTCCTTCAAATAAATGGAAGAAGAAAGTGTGTAAACTTTTGGAATTGTTGTCAGAAATATAAGGTATAATGAACAATAGGCTCATAATGATTTAAAAGTATGTCACCTGTTTACAACTCCATCCTCAGACCCAAACCAAAACAACAACAAAACAATCGGGCTGATCTGAAATTAGGAGGATGAACGATGATGCAAAATATGACTCAGGTGTTCTGACTGCTCCTTACTGTAAACAATAAAAGGGTGTGTTAGTTTCTGTGTCATTAGCTCCTCACTTCAGCAGAGGTGGTAAAATGACTGTTCAATACACAAGTAAAAGTACTACTACTTGACTCTGGTAAAAGTCAAGGTACAGCTAAAGTACTAAAAACACATTATTGTAAATGTTCTTCATGTTAAAAAGTAAAAACATTCAGTTGATGGAACTGGGTAAAAAATGTATGGGCTTTAAATGAATAAATTACAGTGAATTAGACTTTAATCAAGTGGTAAAAAGTTATATGTTAGAAAATACGTTTCCCTACATTTTAGCTTGTTAACTATGATGGAGGTTAAATAACAGGAAAGCCTAACAACTGCACCATGACGGATCTGATCCTTCCCCAAAGATTGTATTTACCTGAGGAGCTAAAGCCTGGTCTATGTTTATGACCTCACACATGTGTCAGCAACGCCGCGCTTAAACACCACTAAGATATGATTCAGTCAGTTTGTTTAAGCTTCTATCTGCACCGTCGTCATGAGAACGTGCTCCACCTCTCTCACCTTTTTCGCAGCTCTCTCTTCCCCCTCTCCCAGTTCTTCTCGCGTTCACGCCACGGCATTAGGTCCAATCGGCTTAAATTTCTTCCAACAGGTCGTGCGTGAGTCTGTGAGTCCACGCCGCGGGATCAAAAGTAGATGTGAAAGGGAGAACATTTCCGGTTGAAATAAAGAAGCAACAAGCCCGTTTTCCCAAAGTAAGGAGTAGAAAGTACATATACTTGGGTTAAAAAGTAAGGAGAAGAAGTAAAAACTCGCCAGAACTTTTAATACTCATGTAAAGTAGGGCTATAGTAATATGGTACAAATACTTCGTTACTTGCACCTTCGGCACTTCAGACAGATATAAGGGAGTGACTTAAGTGTTCTCTGTCAGAGGAACTGAAGAAGTTACTTGGATGAGTGACAAAATGTTTATTCACTCTTAAAACATTTGTTCAATTGACTGAATTCCACTTTCCTTTTGCTCTTGTTTCCATGTGCTCAAAGTCACTAACATTTTTATTCATTCTTCATTATTGAGCCACTGCTGCCACCCTCAAGGTACGCAGGTTAGAAAGTGGGAAAAGTGAAAAGGTTAGTGGTTAGAAACATTTGAAAAGGACAATCCAGGGGCCAGTGAGACAAAAAGGGTGTTCTATGACTTAATCCTCTTAAGTGTTCAAATAAGGTACTAAAATATCTACTAATAATATCTTACATCCAAATGCATTTATTTTTTTAAGAAAAGGGTAAACAATGTACATTAAACAAAATATTCCTGATTACCAGAATACTACAAAGAAGTAGTCTAAACCAGTTTTAGATACAAGATTATTATCATTTAACCTAAAAATAAAAAAAACGTCTGACTTTAAAACTACAAATTGACCTCCCTAGTACATTTTGGACCTCGCTGTCGTTCCAAATAGTTCTGGAAATTTGAAACTTGTTGTTGAGGTACAGGTTACTTTTCTCTGAAGCCATCAAATCGTCACGTGAATTGAAACTGGAGAAAAATAATCCTCTTTGAATTAGTGCATGGAAGAGTTTTATTGCAATGACAGGTAAATAATCTGAAACTGAAAAGCGGATTTTTCCTTGTTTAAGATTAGTGAGAGAGTCCAGGTCTAGTCCTAGTTTGGACCTGGTTTTGTACTGGTTTATTCCTCTTTTTTTTTTTTTTTTTTTTTTTAAATCTGGCCTTCTGGTTTCACACTTGCACACTCAACACAAAATCAAAATTTGGACTAATATTGAACTAAACCTGGACTCGATCAGGGCTAAACCAGCAAAACATATAGGGTTTAAACCAGGACCAGAATTAGTCAATTTTCTTCTGATTTAGTCCTCGTCGTGATCTATTACCTCATTTTAGATTACAGTCATCGGCACGTTAGAATACTACTTTTTGGAATTGAATTGTCATTTTAGATGCCACATTATAATAATCAATTTGATAAAAGTAGTTAGAAGTATTGTTCAATGACAATTTCTGATGTGAATGTGATTTGCATTTTTAAACTTGTAAAGCTCTGGCCCACTATCAAAATTGCTTTTTAGGTTTGCTACAAAGTTGACCTTTATTTAAGCAGGCAGAACAATAATAATGTTGCACTTGTCCAGTGTCTGGGGTCATCTGCTGGAGACAAGCCAACGACTCCGCCAAGCCAAGTTACTGGTCAGATCTGTGGAGAGGCGTCACGGTAAGAACGCATGCATTTGAACCGAACTGATGAAAGATAGGGTGAACGTCATACTGTGGAACATTTCTGGCACAGCAATAACTTCACTGGCACATGCCGACGATGCACCATTAAAGGCACTGTACCAAATGTTTATCAACTCAAAAAAACAGAACTCATTTATTTCAAATAGTTTGCAGTGCTCCAAACCCATTATTCGTTATATTTCCTTAAGCATTCCGGCAAGAGCTGAGTTTTGCTAACAACAACTAGCATGCTAACAGCGCATGGCGTAATTATGCCACACAACTACCACATTGTATTGGTGGTTATGCTACCACATGTTTATTTGTATTTTTTTTTACAATGCACATTTCTTTATAATCAGAGTAAGGTTAATGTTAGCGTTATGTTTTGGAACAGGTCATTTGCAAAAGGTTAGGGCTTTGGGTCAGGTTTGCTTTGTGTGGGGAAAAAATGACATTTCTTGGAGAGATTTCAGCACAAAGCAGTCTCATTTTAACCCTGAGCTGCTTTTACTATATATTTGTCTTGGGGCAAGACAAATTTTTATCAAACAACATGGACGACAATCGTTATTTACAATGCTAACCTAGGCAATCTGAATGTTTGATTTGAAATAATTATGTTTTTATCATAAAAGTGTATTTCTTGTGGCATTAGGGTCACGTGAATCTCTGTTCACATGTCAACATAACAGCTCGGTTCAAATAGACACTGTCTTCCATAGCTATAAATAGATGTTTTATGGTTCGCTCCCACATCCTAGAATCTTTGTGGTACAGTAAAGGAGGAATGCATTCCACTTAGGTCTAAACTGCAGGTGCGTGTCCTCAGTATAGAAACAGAAGACCAGCTAAATCACCCATGCCCTCTCTTTGACCTGGGCGAGAAAACAAGTCCTCTTAATGGAAGAATGTACCAAACCCATGGAAGTGCTATCAACAGACTCAAAATAAACCAGCACACAGAAACGTCCAATGCCCAAAAAGGCCTCTCCGGCTCTCCCAGCAGATGTTATGCAAGGCCAATTCTCCACTGCATTTATCATTGTTTTAGAACCCATAATTAAATCAGGGAAGAGTAACTGCATGAGTGTTTTTGGACAGTTATGCGCATTCTGTAGCATTATGTATAATTAGCACTGAGTTCCTGCACTATAAAATATGAAATAATAATGAAAATAGTTTGTTGACTAAATGAATAATAGATTTGTTTGAGATTCTTTTGACTAAAAGTAGACTAATTATTTCACAAAACCTTTAGTCAAATTAAAGCATATTTGTTAATGATACTGAAATATTATATTGATTTATAAAGCACTTTGTTGGACATTCATAATCTTTTTACATATGAGTGCATTATTCATTATTCATGTAGAACCAGCTGCCCTGGGGAAGACTGACCGGACTAAGGCTGCCTCTTTGCACCATCGGCCCCTGCGACCACCAACAATCACCTAATGTCCTGTCCAAGGACATGACACAACAGTATGCACTGGTCCAAGTTGAACACTCGAACCTCTCAAACCTCTCAAACTGCGGGACATGAGCCTGCTCCAGGGCATCTGTAGAAGTGTCTTACCTCCACCAAGAGAGAAGTGTATTTGAGTGTCCACAAAAAAGTGCACAAATGGAATGCAATATTATTATTTAATGTTAAAGGTGGAGTCTCCATGGTGATGCTATTGCTTTTCTTTGGAATGTTCCGTAGTTCCGAAAGCGTGACGGAAAGAAAACCATGAACTATGATAAGTTCATGAAGAGATGTAGGTGAGAATGTGTACTAGAGTAGAAGGTCTCTCATCTGCTTCGTTCACCAGAAAAGTTACATAGTGCATCTTTAACACTTCCATATGTTGTGTCCAATAGTTTTAGGTCTTCTACTCTGGTACACATGCTCTTCACCAACTTATCATAATTCATGGTGATCTTTCCATCATGCTTTCGGCTTATAAACTAAACCAGTCTTTCCACAACCTTCAGATATTTCAAATTCTCAGACAAGACTATGATTAGAACTGATCGAATGGCTAAATAAATCGCGTTTGCCCAGTGCTTTTAATCACACAGACCAACGGACTTTTCCCTTTTTAGAGGCGAGTTAGCACCAAAACGTAAAAATAGACTTTGAAAGGATACGATTTTTCCATTGCCCCCCTCCTCATTCCCTGTCCTTCTGAAGTGATGCGTTGACCCTTAGAAAGTTAGTACTGATAATGCTGCAGTGACTCTCAGATAGAGTGCATGCCTAACCCAGCAGCTCATGGAAAAGCTGGAGTGAGAGCTCTTGTCTGTCAGTCTCTATCACGGTCGTCCCACACGCTTCCAACACAGTCTGGGCCCAAAGACATCACTGAGGGCGAGTGGGGTTAGATCAGGAGGAGAAGCAAGCAGAGGACATAAACATTAATATATGCATATATATATATATGTGTGTGTGTAAACAAATCAGGACTAAATCAGAACCTGGACAAGCACTAAGCAGGACCAATACAAACAAGATCCACCTGAGAACGAAACCGAGACTATGCCCGATGCCTTAACGACGACTAAACAAGGTCTTTGTGATGGATCTTTGAGTGTCATACTTTCTACTGTATGAATTTGGAGTCGTTCCTGAGGGATGATTCACAAAATTACTGCGCACTTTCTCTGCACATATATTTTGAACCACACACTTTTCTTGTCCTCTGAATCTTGAAGTACATTTTAAAAAATCCACTGCTTGCTCTGGTGATCTGTATATATCCAAAGTTTGGACCATCGGCCGGCGGAAATTAGCTCCCCCAGTTTACAAGTGGCCGTCTGGACTGCGGATTGTTGTGATCTAACAAGTGGCAGTGTGAAAACGAGGTCTTCTCTCCACAGATCTGACCTGTAACTTCGTTAACTAAGTTTTATGTCACACTGTGGAGACAAGCTTGTGACATACCCTCAACCAGAAATGTTCCACAGTGCACTGTACAAAGATTTAGGTCTATGTATGTAAGTGTATGATAAAGACATGATGAGGCGGTGGCACAGGCAGCCTGTATCTGTGAAAATGGGTTTAACAAATCAAATGAATAAAATCCACATCATGTTCAAAGTTTGAACACAGTTGCATGGTTACTTATCACTCACCTCACAAGGTTTGAGATTTGATTTCCAGAGATTGTGGGACTGTCCCATGGACTGTCCTGTGTGGTGTTTGCACGTTCCCCTTCCTGGGTGGGACGTCACATGACACGTGACTTGAGAGAATTGATGTAAATGCTTGTCATTAGTGGCATTGCTTTAACCGTAAGTCATCCAGAAGAACACCAAACAGTCCAGTTTTGACTCATGCTTTTCTTTTTTCTTACAGGTGTAACAAACATGCCACAAACAGGTTGGACATGTCTTCTGGTTTGGGAAAACAGACGTAAAATAGAATATGTTAATAGGACTATGTGATCTTAGCCTATTGTTTAGATCTTTTCAATCTAATGGAATAAAATATGAACATATAAAATCAAGAACATTCTCTCGTCAACATAAGAAAAGTTAACTGTAGCTTACAGAGACTCCATTTGTACGTTATGTAAGCAGTTGGTTATTGAAAAAAATAAAGTAAGAAAATTCAAAGCTAACCTAAAACCAAACTGTTCACCTTATGTGACATTGAATTTTAATTTGTGCAAGTGACACAACCACCCAATTAAAATGACAAAATGATTTATGATCATACATTTTTTTACTCACTAACAGGGCAGGGCAGCCAATGCAGATATCACAAGTAGATCTGAGACCTCTAACAAGATGGAGGGAAAATGTATAGTAAAAAGTTAACGTCTGCTTGGCCATCAATGCAAGGAGGTGGGCAGTCGGTGCCATACTTGCTCTGTCACGTTTGGAACAATTTTTTTCTCTGGCTTTGCACTGACTTATAATGGAAAGAGAGTCAAGAGATATTTATGAGTCTAAACCAGGGGTATCAAACATGCTGCCCAGGGGAAAACTTCTGATTTCTAATTTATATTTATTAATTTCCGATAGATATATGTGTTTTTATAACTAGAACTAAAGCAGCCACCCCTCGCCTGCACTGCTCAGTGCTGCTGTGCTGCTGGAGCGAGTGCCGAGGGCTAAGAAGTGCCGACACGCACTAAGCTTTACAGACTTGAGCAGAGGTCTGAGCAGGGAAAGAGACGTGTGGTTTTGGGACACACGTGGAAGAAAGGAGACGGTTTTAAGGATGTTAGAGCTGTGCTAAACGCACCGCTAATGTGAAGCTAACAACAAGAAAACAAACAAAAAAGAAACATCCAAACCAGAGTGAACCTGGACAGATCAGAAGCAACAGGTAAAAATACAGGTCAGAGTGTAATAAAGTCGTCACATGACAGAGTGAAGCTGCTGTGAGCTCTGACTGTGTCCAAACTAATGTGACTGAATACAAACACAATGCACTCATTTGATTTACTATATGATTAATTTGTCACTAAGATCTAAAAGAATATGACTATTGCTAAGCAGTATAAAGCGATTTATTTCGTATCTTTTTTTATTGTTTTATTTTTTATGTTATGTTCGGCCAAAGCGTTGTGCTTTGCAGGTCGTGCACCAGGGCGTCATGGGCTAAAGATTCAGCAGTCGACATTTGTTGATGTTGCATTGTCATACCATTTACCAGAATTTACAAAATCTTGAATAAATAAATATTGATAATAATAATGATAATGATAATAATAATAATAATAATAATAATAATAATAATAATAATAATAGATAATAATAATAATAATAATAATAATAATAATAATAATAATAATAATAATAATAATAATAATAATAATGCATGTGTTCTTAGAATTTACATTAGTCTAGAACCAATATTGTGGTCAACCGGCAGCATAAAAATATAAGATAAAAAGTTGTGTGAGCAATTCATTATTTATTACACAGAGAAGCCATATAAAAAATGTTAAGTACAAATTCATTACAATAATAATAATAATAATAATAATAATAATAATAATAATAATAATAATAATACTAATAATAATAATAATAATAATAATAATACAATAATACTAATAATAATAATCATAATAATAATCATAATAATAATAATAATCATAATCATAATCATAATCATAATAAAGTAGGGGGGGTAGTCAAAACGTCAAAACAAAATAATTTGTGACCCCCAGCAGCACTGCCACCTGTCGCCTGGCCGGTGCACGCGCAGGTGAGGGTTGAAGAGTTGAGAGGTCGCGCTTCAGCCTTACCACAACAACACTGCTCCACCTGCATCACCCAGAAGATCGCTCTATTAGCACGAATCAAGCTTGTTATTACTCAGCTACAACTTCGACCCATGTGTCGTTTAGTTCCGACTCGGTGCCAACAACTGTCAGTCCTAAACAATCCAAAACTAAGTCGATGTTTTGCTTACAAGATGCTAGCTGCTACATGCTAACAGGCTAGCCTCTGCTGCTGCTGCAATGGCGCAATCAAGAAGTGGCGTGTGGAGATAGTTTACTCTACTTTCTACCTCACGTTTACATAAGAAAAGGTGAGCTTTTGTGTGTGCCTTGTTAGTTTACTTTACTTGTTCAGATTAAACAGTTTTGATTTATATTGGCAATAGTTTTCGGGCTGCTTTAGCTTGTAGCATTACCCTCTAATCATGTCACATTTGGATAAGGCATTGCTCCAAATGTTGACGTCAAGTTGGCTCTTTTAGAAAAAAAAAAAAAATTAACAGACTTGGGCAAAGTACTGCTTTTTTCATGACTTGAGTAAAAGTACAGATATACCAGGTCAAATGCTCCATTACAGTACAGTAGTAGCTCAGTCAAATTTAACTAAAGTGAAAGTACTGAAATGTTATAATGTTATTGTTTTTTAAAAATTCAAATTGAAAATGCACCCAGACCGTTTCTCTAGTCTTACTTGAGCACTAGCTGACCTAAAAATGCCTTGTAATAATATTTGAAAGTAACACCACTCTTACTTAAGTGACATTTTGGCTACCCCCTTGTATGAACACTATTTTTAGCCACTTAATATTTAATATTGTAACCTACATGGCACATAATTGTTGCTTATGTTTCTACATCCCACCTGTTGACTATACTTCTCCAGTAAGGATGTCAAGATTAACCGGTTAATTTATAATCACAATATAATTGTAAGAACTAAAAAATAACAGGCGTGACTATTTTCGAAGCAAAATGATGTAATTTGTTTTCAATCTGGACCCCAAAAAGTATAGCCAAATGTATAGTGAGTTTTATGTGGCAGTTTATATCACATTAACTTTACTTTTGCATTCAGAAAGTTTTGATTTTATAAAGCTGGATAAGTATTAATGGAACAGGGATGTATTAGAATGAAAGAAAATGAATCATTTTGCTATTATTTTATCATGTTCCAATAATCGTGAATAATCTTTAAATTGTGATGTTTCTTCTCTCAATAGCCGTAACAGTAAAATGTAATATCGTGACATCTCTATTCTCGAGTAAATATTTGTTTGGCCGATGCATGACATGTTTTCAAAGGACGGGCTGCGTTCCGGTGAAATGTAAACAACAGTCCGACATTAAACAGACGGGTAACTTTCTGTTCTGTTTGCAAATGCAGAGTTTTCCATGCGCGCGCCCTTTGCCCTGCACTTATGAATAAATTGCATAATACTGTGGAATGATCTCTCTCCTCACAGACGCATGTTTGGCCTAGACATACTTGGGTCTCCGGGGATGTCTGGATTGTGTAATGATTATTGATGCGATGATGAGCTATGAAAAGTATGCTGGACGGTGTTAACGCAGCATCGGCGCTCATGGTGTGGTTTCCCAACATAAATATGGACAGAGAACTGCGTAGAATGGATTGTAACGGAGACTTTGGGACGTATACGCGATCGTTTTCCCTAATATTGTTTCTTTCTGCTTTAAGTATTAAGTATGAAGTACAATTATCTAATAAAAATTTACAACAAACCCGTGGTACTCGCTTCCCGTTTGTCTCCACGGAGGTGTACAAGTTTAATGCCGTACTGTGGAACACTGGAGGCAAAGCAATAACATCTCCATTGAGAGAAGCAGATCATTTGTATAAGTCACGTTTTGACTGGTGAGGGCCACCCAGACGTAGGAGTGGGTTAAATGGAAAATAGCTTTTATCATGATTGTTTTGGAGCCAGATCACGTTTCATGTACACTTTATTTACTTCCTGAAAGCAGTAGAAAAATATAAAGGCAACTTCTTCTTTTAAAAGTTCCACCTGCCACTCACCCACTCACTCCCAGCCTTACAGAGGTGGGAAAGGTGTTTGTGTTTGAGCAGATGGCTGCATTAATTGAGAATCTCAATATGAGCAAAAATAACAGACTGTCCCGAGGGATGAGAGCACAATTGGAGCACTTTGCACCGGTTCTGTTGATGGTGGTCCGTTTCCACGCTCAGGTCCTGACTCGCACAGCCCTGCTACGTGAGCCGCTTGATTATAAATAAAATGTAAATTGTACGCGACTTATACTTTTTAATCATCAGCCGATCTCAGCAATTCACAAAAAGAAGTTTGTGCCGTGACTAAAGGAAACCAGAAACGACTCCTGGTTTAGTCCTCATCTTTTTCTGCATTTATTTCACTTCTCTTCATCTCCACGCCACGTTTTATCGTCTCTTTTTGCGATACATTGTTTTTTTTTATTGTGTGCGTCGATAAACAGGAAACGGCTGACGCTAGCTTGGGCTAGTTTTGGTTGACTCAATTTGTATTTTCAACAAATAAAGTTACAATCACTGGGAATGCAGCGTTTGTCACAAGATCAAGTCAGCGTTTGGCGCGATTCATTGTTGTTTACATCTGCTTTTTGCCGTCTTGAGCCCGCGTTCTCTCTCAGCCAATCAACTCCAAGCTACACCTCCCACGGCCCACTTCGGCTCACTAAAACAGAGCGGTACGGATCACTTAAGACGGCGGAGGAGACCCTTTCGGACCGTACCCACCTGCGCCAATGGAAACGTGTCTATAATGCACCTTTTTAACACGATAAGCACCGATATATGTAATGCCATGTAAGCGACTTTCAGAGTACGGACAGCGAGCGCGAAGCATGTCCCGAGTGTTTATCTTTGGAAACGGAGAGGAATGTGCCCCCGTTGATCATTTATTCTCATATATTACTTTTGTTGTGGCATGACTGTACTGCCATGCGCATTCTTCCCATTCTGCTCATAACTCCCGTCCACTAGCCCTGATTTAGCGTCGGCGTACGAGCGATCTGTCAGAGTGACTCCCATATTTACATTCCGCCACAGTGTCTGCTCGCTCTTTCCACCGTTACATGGGAAATATATGACGCGACTTCAGCCGCGCCTCGGGTTTATTGTTGATGAAAGTGTGGATTAGGTCATGCGAGTGGTGCCAAAGCGGCTAATCGTGCTAGCGTGTTTGGACACTCGCTGCAGCACTGACCACAGCGCCTCATAGTGGAGACACAAATCTACAAAGACCAGACAGAAGTTTCAATAGTGAATTCTTATTTTCTAGATGTTTTGGAATAAAAAGTAATTGTTATTTGCATATAATGTGCATAACAATACATCTCAAATGTATATGTTCATTTGACATGAAAATTCAAATGCGATCATTATTTAATAGAGATAAAGAACCTCCATGGACTTTCCACCACAAAACTTCTATTGTACATTTATCTGAGTGAATATACTTTTTCCATTTTGCGATCCCTCCCTCTGTCCAGCGAGGAGTTGACCATAACTCCATTTTAAGCTCTCTGATAGACTAAATTGCCTAAATCTAATGTGACTGTTGCATAAACTATGAAAACACTCCTAAATGTTTTAATGGTTCACAAAGGACATCAGCCGTGCTTGTGTTTGTGATAGCAGCTAACGTTGCTAAGTGGTGCCGGGGATTGTTTGTTTGTGCACTCTTTATGGTTCATTAAAAATCCATGAATGAATAGTGCAGGATTTAAGCTTTTAAAGAGGTATAACATGTGTGGCTGTGTTAAAAATAAAATGACTCACTATGCTAAGGTGGCTAGCCATTAGCATGGAGCTCACATAATGCGCATTCGCCTAAATAATAAAGGTACTTCTGAATAATATTTGAAGTACAGGCCAACCTAACTGTAGTGATTTTAGGAGAAATTTAAAACCACCCCTAAAATCAAAAATCAATTTATTATACAAATGTTTAAATATCATTCCTCCTCTTTATGAGTCTGTGCAGCGAAGTTACCTCGCTACCACTCTAATCAAGTTTCAGGGACCAGGCTTCAGGAAGTACATTTATAAACTTCACCCGAATGGTCAAACTAGTGGTCAAAATGGTCCTAAAAATGATGTATTCTAAAAAATGAGCGCTCATTCCCGCCTTACCGCAACTATTCACACTCATATTCCATTTGTTTGTGTTGCAGATGGCCGTGTCGGTGAGGGGGCTGTACTTCATCATCACCCTGTTTTTGGGTAGTTTTTTCGGGAGCATCTACATGTTGGGTCCCTTCCTGCCCCTCATGCTGCTGTCTCCTGCTTGGTACCGCTGGATCACTGACCGCATAGTGGCCACGTGGCTCACTCTCCCTGTTGTGGGTACCATGTTTGAGACGTTTGAGATGTTTAAAACGTGCTCCAGGACTCATTTAAAAAGAGCGCACTGAATTAATGTATATTTAGGAAGTGAAGTTATGTATTGACCAATTATCATTTATTAGTCATCAGAATGTGCTAAAATGTGTCTGTAAACATAGAATAAACCACAAATGTGCAGAAATATCACTTAATACACTCTTTGAGGTTATTTTTTATCGTTTTTAATGTAGACGATACACTTTATTTTGAGTATCGCCAAAACAATTGCAAGATATACATTTTTATACATATCTTCCACCTCTAGTCTCTAAATTTAGTCTAAATTTCAAACTCTATGACTTAGATTCTTAGGAAGAACAGTTTTAAACTCCAAATAATAGTTTGTTAAATATTACAATATGGGCTGAAGCCTTATTTGGACGGGATTAGTTTTTCTTAGGAACGTCTGTAAAATTGAACTTGCCTCGCTCGGATAAACGCACGAAAATACAAGAAGCCTTTCATTCATTTATATTGATAGCGTTTCTTCCATGATTAACTATTTGTTTTTAGCGTTATGTACCGGTACTGTAACGTCACACTGCGCTCCTCGCCACGTTGTTGAGATCGACAATCAGAACGACATCCACGTGAAGTCTCTTTTATAGTCCGATCTCTTTTATGTAGACTACCGTAGTTTTAGTATTGCTTGGGTATTTATTCTGTTTTTTTTTTTTTTTTTACAACCCTAGACTAGATATGTGTTTTTTTTTAATTGTAATCATCATCAAAGTTCATAATCTTTTAGAAAATGCGCCATACCATGAAACCCTTGTGGGTCCTCGTGTGCCGTAGGCGCTGCTGGAGCTGGTGTTCGGGGTGAAGGTGGTGATCACAGGAGACGGCTTCATTCCCGGGGAGAGGAGCGTCATCATCATGAACCACCGCACGCGCCTGGACTGGATGTTCCTGTGGTGCTGCCTGCTCCGCTACAGCTACCTGCGCCTGGAGAAGATCTGCCTCAAGGCCGGGCTCAAAGGCCGTGCCAGGGTTCGGTGGGTAATGACCTGTGGGCCGGGCAATACAGGGGAGTTCTGTGTTTCTCATCCATCGATAGAGGAGGGTAGAGCAGGCTGTAGGGGCCTATCTGTTATAGTCGAGCTGAGTAATATTATTACACATCACAAAACGTCTACTTCTACTAGTATTATTAAACATATACTGTTACATGGGAACTTGGTGTGATCAGTTTATATTACATTCTAAATCATGTTTTTCTCCTGCATTAAACACTACAGTGCACAATTATGTCTTCTATAAAAGTACACATACTTTTAATTTAGCTTTACTTTTAAGAAAAAGCACTAAAATATCTTGTGTGACTGAAGAGTTGGCAGTTTTATATTCTTATTTTTTTTTGTAAAATCTTACTTTTCTGAATATGCGCCAGTTCAATTAGCAGCCATATTTTGTAAGAAATAGACTAATTGTTAAAGGAGTGGGGTGAACTATATTACTGTACATGGCATTTTTAATGTTTTTAATGTTCCGTGGTGACGTCACATGGCAGAGTTATACACAAAATGATTTCATGCCTGTAAAAATCCGTCTATACTCTTGTTGTAGAACTGATTTGTTTTTTAAAAATCAAGAATGTTCAACCTTTTAAAATGCGCAATGTAATGCGATTGTCATGTAAAAACCAGCAGCTCACTGGTCCATGTGGTAATGAAGGGTTTTGAATCATTTTGATCTTTTGTGGCTCAGTTTTCTCAGTTGGCTCTGTGTGTGTGCAGGTTGGGCCATGCAGGTGGCGTGCTTCGTCTTCATCCAGCGGCGGTGGAACGAGGACAGGATCCACTTGGAGAACATGCTCCACTACTTCTGTGACATCAGAGAGCCTCTCCAGCTGCTGCTGTTTCCTGAAGGCACCGACCTGACCGGTGAGCGGGCCCAGGGCTTTACCCCCATGCTAAAGGCTTGTTTCCACTGTGGCTAAAAAAGAATCTTTAAAAAACAATCCACATTACTTAAACACGTGTAAATTAAAATATATCTCTAGTTATGTTTAGGATTAAACAAAAACTCCACGCCATGGTTCAAGTTGACTTTGCATGACTTGTCGCCTTTAAGACTGGTGTTCTCATAAGCGGTTTGACATATTTGGCGCGGTTATGCAAACCATTGTTCAGTGATGAGGCATGAGTAAAGTCCCAGCTGCCACCTCACACGCCGCCGTGCCCAGATCACGGAACGCTCTGATCTTTCAATCCAAGTATCCAAAGCGCTGTCAGATTACTATTGAGCCAAGCAGAAAGAGGAGCTCAGCCTGGAGGTGCTGGTGGTACATCCTGCGAGGGGGGGGGGGCTTACAACTCCACTGGCCAAACGCTTGTTCATTTGTTCCACTAATTATGATTCCGTTAGCTCCCTGTATGTGGACAGTCTATACAGTTTCACAGGTGATTCAATAGGAGCGCACAACATTCAATATTGTTGGCTGCTCATCTCATGTGACTGGCACGCTGAGCAATTTTGAAACCTTTTTTAAAATTTTCAAGCTCAATTTTTAACATAATATTATAGGACTTAAGCCAACTAACTTAAAAAAAATATACACATTTTTATCACAGAATAGTACATTTTTTTAGGTTTATAATTTCACTTCCTGTTTGTGTGAATGATGACATCACACCAGGAAATTACCCAAAAACTGATCTAATGTCACTTTTTAAAAATGTGACAAAAAAAATATATAGTGATTTTATTGAATTAATGTTGAAATTAGAGCGTTTTATTTGCGTTAATTTCGGCATAAACTTTGACTGGAATTAGTGTTGCTCGTGTGATGTCACTTCCTGTCATTTTCTACAAATTTTTCAAGCTTTTCTCCACAATTGCCTGCTCGATTGGTGTAAAACTATAATTTATATGTACAACAGGTATAAATGCACTAAATAAAGTCAAAATGATAAAATCGTAAAAACCTGTCATACGCCCCTTTAAGGACTGTTTTCCCTGTATCCAGTGCGACGCTGCCTGGAGCTGGCTGTGGACCTCCGAAATGGCCCGTGTTTATCATCAAATTGCCCTGACACACTTTGTCGAATAGTTAGTAACATATTGTGCTTTCTTACTATATTTAAAATGGTCATGTTTATCGTTTGTTTATAAAGAGAAGACAAAAGCCAAGAGTGACGCTTTCGCCGAGCACAACGGCCTGCCCAAGTTCGAGTACGTGCTCCACCCGCGGACCACTGGCTTCACGCACATTGTGGGCATGCTCCGGAGAGGCAAGTTTCATTCTATTCTCTAACTTTTCACCTGTAAGTGCATCTAATCTCGAGCTACGAAACCAAAAAATATGTCTTCAGAGAAGAATTATAAGCACATTACAAAATAAAAAATATATATCAGCGATGTAAGGGCTGCACAATATATTAAAGCATATAAAAGTATCACTAAAGCCATGTCATGTTTTTCCTTCTTCAGTTTAAACTAACTTTGATGTAGTCTTCCAAAGTAGTTTGTTTTTACCTCGACACGCAGCGGTCACCTTGCTCAGAAGTGTCCGATCGTCCCAGAAGTGGCCAGTCTGTCGGACCCTGACAGATCTGCCAGACTGGCCACAGGCCTCCCGCCGCCCGCTGGTCCCCGGAGAAGCATGTCACGAAAGCCCCTTCGTCCCCGTTCATTGTCGTCGAGATAAAAGCGCTTTCACGCTTTCACAGGTGGAAGATGACCGCTGCTCAAACAAACAAAGTTGATTTGGTCTTGGTTTTGTCTTTGTTTTATTATTTGATTTATTTATTTTGGACTAATATATAACTTTTATTATATATACTGACTTATTTAAATATTGCACACTAAACATCCATATTGCAATCATATCCAAAATCCTACAGCCCTAAACTAAAACACTGATACTTTAGTTTATAATTTAACACGTCTCATTTATTGAACTGCATTATTTCTTCCATCAAGGGCCCAACATGGAAACCTTCTCCATTTTCGTTTTATTACTAAACCCGGTCTTTAGACGCTTGCCGTGTTTGATCTTTTACCGTTATATTATTAGTTAAAAATGTGATTTCAATATGTGATGTGTGCTTTCTTTGTTCAGTTGTATTGTTTAATACAAATGTTTAGAGCTGGAGCGTTCATAGTTTATTCATGAAGGATATGGTATTGGTTTGCCATGTCGCACCGCACTTGTACTGTCTGCTAAACCCACGGCTTCACCCTGGTGCTGGGATGACGTGTTCCACTGGCACCACCGTCTCCAGGGCTTTCATTATTAGTGCAAGCCTCCTGGGACATGCGTCATGCCCCAGTCAGACAGCACCACGGTCGGGACGCTCATGTTCCTATGAGCTAATTCTGGCTCCTCTCCAGAGTTCTTTAAGCACTCTCTCTCGCCTCACCTTTTCCTCTCTCTTCTTTCTTCTCTCTGTCTCTCCTGGAGGCACAGATCTCCTGTCAGGTGCACCAAAGCAGCCTTGATGTCACTGCCATCACTGTCTTCTACTCTGGAACGGAACTTGTTGTACTGTGGTCTATTGTTGTAGATTTTTCTAAAGATGATTAACATACAGCGGGGTTGGCATTGATACTAAAACAGGTATTGATACGAAACAAAACAAAAAAACACATTCATTTCACCTGATCAGTTTTAGAATGATCATGATCAATGTATAAGATCACATTGTAAGATGTCGAAATGATTTAGTGTTAAAAAGGACTAATATCTAAAGCTGATTGTCCACTGCACGATTTTGGACATTTGCGACGAAAGATTTCCAATCGTGGTCTCACAGTGAGACGGGGACAATTAAACTTAGAACCGTTGTAAGACCAAAGATGAGCTGTGTTTTATATTAAACCTGTCGCTCTGTCAAAAATGGAAACACAAGCTCTCCTCAAAGTGCAGCAGAGGAGCTCCGCTGTGAACGGGACATTAGCTCCTTATTTTGCTTTCATTTAGTAACTTTTATAAATGCAAAAACCTCACTAGCATGTTGTGCTCACATGTAGCGCTAGCCTCAGCTAACCAGTACACCTCTGGTGACCCTCTCACACGGAGCCTGGAGCCTGATGTTTAGGTTAAGGAACACTTTATTGCCCCCTTAGAGAAATGTGTTCTGTCTTGTAGTGTTACATATAACCCGTATGAGATGAAAAAAACATGCAGCGGACACCCGGCTTCATTGTGGTATCTGGATTGGCATCAAGCCTATTCCTTAGTCTTGAAAACAAGTTTGACACTTTATTGACAACACACATTGAACACTAGCATATAGTCAAATAAACAAGTAACCATGGCTGACATTTATTTGGAGCGTGACAGGTTTTAAAACCCACTACATGAGGCATGGTGGGTGGCACATCTTACAAGTGTCCTGCCCATGGACACAATATCTGACATGTTATATTCACTTTAGACATAAAGTGATAATAATACTTCAATTTAGATTGTGATTACTTCAGTTTTCCAAACCAGCGCCAGTTAATTCAAGTTTATAACATGGTCTTAGGCAGTCACATGGGCGGCGTCTATTCTATAATTAATTAATATTTATTTATTTATTTATTGCTGATTCAGCTTCAGCCTTTTTCCCGGTAAGGGACCCCCATACCCCCCACAGGGATACTGCATGTTACATTCTGTATTTACTTAAATCACAGCTGCTGAATTTTATATTATTCATTGGCCTTACATATTTGTACAAAGAATTTAAACCACCTCGATTAGGTTTGTGACACCTACTTAGAGCCGCCCCTGAACAAGAAGGTCCTGGGTTCAACTCAGCATGAGGCTTTTCTGTGTGGTTGTCATGGGTGAATCTATATCCAATATCAATTTTGACAGAGGATATTTCTCCAAAAATGAATTATAGTATAGTATAGTATAGTATAAATGAATATTGTTAAGGTCTTCTGCATATTTAAGTATTTTCTTATTGTAGTGGTTTCAATGTCTGATCAATTAAATGGGCCGTATCTGATTCATACTGTTTTGAAACTTGAACACTTTTACATTTTAAACTCTTTACAGCCCCACGTGTATCTCTCACTTCCCTAATGCATTCTGAGCATCCTAAATATTCACCACGATGAGTTTATAAGCACTTTTCACCCGTCTCTGAGCCCAGAGCTAGTTTCGCTGTCCTGAGCTGAGCTAACACTGTAATGCTTCACAGAGAAAAAACACTTTCTCTGCATCTAAATATAAAAAGCTGTGGTCTCATTTTCACCTGAATAGATGCTTTAACAATGAATCTGTACTGGGGCAAAACAGATTTGACTTTATTACATACAAAAAAAATCAGGTTTCACATTTCAAAACAGTAAAAAAGGCAGGATTTAAGCGACTGCAAACTTTATTGTGATCATTTCAAATCGACCTCCAAAAACGTATAAATATATCATGAGCAATATGACTACGTATTCAGCCCTGTCCCTGTCCCATTCAGTGAGCAGGGCACAATGCACCCCACATGGCTCCTCCTCCTGGCCTGTAATCCATGCCGTGTATTTGAGCGCCTGTTTAGCTGAGCTCCACAGTTTCGGGCCTGCACAGGTGACATCCCGTCCCCATGATATGCCCCTCACCTCTGGGTAGGACACTGCGGTAACACTGGCACACGGGCCTAGGAGGGACGTGCTGATGTATGCGCCGCGCTGAGGGAGGTTATAATTACAGCAGGAAGGTGTAGGTTTAAGGCCAGGACTGACGCAGGTGTGGCAGGCCTAACCACCACTCTGCTGCATCATGGAAAACTGTCATTGAGACATTATAATTCATATCATTTCATTTCACAAAGCGATGGTGGTACTTAAAGGAGGCATTGTTTTTTTTCTACTAGCTACTTGAACTAGATTAGAACATAAATACATTTTGTTCATTGTAAACTGCAATATTGAACTAAAACGGCTTTAGTAATAGAAACGGATCCATTGACTTCCTGTTCAAAACTGCAGAACTGATAAGCTCCGCCTCTTCGTAGAGACTTGTATATGATAATCCACTGCTTGTTACAATGAAATATTTTTATTTTTGAAAAGTGGCTTTGTGACCATTTAGAACTTTACATACGTCACTCAGAGTGTTAATTTTTCAAATAATCCCATCTAAGTACAGGGATGTGGGCGGGGATAGGGGGTAGGTGATAAAGTAATTTTCTGAGCATTGGAGCCTCAGTTGCAGGATTAAATCAAAGTTAAATAATGAGGAAAATGATAATGAGTAAACTGTTTTAACAAGGTTAAAAACTCATTTAAATTGATTTTGCACATGTTCCTTAAAGACTCTAGCTCAGGGGTCTCCAATTATATTTTCCAGGGGACCAGATTTTTCGGAGGGCAAGGTCCAGGGGCCGGTCTACAAAATCACCCCACAATTTTATGTTTTATCTCTATAAGATCCACAAACAACTCACAGCGGCACAATTCAACAACAGGACTTTAGGTTCAGAGAAGTAAAAGCATCAGAACAATATGACACGACAAAATCACTAAAACCCAGTGTTTACCAGAAACCTGACTTCAAGAGTGCAAAGCAGACCTGGACCAGGTTTAAACCAAGACTAAACAAACCATATCTAACAGAAAAACATGGATAAACTCTTAAGCGGGACTGAAGCGGGACTGAAGCGGGACTGAAGCGGGACTAAAACGAGACTAAAACGAGACTAAAGTAAAACTAAAACGGGACTCAAGCAGGACCCAAGCAGGACCCAAGCAGGACCCAAGCAGGACCCAAGCAGGACCCAAGCAGGACCCAAGCAGGACCCAAGCAGGTCTAAAGCCGACTAAACCAGGACTATTTTAAAAAATAAATGTCAGGAGGGCATTTGGTTCAAATGATATTAAAATCACCGGTCTACAGTAGCTGCCAAAAAAAAGCTCACTTTGCATTTAGTTCATAAGAACAAACGTAACTGTCACTAGGCAACATGCACAGTATCATGCATGTTTTTGGAGTTCTCTGACCTGCAGCAGTCTATTAAAAATAGCACAGACTGAGCATTGAAATATATGTAACGTAATGAAATGGACAACGGGAAAAAGTTCCTGAAAGCACTAAACTGGTGACAACGATTTGCACCTGAGAAATAATGTATTTTCATCTTTCCTTCGCCTCCATAGTCACGTTAACCTGTAAATGATGTGTGTTTTATTACAATCCCACACATATTCACGGAGAAATTAGTTTATGAATTTAGACGCGCCTAAAGCAAAAGTGCGCATGTCCCGTGATGAGACCGTGGACCACCTTTATACCCGACCCTTGAAACAATACGCACATCACGCACAGCGGTCTGACGTACCTTGCACTTACGCAGGCTTTTAAATCCAACGCTGAAGCCCAGAAAACACGCTGTCCTCCGTTGCCACGACGCATAATGTTCCTCGTTGTCGAGCAGACTTCCAAACACTCGGCGCACAGGGTTGTTACTCTTGTTCATAAACAAAGCTGTATATTTACTGTTATCACACGATTTTGCTTTGACAGAGCAGTGTTTCAGATGAACCGGGGCTCTCTGGCCCGCCATGACCAGCGGGGGAGCTGCAGCAAAGCAGCGCACAGTGCTGCGGTTTGTGTCGAAATTTTTTTTACAAATCTATTTTTAATTATGGGAAACTAGGCCGCGGCCAAACCAAATTGCTTCGGCGTCCGGACTTGGTCCGCGGGCCGCCTATTACAGAACGCTGCTTTAGATCACCTGTTGTAAATTGCTACCAAAGGAGTCAGTGCAGGTCAAGTTTTTTTTTTTTTTACTGGATCTGTTACAGGTATTTTCTGAATTCCTGATTGTAAGATTTCAGAATAAAGCTTTCTCCAGACTATATATATATAATATATAATATATATATATATATATATATATATATATATATATATATATATATATATATATATATATATATATATATATATATAAACAGTGGTATGAAAAAGTTTGGGCACCCCTGATCATTTTCAAGATTTTCCTTTATGTATCATAAAGGAAAAACAAAGGAAAGCTCATTGACCCTTGACCTACATACACAGGTGAAGCCAATCATGAGAAAGCGTATTTTAGAAGGCCAGTCTCAAGTTGTTCTCCCCCTTGCATCTTCTCTGAAGACTGGCAACATGGGAGCCTCAAAACAACTTGTGAAGGTGAGAACAGTCAAACTCAACCCACTGACCAGTTCCAAAGACCTACAACATGATCTTGGTGCAGATGGTGTCACTGTGCATCGTTCAACTATTCAGCGCACTTTACACAAGGAGATGTGATGGGAGAGTAAGCGGCAGAAGCCTTTTCTGCGCCCAGGCCACAAAACGAGTCACTTGAGGTTTGCTAAAGCACATTTGGACAAGCCAGCTTCATTTTGGAATAAGGTGCTGTGGACTGATGAAACTAGTGAGTTATTTGGACATAACAAGGGTGAAGAAGAACAGCATTCCAAGACAAACACTTGCTACCCACAGTTAAATTTGGTGGTGGTCTCATCATGCTGTGGGGCTGTGTGGCCAGTGTAGGTACTGCAGGTACTGCAGGTACTGGCAATCTTGTTAAAGTTGAAGGTCGCATGGATTCCAGTCAGTATAAGCAAATTCTTGCGAACAATGTTCAAGAATCAGTGGCAAAGTTGAAGTTGGGCTGGATACTTCAACAAGACAACGACCCTAAACACTGCTTAAATTCTACAAAAAAGCATTCATGCAGAGGAACAAGTACAACGTTCTAGAACGGCCATCTCAGTCCCAGAGCTGAATATCATTGAAAATCTGTGGTCTGTTTTAAGGCGGGCTGTCCATGCTCGGAAACCATCAAACACTGACTGAACTGGCGAAAATACCTTCAACCAGAATCCAGACCCTCATTTGAAGCTATAGGAAGCGTTTAGAGGCTGTTATTTCGGCAAAAGGAGGATCTACTAAATATTTATGTCATTTTTCTTTTGGGGTTCCCAAATGTATGCACCTGCCTACTTTTGTTTAAGTAATTATTGCACACTTTCTGTAAATCCTAGAAACTTCGTTTCACTTCTTAAATATCACTGTGTTTGTCTGCTATATGATATATTGAATTGAAATTGCTGTTCCGAACAATCAATGATACATAAAGGAAAATCTTGAAAATAATCAGGGGTGCCCAAACTTTTTGTGTATGTGTGTATATATATTTCTCATAAAAAAAATATATATGTAATTTCTTATAAAAATATGATTTGTAATTGTTAGTTGCAGCCCTAAATACCAGCATCATCCGTATAATAATATATATCAGACCATATCTATAGGTATTTGTATTCATGAACTGCTTCTATGACATTCTCTTCTAAATAACTGTCATCAGCAAAAAATGCACATAAGCATCAGACGTTTTGACCATCATTAATGTCCAGACATAAATAGGAGGGGCCCCAAAACTGATCCCTGTGACCCCTGTTGTGGACAAAAATCAAAATTGGAATAAAGACCCTCATATATAATGCATCCTGTTATTCAGTAATTTAAACTTATTCCTGTTTTTTTTTTTGTAGGTGACAATTTGGATGCGGTGCACGACATCACCGTAGCCTACCCCCAGAACATCCCCCAAACGGAACGCCACCTCATCCTGGGCCTGTTCCCTAGAGAGATCTACTTCCACGTGCAGCGCTATCCAGTCTCCTCCCTGCCCCGCTCCACCGCCGAGCTGGAGACCTGGTGCAAGGACCGCTGGACGGAGAAAGAAGCCCGCCTACGGGACTTTTACATGGGCCAACCTCGAGCCTTCGACAGGGAAGGGGTGGCTCTGGTACCACCCTGCAAAAGCGAATTACGCGTCACGCTGATCAAAGCTGTGTCGCTTATCTACTGGACTGGCTATATTGCATTTTGTTTTGTAGGCTTGTGGTTGTGGGCACCATTCCGCTGGTTCCTCTTGGTCATGGTGGGGGTGTATGTGCTCCAGCAGAAGTTAGTAGGTGGAATGGAATTGCTGGAGATGTCGTGCCATAGATATTGGAAGTCTAAAGAGCTGGATGAGAAGATCAAGTAAACTTTAATGAGACATGTGAGCATCATTGAGAAGGTTCTGCCTGCAAAGGACGTAATGCATTGTGGAGGCTGGGTCAAAATTTCATTTTTAAGTTCACTAGCACTTATCTCAACTCATGGAAAGGGTTGACAAAACTATTGTTAGGAAGTGATTTTATACAAGAGAAAAATGAAGCATAAATATGTGTTTTAGAACTATCAAATTATGTTTTCATAAGAAAGTTTTCAAAGAGTTTTGTGTTCAAAACAAATATATTTTAATTTCCAAACCTTTATATGATAAGGGCAGGCTGTAGGCAGCGTATATGTTGTTGTTGTATTCATTTTATGTTCAAAGGTAGTTAAATCTGTCTGTTTGTTCCACCCACTAAAATGAAACCCAGTGGGACCAGACAGTTTTATTTTACACAATCCAAAGATATCTTACAGCTATCCATGCTACTGACAAGTCTTAAAAAGAGAAGGCAAAAAGCTTGAGCTGTGAGTGGTGGTCCTCAGAAGGGAGAGAAACTAGTCTGCTGCAGACGGCAGCCATGCATTTGTATTGAATATAATGTCATGTACATTGCACATTCTTTTAAATTGTCATCAATTTGCCACATTTGTCCCTTTTGTATAAGGATCCATTTCTGTTGATGTATTTCAGAATGTGTTTATTTTTGCTGTAGGACTTGTAATGAAACAGTTGTGTTTGTTACTGTTGCCATTTGTTTTTCTGTGTTTGATTATGTTCTAGAATGGAGCAGAGCCATAGTACAGCTGTACTCTGTACATTAGAATCATACATATTTATACATTGTCCTTAGGCCATATAAATGGGCAAAACGGACTGTAGTAGTGAATATAAAGGGAATTTCATGAATTCTGGTTTGTCCTGTCAGTGGCTCATGGCTGCAGGGCAGTAGGCCTGTCCTGTGTGTGCTAACTGACCTTTCCTCAAGAGGAGAGGATGAAAGTCAACTGTGTGAATAAGGCCATGGGCCCAGCTCGGTGCCCTGTTGGGAGAATACTACTGCAGTGGTGTGCAGGTACTCGCAGGACCACACTTGGAGTGGAAAAGCAGCTCAGGACCGTCCTAATCCAAAAAGCCCCATAATGCTCCTCTCTCCCCTGCTCTGTTCAGAGGACATGCTTGTGTGTCAGCTAAACCTGATTAGATAATGACAGCCGGAAAAGCGTTTGTGCCAAAAAGACTAAAATAAAATTAGATTGTACAATCAGGACCTAATTTGCCATAACGCCCTGTATTATTTGTGTCATGTTTGTGAAACTGTAATGTGTGCTGCACTGTGGCCCGGGCTGATTTATGAGCACAGTCAGGCCTTATGTGTCGGCGGGGCTGTGCCTCTCATGCTGTGGTCAGATTTTGTCATGCAGATGCTGGACCTTCCCCATGCACTGTCCTCAGGTATTTACAGTGGACAACTATGAGCTGTCTAAAGAATACAGGAAAATAAATATATATGATCAACTGATCGGTGTGTTCTGTTCTGTTCATAGAATTCATCTCATAATACAAACCCTCACATTTCAATGGTTTCATTTTGTGGCTTAGTCCAGCTGTCTACATTGCAGTCTCACCTGTCAATGACAGAAATACTACCACATTTTCTCTACCGCTCGCTATACATATGTACATATGCAGACATATGTACAGTGAGGCGAGTAAGCATTTGAACACCCTGCGAGTTTGCCAGTTCTATTATGGAGGGGTCTTTTGGAGGTGCATTTCCACTGAGACAGAATCTAAAAAAAATGAATAAATCCGGAAATCACATTGAATGATTTTTTAAAATAAAATACTACAAAATTAGTAGCACATGTTAGAGCTCGTTAGCTGCATAAAGACACCTGTCCACCCCACAATCAGTCAGACTCCAACTTCTACCATGGGCAAGGCCAAAGAGCTGTCAAAAGGTCACCAGAGATAAAATTGTAGCCCTCCACAAGGCTGAAAAGGGCTACGGGGCAATTAGCAAGCAGCTTGGTGAAAAAGTCAACTGTTGGAGCAATGTTAGAACATGGAAGAGGCTAAAGATGACTGTCAATCTCCCTCGGACTGGGGCTCCATGCAAGATCTCACCTTGTGGCGTCTCAATGATGAATAAGAAGCTCAGGAATCAGTCCAGAACTACGGAGGAGCTGGTCAATAACCTGAAAAGAGCTGGGACCACTTTTTCAACGGTTACTATCGGTAATACACTACGCTCTCAATGTTAAAATCATGCATCGCACAGAAGGTTCCCCTGCTTAAGTCAGCACATGTCCAGGCCCGTCTGAAGTTTATCAAATGACCAACTGGATGATCCAGAGGAGTCATGGGAGAAAGTCATGTGGTCAGATGAGACCAAAAATAGAACATGTGTTGGTATTTAAAATAAAGATAGAACAGTGTGGTATAAATTCACACTGTTCACTGTGTTTGGAGGAAGAAGAAGGATGAGTAGTTTCCCAAGAACACCATCCCTACTGTGATGGGGGTGGAAACATCATGCTTTAGGGGTACATTTCTGCACAAGGTACAGGACGACTGCACTGCATGTGTTGTTGTGGTTGACTGTACTGTCCACATATGTCTGTTTTGGTGCCTCTGCAGTGAAGTTCTTGGTGCATTTGGTAATTTGCAGACCAAAGGTTGCTCTTTATTTTAACAATCAGGGATGATGCATGCAGATTTTTGTTAGTTATGTTGTAAGTCATCACACACACATTATACGGATAACTAGGCCTCAGGAATGCTCTCAGGAGTGAGTGTGGGGGGGCATCCTGTGTGGGATGGCTGCAGTAGAAGGTGCAGTTGTACATTGAGTCAGAATAAATTAACATCTGCGACACATGCATTAAAATGTGCCTCAACAAATATTCTCTTTTATATGGTTTAAAATTGTGTCAGATGAGCAGTTACATTCTGAGAGTATTCGTGCTCGCGTCTTGTGAAGTTTGGACCTTGTCTGGACCCCGGCCCCAAAGCCCCATTTTGTTCCGGTAACATCTGATTTACAAATCAAACACTTGTTAAAATGTATGTTTTCCTTATTCAGCTGATCTTTTGTTTTCCATAGACATAAATAATTGACCTTGTCTTTTAAATGTTATATTCAGAAGGTTGACAGATTTTAAGAAGGAACAGCTCTCAATTCCTTAAATTTAAATTTATGGATGTTTTGGAAAAGATTCTATTTAAAGTGCGTAGGGAGCATGTGCAGTGAGTATTATCAGCGGAATATTGTCTGCGAGACGTAAAAGAACGACTTTGCTCACAGTAGAAACAACTTTTATAGAACTAGATTTCCTATTATATTGAAACAGGACATCATTTGTGAAAATGCAAGGCTTTAATCCACACTAAGGTCCGAATAGTCAACGAAATCAAATATGAATGTTATTGTTTGGGATGCAACTATTTGTCATGAACCCTGATTGATGTTCATATATAATTTAAGTGGGACCTTCTTCATCACACCAAAACCTTTATAATCACCGTTTATAGACATTTCGACTCCAAGAGTCATTCTCAATCTGCGGTTCGAGTCTGGGAACTCAGATATTTAGCCTACTCCGAGTAGGATCTTTCTGCAGCGGAGGAAACGTTGGATGAAGACCAGGGGGAGACGCGTGCAGTGTGGATTGCCCACAATTATGGAGCCGGTACAATCTGTGTGGATGAGAGCCTGATGCGCGAGTTCAAGGAGCTGGGACAAAATGGGGCGTCATTTCATCTTGAGTCATCTTTTGGACACAGATTCACAACTTCTCCCGAGGACATCCGCCATTACACGAGGTATGTAAATGTGCGGCGCAGACCTTTTCCACTTGCTTGCACCTGTCTGTGTCCCAGATACATTTCTGATAGAGCATTTACGGATGCTTGATTTGTTGTATTTTTGTTTTTTTAATTTTTGTTTGTCATTATACACCAAATTAAACAATGGATGACAAGGTGATGCACAAAGGACTGGGTGGTGGTTCAAAGGAGATTGTCTCGACAACCCAGTCCATGGACATGCGGGTCGAGTGCTCCCTTACAGATAAAGTGAGGAGCTCAGTCAGACAGGAGGAGCTTGGAGTAGAGCTGCAGCTCCTCCACGTCAAGAGAAGCCAGCTGAGGTGGCTTGGGCATCTGTCCCGCAGCCTTGTGGACCCTACGGAGGGGTTCCAGCATTTTCCACCCAGAGGAGCCCCTGGGGAAGACACAGAACATGCTGGAGGGTCTATGTCAGGACCTCCCTGCTCAGACTGCTGCCTCCGTGACCCACTCTTGGATAAGGCAAAAGAAAATGGATGGATGAATGGATTGTTTAAGATTGTTTAAGAAGCTCTTTAAACATAAGTCACTTTCATTTAGGTTAGCATTAGCTTTGAGTCTCAGACACCCACCTTGTATAAACATTGATGTATCCTCTATTTACATCGTACGTAAAGACCATAAAATATCACTCCTAACTTGCTATCTGCTGTGTGATTTGTCTAAATAGTGATACATTTTAGCGTGACTAGTTGAAATTAGGTTGGAAACAGATTCTTTGAACTTTTTAAGTCAGTCACAACTAATGGGGCCACTATGAGTGAGTGTGTAGGCCTACAGTTGTGTTTTCTTTGTTATGACCATTTTTGTTCTGTATAGATTTGCCTCCTATGAGCATCTTCTGGCTTTTTGGAACCTCATTGACAGTTCTTCAACAAAAATGCTGAGAGTTAAAGCAGAGAAGCCTTCAAGTACAAACACTGAATCTGGTTCATTTCTTCTTTTCAGAAGCTAAAGCCCATCGATGAGTTGTTCCTCTTCCTCATGTATCTTTCCACTGGATGCCGTCAGAACGAACTTGGCCACAGATTGGACATCCACTGCTCAACTGTCGGAATTATTTTCACGTGGGCTAACTTCCTTTGGCGTACTGGGGTCCATCTGTGTATGGATGTGTCCAGCTGCTAGGGAAAGGCCGCTGTTCCGTTAGTCAGGTCTCCTCGCTCCTCTCTCCTGACATGGCCATAATGGTGGAATGGTGCATCGGCCCATCTTCGGCTCCAGGGGAGTACACATGCCCGCAGGAAGGTTCATGCAGAGAGAACAAACTCTTTGACGGCATCATCCCTCTCTCAGTCTCAGGAAGCATCTACCAAATGTTCACAGTGGCTTTCCTTCTCTCTGATAATCAGCATGAGCCACTACAAGAAACGGCATTCATAGTGTTTTATTCTTTTCCTGCTATTTTATATTTTTAGTTCCAGTACCCATTTGATGCACATTCACACAGAGTAGGAACCAGGGACTGACTGATTAAACTAGAACACTTAAATATTAATTTGAGTTGGGAATAACTGTAAACCTCATGTACGTGTAAACAGTAAAACAGTGATGCATAAAAGGCTCAAACTTTGAAATTAAGAATAAAACACAATTATTCAGAAGTTCAGTTACTACTTACTAATTAAAGATTGTATATTCATTTTTATTTTAAATTGATTTAGCATTAAAAAAAATGGTCTAAGTCAGAAAATTAATGAAACATATTCCCAATAAAATCATGCTGTAAATGTAGTTTTTAACAAAAGGGTTCCTCCTTTCACTGGACAGTTCCTGCCCCTGAGCAGGAGCTACAAGAGCCCCAGCCTTTTCTTATAGAGGTCAATCATTTATAATTATGTATCAATCATGGGCATAACTTTCAAAGAAAATGAATCAAACAAAGTAAAGTATCTACGATCTTACGCCAATTTTGGTTTTTCCAGCACCTCAGAAGAAACGAGCTGCACTGAGTTTGCCACCAAAAAAAAGAAAGAATACATTTGTGTGAAAACAAGGTCCTAATCCTTCCAATTGCTGATAAAGTTAAGATTAGTGTTGTTTAGTTTAGTTAGAATATCTAAACACTCAAATTGTGATTTCTCTCTGTGTCCCGCGAGGTGGGCCGGCCCGGCTCCAGAGGTTTGCTGCTTATTGACATGACCGGAAGAGATGAAGACTGTTTACATTTCATCATCACAAAACACACAGTTGCTGTTGTTGACTTTAATTGAATTGAATTTGAAAAAGGGTTTGTGTATTATGTTCAGAGAATCCATTGTTTATTCTCTAAAATGAGAAGCTTTCAATTGATGAACATATGAAACTTTACCTGAAATTGCGACCGTTTTGGCTGCCCCCCACAAAAACCGGCACGCCCTTCAGAGAAACCCTGAATATTATGAGAGGACTGCAGCTCCGTTCAGCCGAGTGTGTGAGCTGGTTCATGTTCTCAACAACATGCCTTGTGCTGATGCTTCTCCTTACGACGGAAGAGCATGTCTGAGCTCAGACTGGACCACCAGAGCCTTGGCCTTCTAAGCAGACTGTTGCCCGGGGAGGGTTCTTGGGCATGTCCCGCCTTGTAAAGGGCACAGTTAGGACATGCTGTGCTGGTCACCATGGGAACTCGTTAGTAGGCTTGGCTTAAGTGTCTGGGGAGTGGGGAATGAAACCACTGGCAAAAACAGCTTGGGTTAAAGTAGATGACGGTCAAAAATGAAGTTTAGACAAATGAATCTCTTTGTTTTCGCTCTCATTTTAACGATGCTGAATTTCCACTGTGACTGGGTCAAGAATGTCTTGCTCAAGAGCAAGTGGTCAGCATGTGACTTGCTTTGTCTATTGCAATAACAAAGAAGTAAAAACTCCTCTCAGGCCCCCTTAGAGCCTCGCCTCCTAATTCCTCTTTAAGAATGCTGGTTTTAGGACCAGTTCTTCTCTCTGAGCCACAAGTTCACACTAGAAACAAAGAGCGATGCTTCATTTTGAAAGAGAATTTGCCTCATGAAGTGGAACTCGAAGGATCACAGTCTGCAGTGGATTCAAATGACATGATGAGATCCTACAGACCAGTGATTTTGGTTCTACATCAAGAAAATGGTGTTATATCCCTTTTAGTCAGATGCCCTCCCGTCCTCGCATACCAGGATGGGCAATTCTTTTTCCCCATGGGCCATATTTGAATCCAGGCAAGTGGCGGGGGGCCGGACTGTAATGCTTGGTGTAACAAATTCTTATCATACACACATTTTTGTAAAATATAGGCTGTTTCATCTATGATTTCATATCATCTTTATTTAAGACAAAAGTGCAGACACATAAAATAAAAAAAATAGAAATGGAAAGAAGCCGTTCTGAGCTCAAAATACTGGACAAACCGGTTCTGTCACAGAAGAAGATGTAGTAAAACGCATAGCTCATGAAACAGGAAACTGAAAAAACTGCACCAATATTCAAATATTTGTGCTACATTACTGACCTACATACGGCCCTCTTTCTCCGAGATATTTGATACCCATGAACTTTTCCAATCCACCAATAAATGTCTTTAAAAATAGACACATTTCCAGGCCTGGAAAGTAATGAATTACTGTAACAGAGTGGTGTGTGTGTGTGTGTGTGTGTGTGTGCAGCACAACCGTCCCAAAGCGCAGTCGTCTCTGTTTATTTACCCAAGTTTTGTGTGAAATCCTGAGGAAAAATCATATTGAAGTACAGATTTGGCAGAAGTTCTTGTAATTGAGTTAGTTTTTCGCCATGTAACCGGACTTCTAGCCTTCTTGAGTCCGAATATTCAGTTTCTGCCACTAGAGACCGTGTCCTACCATCAATCTTACAGTAAAATGAACATCTACTCGAGCTGTGAGTGGTCGAGTGGTTAAGGCACAGCAGCACATATGCCAAGCTCCAAGTGCAGTCTGCCACAGTGTTGTGAGTTCAAATTCTGACTTTGACAATTTACTGCATGTCCTCCCTTCTCTCTCATCCCCCATTTCACACACTGTCTCCGGGCCGCAACATCTTCAAAAAAAGATCTACTCATTTAGGTCAATACTAAAAACCCATTATTTCTTGGTAATTGCCACATAACATGATACATTTTCAAACTTTTCCTATTATTTATTCACCTCAAAGTGGGGCAGTTACTGTTGAGCTCTGTTGTGGATATAAACATACTAAAAAAAGGAGAAAAAGGGGGGGATTGAGTATGAGTATGAAATCAAGCGGACTAATACTGGAACGTGAAAGAGTGTCACCTTCTCAGTGTGCAGAGCTTTCCCTGCAACTGTTTATATCTGCTGCCCTCTTGTGTTCACCTGAGTCTGTGTTCTCTCTGGTCCAATCATCTCATGTTGGTGCTTAGCCAAGCCTTAGCTAAAGCGTTCTGAGAGCTGAAGAAATCCAGACCCCTTTTGACAGCTGCCACCACGAAAGGTCCTCTTTGAACCCCTCAAACGGGCCGGAATGATCCACTTCAAAACAGTGGAGACACTTTTGGACCTTACGTATCCGCTCCGATGCAAACCAGTGGAAACACGCCTACAGTCGTCGACTCGTTCAAATGTTAAGACACGGCGAGGCATCTTCCCAGTTCTACAGCCCTTATCTGTGGAACAGAGCCGCAGAGAACTCGGATGCTTTCAAAGTACGTTGCACATTCACCAATTTAAATGATGGGATGGTTATACAAGATTTTTTTTTTTTTAAATGTCTGGCGTCGCCCCCTGCTGTCTCCGGGTGGAAAACCAGCCTTGCAACATTTGCAGACATCGACCTGAAAACAACTCTCCTGAGAAACCCCGGCTCTTTTTTAGTTTTTATACTGATCCGGCCACATTCATGTTTTGCCTTATTCCAATAAAGAAAGAGCTAAAAACAAAAAGAAAAAAACACTTTTGCTTCTGTTTTCTGACAGTGTATTTTCACAAGGGAGCTGCAGAGGGAGCTCTATCGACCAACCCACTTTGAACTTGTTTTTGATTCGTATTTAGTCATTTCATTGCTATTTATTATAATTTGATTTTTGTTTTACTATTTCTTTTTACTCCTAGCTACCTACATATTATAATGTGTGTGTTTTATATACTCAGAGATAAGATAAGGTTAAGAGAACCTTTATTTGTCGCACAATGGGGAAATTGTTGCGATGCACAGTTCAAGCGCAGCAAAAGAATAAAATCATGCAATAAAAAAATCTTGATACATAACTATTAAAAACAAAGGCTATCATGTTTATGGTTATGTTTTTTACTCATTTGCACCCTTTTATCACCTTTAGGATCTGTGTTTTCACCGACGCGGAAAGGAAAATCGAAGCACCTTTTTTCCATCTGGCTAAAATGGAAAGACTCGAGATCAATGCAATTAGGAAAACTCGAACCTTTTAAAGAAACATTATTGTAAAATTCAGTCAGTCAGCGGGATAGGGTTGTTCATTTCTACATGTGGGAATAGATAGGGTCCATTTAGCGGTGGTCCTTCCTCGCCCCCTTTTGACTGGTTTACTTGCTTGCTTACTATTTCGACAGCACGTTGAACACTGGATTAAACTGATAGCTTCATGTTTATGGAGCAATCTAGAAGGAATCAGGCAGATTAGCGTTTAGCATGGAGCCTAACATAAACCCTCTCATTATCCTTTATTTATTTCTTTATTTGTTTTCCCTTGAAATCATTAGCCATACACTTTGCGCTCGTTCCAAGTTGAACAATGCTCCTCAACATTTCTCAGAGTGGCAGGATTATAGGCAGTGATGAAATGCTTTTCTTTCCCAGCCTCATTTTTGTCCGTAGAGCTTCAGTTTTGCTCACATTTAAAGTCGTTTCTCCGTTGTGGATTTTCTTCTATTAGATGGCAGGTACCAACTAAATATTTAGCAGAGTTGTGGACATTTGTATTTGTTATTAGATTCTTGCAGCTCGTTCACATTTTAGTTGTGTTTTGAGCTCTTACGACAGAAAATGCAGTTTCTCACCCTTCACGCTCCTGCGTTTTTAAGGAAAGACTGCGAATACTTTATTGTGCATTTTATACGTGCAAAATAATCACGTAGAATCTTGCAAACTCTAGATCAATCAGGAATGAACTGTCAGTTGAGGCAGAAAATATCTTTTTATATTCCATGGTTTTCAGTCATATTAATTATTGCATGAAGAACTGGTCTCAAGGCAAACAGAGCACTTTGAGGCCATTGGAAACACAACGTGGATGTTGGTCTGTGAGAAGTGACTGTGCGATCGCTCTGAGAAAGACCACCTTCAGTCCTGGTCTGTGAGAGGTGACTGTGCGATCGCTCGGAGAAAGACCACCTTCAGTCCTGGTCTGTGAGAGGTGACTGTGCGATCGCTCTGAGAAAGACCACCTTCAGTCTCCTGGTCTGTGAGAGGTGACTGTGCGATCGCTCTGAGAAAGACCACCTTCAGTCTGGTTCTGTGAGAGGTGACTGTGCGATCGCTCTGAGAAAGACCACCTCAGTCCTGGTCTGTGAGAGGTGACTGTGCGATCGCTCTGAGAAAGACCACCTTCAGTCAGTCGCCTGGTCTGTGAGAGGTGACTGTGCGATCGCTCTGAGAAAGACCACCTTCAGTCAGTCGCCTGTCTGTGAGAGGTGACTGTGCGATCGCTCTGAGAAAGACCACCTTCAGTCCTGGTCTGTGAGAGGTGACTGTGCGATCGCTCTGAGAAAGACCACCTTCAGTCAGTCGTCTGGTCTGTGAGAGGTGACTGTGCGATCGCTCTGAGAAAGACCACCTTCAGTCAGTCGGCCTGGTCTGTGAGAGTGACTGTGCGATCGCTCTGAGAAAGACCACCTTAGTCAGTCGGCCTGGTCTGTGAGAGGTGACTGTGCGATCGCTCTGAGAAAGACCACCTTCAGTCAGTCGGCCTGGTCTGTGAGAGGTGACTGTCGATCGCTCTGAGAAAGACCACCTTCAGTCAGTCGGCCTGGTCTGTGAGAGGTGACTGTGCGATCGCTACTGAAAAGACCACCTTCAGTCAGTCGGCCTCTGTCTGTAGAAGGTGACTGTGCGATCGCTCTGAGAAAGACCACCTTCAGTCAGTCGGCCTGCTGTGAGAGGTGACTGTGCGATCGCTCTGAGAAAGACCACCTTCAGTCCTGGTCTGTGAGAGGTGACTGTGCGATCGCTCTGAGAAAGACCACCTTCAGTCCTGGTCTGTGAGAGGTGACTGTGCGATCGCTCTGAGAAAGACCACCTTCAGTCAGTCGTTCATTAAACAAACCACATTAAAGGCATGGATGGTAAATACATGCACACCAGCATTAAGCTCTACAGCACATGTTTTTTATAAATAATATAATCTGTACTTCTCAATTGTTTCTTATTGTTGTTTTGAACCGTAACCATGTACAGAGGTTCTGTTTTGTCGTGGTATTTTGCCCTTTAACATCATGGCCAGAAAAGCAACCGTTTGGCTTATTCTAACTTTTTAACTTTTTAACTTTTTACTATTCATGTGTTTTATGAAATTGTGCTTTCCCCTTTCAAATAAACTAATCTAATCTTTGCACTTTCACCAAACTGGGACCAAACTGGGACCAAACTGGGACTAAACCTCAAAAATGGACTTGAACAGAACTAAATGAAGACATACGCTTCGTGGAGGTAAAACTCCCGCACAAACAAACAAATTAATTCACAATTTTGCCTTATTGGATGTGTTGTGAATGTGCTGATTTATTTTTATTATATTTAGAATGCTCATTGTTCAAACTCGGGCTACAGTGGCGTCATAACCTCTCTCTCTTTCTACTGGAGTGTACATACACACACCAGTACAGACCCTCTTCTGTGTACCTCTGTAGGCCTAATATATTCAAATGTCACCTGGGAGCACACACAAGCGGCGCGGTGTCCCTTGGCATCGCAGTCACACGTACCCACTGAAGGGTGCCAATCTGAACAGCGGGCACACAGACCCAGAGGAGATGACAACACGTTAGAGCTCAAAATAACTGGCGCTGCAGCGATAGTGGCTGGGTTAAGAAGGTCGTCACAGCCTTTTTTTAGAGCCCAGTCACGGCTGAACAAGCCGGATTAAAATAGGGACTGTAATTTAGAAACATGTCGCTATAAATATGTTGAAGTGATTGGCTGTTATTGGTCCCCATGCTCTCTATTTATGTGCTTTTCATCCATAGAACAACACCACGCTCAAGGCTGATGTATGTTTACTGTAAAAGGTATTTTAATGTGTTTATTAGTTTGATGATGATTGTCCTGAAGCGAAATATATTAGATACATATTGCTTTTATTCATATTCCGTTCCACCTCATTGAATTTGTCCATCAGTAAAATAGTCAATTATTTTCCCTAATTCAGGCTAAAACCCATGTCCCAGTCTTCAGTGGATTTAGATGCAGCTCTGTCGCCATCTAGAGGCTTCAACAGAGAGTATTTGAGTACATTTGTTTGTGAAATAATTGATAATAATACTGAATATGCAAGAGTATTCCATTAAATATGATATGATTCAGTCAAATGCGCCTACGTGTTATTATTCGTGGAGAATTGCGTTTAAGTCAGGTGTTGTTGCTGGTTCTTAAGAGTGCGGATGACAGGTTTTTATGACTTCCTCGTTCTTATGATTTCCTAGTTTTGACTTTATTTGGTGGAATAAAATCGGCTGTGAAAATCAATGAAGAAGGAGTTTTCATCAATCAAGTGTTAAGTGTAAAAGTTGAAAAATATGTTCGAAATTACAGGAAGCAGAGCAAAGTCCCATAACAAAAACACAAAAAACATTAAAAACATTAAAACATTAAAAAATAAAATACAAATCTTGTTAACTAGTTTAATTCTGGGTTAGCACTCAAGTCTAGTCCTAACTTAATTCTGGTTCAGTTCTGGGTGGGAGAGCAGTGTTGGTGAAGTATTTTGTATGTTATTCCTCACAAAAATCGAATCTAGCTGTAGTTATTTTTAAGTATTAACTAAATGTGTTGAAATAGTGCGACCCGAAAGGCTGTTACAAAGGCGTGTTGTGCACTTCCGGCCCAGAAACCATGGGCTTTTTGATTTAGTCTTTTCACTCTCTGGTCTAATTGTGTGTGTTCTGTTTGCTCTGTATGTTTGTGTCATTATTAAAGTGAAAATAAAGTCAAATGGGAAAGATTACATTCAGACTTCATTTGAAAAAGGACAAAGTCGACAGACTGTGGACTAAATGGGACGTTTTCTTTGGGGTTGGTGCGTCACGATTTCCCCTTTTATTTTTTTATTTTTCTGTTGGACGTCGGCTTATTTTGGTACACGTCTTTTCCCTCTGGTCTTGTTCTCGTTCCCTGCATTTGTTTTTACATGTTTATGAATTTGAAAAAATAAATTAAATATTAACCAAATAAAATGAAAAGGAAAAAAGTAATAAAATAATAAATAATAATAATAATAATAATAATAATAATAATAATAATACGTAAAAAGTCAGAGTCAATCAATGAGTCTAGCAGAATTTCCCCCTTATTTATTTACAAAATATGTTCAAAGATGAATCTTTTCACTTTACAGGAACACTCGAGTATCAACCGTACATTCAGAAAAAAAGTCATGAAATATCAATAGTACAGAATAGTAGATAAAACTCCTCATTTCAATGTAAAGAATATATAAATATATTGTTCAGGCATCGTCACAGAATTTGGATGGCCACATGGCGGACGAGAGAAGAAGAACACTAAAACATACTAAATATAATAACTGCAATTATGACACTTGTACTGGAATTCCAAATGCTGATCTGGATGTCACTCAAAGGCCCAAAGGAAAGGCAGTTCAAGCACATTTTACTCCATAATAAAGTCAAAATGGCTCAAATCCAGGTTCATATTTGGAATTCAAGACGACATTAGAAATACCGTTTTTGTACAACTCGTCCACTGCCCGTCGCGGACACGCTCGCGACGAAAGGACACGGCTCCGAGCGTAAAGAGAAGCGTAGGAGAGTTCGCACGGCGGCACGGAAGCGGCACAAAAGCGAGGCGCGAGAATCGGCGCGGTAAAAAGCCACAGACGTCGCGAAAAATGGCGCGCGAGATCAACTGAATCACACAGTAGACGAAAAGATCACGTCCAACAGATGATGATTTCTGTTCTTTCAAAATAGCGGGGGTTGTTCGTATGGAGTTTGTTTGGAAACGAGTTCACAGTTTCGATGGTGACGTTTGATCCGGCTGGAGTCGTTCTGAAGCGATGCGGCCGACAAAATGGTGAAGGAAACGTTGATTTCCAAAACATCTAAATGACAGAATGGAGGCGGGAGTGGAACAGTCCCAAAACGACACGGTGGTTTTGTGACATGAGAACGCGAGTGACGTCACAGCCTGGTTTAAACACATTTCTGTTTGTTGTTGTTGTTTTTTTAATGATTTGTTTATTTATTAAGAGATTATGAAAGACCTGATTTGTAGGTTTTACGTCCAGAAATGTTGGAACAATAGTTTTTCATTTTATCCACAGATTTATTCAATACTTTAGCATAAATTGTAACAGAAAAACACACTAACTGACATTATTTATTACCCTGGAAGTGTAAAACGGAGGCTTATTTTTAGACTTAAAACCAAGAACTTTTAGATGCCAGAAGGTTACTGACAATGTTTGATGGTCTACTTCATTTTACCTTCATTCTGGAATTTTGGAAGCAAAATCGTGATGACGAGCTGGAATTCGAGCAGTGTGAAGAAACCACAGCTACTGTTTCCATTCCGAAAATAATCTTTTAAGAATACAGCTGTAAAGCATGGCTGAATCAGTGCTAAATTTCAAAATGATTCATGCTTATATTGTGGAAAACTTGCTGGTATTGTTGCAAATATGCGACAGTAAAGACAATTCAAGTATCGTACGCTTTGTTTTGTCGTCTAAATCCGCTTTTGTTGAAATCTAGTCTTTGTTCTCGGTCCAATCAAATAGTGAGACGTTCCTTTCGCTGAAGGCTGTGTCCCAGGCTGGTGTAAGATGTGTCTTATGGATTCAGAAAGCCCCTCTGTCGAGCAAAGAACACATCCAGCAGATCCTTCGAACCTGCAGGAGTCTGAGGCCTTGGAGCGAGTGAAGCTTCACTGGTGACTCTGTGGTCAGCGCGTGGGGGTGCGGGACAGTGACGGGAGGTGGGCGCGGGGGCTTGAGCTGCTCCATCAGGAGTTATCCGACGGTATGTGCTCCTCGAAGCCCTCGCTCTCCCTCACCAGCGCCCTCTCCAGGATGACGCGGCCCTCCTTGTAGCGCTGGCTGTCCTCGGTGGCGAACTCGTAGATCCAGCCCAGTTTGCTGTTGCAGTTCTTGCAGCTGACGTCGCGCACCATGTGGCGGCCGGTGAGCATGACGCGGTCCTGCACCTCGCTGTACTGCAGGTTCACCACCTGGACACAAGAGGGCGCACGGGTGAGCGGAGGGCGGGGAGACTTGCGACCGCATTACGTTCTATACAAGAGCAGGGGGCGGAGTCAGCACCGGCCGATCAGAGTGACAGAAAAGGTACGTGTTTCACCGCAGAGGAACCGTCCAAGAAAAATACGAGGACTAAAATATAAGGCCAAAGGAAACGCAGGTGCTGAGTGACCAGGTTTATTTGAAAAGCATTTATGGATAAAGCATGAATAACAAGATGAAACGGCTCCTTTTAATCAATTATCGGGATTAATCAGGTCACAAAATAATCATAGGAACCAAAAAATAAGAATTTTAGAAGCAAAATTAAGTCTTTTTAGTGTCCAAAAAATAGACTTAAATGTGATTCACTTTTATTTATCTGGCTGTTTTTGTCACATTTAACTTGATTTTGTCTTTCAGAAAGTTCCGTAAAGCCGCTCACAACTTCAGGAACAGTGACATGTCCGAAAATGTACGTTTTCGCTGTCGTTTCGTCTCAATAATGGTGAATAATCGTCAAGTCGTGATATTTGTCCTCACAATAATCGTAACAGTGCGATTTGAGATCGGGACGTCCCTCGTCTGTAGTGCAGTGTGTGAGAAACGCACGCACAAATTCAATTGAACGGCTCGATCTTGTCATCACCTGCATAGGCTTAATCCATTTAAATATCATTCATTCATTCATTTACAGAAAGAACATGCGCTGTTGCTCATACATGGGTTCTCACAGAGTCGTCGTCTTATCTTATTGTGGAACTTTACCTGGTTCAATGCATGTTACCAGGATGTCAAGATTATCGTGATTATTTATGCCACAATTTAATCGTAAAGACAAAAAAATCATAATCGGGACATTTTTAGAATAATTATTATTAATTTGTTGTATTCAATTTATAGAAAAGTGACAGTTTTTGAACTAAATTAGGGTTTTTTGTTTTGTTTAATTAACAGAAAAGTGACAATTTAAGAAGCAAAATTACTTTATTTTGCTTCTAAAATCGTCACTTTTCTTTTAATTATCACCCTTTGTGCTCAGCCTTTCCTCAAAAAAGTAAACCTAAACGTAAAGTGCTTTGTTATCTTGTCAAATTAAGACAATTTGGGATTTTATTGCGGTTTTGGTCATGATGTTAATAATCGCGAATAATCGTTAAATCGTGATGTTTATTCTCACAATAATCGTTACACTCAAATGTGAAATCGTGACATCGTGATCAAACCAGAGGACGGACCCTGAAGTTCCCCGTGAACCCAGCTTCAGAGCACGGACCCTGACGTTCCCCCTGAACCCAGCTTCAGAGCACGGACCCTGACGTTCCCCCTGAACCCAGCTTCAGAGCACGGACCCTGACGTTCCCCCTGAACCCAGCTTCAGAGCACGGACCCTGAAGTTCCCCCTGAACCCAGCTTCAGAGGACGGACCCTGACGTTCCCCCTGAACCCAGCTTCGGAGGACGGACCCTGACGTTCCCCTGATGGTGTGCGATACCTTGTTGAAGAGAAAGGCCCTGCCCGTGGCCCCGGTGAAGCGTGTGGAGATGAGCTCGGAGCGGTTGGTCAGGATGGTGTCGCAGTTGGCGCAGGAGAACAGGCGCGTCCCTCCGATGTGGTCCAAGAAGATCCGGCCCATGCTCAGACTGATGTGGACAAACTGGGAATGTAAAGAATAAAACAGTCGCATAAAGGATAAAGGAATAAAATGCTGAAAATAAAGCTGTCATTTTAGGAGTGTGTGAAGTACTTTTCATTTTTGGGCTTGGGCTTAGCTTGGGCTTATTTTTATGGGGACATCCTTTTGAGTTCAAGTCCCAGCTTTGAGCAAACTAAAACATATACGTACAATTCTGATTCACATTGCTCCTGTTGTTGCTCCAAAGACCAGCACACATTGTTATTCAAAAATCACTACAATTAACGCTTTTACAGACCTCAAAATCTGTGTTCTATATTTTTCTGTGAAAGTACATTTTTTAATGTGTACTTCAAAAATGTTACTTAAGGTACAGAACTGAGTACTTCATTACTGCAGTATTTTTAAAAATATGCAAAATGGCAATCGTTGTTATGTTCAAATCCTGACCTTCTGAAAGCTCCGGGAGCAGAGCTTCTTGTTCCTGTCATGAGAGCTAGTGCCTGTAGGGGGCAGCTGAGCTTTAGACGGCGTTAAAAACCCCGTTGCACGATCACTGACTTTATGACTAAATTACAGATTAGGAATTACACTGATTTTTCTTTACTGTTCGATCACACATGTTTTATAAAATTGAGGGACTGTTCACGTGGCGTTAAGTGGTCGAATACCATGGTCGAATAAGGCACTGCACTGCGCTTCCTGAAGGACTCAACGCGAAAACAACGCTATCGAGCTAAAGCTGAGAATGAATAACGTACTCTCAACACGAGCCCAGGACACACGGCCCGCGCACGGGGCACGGGGCACGGGGCACGGCACGGTGACACCGTCCACGGCAGATAAACACTTACCGATGTTAGCTGTGAGCTCGTCCTGGCTTTGTTGTTCTTCTCAGCTGTGCTCTGTCTGCGCTGCGTGCGAGCCTGCGTGCGCGTGCGTGCTATAATCAACATCCGCTAACGTCATGACGTACAGACCGTGCGTCGTCGCCATAGATTCATAATACACCCATAATACATCTATGAGATAAACATTACATTAATGGAGATAAACCGTTTATCTGAGGAAAGTTTCCTTAAAGTGTCAGCTTCCGCCACGGAGGCTTCAGCGTGTTTATCACAGCGCCCTCTTGTGGCAACTTCAATATACGCAGGTTTGATGAAGCTGTGGGGATTGGATTGTAACTCCATTTGTAACTGAGGTAAAAAGTACAGATACAGAGGCAAAGCAGTTACTCAAGTAAATAGTAGTACTAGTAAAAGTACTAAAGCACCAGTTTTAATGTATTTTAAAGTAAAGATATATAACCCTTTATAACCGCTTTTTTGTGGGTAATATATATATATGTACACACATATATATATATATATATATATATATATATATATATATATATATATATATATATTATTACATATACATGTAATAATATACATGTAATAATAACATGTAAATAACTGTAAGCTTGGTCATAATTTGCTCCGGGAAATATAACGCTGCTCACGCGAAAGGGCTTACGCTGCTCCCACATGAGAAGTGTAATTTTGCATGTCTTCAAGGGACGGCAGGGCAGTTTTTGGAAACAACGTTTTTTGCTATTGATCTATGGACAAATCTTGGTTCTATGCATGCCGGAGACCAAGCTCCATCACTGGGCATGTGAAATTTGCCACACCTGGGCCTCTTTCTGGTTCTATTTGGGTCTAAATGGCTGGTCCTGGAGCCGCACCAGGGCAGACATTCTGGGCATGTGTGCGAGCGGTAGGGCGACCCACGGAGGAGCACTGTCCAAGGACAAACGAGTGTGATGTGTGGGGGGCCGTCCTGGAGCCCTGGAGCCACACCAGGACATCCAGAGCAGGTGCTCTGGGAGAGTGCGTCCGGCGGAGGAGCACTTTTACCGGACAAACCAGTGTGATGTGTGGGGGGCCGTCCTGGAGCCAGGACTTCCAGGGCAGATGCTCGCGCGAAAGAGCGTACAGCTGAGTTGCACTGTCCATGGATACATCAGTATTGCATTTGAGGTGGCCCTGGAGCAGGTCCCCTATATAAAAAATCCCAGGCCGGAATACCATATACCTGTTGGAGTTATTTTTACAGCTGTGCGAAAAACCGTTCAGCCCGGAAATAAAAACGCTATTCACGCAAAAAATTGTACGCTGCTCCCACGGGGTCTTTGCAGATCTGACTCTATGTGGCTATGGAATCATGAGACTTTTCCGCACTTCCCATGTAGCAGGTCTCTCAAAGAGCATTGGGCGATGGTTGCGCTCTGCCGCATGGGGCTCTGGGCCAGTCCTTTGACTTTGGTGTCTGTGAGTCTACATGGGTATGCTGCTTCAGGTTAATATTGTGATGTGGGTTCGGTTGTCGGTTCTCAGCACTATAGTCTGTTTGGAAGTGAGATTGAGACGCTGGGATTGTGTCTCTCACTCAGGGGCTTGAGGAAATACATTTCCAAACCTGATGATTGTATACGCTGGTCTGTAACTACACACTGTCTGAACTCTCTGCTTAGCCTGGGGGAGTAAGGGAGAACTGACAAGCCTTCTCATGTTCTAGTCGGACATAGAGGAGCTGCCAGTACTCACCACAACCACTCAGGTGTAGCGAGTACTGGATGGTACTCAAGCCTGTCCATGGTCTAGTCGGTCATAGGGTCGGTTTACCCCCACTCCAAACACGTACGTGAACTTGAATATCCTGGTAACTGTGGCTATCCCTGTACAGAGTACCAGGGGCTCTGACTGAACTGCCTCCAAGGGTAGCGCAGGGGACATAGGGCCTTGATTCATCCTGTTTTTGTTTTTTTCTGAGTGCCCCTGGTTGCCCAGCTGAGCACTTAGTAATATTTCAAAGTGCTGCGCGGGGTACCAGAGGCACGGAACTACGCTACGGGGTTTTAGCCCATGGGGGAGTGCCTAAGGGTTCGAGTGGAGTACCTGGTTGTCCAAGAAGCTGGTAGGTGGGGAGGTTGAGTAAGCAGACCTTCCCCAGTCTGGGTGCACCAAACTGGGGCCTGTTCCCTGGTCCTTGTGATCCTTTTGGGGCCAGGCTGGTGCCAAGTCTTACCCCAGAAAAGAGGACTTTGTTACAGGCTACACTGGGGGCTCTGGCCTGGTCCTTTTGGCCCTTTGGGGGCAAGGCTGGCGCCAAGTCTTAACCCAGAAAGGAGGGCTTTATTACAGGCTACCCTCGGGGGCCTGTTCCCTGGTCCTTTTGGCCCTTTGGTGGTTGGATCTCGTTGTGTAAATGATGTGTGAGTTGACAACACTTATGCTTAGACTGACATTAAAGATGCAATGTTGCCACTTCCTAAAGTGATGTATAAATAGATATGTTTTCATTATATTTACACCATCCATAAATGCATTGTTCTGGTTGACACATACAGGTCTTTTGATCGCAAGAAACATCTGTCTTGGACCTGATTCTCTTCTGAACACACTCATTACCATGAATTGTGTACAGTATTGTGACTCTTTTAGTGTCATGCCAAGTACATGCCAATAGTTTTCCCTTTCTCAAAAAAACTGGGTTTTAGCTGTAAGACACTTTCCCCCAGGCCTTTGGGCATCTCCTTCCTTGTAGTCCTTACCGTCCCACACAATCCAGTTTCCAAATCTGCTAATTCATTTGCAGTTGCAGGTGAAGTATAGTAACTGTCCATGTAAACCTCATGTCCTTCACCAGCAAATTGAGAAACTAATTCACGGACAACTGCGTGTGTTGCACTGATGTTGCTTGCATTATCTGAGTACTGTCCAGTGTTCATAGACCAACGCAACACGTACCCTGAACAGCTTTCACTCAGAGCATACACTCCATATTTTATCCGGTTTATTGGGACTGTAATATTTGAGTGTTGATCTCCCCTTGAAAGCTATTGTCATCTCATCTAAAGAAAGCTCCTTGAGTGGACTGTAAACTGTTGCAAATTTAAGAATAATCAAAACTATTATTGGACGGACTTTGAAAAGTTTATCGTGCCCGGCTCACCTGGTCTCACATAATCATTATTATTGACAAAATGAAAGAATGAAATCATTATTTCAAATCTGTTTCTTGACGTTACATTTCCAAAACCTGGTGTTTTGTGTAAGACAAAATGTTCCCCAGTAATCCTCAATTTCAGCTTTCTCAACAAGGCCCATGGACAAATGCAATGCGAGGAAAGTCTTCATTTCAATTAAATTCCATTTATTTTTGTAACGCCCAAAATCATAACTGCAGTTGCCTCGAGGGGCGACTGAAAAAGCGATTAAACAATGTTCATATAGGGACATGGTCATGTCCCAGCATCCCGTGTCCTTAGACAGACGTCCCAAGCTCCCCTGTCCTTGGGAGCTTGGGCCAGGAAAAACTTCCAAACCTCGAGGGGAATATTGTTATTTACTTCTTAAAAAGGCATTCAAGCGTTCAAGTCATTTGGAAGTCATTTGAAAGACTTCATCGTCATTTGTGTGACAAATAACTTGTTTATTTGTCTTACTGTGTTACTTCTATTTTAAGTAGGCATAATCATGGTGTAAATGTTTAAAGAAACAAAGATGTGAATATTTGTCCTGCTTCTCTTTTGCAGCCTCATTTCTCACATGATATGAACAGAAATACCTTGTTGCATCAAATCTTACTTTTTATACGCTCTTACTATTCATTGTTTTATGTCGCTTCACATCGCAGAAGGAGCCACAGACAGGGACAAAACGAGACTACAGCGCCCTCTGCTGGAGCCACAGCCAGGACAAACAGAGACTACAGCGCCCTCTGCTGGAGCCACAGCCAGGGACAAACAGAGACTACAGCGCCCTCTGCTGGAGCCACAGCCAGGGACAAACAGGAGACTACAGCGCCCTCTGCTGGACCACAGCCAGGACAAAACAGAACTACAGCGCATTGTGCGTTCTGCTGAGAAGGTGATCGGCTGCAGACTTCCATCTCTGCAGGACCTGTACGTCTCCAGGGCTCTGGGACGAGCAGGTCGGATCACAGCTGACCCTTCTCACCCTGGACATGGACTATTTGAACCACTCCCCTCAGGCAGGAGGCTGGTCCATCCGGACCAGAACCTCCCGCCACAAGAATAGTTTCTTTCCCTCTGCCGTTGGACTCATGAACACTTCTAAACATCTGCCACTTTAACTACACTATTCATCACTCACTGCACTGTCACTTTCTGCACTCAAACTGTAAATTTAATTGTAATCTCGTGTACATAGTAATGCCTATTTTATTTTATTTTATACTATAGTAATTTTAAATTGTTCTTAATGCATGCCCTTTGGATTTCATATATGTTGTTTTATTATTGCTCAGTGTTTTATGTTGCAACTTAATGCTGAGACAAGTTCCTATGTTTTATTATTTATTTTATTGACAATGGCAATAAACCCTTTCTGATTCTGATTCTGATTCTGATATTACTGTAGCTTATATCAGGACTGGGATGCGACTCTGTCCTGATGCCAAGGGTCAAGTTTATCAGCAGAGACAAACCAAGTACAAGTCCATAAAGTCGTCTTTCTGGCAGTAACGAATCAGCGCCCGAGGAAACAGTCACACCAGATCTACACTGTCCAGGTGTTAGTGGTTAGGTGTTACCCAGCAACTGTAACTTCATTGTTATGCAGCTCCAGAGACGTCTTCGGGGGTTGTCCTGGTTTGAGTCCTGGCGTGGACTTCATTCGGTCCTGTTCTAGTCCAGACCGATAGTATTCAGTATATAAAAAGTGTGTAGTGTTGCTAGTCAAACAATTATATTTATTGTACAATGAGACTTTTAAATATCAATCAAATAAAGGTTGACATATGCTGACTTAAAGCTTCTAGATAGAGAATATTTGCAAATAAAGGGCAATATTGGATATTTAGATTCAATAATGCCACTGTGTGTGTTGTATAAAGGTCTTCGTATGTGTTTAAGTATTGTACTGTCCTGGTAATGATCACGATGATTAAAATATGACTACAATTATTTTTTATAGTCCACAAGTCATGATTAGTTGATGAATTGTGTAGTCCTATCAAAAACTAGCAGTTTCAAAATATGAAATCAGCTTAAAGGCAGTCTCCTCTGGTTTCTGTAATCATAATACATTTATATAACGAGCCTTGTTCAAACAGTTTACATTGAATATACTGATTAAATATATTTATCGTTTGAATGTATTTGAAGAGTGAACAATGTGAGTTGAAGAACCTTGTCGTCACTGATGATGATCAAGTTCAACATGTGTGAAAGCTCCTGATGATTACATCTAATAACATCTAAAACATTAAAGGAGACATATGCAAAGTCAACTTTAATGAGCTTTTAACCTTGTTACAGCAGTGTTTCTTCATCATTAGTTTACTCAAAGTTGTATTTAGATTGATTCCTACATATTTGAGTTAATTCTGTTTTGAGGCTCAGAAAATTCCAGTTTTCACCTCTATTACTAAGCCATTTGAGACCAATATTGCCGTTTACAAATAAAATGTAAAATGATGTTATAGTAAATACTAAGAGAAGCATAATATGTCTCCTTTAAAGGAAAAATAAAACGATATCATATTTACAATAGTCAGACATTCTCTGTGTGGACTAAAGTCACCACTTTTATTGTGTCATAAATGTCACCAACCCTGCAGAATTGGGTTATAGATTCGGAGATATAGATCGATATCAGCAACGAGACATCATCCTGCAGGTGTTAAGGTTATCTTTGCCATTTGGTTTCAGATAAAACTGAATGTTGTGAATGTTTGGTTTTTTTTCTCGTTTTTTTTCTCTCTGTTTAAAACTTTGCCCTTCAGGGAGCTCCACGCCTCGCTCAGGTTCAGTGTCCTTTACAGCGCGGGACAGTGGCTCTGTGTGAGGGGCTGAGGACAGAGGACAGAGAGGACAGAGGACATACTGTGCTTCTCTCCCTGGACATCATGGACACCACCGCTGCGCTCGTTCTGCTGCTGCTCACGACTATCTGTGCTCAACCGACAGGTAAGAAGAGCGTTTTCAAAACAATAGAATATGGAGTTTGGGGGGGAAATGTGTAGTTTTCTGACACATATTGAGATTTTCACATTTCTGGAGGTGTAAACATTTGAGACAGGACTAAAATATGACACAAATCCCATATCTTACTATGTTACTCATCTTGCTTATACTAGAATTCCATGTATTTAACAGCAGTGCAAGTCTAAACTACACGGTAAGCAGGATTTAGAGAGAAAAAGACGTGTTTTGCCCTGAACATTATACATAATGTATATACTTTTTGGAATCAATAATGACATCTTGCGATTATTATTTTTTGGCAAACTTTAAAAAGTCTGTCTCGAGCAAAGTGAAAATGTGTTCAATTATAAGGCAGTTAATGTCCTGTATTGTTCATTGATTTTGCCTTATTTTATGCATTACCTGAAGTCTAGGGTAATTCCTAGTTTAATGCCTCGTGTATTATAATACACAATGCCCAAGACTGCCACACTCCTGGATTATTACTGAAGTCAGGACTTTCAAAATTGAAAGATTTAATAACATAATTAGTTATGCACAAAGCAAAACATTGTTGTTACCACGTGGTCTGCCACTCTTTTTACTGTAAATAGTGAGACGAGCAGAAGAAAATATGACTTTTATTGATCAACTAATTGACTACAGAAGTGTGTTGTAGAAAACTTAAGTAATAGTTATCAAGAAATAAAGTAAAAAATATAGAACAGAGTTTGTCTTTTCTCAAAAGTGAATGGTTTAATTCTGTTGTACAATCAGAATGAATCTCTACCCCGGCACCCAGAAGGGAGCAGGTACAGTGTTCATTCCTAGTCTCAAGGCCCTCCACACAAAAGGATTCACCTTATTTTATAGAATACAGGTCGAACAGGTCACATGACATTACATACTTGAACATTATTGGTTCGATGAGCCAAATGCTGGGTGCAGGAATAAGGGTGGGGGTTTGTTGATTGCATTCAAACTTTGGCTGTCTGGTTGCTGGGTCCATCCTGGACCCCTGTGGTTCGATCGCACCTGAGAGGAGCCAGTCTTTGAACAGCGCCACCTCAAGGTTCCAGTGCATAATTAGCAATTGTGTAAGAGCACTAAGGGTCATTTACATGGAGTCAACGAGTTTGGTATTTTCCTACCATAACAAATGTTTCTCAAACTGTGGTCCATGCACCACTGGTACATGGAGGTCCTTTAGGGAGAAGAGCTCTTCTCCCTGTACACAAACTGCTGCACAGCCCTGTGGAGCTCCTGTGCTGATAGTCTGAGTGTCTGAGACATTCTTTCCCAGCCGCACGCACTGCCTCTGATCCGTCAGGAAGTCAGTGCTCCACCTGCAGGTGGAGTCGGGCACGTTGAGCTGGGAGAGCTTGTCCTCGAGCAGAGCAGGGAGGATGGTGTTGAATGCAGAGCTGAAGTCCACAAACAGGATCCTGGCGTAGGTTCCCGGGGAGTCCAGATGCTGTAGGACCTGTTGGCTCTGTAGGCGAACCGCAGGGGGTCCAGCAGGGAGGAGGTGAGGGACTTGAGGTGGGGCAAGACCAGGCATTCAAATGACTTCATGACTACAGACGTCAGTGCCACTGGCCTGTAGTCATTAAGGTCATCACCCATGACCTCAAGTGGGAGACCATCATCAGCTCCCTCATCAAGAAGGCCCAGCAGAGGATGTACTTCCTGCTGCAGCTGAGGAAAGCCAAGCTGCCAGTGCAGATGATGGTGCAGTTCTACACGGCCATCATTGAGTCCATCCTCACCTCCTCCATCACCGTGTGGTACACTGGAGCCACAGCCAGGGACAAACAGAGACTACAGCGCATTGTGTGTTCTGCTGAGAAGGTGATCGACTGCAGACTTCCATCTCTGCAGGACCTGTACGTCTCCAGGGCTCTGGGATGAGCAGGTCGGATCACAGCTGACCCTTCTCACCCTGGACATGATCTATTTGAGCCACTCCCCTCAGGCAGGAGGCTACGGTCCATCCGGACCAGAACCACAAGAATAGTTTCCTATGTTCCTATGTTTGTGAATTCTGTTCATTGACAATGGCAAGAAACCTTTTCTGATTCTTCTGATTCTGATTCTGAATTTAGCTCTGAAGTAGTCCTGTTACAGGACTGTTATAGGTTTTAATTTCAGTAAAAACTTCAACTAAATCTATGATTTATGATATTGTTTCCCGCAGGTGGAGCACTGTATGACATTCACGGTAACGACAGATGGACCCAGAGTTCAGAGGTATTGATGTGTGCGCTACTTGATTCTGTGTGAAGTTGTTTATTGCTGATTAGTTGTGAGCTGTTTTGCCGTGTTTTGCAGACTGACTACTATACGTCACTTCTGTGCCCTGCCTCGCCTGCAGCCTTAGCACCAGCACTGTCAGGTACACAGCTCTCTGTTCAAGTATGAGCTAAACAAAGGCTTTAGTGCAGGGGTGTCCAAACTTTTTGCCACAGACAACCCGACAATGAAGTGACTCATTTGAAATTTTGCATTTGACATAGTTTCGATGGGCCTCCACACCTTTAATAAGACTTGGAACATTAATATTAGGTTGGTATAACATCAAAATGCTTGAATTTGTCCAATTTTACAGTAAGAAGTACTACTTTTTGTTGTTTGGACCAACTTAGAAGGAAGCTGGAGGGCCAACAAAAATTGGTCTGAGGGCCGCATTTGGCCCCCGGGCCAGAGTTTGGACATGCCTTCTTTAGTGTTTACTGTGAGGCTACAACTAGTGAGTCATAATTAGATATTCTAAATATATCCTATGTTAAAGGAAATCTCTGCCTTAAAGTTTAAGGATCCTGGCATGAATGTGATTGTGTTTTATGAAAATTATTCATATTGGAAAGTCAAATTAAAGGAGACATAGTGTATGATGCTTTTTTCAGGTATGAGTATAGAATTATAACATAAGTAGATCATCATATTTCTATTTGTTCATCATAATCCGTGATGTTATAAAACGGCTTAGTAATAGAAATCCATTGACTTCCTGTTCAAAACTGCAGAACTTCATAGACATTTCACTGAAACAAGCAGAAGATTTCATGTTTTTATTAATTGATTGAAAAGTGGCTACATTTTAGAACTCTGCATGTGTCAGTCTGAGTCTTCATTTTTCAAATAATCCCACTGAGTACAGGGATGTGGGCGGGGATAGGGGGTAGGTGAAAACGCGAAGACTCAGCCTCAGTTGCAGGACAATACAGGATTAACTCAAACATGCAGGAATCCATCAAAATACAAAAAAACAATTTGAGTAAAATAATGATGAGGAAACACGGTTGTAACAAGGTTAGAGCTCATTAAAGTTGTCCGCATCATACTGTATGTCCCCTTTAAAGGTGCACTATGTAACATTTGTGGTGGGGGTTCTACCACTTGCTTGACTTTGTAAAGATGAAGAGTACATGATTTTGATGCAAAAGAAAGCACTGCATTTGTGATTAGATTAGTTCTAAATGTTAAAGAGTAGGATTCTGTTGAAAGTGCACATTGTAAGGAACTGAGCTGATAAACTGATACAAGAATGACATGAATGTTTGTAGAAGTTGAAACTACAGGTACATGTTTATATATAAAAAAAAAAGTTCTTTGCAGAGGAAATTCTATTATATCAATAATTGCAGCGTTGTTGTTGTGATTTTGATTGCGATGTATAGTGCTTTGCCCAGAATGTTCCACAGTACGACATGACACGTATCTTAAACTTAAATCTATTCAATTATAGGTATTTCTTCTCTTTTTACTAAAAAACATGCGTTCCTATTGTGTGCTTGCCTGATCTGACCTGATATTACAATGATCTATCTCCATGGAGATAAGCAGGTCAGGTCGTACCGTGGAACATTCCAGTCAAAGCAATAAAATCAACTTGAATGGACACAAATAGGAAATAAAATATCCAGTCTTATTCTGCCAGACAAACTTCCTACGCTGAAGTCATTCTGTTATCGTGTCAGTGTCAGCTCATACACCTACAGTATTTCAAACGTGAACTTGGAACAGAATCTCATTTTTAAAATATCCGTCCAACACTTGCCACAAAAGTGACTTCTTTTTCCCAAATCATGAGCGCTGCACCTTTATTCCAGTAACAATAGTACTTTTATGTTGTGTTCTCCCCAGTGCACACTCTCTCTCCTGCTGACATCCGGTCGGTGTTTGCTGTGGGAGCACCAGCGTTTCACAGGTACAAACACACGGATATATGCACTCATAGCACAGTGTTACTGCCTCTCTCGACTGGCAGAGACTACTACTACTACTATCGGTATCAGTCCGATGTTGGAATTGTAGCCCATATTGGGCACAGATACGTTTGCTTCAGCACAGCACCAGTCTGTCTGTGCAGAAGATTTGTCTTTTTGAACAGACTTTGAGGGAAAATCAGGCTAAAAATATGTCTGTAAATTTACATAATCATGCAACAAATTATTTTATATCCCACATAAAAACACTTTTATACAACTATACATTTTTACAAAACTTATTTTGTGAGTTTTACTATAACTTAAATCAACAGTGTGTAACTTCCTGTAGGTGTCACGTCACCCGCATGAGTCCATGGAAATAGAACGTTACAACCTGAACATTCTACATGGAGATAGATATGTTTTATGGCAGACTGTAGAATATTACAGCCGGAGGAGGCTCCTCCAGGCAAAGTACAAGTGAGGTTTGTGGAGATGCAAGCTTGCTCACAGTAAGAACACTCATTTTTCAATGTTTTTTCAGTGCAATAAAAACATTTGAAAGCAAAAACAAACAAAAAGAAAAAACGGCTCCTCGGGCCGCTACAGGGGCACGGCTCCTCGAGCCGCTCCAGGGGCACGGCTCCTCGGGCCGCTACAGGGGCACGGCTCCTCGAGCCGCTCCAGGGGCACGGCTCCTCGGGCCGCTACAGGGGCACGGCTCCAGGGGCACGGCTCCTCGGGCCGCTACAGGGGCACGGCTCCAGGGGCACGGCTCCTCGGGCCGCTACAGGGGCACGGCTCAAGGGGCACGGCTCCTCGGGCCGCTACAGGGGTAGAAGTAAAATCCACAATGAGCTCGTAAGAACAATGATTGTGCACAAAGTCCCACGTAGTGAAACAAAGCACTACAGCAGAGCATGTGTGAATATAACACTGAGGCTCCTCCCCCTGTCTGTGGGCGGCTGTGGCACGGAGCACGGCGGGTCCACTACGGCGACGCCATGGAGAAAGTAAAGGATTGATCCAACAGTTTGGGAATGATGCGTATCAGGAAAGCTGCTGCTAAACTGCAGTGGCTCTGTCTTGCTTTTATGGAGTTCTAAGTTCACTCTTCCAAGCCATTCGTTTGCGTCCTGGACGTGGGGATTGCCCCCGTCACTTTGACACCAGGCTCCTAAACGTATAAATGTCGACTTTATTTTGACTACGAACTAAATTCTCATTATCGATTATCGGTAATATTGTGTGTGTGTGTGTGTGTGTGTATATATATATAATGCAATATTATATATATATATATATATATATATATATATATATATATATATATATATATATATATATATATATATATATATATATATATATATATATATATATATAATGTCTTTATCTTTGAAACAGAAATGAAGCATCCAGAGTTGTCAACAGACTAACTGGTAAGTATTTCACAAATGATTTAAAGCCCTTTGCTTATATCTAATAATATCTTCAGTTATTATTCAGACTACACATTTCACTTCAAAATGACTCGACCACACTATCTCTGCACAAAAGAGTCCTGTCGCTTTTGATCCTTGAATTCAGTCGACTTTATCTGTGTGACTTAAGCTAAGAGCTGTAAAGATAGAACACTGACCCTGATTTCACACAACAATCAAAGCCTTTTGTCAGCATTTCTGCTCACAACCATCAAAGCATGAATTATGGTGTTTTGACTTCAACATGTGTTTGTACTGTGTGTGTGTGTGTGTGTGTGTGTGTGTGTGTGAACCAGAGCTGCTGTCCATGTTTCACTCCGATGTCCGCGGCCAAAGTGTGGAGAATTCTCTAGAACAAAGGTATTGAATAATGCTTAGAAAAGCTACTGCAGAGTTAAAGTGGCTAAAGTGTCACAAATATGGTAAACGTTTGTTTTTCAGGACTCTTGCAGCAGAAGTGGAGGAAATATCTCTACACCTTGCACACGTAAATATAAATAATTATTTGCTCTTAAGTAATGACATAACATGATTGTGTAGTCTTTCCTCCCTTTAACGGGATGGTAGTCAGTTGAAACCTCTCACAAGTGAACGTTTCCTTGTGCCTGACACATGTGGCTGGTTGTTATCCGAAGGGCTGCACAACCGCAAATATGCAATAATGCCGTTTCATGTAATGATAATCAAACATGTAACAACATGTTTGCCATGTCATTGTCATGTCATTATGTTATAAAAGCACATTGTGTTATAAACCACTGTTGATTATAAATAAAGAGAAAAGTATCACAAAATGCAGATTTTTTTTAAATGTTCCATTTAAATGTGATCATATTTAATAAAAGAGAAAATGGCTGATACTTTACATAAGTGAACAGTAATAACATGGTAATAGCATGGTAATAGCATGGTAATAGCGCAGTAACTGGTACCACAATGGATAAAGGGCTCCACCAGTGCTCATAATTCATATTTTCTATTCTATAACACAGATTTTAACTTTTGTTTATTACATAATGCAGCACTGACTATGTTCGTGTTTCCACCAAAAATCTGAAAGTTGCAGGTTTTGACAAGAAAATGAATTATTTTAAAATGCATTGTACTTTGTCCTCCAAATTCAATCCACTGATGTTCTGACATACGACAAGAGTTTTTGATGATCAGATATCTCTCTCAATTGGACTTTTTCTCGATTAGTCTACTTTTTCTATTCTGATTTGACTGGAAATGTAAATGTACAAATTGTTACAAAATGGCTGCATCAGGTCTCTTAGGTGTTTATTTAACCATTGAGATTAATTTGCGCTTTCCAATAGACTTTCCAAAGCCATGTCACCAGGTTCTTTTCCACTGTTTTGTTGTGACTCCAGGACAGTCAGTGGAAGCTTCTGCTGCTGCTCGTCCCGGTTCATCCCCTGTGTCCCTGTTCACCACTTGTAAGTCGTCTCATAAATAACACAGCCTTGGCTTGAGCGGAGAGTTACTTGAGCTTTGTGCGTCGCGCAGGTTACAGAAGATGTCACTGCGGTGGTCCGGGAAGTGGAGGAAGCTCTTCTGATCATGCGAAACAAGGTGATGTTAGGAATCTGTGGTGACTAACTGAGGTGTTGCAGTTCAGACAGTAGAGTGGCACCAACATGAGCAGTTATTTAGAGTTTTTTTATTTGGAAATATTGCAAAGACTTCCTGTTCAGCACTGCAGAACTCTTCATGTGACATTTCAAGCAGCCACTTCTCATTTCCATGTGTTTATTGTTGAAAAATGGCTTAATTTATGCGTGTTGTCTGGAGACTGAGTAAGAACAGAGCAGTGGGCGGAGACAGAGGGTAGGTGATTGAGTTAATGAAGAGGAAACACTAAAGTAGGTCTAGGCCGACATGGATTTGGGCGCGCTTCTGTGGCCGATGTCTGAACGCATTTACCTGGTGTATAAAACAATTCGTTGCACGATTGTGTAAACATACAGACATATTTTTTTTTAGCCAAATTGCTCTTCCTTTTTCACTCGGGTTTGTTAATTGATTTATTTTTTCAATTTTTCAATATCGTCCCATACCAAAATTGGTGAAAATTGCTTTATATCGGCCGATAGCGATGCTCAAACCGATATATTGCCCAATCCCTGGTTCATAAAAGCTTGTAAAAGTCAATACAGTTGTGTCCATTTTGAGTTTGAACCTCATTAGCCATCGTCAAGGTAATAGCTAATAGAGATCCTAATAAACAAACAAAACCAAACCTATTTAAAAGTGGCAAATACCATACGTTTGAGACGCTAGTATGAATATTCTTTTGACTTTGTTTACAGTTGCGCCACTCCCTGGTCCATGTGGTGGTGTGGAGTGGCCCCGATCACCAGGACAGGTACGCTTAAGCCCTCTTCGCTTTCTGTTCATCATGTCTTCATCGTGTACATACAAAAAGACATGCATTTTGTGAAATGTTTGCGGTTCTTACTTTGCCTGCAGCTCTTGCGAATGTCTGCGAAATGACAACATAAACCAACGACTGCATCGAGCCACACTTGTGAAGACACTGCAGGTGCACGTTCAAATCTGACAAACACACAGTTAGAAGACGTTCATGTTTGTTTGTTTTCCATCTCGTCCCAGGACTCGTTAGGGCCCATGGTGGGGGACGGGAAGTGGCACAGTGATGAGTTCAGCGTGGTCCTGCAGTCGCTCCCGGTCATCTACGAGTCTGTGGGTGGTCTTTTCTGATCATGATGTTTTTTGTGTCTCTATTGTTGCAACGAAATCATTGAATGTGCGTTTGTGTTTTCCAGGTGAATTCAGTGTGGGATGTAAACGACATAGCCATTCAGCTGTGGACTAACATGGTAAGTTTGGTGACACTTTAGAATAAGATACCTTTGTAAACTGTTTATTAAGATGTAATAATCACTATTTACCTCTTTGTAAGCACTTATCAGACATGTACTAGCATGTGTAGATGGCTTGTAATACTTTATAAATGTTCATAAGCTTTTAACCAAGAAACGTGTGTACAAAAAAGTAAAAGCTGCTTATTAAACTACAGCAGAGCTATTCAATTTAAGGCCCAGGGGCCAGATCAGGCCCGCCAAATGATCTGATCCGGCCCGCGTCCCATCTTCTTCTTCTGCTTTAGACCTGTTTTGGACCTGGGATATACCTGGTTTGAATTTGGGTTAGTCTTGGTTCCGACCTGGTTTGTAGCCTATCCAGCCCAGAGGCCACGGCCCCTCGAGTAATCTGGCCCTCAGGAAAGTTAAGTTGAACAGCCCTGAACTACAGTGTTTTCAATCAATGCTTGTAACAGCCTTATAAGTGCTTATAAAGTAATAACTAGCGCTGATTCATGCGTTATAACTAGTTTACCAAGGAACTTTGCGTAAGTTTGAGTGTTATTCTGTTTAGTTTGTCGCACATACATTTTTAAAATAGCACGGTCAAGTTTGATTGATTTTTCAATCAGCGTAATGTTTGAACCTTCTTGTTTCATTATTATTATTATTATTATTATTATTATTATTATTATTATTATTATTATTATTATTAAGCAAAAACAAACATAAATAATTATGTTATGTTATGATTGATATTTTCCGCATTTATTTTCTTTTCAATTTTTTGTTTTGGAGCCGTTTTGTCTCACATTTTTATATTTTCATTTGTGTACCGCACTTTGCTGTTTTCAAAGCGTTTTAGAAATAAAGTTGGATTTGATTGGATATTAACTAAAGGGAAACGAGAGAAAGCAAAGTGTATTTGACTCTGCAAATGGCACTTTCACCTGTCACCCTGGAGCCAAAGGGAGATAACGGAAATACAATGAGGCCTTATCCAGAACCGATTAGATATGAGATGTAAAGATTAACCTGATGTACTATGGATAACTCCAACCGCCAAGCTTTTCTGACGTCGTTGAACAGTTCCCGTCAGCTCGTTTTGAAAGACCTCTGATGTAATCCTGAGTCTAAACTATCTGACAATAAAATGCAAATCATTTATACAAGGATGTGTGACAAAAGCCCTGTGCAGTGCTTTGTTTTGTAATGATTTGCTAACCGCGCTAACGTTAATGTTTGTGGTTTCAGCTGCAGGCGCCGTCCGCAGAGAGGTCAGGGGTCACGGACAGCCTGCTCCTGCACATCCCCTGCCCTTCCCCGGTGAGACAAAGACTGTTATTGTATGGCGTTGGTCGGAGTTGAATGGTTTGAATGGTTTGATTTTGACTTCGTTCGGCGCGCCTCTTCTTCTGCAGGACCAGCCGTACCTGCGCACACAGAGGAACTCACGGCGGGAGCGGGCCGAGGAGGAGGAGGAGGAGGAGGAGGAGCAGCAGGCTCACGGCAAAGCGTCTGCAGCTGTGGATCCTGTAGGTGTACAAGCACACAGGAGATAAAAGCCTCCAAAGCAGGGGTGTCAAATTTATTTTGAATTTCGACGCTCAGGCTGTCGCGGGCCGAACATAACGTCAAAAATACAACTCTAAAAAGTATAAGAAATAAATAGCTTCAAATAGCCTAGTAATAGTTCTTTGTGGACACTGCTGCACAAATCTGCAGCAGGTGAAAGACTGAGTCCATATTCATGCAGCAGGAACAGGAACATGGACTTATGACTTGGATTTGGACAATTCTCTTTTAAAGCTGAAGGTAAATTCACTAAAAATGAGTTTTAGGGACTTGTAATAAAGCAAAAATGTCCAGGCGGAATCTATATAAAAGTCCTATTCATTTTATTTTAGGGTAATTCTTTACTTTTGGGTTTGGAGAACAAACTGACACTGAAGCTTCCCAGAATGATTGATTTGACTGGAAATAAGCGGGTTACAGCTTTATTTTTATGCACAGCAGATCAAGCAGCTTGAGAGTTTTCTTTTATTATATAGTGGACAAAATGGAATAAATAAAGAAAAAGTCCAACGTCCCATGTGTGGAACGCACTAAGCGTAAGGGGGTTAAAACGTCTGGTGGGCCGCATCTGGCCCGCGGGCCTTGAGTTTGACACATGTGCTCTAAAGTGTCTTCATATTGTGTTTTCATTCATTTAGATGTCAAAGTTTGCTGTTACCTCCACATAAACTCATATAGCGCTTGAAAAGTGATTAGCTAGGCTCCTCCCCCCAGAGTCATAGTTACTTTTGTAACTTTCACTTGTGATTCCCCCCACTGGCTCCCTGCGCGTTGTAGAATTGATTTTAAGATTATACTGATCACTTTTAAAACGTGTTTAGGCTTGGCAACAAGTCACATCTCTGAACTTAGATCCTCAGGCAGGTCCTCGTTAGCTGGACCCCCATGGGGGTCGTGAAGCATGTGCTGGGGGGTCGCGAAATGAGTTTAAGATATAATGTTAAAATGATGACACTGCATTTAATCTCTTTAGTGAAATTGGGTCAGATAACACAATAAACTATAGAAATAAATACAATAAACCTCATTTTAAATGGTTTAAAACTTGAAATTATTACAGAAATATCTTGAATTTTTCTGTGGGGGTCCTGAGTCAGTTTCATGATTATTTTAAGGGTAAGTGCCTTAAAAGTTTGGGAACCCTGCTCTAGACGAAGGGTGAGCGAGCCTTCTCACTTTAATGACTGCCTTTTTATGAGCTCTTCTTTAAGTATTTTATTTTTCTGCACCTCTATTTCTCAATCCTACGTCATTGTTTGTACTCTGTATTGTTGTCAAGAACATTGTCTGCGCTGTATAACGCTGCTACATCGATAAAGAAGATTTGATTCTATTATTAATAGTTCATGTTTTCCAGGTTTATGGGACTGAGATGGGCTGCACACACCGCAGCCCATCTGCCTCCACACCGACCTCAGGTAAATGCACGGTCGTCCGCGGTTACACATGTTTGTGTTCTTTAACTGTACTACTGTTTATTCCAGTGCACGCCGTCAGACCTGCAGATGTCAGAGTGGTCGCTGCTGTCGGAGACTCTCTGACCGTGAGTGCTTCTGGTCTTATGTCGTATGTGGCTAATCACCAGTGCACGTATTTATCATAGTTTTACATCAGCCAAGTGGCAGTTTGTGGAAAAAAATTGAAAAAACAAGTACAAAAATACAGGAAGATGAGAGAGTTAACCCCTCTATGTCATCAGTAAGCGACATTCTATCCAAAATGCAAGGACCTTTTACGTAAAGGGAGCACTTTTTTCTAACAGTTTAAACAAACAATAATTTAAAGGACAACTTATTCTAAATTGACTTTCTTGAGCTTTTGATCATGTTCTAACATTGTTCCCTCAACAAAAACACACCTGGAGTAGCATTTAGCTTCCTTCACACTGGTTGGAATGGTTAGAAAGTCCTCTCCCTCCAACAGTCAAAAACACACTGAATTTTTCTGAAGCGTGACGTCTTCTCGACCTGTGACGTGGCTCAGAGAATCTTCTCTGCTGTTTTAAAAATCCATAAATCCTCTCCAGACTCTGGACTGCTCACAATCTCATTCCCTCTGCATTTTACCTTTATTTGTTCAAAAACATGAGATGCCAAACTAAAAGTACTACTATTAGTAGGCTAATAACAATACAAATGATGCACAATGGTCCTTTAACAAAACAACGGTGTAAAGGTATAATCCTAACATTTGGCCCTTGTTTACAATATGGTTGCATGGTAACGGTGATGGACTCGCCTCTGCCTGTGTCACACATCTGCTGCTACAGTGAAATGAGCAGTCTAATTTTCAGATGCATTTGAACTGAGCACGTCCGCGCTCTTCTCAACAGGCCGGTAATGGTGTGGGTGCAAGGACAGACTCCATTCTGCTGGTGATCACTGAGTACAGAGGCCTGTCGTGGAGGTGAGGTCGCCTCCCGTTTTTGGGTTCAAATGAACTGCATTCAGAATCCCAAATTGACCCTCCGTTTCGACTTTCAGCATTGGTGGTGATGGGAACATTACCACGGTCACGACTCTGCCCAGTATGTTGCTTCACTCTTCTACCAAAGTGCCAAAATGATTTATTATATTTGATGTTGTCATTTCTCATTTCTTAAGGGGACATATTATGCAAAATCAACTTTAATTTTAAGAATGTTTAACCTTATGACAGTAGATGTTGTCCTCATCATTAGTTTACTCCAAGTTGTATTTTGATTCTTGCATGTTTAAGTTCATCCTGCATTGTCCTGCAACTGAGGCTGGAGTGCTTAGAAAATGTCTGTTTTCACCTACCCCCTATCCCCGCCCACATCCCTGTACTTAGTTGTTATTATTTGAATTCTGCAGTTTTGCACAGCAAGTCAATCTACTTCTGTTACAGTTCAATAAACCTGCAAAAGCATAATATTTCTCCTCAAAGCTTTTTTGCCAATGATGATGAATAACAACACGTACAACGCTCATGTCAACTTGTTTTACAGACATCCTGAAGGAGTTCAACCCCAACGTGACTGGCTTCTCTGAGGGACAGGGGAAACAGACCCAGCCAGGGGCCTTCCTCAACCAGGCCGTGGCAGGGGCCAAAAGCGCGTATGTCACAACATTCTCTTGTGTTAATACAGTCTTATTAAAGCCATACTGACATAGTGAGCCATACTGTTTTGTACATGGTAAAACAAGAACCCCATGAGCACCATGAGAAACTTAGAGAATCCACAAACACTTCTAAGATCTCTCTTTTATGGTTGAAAGCAATACTGTGGGATTCGGTAACATTACAGCCATAATAAAGGAAAGCTTTAAATATTGTGGTCCGCTCAGCTAATATAATATCCAACAGTGAATGGTGACCTTCTTGATCTTGAGACTCTCTAAAATATCCTTCCCCCCAGCCATCACGAGCTCGAACAGTAAAGTTTGAAGCACTTTAACGATTTGTTTTGGACTTAAACTAGACTTTGTAACCACGTCCATTGTTTGTTAATGCAATCTGAGCTGATTGCACGTGTTTTTCCCACTGTGGTATTAAACTACAACTTTAGATAAACGAAAGAATGAAGAAAAAACAACTTACACGTGTTTGTTCTGTAGTGACATGGTTGAGCAAGTGCGCGTTCTGGTGGACAAAATGAAAACTGACCCGGTAAGCGCATAACGTGTTTGAATTATTGAATAGAATAAAAGTCCAACTCTGTCCACTGATTTCCCGCAGAGAATCGATTTCCACAATGACTGGAAGGTGATCACTATGTTTGTGGGGGGAAACGACATTTGTGACTTCTGCACAGACACTGTAAGCAAGGCCTGCCAGCTGAAACGATTTGCTTTAGCGAACTTATCACTTTATTCAGTCACTTTCACTATTTCAAACAGATCATTTTCTCTCCCCGGAACGTGATCGCTCGCATCCGCTCGGCTCTGGACATCCTCCACAAGGAAGTAAGTCTCCTTCTGTCGTTCTCTCAGAAGAATCCTTGTACGTACACGAGATAGTGTGAAAAAAAACCTGAGCTGTGTTGTGTTCAGGTGCCTCGGGCCATTGTGAACCTGGTGGAGCTGTTGGACATCGTACCTCTGCGAGAGCTTCACCAGGACACTTCCCTGGGCTGCCCCTCCTGGTTTGTCAGGTTAGTACCACGGGGTTTTCCAAAAATATACAACCCGTTCACACAATCGTGGAAGATCAAAGGGGACAGAGTCAACGTTGTGCCTGTCAGCTTTGATTATTTTAGTAATCAACCATAAAAAAAAAAGGTTCTAGCGAGAGAACATTGAAGAATAAAGTGTATTATTGATGAAATTCAGAAATAGTTTATTCTTTTTGGACATTTTGAGTTAATAATGCAACTGTCTTTGTTATAAAAGGTCTAATGGTATGTGTTTGAGAGTCTGTTAAATCCAGATAACAATTACTATTATCAAAATACAATGAATGCCCTGATATGCATGTATTTAACTTGATTGATTCCTGCATGTTTGAGTTAATCCTGTATTGTCCTACAACTGAGGCTCCAGTGCTCAGAAAATTCCTGTTTTCCCCTACTTTTATCCCCGCCCACATCCCTGTACTCAGTCAGGATTATTTGGAAAAATTGAAAGACTCCGAGTGACAAGTGCAGAGTTGCTCGCGCTGTTTGTTACAGTGAAACATCACACTGGGCTCACCCGTTCTGCAGTTTGGAACTCATTGATCATTTGAAGCTGTTTCAGTTCAATATTGCGGTTGACATTGAGCAAAATGTAAAGTGACGATCTAATTATGTTACAGTGCAATACAAAGAACCTGAAACGCATCTGAACTAGAGGATACCTTTGGAAACCTGGGCTACTATGGACTTTTTCCCCGTTATCTGAGCCTGTAAATTAAATTCATCTAAGCTCGTAAACCTACTCTAATCGAGCTTCCGACCCAGACGTAAAGAAAGTGTAAATAGGAAAACATGCTATTGTTTCACATTTACTGTATTCCTCTGTTTTCGGTCGTAGGTTGGTTTGCCCGTGCATACTCAAGCCAAACAAGGGATCAGCAGAACTGCAGAAGGTCCAAGATTTTAACCGAGCCTACCAGGTACAAGCAAATCTAATCATTATGCTTCATACACTTGCATTTCTGTTGTGTTTCCAAGACCTAAATGTACAAAACGTACAATAGAGCCGCACAATGCATCAAAATGATTCGAAATAGCAATTTGAGTTGGTGTAATTATCAGATGTCCACTGTAAACATATCTTGTACAACTCAGGACTAAATTAATTACATTTTGATGTCTTTTTTTGTTTGTTGTTGCTGTTTTTCATGTGATTTCTATTATTTAGTTTTTTTGGACTGCTACAAGTTCATACTCCAGCCTTTTCTCAAACGTCGACGCTCCTGGACGTGAAACAGAACCCTACCGTTTCTACATGAATTGAACATAAATACTCTAACCTACGCTAATCCCAATTACTAGTCAAAATCTATGAACAGTTACAGTATAGACTGGCTAAAGAGCTAAAACATGCGGTGAATGTTTGGCTTTTCTCCTCTGCTCGTCCTCAGAAACGTCCTCTGTTCGCTCTAACTGCAGCTCTGTGTGTCCCGCAGGATGCCATGAGGGAGCTCGTCCACTCCGGCCGCTACGACACGCACCAAAACTTCACCGTCGTGCTGCAGCCGTTCCTCAGAGAGGTGTTCCTGCCCAAACTCGAGGTGCCACCCAGAAGCATTACAATTTACAACAGCAGACCCTTAAACAGACACCGACAAAGAGCAATAAGTAACAGTAGAGAGCAACATAATTACTCAAGTAAAAGTGAAAGTATCACCTGTGATTTCAAGAACTATTAATGTCAAATATGGTGATTTTGATTGAGAATTGTGCGGATTTTAAGAAGCTTTTTAACCTTTTTATCAAGTATTTTTTATTTAGATTTTTTGGGGACTTGAACTCAAAACCTTTTTTTGCAGGATGTCACCATGAACGTGCTGAAAACTAAACTTATTTTTCCGTCGTCTTCAAAACTGTAGTGGAGTAAAAAGTACAGATCCTGCTTTCAGATGTAGTAGAGTAAAAGTACAAAGTATCCTCTGTAAAATGAACTAAAGTAAAGTGATTGGTTGCTTAGCCGATCACATTGAGATTGTAAAGATTTATATGGCCCACAAAAGGAGTGTTAGCTGCAGTTTTTGGAAAGCAAAGATGCTATAGAGTGAACTTTTGTGTGTATTTTGGTAGGAATGGGCGATACATTGGTTCTAGTATTGGTATATTGGTAATGGCCGATATAAACCAATTTCACAGATATTGTTATCACTGATATATTAAAAAAACAGCCAATATTTGACGCTGATATTTTTAGCTGGTGCCCCAGTCCAATAATCAGGCTAAAAATATACAATCAAAAAAATTAGTGTACAAAATATTTATACCAGTGTGTGTGTATAAAAAAAGATAATATGTTCCAAAGATATCCACTGATTGTGTCCATGGCAGGAGTTTTGGGGCCCAAATACATAGATCTGGAATCAAGTGGAATCATGATGTTAAAAACAGTCTGCGGGCTTTATTGATGTCCGATACACTGTCAGATCATGGACGTTTGAGAGCTCTTCGAGCACTACACCTTACTGCCTTTCAGTTTGTCAGGAAGCTCTCCACTAAAGCCCTAATTAAAGGTGTGACTGAGGGAGACAATTATGGATTTGTTAAGCAACATTGTTTTGAAGAAGGACTTGGTTCTACTGTGGTGGGAATTGGGTGAAATACCCTGGGCATGGAAAAAAAAGGGGCGTAGCAGTGCATTTTGTGAAGTAGTGATTGGTTGGGATTGGGAAGCGAAAGTAGCTGGCTGCAATTGGATGGTAGATCTTCATTTGACAGGACGTGAGTGTCTTCCTCCTGGTTAATTTATCCTTAAACTTTATGCCAAATATTAGCTCATAAATTCAAATTTCTTACACAATGTGCTTTTTTTCCCCCCAAGGATGGGCGTCCTGATCGCTCGTACTTCTCCCCAGACTGCTTCCACCTCAGTCAGAAAGCCCACACTTTGATGGCCCGCGCTCTCTGGAACAACATGGTATAGGCCTTTTCGATTAGGTTCAGGACCTTTGGGTCATAATACGTTTAAACTGACCCAGCTGTATATTTCTTCAGTTGGAACCTGTTGGTAACAAGACCTACACCCAGGACTTCACCGTGGGAATTGAGCTTAAGTGTCCGTCTGAGGTAGTTAACTCACTAACTCACGCTAAGAAAAGGGAATCAAGTTTCAATTATGTATAATGTGTTTTTTATCTGAATTCAGAGCAGTCCATTTATAAGAACAGCTCTTAACAGCAACTATACATTTTCCGGCCCTCCACCCACTCCTCCTCCTGTTACAGTAAGTCATTATTACAGTATTTGTCAGATTTAAATTGGTTGTTTTCAGATTTTTTAATATATCAAAATCATTCACTTAGATAGACCCAGTAGTTTTAAAATCAACATAATTTTTTTCTGTCAATTATTTATTATTTACATGAACCATAAACAAATTATCATCACTTAACTTGGCCTCTTTTCCACCCAGCAATAGTATAAACAAACAAACAAACAAACAAACAAAAAAACACTGTATTATTTAATTCCTACTTCTTTTTAGAACTGGGGTAGTGATTTCTCCTGTGTGGATACAGCTCCATCACAAACTGTGCCCACCTCAGGTAATTTCTCAAGAAATGAAATCCAAAAATACACAACAGCTGTAACAATTTCAATTTCACAATCATTATTTTTGTATCATGTTCTTTCATAGCGCACAGGTTACGCCCGGCTGATATCAAAGTCGTAGCTGCTTTAGGAGACTCACTCACGGTTGGTTCACATTCATTTGGTCTGCTCACACTGTTTGTCTTCAACATTACAGCTGTCATTTTTTATTTTTATTTACAGACTGGTTTTGGAGCCAAAGCAAACAATCTTATCCTACTGAGGAGAGAGTACAAAGGGGTGGCCTGGAGGTGAGGTCTTGAAAATATACTATAGTGACAGGGTCCCACTTAATTATTTCTATGGAAGTACCCCTTTGGGCTAAACTTCATTTAGTTTAAAGTGAAGATACGTGCATCTCAGGAGCTCAACAGCGTGCAAACTTTCGTTATGGTTGCATAAATCAAGAAAGTGACGTTTTGTGTCTCCTTCGTCAGACATGCCTGATGATGTGACATTTTATGCCGGGTGACTTCATTGAGACAATTCTGCTTAGTCTTGGTTTAATCCCGTTTTAAACCTACTTCAGAAATGGTTCAATCTGGTTTTGTCCCGTTTTGGATCTTATTTAGTCCTTTTATAAACAAGAGTCAGTGCAGGTTGACACAACAACTTAATGCCTTCTACTCCAGGTTTGAGGTGACCACCCCCTCCCCCACGGTGGCCACCTCTGCCAACCCAACTCCGGTCCCCCCCACCTCCCCCACCACTCTCTCAGTTCAGGAACAGGATGTAAACAGACTATTTCGGAAATCCAACCCCCCGAAAAGCTGCTGGAACAGACGGTGTCTACCACGCCACCTAAAGACACTGCGCAGAAGTGCTGTCCCCCGTCTTCACAGACATTTTTAACACCTCCCTGGAGTCATGCCACGTCCCAGCCTGCTTCAAGTCGTCCATCATTGTTCCTGTCTCCAAGAAACCCCGGATCACTGGACTTAATGACTACAGGCCTGTGGCGCTGACGTCTGTAGTCATGAAGTCATTTGAACGCCCCACCTCAAGCCCTTCACCTCCTCCGTGCTGGACCCCTGCAGTTCGCCTACAGAGCCAACAGGTCTGTATACGACGCCATAAACCTGACAGTCCACTTCATCCTGCAGCATCTAGACTCCCCGGGAACCTACGCCAGGATCCTGTTTGTGGACTTCAGCTCTGCGTTCAACACCATCCTCCCTGCTCTGCTCCAGGACTCTGAAGCTCTCCCAGCTCAACGTTTCTGACTCCACATGCAGGTGGATCGCTGACTTCCTGACGAATCAGAGGCATTTCGTGCGACTAGGAAAGAATGTCTCAGACACTCCGACTATCGGCACAGGAGCTCCACAGGGCTGTGTACTTTCTCCTCTGCTCTTCTTGCTGTACACAAACTGCTGCACCTCCAGCCATGACTCAGTTAAACTGATCAAGTTTGCGGACGACACCACCCTCATCGGGCTCATCTCGGACTGGGATGAGTCTGTCTACAGGAGGGAGGTGGACTGGCTGGTGTCCTGGTGCAGCGGTAACAACCTGGAGTTCAACGCCCAGAAGACAGTGGACTTCTTGGACTTCAGGAAAGTTACAGCCCCCCAGCCCCCCCTCATCATGACAGACTCCCCCATTACCACCGCGGACTCCTCCGCTTCCTTGGCACCACCATCACCCAGGACCTCAAGTGGGAGCCCACCATCAGCTCCCTCATCAAGAAGGCCCAGCAGAGGATGTACTTCCTGGACACGAACTATTTCAGCCACTCCCCTCAGGCAGGAGGCTATGGTCCATCTCAGAACCAGAACCTCCCGCCACAAGAACGGTTTCTTTCCCTCTGCCGTTGAACTCATGAAGACTTCTTTAACACCTGTCACTTTGTCGGTGTAATCCCTCATTCGTCCAGGAGTGTTCCATTGTCGAAAAAGATTCAGTTGTAGTCATCTGAACTCTGTTTCAACTCTCATCCGAATTGTAAAGAGCGCCACATAGGGGAGACTAAACAGCCACTTCACAAGAGGCTTTATCAACACAGAAGACACGCAAGTTCAGGACCCCAAAGCGCTGTTCATCTTCATCTCAAAGCCACAAACCACTCTATTGAAGACAGTGAGGTGGAGATTCTGAGAGAGAAAAGATGGTTTGAAAGAGGAGTTAAGGAGGCCATCTTTGTTAAAAAAGAGAATCCTTCCTTAAATCGTAATGAAGGTTTAAGATTCAACCTTCCAGTTGTTTATAATGGTCTGCTGAAACCCTGGAGACGCCCTGGGCATTCGGATGCTAAATAGGCACTCAAGGTGAGGCAGGGAACAATAGAACAATAGGCCCATCCCAGTTTCAATGGGCCATTAGCAGGAGGTCCCGCCCTGTGGGCAGGGCTCTCACAGAGTAGGATATAAACAAGAGTTCTCAGACTTGTTTCTCTGATTGAGAATGACTCTTGGATGAGAGTTGAAACGTTTCGTTTTTTCTAAAACAGAGTCCAGATGACTACAACTGAATCTTTTTCGACACCTGTCACTTTAATTAAATTAACCAATGACTCACGGCACTGTTCACTTTCTGCAATACAACTGTACATTTTACTGTAAAAACTGTGTACATAGTAAGCCTCTTTTTATTTTATCCTAAAGTAGATTTAAATTGTTTCTTTCGATTTCATATATGTTGTTTTATCATTGTTCGTTTTATGTTGCACTGAAGCACCAAAGCACGTTCCTACGTTTGTGAATTCTGTTCATTGGCAATGGCAATAAATCTTTTTCGGATTCTGATTCTGATTTAGGTTCACTGTTCAGGTTCTAGTTTAGTCCCACTTTATTCCCTATTTTATGTGGTTTGTGCAAATGTGAAAACACTCTTACATTTTATGTGTAATCTCCGTTCACATCTGTTTGAGTCCAGGATTTGTCTGAATTAAATCCTGAGAGAGCTTGTGTTGTTATAATTCTGATCCAATTGTACTATGAAAGCCAAAAATCTTGTTGTTTTGTGTCATTATTATTTATGTGAATCGCTGTACAATGTTTAAGACTTTGCGTGTAAAGTCTTGTTGTTTTTTCTCAAGCATTGGAGGAGATAAAACACTGGAAACGGTCACAACATTACCAAGTATGTAATTCATTTATATTCAAATTCAAAGAGGATCCACTAGATGGCACCGTTGCTACACAGATCTGTCACATTGTTTCAGATATCCTAAGAAAGTTCAATCCTGACCTGAAAGGCATGTCAAAAGGTCAGGGAAACCGGCAGAGTAAATTCAACATGGCTGTGTCTGGAGCCAAATAGCGTAAGCATGACACTTTATTTTATATTTTTTTTTATTGACAATTTTGTTGTTGGTTGTTTTGTGTCGATAAATGCAATTAATAAACCGTTTTCCTGCAGAGCAATCCCAGATCAAGTCAGACGCCTCATTGAAGCCATGAAAAGTGACTCTGTAGGTTTAAAACATACAAATATGCTTGAGCACAATCACAATGGTATTAACGAGTATTTTATCTTGTGTTCCCTTTAGTCTGTAGACTTTGAAAATGACTGGAAGCTGATCACTTTGTTTATCGGAGGCAACGACCTGTGCTCCTACTGCCATGACCGAGTAAGTATAAATAACTCGCTAAATAACAAGACAAACTCCAAAACTGCTGCGCTAAACTGTTCACACATTTGCAATCTGTTCCATTGTGGTCGAAGTCTTCTGTGTACTTCGCAGTCAATGGCAACCGTTTGCACTGGACCTTGCCAATAGTTCTCAATCCACCTTTATTTCTTACTCAAAGGTTTCCATGAGGTCACTCCCCTCGAGTTTAATCAAGCTCAAAATCGTTCTTTGGTTTAAACTAACATTTATTTCAGAGATGTCGTTCAACCAACTAAAATGAAATGTAAAACTTCCATGAATCCGCTTACAAACAGGTTGTTTACACACTATAATTAAGGAAAAATACATACAAAATGAATGAATGAAGTATTTACTTTAGTTTAGTAATTATTTTAGTAGTTTTGAATGTGCTCATCACACACTTCTGGTAACTATATAATTATTTTTGTTTAATTGTGATTTGTTAGCTGGACTGTATAGACTTTACAACACATGCCAAAATACCTTACCTTATTTCAGTTTTTTTTTTTTTTTTTCAAAAGTCTCACTGTTCAATAGAAATAATGACTTAACTAGTCGATTAAGCAGTAGAAAAATATCTGACTCTAAACTATTGAAATAATCGTTTGCTGCAGTCCTACTTACCATTACCACACTCTTTTTAAAGTCTCTCTCCCACCATGTCTTACATTTTGTTAGTCTTTCAGGTAAGCTTGTCCATAAACAAATTGAAAAGCATAGGTGACAAAACACCTCCTTGTCTCATCCCATTTTAACTTTCATTTTTTGGCGTGTGGATTAAATAAGTCATTACTTTATAAACATTATTATATTACAAAAAAAATAAAAAATAATCAGAGCTATGGCTTAGTCATAGTCACAAAATATACAAAATTAGGTAGTTAATAGAATATAATAACATCTGTTTTTATGAGTGCTGTCAATCGGTAAAAAAAATATGATTTATCACACTTTTGAAATATGAATGATCACAATTAATAATGTAATAAATGAGACATGGAACAATATTTTTGTAGAGAGTTGAATAAATAACTTATTATAAATACGAACAACTACTACTTAATTGTTAAAATCTTGCGTTTTATTTGTTGTTGTATTTAGAAAAAGGATTTCTACTATTCCACCACATTGCCATCATTGTATCCGTGGCTTAAGGCTGTTTTATTATTATCATTTACTGCCATATACAACTATATCGCACTTCAAAATGTGTTATAATATTTAATCTTTATTTATCTTGGGTGTAATGTGCCATTTTAGTTTTGTCTCTTTAGTTTACAATAGTTTTCAACAGAATAAGTATGTTCTGCATAAATAGAAATAGAAATATGTGTTTTATGTAACAGTCCGTAATGCTAAATAAGATAGTATGATATCACCGTCAGCTCTGTGGATAGTCGTCCTCTGTTTTATTGTTCAAATCCAATGTGAATGAATGCGTGCTTTCTATCACTTCAAAACCCCACTTCCTCCACTACAGAGACAGGCTTTGTGCTGCGAAGAGAATAATACAAGCACTCATTCAAGAAAATAACAACAATAATGTAACCGGGTCCATGGACATTTGAATTGTCGCAATCTTAAACTGATTTTTCAGTAGTATTCTAGTCAAAGATTTTTCTACTGTACGTTGAGACTTTTTAAATACATATAAAAGGTTGAATTATGCTGACTGTCGGCTCAAGGTTGAGAGTATTTATGAAAAAAGTGTATTATTGATAAAAATCTGAAATAGTTCATTTTAATTCCTAGGTTGTTTTTTTTTTCATTTTGATTCAATAATGCCACTGTGATTGTTACAAAAGTTTTTTGTTTGTGATTTAGAGTATGTTTAGTCTAGATAATAATAATACATTATTTTAGGTGAACAAAATATTAAACAGGTAATAAAATGGCATTGATAACTACTGAAACTTGTTGGATTGCTATTTATTTTTCGAACATAAAATAACAAAACATACATAAAACAAATTGGCCTATGCAAAGAGAGAGAGAGAAGGGGGGGAAATATATAATAATAATTTAAAAAGAAAACAAATATATATTTTTTTAAACAGAGCTTGGCAGGAGAATGAAATTAGAAAGTAATAAGGTGGTATTCAAAGGAAAGAGGGGTTAACGCATATATATTTATTCATTTTTTGATTTACAAATGCAAAACAGTAACAATAGTGAGAACAACAAGAACAAAAACAGCAAAAGACGGACAACAATACAAGGCAAGGCAAGGCAAGTTTATTTGTAGAGCACAATTCGTACATAAGGAAATTCAAAGTGCTTCACACAACAGGAAAAAATGCATTAAAATCACAAAGACAAAATCTTAATTTAAAAGTGCCATTTTCAGGCTATCCGTCAAATAGTTCAAGACATTAAAGAGAAGAGTGCAAAGAAAAGCATTTCAGTCATATGCACAGCCAAACAAAACAGTTTTTAGTTTAGATTTGAACATTGCCAGAGTAGAGGCCTGTCTCACATCCTCAGGAAGACTGTTCTCAGATTTTAGCTGCATAAAACTGAAACGCAGATTCCCCATGTTTAGTCCCTGACTCTGGGCACCAGCAGGAGGCCGGTCCCTGAGGTCTCAGAGTCCGAGATGGTTCATATGGCACTAACATGTCCGAGATGTACTTTGGTGCTAGGCCATGGAGAGACTTGTATACAAGCAGAGCTGCTTTGAAGTCTATTCTCTAAGCCACAGGGAGCCAGTGCAGAGACCTGAGCACAGGACTAATGTGATCGTACTTCCTGGTTCCAGTCAGGACCCGACAGCAGCGTTCTGGATGTACTGCAGCTGTTTTACAGCTCGTTTGGAGAGGCCAGTGAGCAGCCGTTACAGTAGTCTAATCTACTAAAGACAAACGCATGGATAAGTCTCTCCAGGTCTGGTTTAGACACTATACTTTTGATTTTGGCATGTTTTTTGATGGTAAAAAGCTGCTGATGTTATTGATCTGACGTGGCTGTTAAAATTCAAGTCTGAGTCCATTATTACCCCCAGATTTCTAACTTGATTTGTAGGTTTTAGAGCGAGACTCTGGAGGTGACTGTATACAATTAGACAAGTGGAGGGACAACAGTCTAGAAACTTCAGAGCGGGGTGATTTTGCGTGTGTGTTTGCGTGTGTGTATTGTGAGTAAAATCATTATATACCACTAACCATTGTCATAGCATCGTTAAAGATACAGATATACACATATATACATACAGTACTAATACACGTCTGGGTATGTGAAGCAGAATATGAAGACAATATTTATAATCTCATCATTTTACTGATACATGAACTACAGTGCACTGGCCTATGAGCGCGCCTGGTTGGGGAGCTTTTTGGACTGGGTGCTTTAAAAAATACAAATCTTACAAATATCTTTTACCCAACAGGCTACATTATCACCTCAGAACTACAGTCGGCACATGATGGAGAGCCTGGATATTCTGTACAATGAGGTAAATCCAATCACTATGGAAGCAGTAGGTAGTGGAAAGTAAAAGTACAGTATTCAGTTTCTTTTACGGTGTATAAATGTTACTTTTACTTCACTAAATTTGAGAGCAGATATCTGTACTTTCTACTCCACTACATTTTAACTGTAAAGGATAAAGTACTTTACGTATGGTTTCAAAGGTTATTTATTTTTAGCACATTCATAGTGACATCCTGCCTAAAGGTTTTGAGTTCAAGACCCAGCTTTGATCAAACTACAATATATTTAAAAATGACTAGAAGTCCTTGTTTAATTCTGCTTTAGACCTGTTTTGGGCCTGGGATAGACCTGGTTTGATGCCTATCGGGCCCAGTTGAACACCCCTGGTGTTTGCTGTAGTGTCATTGGCACGTGTTGTTGCATAGCCGTTTTCTTTGCAGGTGCCCAGAGTTCTGGTGAATGTATTGGAAATCCTTCAAATTGAGGGCCTTCGCAGGGTCAAGAGAGACAGTCTTGGGTGCAGCGTGTTGCAACAGTAAGCGATGAATAAAGTAGAACACATGTGGAGCATTTACTGTTATTTGCTGCTAAATTACAATCACATTAATATTCACCCTTGATTTCAATACTGGAGAAAAGGCTTGGCACTCGCTTCCAGTACTACTGTTTTGTGTCCGACCGTCACTAATCACACACTCATACAATACATTCATACATAAGCGAGGAGAGTGAAGTGTCGTGCCCAAGGGTACAACTGTGTGTACTGACTGTTTTCACTGATCTTTTGGTTCTGCTCCTCAGGTTTGTCTGCACATGCTTCCTGACTCCGAGTGATGACTCCCCAGAACTGTCTGAAATCAAACGTGTAAACCAAGAGCTCCAGGTGCATGACTCACACTTACCCTTCACGGCCTCGACCAAACTAAACTTCAACTTAACATAATTACTCAAGCTGTTGATCAAATCCAGTGTTGAAAGTCATATTGATCAATTGCATTCAAGGAAGTGTGCAGTTTTATGGCTAAAAATGTATTAAATTACCAGTAAGGCAAGACAAGACAGGTTTATTTGGGGAACACAATTTGTATGAGTTTGACACATGTGCTTTAAGTGGACTAAGCAGCTGCATAGGGCCCCAAAGCCCCCTGGGGCCCCCGGCAGTACCTAACGTTTTATTGCAAATGATGAAAATGTTACATTGCACTTACTTGATAACATTCACAAGAATCAGAAAACAAGAGCACGCATACAAAAATACAAATATTAGGAGGCAAATACACTGTTCTTATGTCTACTGAGTTCTTAACCCCTACAATTTCTTTGTCTCACCTTATATACAAACCCAGTTAGTGGATGTGATTACAGCTGTGTGCTATGCACTGCCGTCTTGTGCCCAAGACGGCAGAAGGCCTGGCTTTACAGAACAGGAAGTGATGCTTTAAAATTACAATACAAACAGATAAAAACATAAAATAATCATTATACATTTTACTTTAAAGAAGAAGAGTGCAGATAACAAGTAGTGCTGCCAAATGTATGGCGAGACAGTACAGGGGAAACCTCACCTTTCACCTGGAAACGACCATCATCCAATCTGCTCCTTAAGACGTTTTAGTGTTTCATGGAATAAACCCGCATTCAGAGATTGCTATGGGCCATTTTCTCCCACAGAGACATAAAAGTAGTCCCTACACACACCAAACTTTACAATCTTGTACCTAACAAGATTCTGATGGATCGTACTGAAGGATTTGTCGATCTAAGACTGATTTAATTTTAAAAAATTGTCATAACAATTTTCAATACTGAAATACTGAATAAGATATCCAGAATCCTCTCAGTAAATTCTTACACATGAGAGGAAACTGCAAAACATGTCTAAATTTAGGATTTGTTCCTATTCAGTAGCGTCCCCACCTTAAGTAAAAGTATAAAGTACGCATGAAAAATACTACTCAAAGTTCTAGTTACTTTTAATGCATTTTTAGTAGAAAATTAGATCAGTCTTAAATGCAAAATGTGCTTCAAACTAAAAAGTCACTTTGCTCTGGCCAATCAGAGCAGGCGATGCAGTAGAGAGAAGCAGAGACAGAGGTGACTTGAACCATAAACAAACTATAAAGTAACTAATATCATTTTAAACATAATATAGTCACAATTACATGGCTAGAATTGTACTTGATCTGCCTGATGGTGGAGTGGTTAGGGCAGCAGCACACATGCCAGGCTCCACGCGCAGCCGGCCGCAGTGTCGCGAGTTTGAACCCCGACTCCGACAAGTTGCTGTATGTCCTCCCTTCTCTTGTCCCCATTTCACGCTGAGCTAATTGTACTCGATCGAACCCTGAGTAAAGCTTTAAAAATGAGTTCTTGCTAAAATCTTGCGTTGCGTCCTCAGGTGGAGACAGAGAAGCTGGTGTTTGGCGGTCGCTATGACGGCAGGGAGGATTTTGCAGCGGTTGCTCAGCCTTTCTTCAAAAACTCCATTTTGCCTCTAAACGCTGTAAGCTCCCGGCACTCTTAAAAACCCTCGTCTAAAGGCGCCGCCCTCACGCGCTCCGGACTCTCTCTTTCAGGAGGGCCGGCCCGATGACACGTACTTCTCAGCGGACTGCTTCCACTTCAGCGAGCGCGGGCATTCCAGCATGGCCGCCGCTCTGTGGAACAACATGGTAAGGACGAAGGCGAAGGGTTATTCAGTCCGTTCCGTTAAAACTAGAGACGGTTGCTCATCTGTTTTTATGTTGTTTTTTTTTAAACGTAGTCGCGCCCGTTCTTGCACTGGTACTGATGCCTATAATTATGGACATTCCTTGAGAGTGGCTGAAGCTAAGTGGAGGCACTGCTCTGGCTGAAGCTCTGTTCCTCAAGTTAGCTTTCTTTTAACACGATCCGACCATAAAGAACTGATTTCGCTGGAACTACAACAACTCGAATAACAGTCAAAAGCTAGATTAGAATAGAATAACTTTATTGTCTTTCGTATGCAGTGATGATGACAGGAATGTGTCTCTGGCTCGCACGTTCACACAGACTGTAAAAGCTGGGTGGTTAACTCACCCGCAGCAATAAGGTTAGTGTTTGACGAGAGACAGCAGCTCTGTCTATTTGGGTAAAAGAAGAAAGTAAAAAGAGTAGCAATAATACATTACAATTATATATTCCCACAGTTTACTAGACAGTTGTGTCCGAAGGGTTATTTTAATAGATCCATGCCGTGATGGCGTGCGTTAAAGCTGCAGTTCTGCACCTGATTTTCACACCTCCAAACCAGAAGTAGGTTTTTAAATCCGTGTAAATCGTCCAAAGCGCTCACGAACCCTTTGGCACGCCTTCAATATTCACGAGCGTTCATTTTCTGGCTCGCGCACAGCTTTAAAAACGGCTCTTTTCAGACAGCGAAATGAAACCGAGAGCAGCCAATCAGAGCGCTGCTTTCAGCTCTTATGTCAGCGTTGTTATTAGATGCAGACAGCGCGCAGTGGTCTCCGTTTTGTCTCAAACAGTAGATGCTCTTTGAGGAAACAGTTTATGATATGTTGGAAGATGTAGATGAAGACGAATTTGTGTTTTAAAGTTTCTGCTAACATTTTAACTAACCGTAAACCATTTTTCTAACCATAGCGCATTTCTTAACCTTGAATAAAACCCGGTGCCTAAACTTTAACACTTTTAAAGACCAATCACAGCAGACCATCCCCCAGACCTGACCACCATGTTTCTGAATAGAATTGAATAGATTCTAAATTGAATCTATGAACGATTGTATTAATTAATCGCAGACTCCTAAAAATGTTTGATTCCTGCATTCAAATCCAGTTTGTATTTTTTCTGACCATCTATATTATAAATGCTCTGGGTCGGACCAAACAATGAATCCAACATTATAAAAGATGATTTGCTGTCTGTTACGGTGGCGTATTAGGCAAACAGCGAACATAAAACTGTGATGGATAAAAGTTGGATGATGTTTTAAAGAAAGATGCCACCATAATACAAAATTTAAAAAAAGAAAAAAAAGATAAATGCCTTAGAGATAATTACACACACATTTATTTTTAGTTTTTTTACCAGTTATTATAATTGTCAATTATTTGGATTCACTGTCTTCCTCCAGCTGGGATTCTAAAAAGTATTACACCTAGTACTTCTTATTTGGAATTTCAAGAACCACAAGTAAAGCCAAAATAAATCTTAGACGAAAGCGTAAAAAAGACCAAAGCTGTCCTCATTTGTTTTAAGAATAAAACAAGTAAAAACCAAGACCTCAGCCTCACACCACAAGAGCATTTTGTGACGTGGTTGGAGCCTAAACGCATTCTTTATGTTCAGTTTGTACATTATTGTGTAACTGTCATTCCGATGCTGCTCCCTGGAAATACCCTCAGCACGTCTCGTAAATGCTTAACTAGCATGTTCCTATGTTTACATTTTAGCTGGAGCCTGTGGGGAAGAAGCAGACATTCAACAATTTCACAAATGCCAGAAATGACATAAAGTGCCCTACTAAGGTAAGACAGCTGATGTGTGGCGCCAGCTCCATTTTGCATGTTTTCAGCTTTGAGAATGGCCCGGTGTCCTGCAGAAAGAAGCACGTGCAAGTATTCGTATATCCAGGTTTTTTCAATAATCACCATGTTATCAATTATCTTTTTGCCTGTAATGAAGTACAGATTTATTGCTGTTTGTGGATATGTCATGATTAAATGTATATGACTATGTTCCAGGACCATCCATACATCTTCACCAAAGTGAACAGCTTGCCCTCAGAGAGCTCCAGCACGACCCCTCCCCTCACCACACCCTCAGCCTCACCTGTCCTGCCTGAGTGTGGGGACAGTGTGCCCGTGTGGCTGTCCCCTGTGCTGGGCGTTGCAGGCCTGCTGATTGGCTGTGCTGTCACATGGCTCTTCCTCTTCTGCAGATCCAAAAGGACCAAAAAGATGACGACCAAACTAGAAATGAATGGCACTACGTTTTAAAGGGGACATATAGTATTATGTAAAATCAACTTTAATGATCTTTATAAATAAAACAAAAAAACAATTATGTCTGAATGGTACATTGAGGGTTCTAAACTGCCACGCACCCACTTTTCAAATATAATAAAATGTAAATGACAATCTTCTGCTTGTTGCGGTGAAATGTCACTATGAAGACACGTTTCATTTCAGAAACATTTCAGAGCCTGATCACTTCTGCAGATTTGATCAGGAAGTCAATGGACCTGTTTCAATTACCAAGCCATTTTAGATCAATATTGTAGTTTACGATGAACAAAATGTTAAATTATGAATCTCCTTTTGTTATATTTCAATACTAGGAACCTGAAAAAAGCATAATATGTCCCCTTTAAAAACAGTTGTAATAGATTACTATTAACTATTAGTATTACTAATACTAATTGTATTACAGTAATATGTACGCTTATATAGTTAAAGCTGGTTTAACAGCTTTGTATTGGTGTGATGCATATCCCTAAAGGAATAATGACTTCTTCAATACTCTAACTTATTTTGTTGTGTGTCTTATATATTGAAGACAATATATGCAATTTAATATTTTAAATGTGTTTTAGATGATGCTGTTGTTATACTGATAAATCATGGTTTGGAATTGTCTGAATATACAACTAGATAATGGATATGATTTCATTGCTTCATTGCAAGTTTACTAATTATGAACTATTACATATACAAATGTATGCTGACGAAAATTACAACCATTAATAACGACTTTACAAAATAAAATGGATAGTAGAGTGTCAAATTAGTTTGTTTTGTTGATTGCATTCACTGTATTTTTCACTCAAACTATAAGCAGCGTTATTTATATATAAAAATATGAAGAGTTACATTTCATGTCACATAAAAGTTGTGACGTTACGCACGGGACGCTGCGCTGCGTGCTCCGCTCTGTGAACAACAGCGCTCTCTGCTGCCTCACAGTGGAACAGTCCCACTCTGCTCTTTGCTACACCAGTGTGAAGATGGCGGAGGGAGAACTGAACGTGGACAGCCTCATCTCTCGACTCTTGGAAGGTGAATGCGTTACTTTTCTCTTCTCACACACAGACACGCGTGTGACTGAGCTCTGGAGCAGTTTGGTGCACGTCGGGATGTGCTGGTGTCAACAGCGCACTTGCTGAAAGAAGCCGTAGTATGCTAGCGTTAGCCCGCGGTGTGGCTAACTGTGGCTAACGGTACCGCTGGCTCTGGCCGTGTTTATAAACACTGTCAGCGGTCAACGCCTACAGCTTTCGCGCAGATATGCGACATTGCTTCGGGGAAATGTGTCACTACGGTGTCGGTAACAGTTGTGCTGTGCAGTCTGCTCTGGTCTGGGGGATTGGCTCTCCTACGTATGAGGGATCCCCATTTATTTTATTATTTGGAAGTATGGATGTGAGTGAGGGGCGGGGACCTGACATTTTAGCGCTAAATCCATCACAGTGTCGCACGGACCGGCAGTTTGTACACGCGCTAACTGTGGTTTATGTCAGGGTTATTCATTTCGATTAGAATGTTTCACTAGATTGTTGCTTAACTTAAAGGTGCACTATACAGGCTAAGTTTTTTTGTTGCGGGCCGTCAACTGCTCGGTCTCTATGGAGATGTCATTGCTTTACCTAAAATATACCACAATATGACCAAGGAGACCAAGCAGATGAAGGAAAAGTTACGTGTCAGATCTATGGAAAGGAGAGCACACTTGGCCTCGGGCCTGGCACAGTCGAAAAGAATAAAGTCTAAAGAATAAAGTCTTAAAGTCGAAAGAATGAAGTCGAAAGAATAAAGTCGAAAGAATGGCGGTAAGGTAACACTATGGATTCCAACCGCCATAAAAGACCATTAAAGAAGAAGAAGAGGGCACACTTGCAGTAAGAATGCATTCTCTCGGTCGGTCATCCGGGTATCAGCACTGGAAAAACATTAATCCACAGGAAAGTATCATGGGTGTCCGCCCAGAGTCCCCCGCCCTCAGACCCCTGCCCGGAGTCCTGGTGTTTAATGCTTAAATACTGAATTTTGGAGATTGTAAACACAATGACGTATATACCAAATTATAACTAATGCCAATGTGTGATAAAAGAGCTTTAAAAGTAGAAAAAAAAGGCTCCTTAGCCCCCAAAGTACGACTCAATACCACTGTGTATTGCCGCAGCTATTCACAGGTAACTTGAAATGCTGTAGTTCAATCTTATGCATCCTAACAGTAAGTCTTTGGCACTGTTTAGATTAGCTGCACTTTTACGCTAACTAAACTGTGCCCAATTAGCTACAGGTACTCCAATCAACAACCTGAATCCTCACGATGGTTAATGTGGCTGGGCTTCACACATCCAACAAGTGTGAGCAGCACTTTAGAGAGAAAAATAAATATGACACAACTAAAAGACTAAAGGAGAGTGGAATATGGGCCTGTGCGAAGGCCAGCCTCGTAGTGTTTCCAGGTTGTTTTGTCATTGGGGTCATATGTGAAAGTATTCTTGGAGAATTTGATGAGTGGAGTGAAGTTGCCCAGTACTTTCCTTTGTAGTTTGGCCCTTCATACAAATGGCTTTATACTAGACCCTTCTCCAGAACCCACTTTACGTCAGTTGGCATCAAGATATTCCATGATTTCTTGTTTTACTTTCTTGCTATTTTTTGTAATGTGTATCAATAATATAGTGATATAGGCAGAGACAAATGTGAGAGCGCACTTGTGTCCTGTTATGGAGCAGGAGGAGCAGGAGCCGGAGGAGCATCCCCTTCAGAGATGTGTCCTTTTGAGTCACTCACGGTACACCACAAAGACTTTGTCCTTGGCAGAGAGCACGTTGGTTATGTGTGACTCAGATGGACAAACTGTTAAGTTCAATACAATATGTGAAAATAGAGGCCAATCACTGATGCCCAAATCTGACATTTTGATCTTCCGATACCGATCACGGTGACTCTGTGTCAAAAAACAATTTTTTTCTAATAACATATATATTTTTTGTATTAAATATACATAATTTATCAGAACGAAGGCTTTTTCATTTTGACCAAATATATCTAGTTTATAGGATCAACAGTTTCCATGGCAATTTTAGGGACTAATGTGCTTCTGCTCATCAATTAACTGCGTGGGTTGAATGAATACTTGTGCCGTTCATGTCCGCGTCATGCAGCCGTGCATCTGGAGCAAACAGAGTGGATACAGGAGCAGGCTTTCATCCTCTGAGCAGTTTGGACAGTTGAGGATGGAAAAAGTGCAGAAGAAAGCAGGGAGGACGACTCCGTACAATGTTCGTGAGGGGCCACTTTCAAACGCGACTTTGACAAACCCATGACGTGTTTTGCACTTTCACTTTCCATACGCAGCCATTTGGTAACTGCAGCTTCAAATAGCAAATTTTCTCAGGAAAATCAGACAGGACAATTTTCTCCTAGAAAAAAAACAAAAACAAAAAACAAAAACGGTGTTGCTGATTTCTACCCGCCGATTTAGGCTACGTCACTGTAAACTTCATCACAACAAAGTGTCGCTCTGCTGGACCATGAGCACGGCCCGAATATGGAGAGCAAAGACCACTAGAGAGCAGAGAATTGTTCTATTTTCTTCCCATTTGTACTAAAATGGCTATACAAGGCTGGTGAATCCTACATTTAATAACGGAGATCAAGATCGTGAACATGTGTTTGGCTTCGGACAAAAAAAGGTTAACTCTGAGTGGCACCGCTTTGAGAACCCTTAGTTGCAGCTCTGGTGAAAATGTCTCGTCCCAACCTTAAAGTTTATGAAAAAATAAATTTAAAAAATCCAAGAACGTAAGAGAAGGATTTGAGTGTACAGAGCAGCGGGCGCGTCTGGGGGGGTCGTGAAAAAACGGGAATTTTCAGAGCAACATTAGCGTCTTGATTGTAGGAGGGGAAAAAAAAAACCTCAAACATGCATAAGTTGTTCTTAATGCAACTTAAATTAGAAGGAAAAACAATTACAACATGGCAAACAACTATTCAAAGTTGATTTTGCACATTATGCCTTCATTGAAATAGTTCAAAACCGCTCCATAATCCCTACAGTTGTACTAGACACAAATAAACGATTGCCCCTTGCTCCACTTGTGTCTAATGTTGCCTTTATGCGGATGACTACGCTCTGCTCTCACACTCAAGAATAGCCGACTAGATCAACGTCTCCGGCGCTCGGGAAGAGGGGGCGCTCTCCTTCCACTTGTTCACACGTCCCTCTCACTGGCGCAGGGATCTAGAGCAGCGGAGATGGTGACAGGACAGGACAGGGTGTGATGGAGCCAGCGATGACCGTCCTCTTCACACGTCTGTTTTCTAGGTCAAGGACACAGTAAGCATCAGGATAATGCCGTCGAACTTTTCTGGAGGATAATTAACGGCGACGATTAGATATCCTAACGCGTTGCAACTGTGTGTGGGCGATATTGGCTGTTCACAAATGTGCTAAAATATGGCCGTAGATGTCCTGGTTTAGGTTCAAGTATGTGCAATCAATCAAGTTTGAGATTGAGTTTCTAATCCTCAATGCTCAGCTAATATTATTATTAAACGTCCGTATTAGGAGGGATTAACAATCGTTTAAAAAAATATTTCCGAGCAGTTAATTGCCGCATTCCATTTGCCTTCTCTTACATATACTTGAAATACATAATTGTACCACCAGAGAGCGTGCAGGTGCCCCATACAAATCTTGATGGCTCACGAGTGAACAAAAACCCTGAGCCTTAAACCTGTGTGACGCTGCCGCATGTATGAACTAATATTGCTCATAAGGTTTACTTAGCTTTCAGTTTCGTGAAGAAACCAGTGGCTTCAAACAGCGCCTCAGCTTTCAGGGCTCCCCCCAGAATCTTTTAAAGGGATGGTAAATATGCCTCATATGGGGTTGCATTTTCCTCCAAGGATGGTTTCATGTACCGTCATTATTTCTTCATATAGGCACCTGCACCCTAAGCATACTATTAACACTATATAGGCCTATATAATAGGCCTAATGCCGAATAATATAAAATATTATTGGGCACTATATAATAGGCCTATATAGTGCCTAATAATATTTGATTATGTATAGACGTGCAATATAAAGCAGGGAAGAGAAAATCTGTTAATTAACTTGACTAGACCCATTCATACAGATGACTCTTTTGAAAATAAAATAATAACTAGACTACATTTTAGAAGGCTGAGCTTATAATCACCTCACTTGAAGCTCTTTTTAACTATATTAGTTATTGTAATAAGACAAGCTCCATGGTTACGCTTGGAGGAGGGGCTTGAGACGTAGAAAATGTCAGCTCTCCTTTGGGTTGCGTCAATAACAAACTGCTCTGTGAAGGACAAAAACGGCTTGAACAGGTAGTGTCTCCTCCTCCTGCGCCTCGACCTGACTCCCTCTCCTCTCTCGCCTCCCTCATGTAAGCGTTCTACGGCTCCTGTTGTCTTGTGTTGTCGACTCGCGCAGCGGTGTGCTCCTTCCAAAACTCACTGAGAAAGCAGACAAAATAACAACTGTTGGCTCTGTGTATCTGTGTAGGGATACACATGTTGTCTTTTGACCCGTGAGTCAGGTCTAGCCAAGAAAGTTTCATTTCAATGCGGCAGATCGCTGTATGTCTGTCTTTGTATTCTGCCGCGTCTACATTCACTTCCTCATTAAACTCATTTCTCCGTGAATATGAGTCTGATTGTAATAAAACGCAGTGTTTTGAAGCTTAAAACTAAGACTTGTTTATTTGAAGTAGTATTTTAATGATGGCGCTACCTAAAATATGGGATGAAGTTGTGTTTTAGGGATGGTTTATTTTTATGATTAGATTTATCATGTTAGGGATTGCGGGCCCGCTCTATGTACGTAGCGAGACCCCTCGCTTTTATCCAGCCGTGTTGTGCTGTTCCTCTGAACTGCGTTTACTTTTGCCATGTATTATTGTGGACCTGTCCCCAAAGGCTATAGATAAAATGTAAATTTGTTTCTACAGCCATTCTGCTAAAATATATATATAATTAGATTTTATGACTAATGATTTTATTTCAATACAATGTGGTCCTATTTGCTGAATTAACTTGACCCGTTGACCTCTGTTTTTTGACCTTTGATTTGTCTGTGACTGCAGCTATAGTGACACTGAGGGTTTTATTTGTGTGCAGTGTTTTAAGTGACACTGACTGGTTCAAAGCAGGTCAAACACTCACAGCAGCTCCTATTAGCTCCAGGACGATTAGCCCACACTCCTCTGCCCTCTGCGTGGATACAGCGGCGTTAGTTTAGGAGACTTTTTGTGCGTTTTACATGAGTAACATGAAAAAGAACATCGAGAAAGTCACTTTCCTTTAGCTCATGTCAACAGCAAACACATTTGTGAAGAATAAGAGAGCGATTACAGGTATGATTACGCTCTGGCACTACCTGACTCCTCCTCCTCTTCTCCTCCCCGCTCTCTCTTTCGCTCCTCCTCTGAGCTCGTGTGTTCAATGGCTCCACTTTCGGCTCACGCTAAGCGGCCGCTTTGTGCTCCAGCGCCATCAGCGGTGCGCACTGACTGTAGCTGGCTTGACTTGCACTACTGTGGACCCCCATGTGTAACGGACCAGTCGTTCAGCGCGCCACAGTCTCGTGTACGACAGATAATCATTATAAACAGATCAGGCTTGTTGACACGCTGGGCTCCCCTCCGTCCAACACACACTCCCACGTGTGCACGCGCCGCTGTGACTTGCACAGTCTGTGTGTAATGGACCGGTCGTTCATCTCGTATATCCAGTCGGGCGTAATAATCATTATCGTAATTTAATTTTAATTTAATTGCCCAGCCCTTCCGTAAAAGGCTCCAACTAATGGTATAGAACAAAATGTAAAAGGTGCCTCTCAGTCTGTATTTTTAAATTCAAGAAATTATGGTTAAAAGGCCTTTTGACAGAAAAGGACAGAAATATATATATAAAAAAAAAGTTTAGTCTCGGTTGTGTCTCTGGCATCAAGGATCGAGCAGATCGGCCCGACATGTATTTACACTGTTTGGCTGTCTGCGTACATTTCCAGTTTAGGCCGATATTTGTTTGGGCTGATCGACTGCTCAGAGGAAAGCATACATGTTGCACTCCAGTGTGAGGAGAGCATCACAAAATATAGTTTCACTGCTTCCTTATGGGTTAGTAGTAGAACAGGTTTGTGGATGTCTAAAAATAATTTTATAGACCATCTGCAATTCTGGATTCTAAAATCTGCATGGGTCAATTTGTTGCCTTCTCAAGCGCAAGATTTTGAAAATATTCTAGCCATATTTATAACTGAAATTCAGCCCATATTGTTCTGTTTTCATATAAATCTTTTTTTACATATTATAACTTGGACTACAACCATTTGCATAATCTGCACAGATGGTGCCCATGCTGCCAGCTCATTCTTATATTATTTTCTTTAAAAAAAAAAAAAAAAAGACTTTTTTGACCCGAAGGCTTTAATGGACTGGAAAGTTGAGCGTGAAAGAAAAGTGAAGACATGCAGCACATTGGTAGAGTCAGGATTCGAACTCCCGACACTGCGGCTGGAGCCCGGCATGTGTGTGCTGTGCCTTAACCACTCCACCACCGGGCAGCACTCATTCTTATTCTGTATACAGAGCCAGTCTGGTGCGAGTTGACTTAGATTTCCTATATAGATACAGAGAATGAATCTTTCCTAGTGTTGTAGATCGATGTACATAGGCTAGGACAGTGCAATTTAATAACATTTAATTATAATTCCGTCATTTCTAAACATCACGGATCAGCTTGGGTCTTTTTAATGACGAGATCTACAGCAAAAGCATGAGGTTTGAATGAGTTTAGAAGACATTTGTCGCGGTTATTAAAAGTCTGTATTGTGTAGGTTGAGGAAATTAATATTGAAAGCCTTTTATCTGTTATTAATTTAAAAAATGAAACTGAAATCAATGAATTTGAGGGAAATAAAGTCATTACGTTTTGTCATCACCGCCCCAATTATTCAGTTCATCATCCAAGTTTAGAAGGAAATGATGGTATCCCCAGCTCTTGCCTGAAGAAACCACCTGTACATGCTCACTGAAGAATACTATGCAAACCCCACACAGGCTAGGGACCCTCCTGCTGTGAGTTAAAGTGCGCTGACCACCTTGCCAGCATCCACCCCGCTCTAAAGGCTTATTGTAGCGCTGAGAATTCGACATAGAGCGCATTTTGTCCACGCCGCAGTTTCTCCTTCAGAGGAACGCTTTGTGGGCGTCTGGCTTTAAGGCACACTAAAATAGTCGGTTATTACATAATGCCATAATTCGCTCAAGGATTTGTGTAAAGATGATTCCTCGGGTCTTTACAGCGCTCACTTATAATGACCTCACCGCTTGACTTGGAAATGCTGCTTTATTCCTTTGTGGATGAAAGAAAGACGTTAAATGATGCCGTCACATGTGGTTATTAGAATTTAAAGTTGTGATAAGCACCAGAAAGAAAAAAACTTTGCAGCTACAACCATTTACACACTCAGATTTGAATATCTTTAACTTTTCTAACTAATCACTTTAATCTAATACTCAAATTACAAGACAAAGCTTGACCTAAGACCACATGGTAGAATTAAAGAAAGTCCAATTATTTTGGGTTGAGAATGTCATTGTATTGTATACATGCCTTTTTAAAGGTGCTGTATCTGATTTTTACGGTCTTAAAAGCATGACAATTGTTTGCTGCAGTACAAACTTTTGCTCAATCACTCGTGGTGGGCGATAATGATATTCTAACAATACATCAGGAATGTGCCTTTTACATGTTTTTAGTTGAAGTTCAAGTATGGGCCATAAAACTAACCACAAAAGTGCAGAAATATTACTTTATACTCTTGTTTGGACATTGCATGTTTCAGCCTGTACTTCTTTATAGTTTTAACTCCAGACTTGGTTAGCTCTATATTTACATTTGAGATAAAAAATCTTAATTATTCACTGCGATGAGCCCAGAGCATCATGGTAAAGCTACAACATCCATGCTAACAGCGCTATTATCAGACACAAGACGGCGCACAGCGGTCTCATTTTCACCCTAATCGCTGCGTTTACAATATAGCTGTACTGTGGAAAAACAGATTTGACTTTATCACATGGAAAAAATTGGGTCTGGCCACTTTAACTATGATTGTGTGTGTGTGTGTGTATGTGTGTGCACGGCGCCTTGTGTCTCCGCCCTTGCTCAGTCCCCTGCTCTCACAAACAGAGGAGGAAGTTTGAAGCGTGGAGAAGAGATTTTGACCAAAGCCGCGTAGAGCACGTTGCGCGGGCACAAGCCTGCATGAGATGGTGATCTGATGACATTAGTGCGGAGATATCACACAGATGTCGGACGTGGGCGCGGTGCCGTTTTACTGTTTCAGCGTGCAAAGTGAGGATTTAAATGAACGGTCACTTGACAGATCCACTGACTCTGGAAAGAGGAGTGAGGCAGCGTTGTGCTTGGTCTCTCCTTTTGTTCACTTTATACTTTGAACCATTGGTCCAATTTATTAGACTGTCAAAAACAATCAATGGTGTTACAGTTAATAAAATGGAACATAAAATGGCCCGCTATACAGATGATCTAGTACTTTTGACCAAACCAGATACCTCCATACTCTGTATAATGCCTTTCCATGATAATATTGGTCCAATGTCTGAATAAACCAAAAACTGAAATTCTGTGGTCCTGAGGGCCTCCTTTGAGCTCTAGAAAGCCCTTCCCATTTAAATCTCTTGAAAATTTGAGGGTAGTTCTCCGTAAGGATTTGTCAACAATTTTAGAGAAAATTACCCTTTTTTACCCTCCAAAAAGAAAGAAAAAGTATTGAGCTATTGATCTTTAGTGTCAAAAATTGAGTTTGAACTTTTAATGACTTCTGTGGTCCAAAAAACCCCAAAACAAAACATTGAATTGAGTGAAGTGGGCAAAGTTTTCTCAGTGCATGCAAGTCTTCTTTGTGCCTTCTTTTGCTTTGGCTAAACTTGTCAACACACAATCTGTAAGATGGGAAAATAAATTGTGTGTTTCAAGACAAATGGCAACTACTAGCAAATGTTTGAGGAAATATGCTTCAAAAGCTGTTCTGAAATGAGACAACCCTTTGTCTCTTGTTTTATTCTTTCAGTTGCATTATTATCACTTGCAAAATTGTAACAAATCCATAATCAAAAACCTGAAGGAGCATCCATGTCAGAAATGTCAGTTTGTTTTTTAAATACACACAATACATTTTCAGTGTCTTTTTAAACTGTTCTATTCCTGACCGTGGGTGTTGTTGTTGCAGTGCGCGGATGTCGCCCCGGGAAGATCGTTCAGATGACGGAGGCCGAGGTGCGGGGTCTGTGCATCAAGTCCAGGGAGATCTTCCTGAGCCAGCCCATCCTGCTGGAGCTGGAGGCCCCGCTCAAGATCTGCGGTCAGTAACGCGCCGCTTTACTCCTCCAACACCTTGGATCGATATCGAGCGTTAGTGCCGGACGTGCTTCTCCAAATGCTACAGTTGGCCTCTCCTCACACACACACAGTCTAAAAAGCTGGGCAGTGGATTGGTGTAACCGGGCTTTGCATCCGGCTGGTCTTCAGATGACATCATACTGTCACTGTGAAGTTCCAGACATTTGCTTGATACAGCAGTTTATTCAAGCTCTTTTGTAGGTCTTTTAATTGCTGCACTGATCTTCTTTTCTTTTTTTTCTTTTTTTAAGATATAAGTAAAGATTGGCAGTATAAAACGCCATGCTTAATAATATAGTTTAAGATATTTTCAAAGGCAATATATTGTCTGTCAAATATTGTAATAATTTAAGGTGCTGTACCTGCATTTTAGAACGATGCAGTGTATTCCTCACTTGGCTAATACATTCGGAGCATTGTAATTTTTGTTAGTGATGAGTGCCGGAGTGATGGAGTTTTACTGTCACGGCAACACTATTAATAACAACTAGCATGCTAACAACGTGCGTCCTTCTTCGCGGGGAATGAGATGTTCTGTAATTCGATGCAGTCCAGCACATTGCGGCCTCATTGTACAATGCCGGGGCAAGAGAGATTTTACTTTATTACATGAAAAAAAGTATTGCCGGTAAGTATTTTGTCTCGCGTAAATGATATGGTCATTTATACAGTTGTATCAGCCTGCCCTAGGGATGACATGATTATTAGGTTCTTCGATAATCGTGATTATTCAGGTCAGAATATAATTGTAAGAACCAAAAAATTATAGTTTTTAGAAGCAATTAAAAAAAATAAAAAAATGTATATAACGCACAAACTTTATTTTACCTGGCTGTTTTTGTCAAGTTTAACGTTATTTTGTCTTTCAGCGGGTTCATTTTTGTAAAGCCGCTCACAAACTTGAAAGATAGTAACACGTCAGACCGCGGGAAAGACAGAAAATTTTACATTTCACTTTTGTTTGGTCACAGTCTCAATAATCGTGAATAATCGTTAAATCGTGATGAACCGTTTTTTTCCCCCCTCACAATAATCGTAACGCTAAAATTCTACATTGTGACATCCTGACCCTGCCTTAGATTACACTGCTATTTTTGATCAACTTTTGTGCAGCTTTTATTGTGTGTGTTGAAGGTTGCGTTCACGTGACATCACAACATCCCATCAGCCAATAATCTTAAATACAGATCGTGGGAAGCTAAAAAAATATTGTTAAAATGCAGATTTTTTTGGTAGTACAATGAGATCTTGGTCATTTTCTAGTCAAAGTCCAAAGGGAAAAGTGGCTCTAGCCCACCGTCTGAGGTTATGGCATCATCAAATTCTAGATTGTGAATGCAACAACGTTAAATTTCTTCAAAACAAGTGAAAATGGCAACAAAAACCCAAAACGTAATGTAAATAAGTAGGCAACGTTGTGAAAAACATGCTTGGAGATTTTATAGACAATCCCACACATTTGACTGCAGTACTTTATACTTTAGTGTGTGGAGGTGATTATGGCCATAGCTCCCGCCCACAGCAGAGCCCACAGCCCGGCCCGCACGCAGAGCCGCCCTGCCTCGCTCTGTGCCAGCCTGCTGTCACCCCACACCACATAACTGAGGAGTCTAATGAAACTAACAGAGTAAAGAAGAACAAACTTGGCACCGCGTTTGAACTGCTCATTATAACTGTTAAGATCTCCACGATTCTTCTGGGGTAGAGGACAAATTATCAAAAATCTGAATTATATTGTGATTGTAAGTATTTAAATAACTATATTTTATTCTATTTATTTTTAAAAGCTGCAAATGAAGGTGTTAAAAAAAGGAAAATCCTAAGAACATATGTTGTAATTTTCGAAACTAGAGCATTCATTTCACACTTGTTTGATACCTTATACCTCATTTTATTCTCTCGTAAAACACATACTTTGAAGTACAACAGTACATACAACTACAGTAGGTGGCGGTAAATGCACCTTTTCAGTTGGCTGCTAACCGCCATTAAAAGTAACACAACAATTGTATTTATTTAGTTTAACTTTTGTCCCACCAGGAGAGTCCCTTTGAGATTAAAAGCCTCTTTTCCAAGTCAGTCCTGGTCAAGAAGCAGAAAAGGTTACACAGGTACAACTAACGACAGGGACATTCAAAAAAACATTTGCACATTATCGATGCCATCTCTAATGCTTTCAACTTGGTTTTAAAGGCATTTAAGGACACGAACTCAGTCCATTTCTTGTCTTCCTGCAACATGAGCCAAACAAAAGGACTTTCTTCCCCAGCTCTGACCTTCCTCTTAGCGGGTTAAATAATTTATTCAAGTTAAACCAGACTGTAAGAAAGTGCACAGCCTTTTATTAGCGCCCGCGAGAGGCGCTTCACTCTGCTGCGTCAGGGTTTGCTCTTGTTTACCTCCTCGTTTATTCACATGAAGTAACAGAACGAGCTGTGGTCTGTAGAGCGCGTTCAAGCGAGCATGTGGCGTGAAGGTGACTCAGCGCTTCACCTTTTAAAAAAAACAAACCCTGATGAAGAGTAAAGAGCTGCTCCTCACGGGCACAGACACACTCCCCACGCTTTAACACACAACATGCTCTTTAACATTCAATCACCAAACAGGAGTGCCAGATGGAGCACTTCCTTTTCATTTCAAAGTAATACTAAATGTGAAGTATTAGCCCGTGATTGCTGACCAAACGGCACCGCACACCTACCTCGTTTGTGTTTCGTGCGATCGGTTGTGGTTGGACGAGCTGTTGGCAGAAACTGGCAACCGCCGCTACATCAGCCTGCCCCAGGACAAGTCTGACTACACAAAAAGCTCAACATAATTGTTTGTCTCAAGGTAAACTGTATCTGCTCAAGTTGTCTCGTTAAACCGCTTGCTTTGGTCAGTCCTTGTGTATTACATTGTGTATCACAATTTGAGAATGGCTGTATAGGGAATATACTGTAGTAGTTAAATACGTGACATACTGGTGTGGGGCTGGGCGATCAATTTGAATACTTCATGTCTTCAATAATCAACCATGTGAACAAAGGCTAAACCGTGATATCACCTGCGCTGTGTCCAGCCGTGCGCACAGAGCGGACAACTTTAGCGCTGATGTTGCGACCTTTTGTCCCTTAATTAGAGCCTCGAGTTGCGTCCAGGCCTCAACGTAGTTTAATCTGCAAAAGCTGCGAGTTGTTCCGAGGACCGTGTGGACCCAGAGCTGCGGGACATTACAGGGCTTTCAGCTCCGCCTCGCCAATATGTCTGGGAAGAGTCAAGCCAACAGTCTAGCATCTTTACTACGTTACAAGAGCTGGAGTATGTGTTTTTTGAGTGAACTGCCTGTGATCAGTTTGCATCTCGGCTCTTCTAAGAAAAAAAGCCTTGCCTTGCGCCGCCCCGCCCCTCTCGTGTGCGTGAGCGAGATGGGGACACACAGCCGATATGAAACAAGTTTACTTCTGACTGAGCAGAGTTTATTGTGCAGATTGAAGTGGATTGAGAGAGGAGCCTATAGAGGATTATAGGAAAGACAGACTGTTGAAGTAGATAAAAATAATGCAAGCAAATGTTAAATTGAATCGAAGGCGAAGGAAAAAGCTTGTAGCCTACTAATCCACTACAATAAGATAGAAAAGACTGTAAACCCCTAATAATCCAGACTTCATAGCCTAATAACAGTAATCGTCCAAAGTGTGGTCATATTACCCAGCCCTAGACTGGTGTGAGGGGGGCTGATTTATTTTCATTTTTAGGGCCCCTCAACCACCACTCACAGAGTCACACAAAAACGTACAAAAGGTGGGTAGAAGTTAGTGGCCGACTGAAATGGGGGTTTCCTTGGCCGATGCCTCAAAATCTGGGTGGCCGATGGCGGTCATTTTCAAGGGCAATTTCAAAGGACCATTTTCTTACTTGAAAAAATAAAAAACATAACAGTGATCGAATAGAACAACCAACATTAAATACATGGCGCTATGGCATCATCAACCCTCCCTGCTTCTATTAAAAAACGGCATCGCTGAAATGTAACGTGTTAGGTCTTGATCCAGTATGACAAAAAACCTTGAACGCACTAAACTGGTGACAACATGGGCCTAATGCATTTTAACACATGAATTCAGATTAAATAAATCAAATGAATGAGGACAAAATTAAGGCCGATTTTATTTTAAAACTTAAATACATGTAGGGTTCTAAAATGTCACATGGCCACTTAACAAATAATAACATATAAATGGCAATCCGCTTGCAGTAAGAAGAGGCGGGGCTTATCAGTTCAGCAGTTTTGAACAGGAAGTCAATGTATCTGTTTTTAAGCCGTTTTAGATCAGTATTGCAGTTTACAACGAACAACATGTACAATTATGATCTGCTTTATGCTGCAGTTCAATACTAAGAACCTGGAAAAAAGCATAATATGTCTCCTTTAAGGCGCAGACTCTAAACACTGCCCACCCACAACAATAGTAGTGGTAGTACTTTAGCTCTGTCCTGAAGTCACTCTTTAGTTTTGGTCCACGAGCTGCTCTCGTGTCTCCACTTTCCTTTAGCCCCGATTACGTCCCTTTCTCAGTCTGGCAATGGCAGACTTTTCTGGCATGATCGCACACCGTAACGCGAAAACAACACCACACCTTCAATAATTCACCACATCAGATCGCGTCGCGCACCCACGTGCCGGCTAACGTCACCGCTCTCTCCACCGCCTCCTCGCTGACCCATTTCAGCTGTGTTTTTTTTTAGAGGACACACACTAGGTAAGGGTCACGTTCTAGATCTGATCGTGCCGAAATATCAGGGGATGGGATTACTCTTGCCAAAATGATCTTGTGGCTAAAAGAGGACGATGATAACCGACTATAATTGCGTCATCACTTGGCATCGTTGTCAATCAGATTTCAGCTGCGTCACTATTTCAATCCGTGCATAAATGTAACCCTAGTCTATATTTCTGAATGCAGTTGCACTAAAGCGGGTTTGTCGACCGCAGACACGCCAGAGAAGTTAAATCTGAGAATAGCTGCGTGCAGTTGCCTCCTGGCCTCCGTAATCTTATGTTTCCAGGCTGCAGTTCCAACGATGGGTGTTAGCACGCCACTCCCCCTGCCAACAAACACACAAACAAGACACTGGGGCCTCAAGTGGTCTTTCATCAGAACGGAATAATAATAATAATACGTAGCAGAAATGATAAATGATGATGTAGAAAGGACCAACTTCAATGCTACTGGTTACGGTTTTGAATCTTCTTTTTTTTTCTTTCCTTTTTTTTTTTGTACAAACATTTGGGCTTGGATGATGTCACTTGTTTTTAAGATAAGATAAACTTTATTGTGCCCAGGGGGAAAGTTGTCTTGGGCTCTCCGACCGCAGCTGCAAACACAGGACAAACACACACATACAGTCAGCCAAAGACAACAGCCGGAGCCACAAAATATAAAAAGCAAGACATTTTAAGTGTCCCTTTTGCTCAGAGTCCAGTCTATGCACCGCACAGTTGTAAAATTGCTGCTGTAAAAAAGTTTTAGCGTTGCATGGAATTTGAACAATGATCCAAACCATTTAAAGCACTGCAAGAGATAAAAAAAATACCACAAAACCACACAGGGACTAGAAACGCCTGGGTGTGGGCAATATATCGACATTTAGATCATATTGTAAACGTTGTTTGTCGTTTACAGTCCAAAATGCTACAAAAAGAGCTCCATAATAAAAAAGTGATGTTGTAGACTTTGAAATAAGCGTGCATGGTGATATTTCTGCACTTTTGTGATTTAATTGTACACACTTTTCACATCTTTCCGACAATTAAACGTTTAAAGACACGTTTAACACATTTCTGTTGGATTGACATAACATGGTCTGAATATTTAGTTCTTCAGTAAACACTATTGGCCTAAATAAGCTCGTTTGTGAACGCGGTCGAGGCTGTAAAAGGAAGTAGCTCTCAGTCAGAAGCTGAAGTGGCGTGAAGAGCCTCGCTGATGTCTGGAAGCCAGGCCTGACCTTATGTTCCCCGGAGGAGGCTGCAAATGAAACCCACAGGTGTATTTTAGAGTTAACCTACATCTGGTCCTCCTCCTCCTCCGCAGCTCATTTGCCTGGGCTCGTGACTTTGCGCTCAAGTGTCGAAGCGCTTTCATTTGGCCAATCAGCTTTTGATTGTCAGACACTTAACAAGTACGTAGTAGTGCTGGAAAAGATGCTGCAAAATGTTCCACAAAATGTTCCACAAAATGATAGAAGTTATGCAGAAGACATCACAACATTCAGTGAGTGTCAATGGTGAGTAATGAAATGTTCTTCTGTTAAAGCTCAAAACACATCTAAAATGTGTGAGCTGTTACAGTTGAACAGCAAACATTAACATAACAACAAACAACAAATAACATAACAACAAATATTAAAGGCTACAATGGTGCTAAATATTTAGTTTGTACCTGAAAAGCTAGTAAACAGCAGCAGAAAACCAGATAAAGGCTTTTGGATCACACACACACACACACAGTTGAGCTTTCTCTCCTTAAATAAAATGTGTTGAGGAAATTATTATGAAGCGAGTTGAAGTGTCCTTTATCCCCTTCTGCCGTTAGCAAACAAGCTCCGCTAAGCTCTGCACAGTCGGAACAACAACAGAGAAACTACTTTCAAGCAAAAGTGCCATAAACAGATTTTTCCACTAGGATTGTATTTATTTAGACTGAACTTGCTTTATAATTTGGTGTTAGGGTATAGCTGTAGGGAAATATTGCAGTCATATATTTATTGCAATGTTAAAGCTTCATTTGATAAAATCCCCCAGCTAATGTCCTGCCCAGGCCCCATTACCCATGATCCCTTTCCCTGCGTCAGTGCAGCCAACATGAAGAAATGGCTGTTTGAACGCTTGTCCCTTTCTGTCCACAGGAGACATCCACGGCCAGTACACAGACCTGCTGCGGCTCTTTGAGTACGGCGGCTTCCCTCCCGAGGCCAACTACCTGTTCCTGGGGGACTATGTGGATCGGGGGAAGCAGTCCCTGGAGACCATCTGCCTGCTGCTGGCCTACAAGATCAAGTACCCCGAGAACTTCTTCCTCCTGAGGGGCAACCACGAGTGCGCCTCCATCAACCGCATCTACGGCTTCTACGACGAGTGTGAGTGTCTCAAAGAAATCTAATACAGGGCTCGAAAAATGCACCTCAAAATGAAGACAAATATTTGGTAGTACACGTGCGACAGACCAGACGAAGTAAATCGCTTAAATCAGTGAGAGTACTACAGTTTACATAACTTTTGTTACTCGGTAACAGCAGCGCAGCAGTGCTAAGGCCGCTAAGTGGTTCTGGCAAATCTTTACTTGTGCATGCTTAGCAACATCTTGTGATTGAAAAAAGGATCCAGCAGCTGAACAGTGCACGACCAGGAGGTATGACATGCCCATGGAGGACGGAGTGTGGCCGTGCTCAGAGTTCTAAACACGAGGTAAATATGGCTCCAATTCAGCTCAGAGCGCTCACACAGCAAGGATTTAGGAAAACATCGTCAAACTCATGTTTGAAGTATCTTTTCTACAGTTTTTTAGCAGAGAGAAATAACTGTTCCCTTTTATTAAGATAGAGATAGAAGAGGAGGCGTAGAGAAGATGAGCTGCAGTGAGAGGAGCACGAGGGAGGGACACGCTGGATACTTTCATGGTCGTCAAATCAGGTTTCTTTTTTTATGTACAAAAAATCGATCTTGCAGTTGTATCCGTGATAAGTCTGGGGGTGTCGTATGTGGTGATGCAGTGAGACGAGGTGTTGTGCTACAGTCCGAAATGATCAAAAGGTGACGAATCAGATGGTTTTCACTGGAATCAGAATCCGAATGCCTTTATTGTCATTGCACAAGCTGCACAGTGACATTTTAAAAGCCGCACCACGCGGGTTCTCAGCTAAATCGCACCTCAGTCACATCAGAAGGACACTACTACACAAAGTAACACCATCCACAGATTCAAAATGATATGACTCTGGTTTCTTTCAATTTTGACATGCGCTCCTGATTTATGTTTGTTCTCCTCACTGCAGACATTTGGGAGCGCGTGTGCACCCAGGTCAAAAAGTACATTATGCAACATGTATTTATCATATCCATAGGTTTCAGCTTTCTTTTGCCCATACAAAAGTACTATCATAATCTAAGATAAATACAATAGTCACTCCTGTTTGCCTTAATCTTAATTTAATACGAAATGTATTTTGTTCAACATGGTTTGTGTTGCCATACTTTATTTATTCAAACATCTTACAATTGGTCTTTTTACAACTGGATTTTGAGTGTTATTAGAAGCTATTGGAAGTAGGAGTCGTGACGATCTTCTCAACACATGGGACCCCAGCAGCAGGCCCGCCTCCTCCTCTCTGCTCCTCATAAAACAACACACTCCTCTCCTTTACCACTAAACCAATCATGCGCGTTAAACGTGTGGTTTTCTGCAGAAAACTTGGAAGGTAATGTCTTAAAATGTTTGCATTTTTGCGATGAGAAGCTCCGCGTGTGAATCGTAAGTGCCTTTGATTACTGACAGACAAAAGTAGTTATGTTTTAGTCATTCCTTGGTCAATTTACGTCAGATCAAAAGGGACTGAAAAATAAAACCCTCCTCTGTCTGCGACGAGAATCCCAACACACAAGTCGGATCAAACCACCTTCTCGAGAACCGTCCCATCCCTAATTGGACCAGAACTTAACCATGCATTGAAAATGGACAAATGGTAAATGTTCTGATTTCATATACACATGCTTACTGACTGTATTGTGTTTTTTGTTTTTGTTTTTTTTCTTCAGGTAAGCGCCGATTCAACATCAAACTGTGGAAGACCTTCACGGACTGCTTCAACTGCCTGCCCATCGCTGCCATCATCGACGAGAAGATCTTCTGCTGCCACGGAGGCAAGCAGCACTTTTACTCACCATATACTACGTCCCTTTACTGTGAGCGTAAAACTAACTCGATGTACTCTTTAATGTGCCCGTAGGGTTGTCACCTGATTTGCAGTCCATGGAGCAGATTCGCAGGATCATGAGGCCCACAGATGTACCAGACACAGGTACTTCTGCTCAGATGAATATTCTCATGTAGGATCACTTGATTTATGAAACTTCATCGCATTTGAGGAGGCTGCAAAGCGGTAATGATGGGATTTAAAATGTAACTAGTCAAATAATGTCTAAAAAAACATGGGAGAAAATTTGTTGTGCTTATAATGAATGATAAAACTTCTCTAGAGCTTTTAAAAGTCTGTAACTTTGTCATTTCTGGGTCTTTTGCCTCAGAATAAACAGTGTGTTCTGTTCGAATCCAGCAGCAGAAAGCTTCTGTCCACGAGCTCATGTTTTGTTTCTGAAGGGACGGCGGCGTTAACTCTTTCACTACCAAGGCGTAACGTAGCACTCTGATAGCACTGATGGTCTTGGACTGAAACCGATATTACTCAATGACGTGAATATGGGCCAATACCGATGCTGGGCCGATATATCGGTGCACTGCTAAATGGTACAATTGTAATGTATAAGGCTATGTGACTTTAATGACACACATTATGCTAAATGTACTTTTTCGAGCATGTTCTCACAAAACGTACCTGGAGTTGTATTTGGCTTGATTCATTAATCCTGTTCACGAGGTCCTCTCCACGCTCCATAAATCCTCACCAGATTGTTCTGAGCTTTTCTGCCGTCTAATCCCGGTCAAACTAGCTTTTGTATTATTTATTTCCCCATAATAATTCCCTCTGCTGCCTGTAGATGGCATGCTAGTACCAATTCTGATGAAGAAATGCTTAGCTGATAAAAAGTAAAGATGATGCCAACGCAATAGTGCTCAAGAGATGTTTAAATGCCAATAATGCAGAACATGTCTTTTCTCTATATAGGTCTTTATATTAAGGAAATTAGCTATTTTTATTTAAGGAAATTGTTAAATGTAATTTGCTTTTTAAAACACTGAGGGATAGCTAATATATAACATAAATGACTCAAGGCACACAGTGTTTCACAAATACGACCACGTGTCTTGGAACAAACACTAACTTCTAATCAAATTGTCAGTTACATAGATTTGAAAGAATAAAATCAAATGACAGTCTACTCATACAATACTGACTTCTTAAAAGCGATTAAACTAGGTCTGGGCTTTATACATTCACCAGAGAAATACTAGTTTGGTTGTTAGGACTGTAATAAAAAGGACTGTTGAATCAGTTTATGCCCTTGTAAATGCCTTTATGGGCTCACTTAAATCTTGTGACTCTCAAACTTTGAGAGCCAGGACGAAAACAAATCCTGGGATAAATCAAAATGAAATTGGACTAAATTAGGGCAGAAACCAAACTTTTCATTTTCAGATTTATTTATTTTTACTTATTTTACCTCCGTTTCCTAGTCATCTGTTGTTTTCTTTCTTTCTTTTTCTTGCTTATTCGTTTAGACAGGAATGGACCAGGCATTTTCCTGATTTGCTAATGTGCCTGTCAATAACGCCCATTGGAATTTACACTAGAACTGCAACAGACGATTATTTTAGTAGCCGACTACTTCGTGCTTATTTTTTCCAGTAGTCTTCTAAACAATTATTTCTATTGTACTTAGACACTTCTGAAATAAACGTTTACCAAATACAGGTTGAATTACAGTGACTTGATGCTTCTAGATGGAGAATATTTATGGTTAAATGTAATGTTGATTATTTTTGACATTTTGATTTAATAATGCCAGTTGCCTCGTCATGATTAGTCCATCCAGCCTGCTAAACTAATACAAAAATCCTCTGCATGTCAGACGATGCTTGTAGAGGTCTAAAGTAACAGGGGGTCGCAGCTTTTATAGAGAATGTGACCCTAGGAAGAAACGACCTTAAGCGATTCAATTCCGATCTTTGAAAATTGTGATTGAACGTTCCCCAGGCCTGCTGTGCGACCTGCTGTGGTCCGACCCGGATAAGGATGTTCAGGGCTGGGGAGAGAACGACCGCGGAGTCTCCTTCACCTTCGGGGCAGATGTGGTCAGCAAGTTCTTGAACCGCCACGACCTGGACCTCATCTGCAGAGCGCACCAGGTGAGCTCCCCGGGGGGCGGGGATGGAACGGGGCAGCGCATTGGGATAATTGGAGGTTAAAGATGGCTTGAATGAAGAACAGCGATTTGGTGGTGTTGACAAGTTTAGATTTATTTACTCAAAGCCCCATGAAATCATTTTTTTTATTTTGGATGTTTTTATGATGGAAATAGTCTGGAAATGTTCTTCCATAATATTCCACAGTATGGCAGAAAGTTACTGTTCCTTTTAAGTCTTGAATTGATGTCTTTCAAGATACTTTTCTATTATTATTATTATTATTATTATTTTCATCATTATCATTATCATTATCATTATACCCCATAGGTTGTACCTGATTTTTTTTAACGTCTTTAAAACAAAAGAACAGAATTAGTTCATTTTAAACTCTTTGCAGCGGTCCACATGTATCGCTCTCTTTCCTAATGCCTTCTCTGCCTCCTAAATATTCACAGTGATGAGTTTATAAGCGCTTCCACTGTAACGCTAACCGCTAGCATGCTAAGGGTGCACTTCCTGCTATATAAGAGAATAAAACACTCTGTAATTGGGTGCAAACACTACAGTCTCGCCTGAATAGATGCTTTTACAATATATCTGTACTGGAACTAAACAGATTTGACTCTATTACGTGAAAGAAATTGCGTACAGCCTCTTTAACTTCTTCTTTCCCATTGGCAAATCATCTGACTGAAAAAACCAAAAAGTATTTAAATCAATCAGAAAATATAGCCAAGTGGCAGAGTGATCAGCTGCTGTTCCGAGGACATGTGAGGCCTTTTTGTGTGAGGCTCACTGCAATGACAAATATGTACCAATGACGTAATGTTTTTTCTACAACAGCAGGTGGCGCCGGTGACTTAACTATGTGGAAAAGACTTGCTAGTTAAAAAAAACCACTGAGCTATAGTCCCTAACCCTTCATGGTGTCACAGAAAGGACAGGATTATGACAGCCTTTGGCCAAAAAAGGAGGCATTTATGTTTATTTACACCAGGCTAACATAAAGCTAAGCTAACTGCCATGCATTATCGTCACAGATGAGACACATGTTGAAAATAAACCAGTTTGGAGCAATGTAGTTGCCGTAGGTGCCGAGCAGAAACGAGCTCTGTGTGAAACTAGCGCCACACGTGGTTCTGAGCGCTCCAAATGCCACAGATTGAATTAAAGATTTAAATTAAAGATTTAAATGAAATGACTCATGAAGGCAATAAAATGATAATAGACGTGTTTTTTGGAATCTCAATTTACTCGATTAATTATTTCAGCTGTAGTTTGATGTTGAGGTAAATGCAATATGGGGCTGAGGGCGGGGCTGAGGGCGGGGCTGAGGGGGGCGGGGCGGGCTGAGGGCGGGGCTGAGGCGGCTGAGGGCGAGGGCGGGGGCTGAGGGCGGGGCTGAGGGCAAGGAACAGGACAAGGAACAAGTATTTGAACTGTAGTCTGTGTAGTCCAGAGAACAATTCTGATTATCAAAATACTTGTAATATATTTAAAAATAAATAAATAAAATGAATACAAGCCAATATGGCATAAACCTGACTTCTATTTAAAATTGCAGAATTGTTCTCTAGCAGTTTAGCGCTTCCACATTTCTGAGCTGTAGTTTAACTTGGCCTTTTTCACATGATGGTTAGTGGCACTCCAAAGCTGCACAGCTCACTAGAGCGTAACAAGCTTAACCATGGCTACAGCGCTGCACTATATTCTGGGCTCCTATCGACCGAGCTGGAGGAGGTGTGACAGCACAGCTCTGGAGCTGGCTCATGATTAGTTTTTTAGCTTGTATTGATTTCTCCGGGCAGTGGAATAACGCTGTGCTTCCAACAGGTTGTGGAGGATGGATACGAGTTCTTTGCCAAACGCCAGCTGGTCACCCTGTTCTCCGCGCCCAACTACTGCGGAGAGTTCGACAACGCAGGCGGCATGATGAGCGTGGACGAGTCACTCATGTGCTCCTTCCAGGTGATGAGCTCAAGCAGTGAGGGGTCTTTTAGGTTTCAAGCCTGTATCTGAGCAGCCCGTTTCAATTTAAATTCAGTGTTAATTTTGGCAAAAAACAAATTATTGGGTCAATATTTTTTTTTAGTTTCAGTGTGGTTTTGGTTGATAATGTCACGTTAATTAGTCATTTTAGTCAACCAGCAAACAGTTCACAAATTAGGAACTTGCTTTGGAGTTAATGTGCAACATAATAACAATAATAATGATGATGATAATAATAATAATAATAATAATAATAATACAATTGATTGATTAATTGATTAATAATTTTAATAATACAATTAATAATAATAGCAAAAAATATATATACAACAAGCTCAGATTGTACAAAAAACGGTATTATCTACTTTCATTATTTTTAAGTGAGGCATTATTTTCATGGGGCCAATGCATGAGGTTCTCTGACGTTGAGTGTATTTCTTGCTCTGGTTTGAGGCTCTGGAACTTGGACCTCGTCTCCACTTGTCCCTTTTATTCATTTATGTTTAGCTTTTCTTATTTGACCAAAATATGAGTACTTTAGTTGACAAAAAATATCTTTTAGTCATAGTTTTACGCATTGCATTTAATTGTGTCAAAAATATGACATTTACAAAAACGGATGAAAATATTTGCGTCGAGGAACTGTACAACCAAATGTTAAATCGTACCTGAGCTGTACATATCATAAGGCTGATATTAACTATTTTCCAAAAAGACATTTGGTCATTTCAAGTTTGTGGCGCGGTGGCTAAAGCTAGAGAAAACGTAAAACTTCTTCCGCTTTATGGTCTCTTTGCTGTATATAATATGACACATTTCTGCTTATTCAGACATGATTTGTTTCACATTTTAGTATTTCACTTTCAAATGTTTCTTTTGGCGCCGCACTACTAAAGATTTCAAACTCAATTTCAATACTGAGAAATGGGCTTGATTCTCAATACCAATTTCAATACCACAATATTTAAACTGTGTTCTTTTTTTAGCTCAAGGTTTCAGACATTAAATAATAGTACTTATGGACCTATACTAGTTCTGATCAAAGTGTACGGAAACTGTTCAGGAAAAGTCACATTTTGTCCCGTTTTTGTTGTCGTTTTTTTTAATCGACACTTGCTCAAATAAGTGTCTAGTTTTGGTATCGTTTGGGACCTGACCTTCGATACTTTTGCGGCGTATGTGGTGAGCTTTGAACACGGCTCCGGTTACTGACCCCTGCCCTCCTCCCCGTCCGTCTCCTCAGATCCTAAAGCCGTCGGAGAAGAAGGCCAAGTACCAGTACGGTGGGGTGAACTCTGGCCGGCCGGTGACACCCCCGCGCACCGCCCAGGCCCCCAAGAAGAGGTGAATCCCCAGCCTCTTCCGCTCCTCCTCCTCCCCTCACCCCTCACCCCCCTGCATCACCCAGGTACAGGGGGCGTGTCTAACCCCGGCTCCACTGACAGCTCTTTTCTTAATGTGTCCGTGTACATACATTCGCCGTGTATTCATTCTCTTGCCTGTTAACGTCGGTATTTTTGATATTATTAACCATTCTTACAGTGGTGGACTTTTGAATTTTGAGGTTCTGTGTTGTATAATAATATTAAAGACATGTCTTCTCTTCTTTTGAGAGGAAGTCAGAATGTGTTTTTGTTTTTTCTGAAAGTTCCAATAGGTATGATATTGTTTTTGCCTTGATCGCTCTGAACTATAGAGACGCCTCCCGATGTATTTAACGGACTGAGATTCCTGTGCAATGTTAAATCCGTGCAGAAAAACACATGTATTTTTTTAGGTTTTAACCCTTTGCATGTGCACGTGTTGTTGTGCACTAACCATGTTTTTTATTATGTTGGGCTGAAGGCATCGGAAGGGTTCATTGGGTTAGGATTGTGAAAAGACGAGCGCGAATGAAATGTGTATTCAAATGTGATCAGAATAAAGACTTATATTACAAATGTTATTTGTGAAAAAAAAATAGAATTAAAAAAAGAACGAAATTCTACAAATTTACAGTTTTTACAAGTGATTTATTTTCTTTTTGTAGCAGCACTGGAAATTATCTGCAAGTGAGGTGGTGTTTCCAGTTATTTGGGTCTTATTGCAAATGCCTTTTGTCTTTTCATTTGAAATTGGAAAAAGTGCTCAAAGGCGGGTCAATTGGCTGTTATATGACGTGTTGCTGTCGTCCTCGGGTCAGACCTCGGCCCTCAAAATTACCTTTTCTGGGACTTTCTGTATTCCAAAATGCGGTTCCAATGAAGTAAATTTATTGACCCTGACGTTATTATATTAACAGCTTGTAAAATGTTCTCCTCGTGTCAAGTAGATCTGTTTACGCCGGGTTTCTTATCCTACACTTTCAACATGCACACGCTGATCCTCCAGCGAAGTACTCCTGACCTTGAACCTGGATCTAGAGAAGCAACATGTTCCTAAACGTTGACCGTAGTCTAAATTTGAGAAGAAATCGTTCATGAAGTCATAGGCCACAAATGCCACCTCACTTGAAGATGACAACGCGCTTACCAGAGTTGCAAAGTAAAAAATTCTACAACAATTTTTTTTTTCTTCACAATTTCTTTACACTTATTAATTTTGCTAATGGAATTGAGGTATATTTATGAACAAAAGACTCTATATTATAGATACAAAAATGTGTTTAAAAGCTGCATATCTTGACTGAGTAGAATCTGACTTATAGCGCCCCCTGGTGTTGAAGTAATTTACAACAAAGATTTTATCCAAATAAATGGAAGTTTACAGGTCAGTTTTTGTGTAGGATGTTAAAGGTTCAATAGCATTTAACGGTACACTATCACAAACTGCTGATCTTTTGAGAAACTGTTGCCTCTTTTTAGTTTTTTTTTAATACACTTATCCATCTTTGGTTTGATTGCTCTTGGAGGTAAACACTTGGTTGTATTTTTGTTTTCTTTTCTCAGTGTTTACCTCTTATTTACATAATTTATTTCCTAAACTTAAGAATAAATGTATTACAATGAGGTGTTACCAAAAGCTGTTTTGCAATTTGTACAAGTTTGTTTGAAAGTCTATACAGTTAAATAAAATTGATGGAAACCAGTATTGTGGCAGGTTTACTTTTTATTTTATTTACTTTGGCATAGAATTGTAGTGGGCACAGTTACTTTTACTATACTAACTTCAATTTTGACTTGAATTCGATTTTTTTTTTCTATTTACTTCAAATTGACTTGGTGAAATTGATATAAAAGTTAAAGGTGAGTAAAGTTTTGATTTTATCGGTCTCCAGATAAATCTAATATAGCTGTTCCTGTTAACATTTGTATTGTTTATTAATTCTGAGTAACACACTTTTTAAAACCCTAAGAGAACAGGCTATTACACACTTTTCTTCTATCCTTTCAAAAAGAATAATTCTATTTGTTTTCAAACAGTTTACCTTTTCAGAATACATTCAGAAAATCCCCTCTAGGGCTACTTTCACAACCTGTTTCGTCTTATATTACAGTTCAGTTCAGTTGGTGAGGCAGGTAAACCCTTCTCCTGGAAACAACAAAACAAGATTGTCCAAAAAATTAGGCAAAGTTTGAATTTTTATGGCATTTTGAGTAATATCAGTAATACCTACAAAGTGTGTTTTCCGTAATCCCCCAGTGTTTACATATTGGATACAAGAAAATACAAAATAAAGCAAAACATTAAAACCTGGCTTTATCATTTTCAGATTAGATGAGATTTAGTTTATATATATATATATAATTTTTTCAAATGTGCTTAAATTTTTGTGAGCAAACTACAGGAGAAGTTTCAGATTGATATCTCTATTTAAAATGTTTTTCTTCACCTGCAATGTCTCGATTTATAATTTCTAATACATTTTACATTTTTTACCTACAATTTCCAAATTTCTTTTAGTTTTTACAAGTTTGTTCATTGAAGTACATAAAACTGATTCGCAATTTGCATCCCTAGTCTCTCACTAATTTTATAAATGTCAAACCGGGTATTATAATCATCAATAATCATCATCATCAATAATAAATCCGTGCACAGATCTTGACCCTGCTGCAGCTTTAATGGTCTTTTTTGGGCTGGCGGTTGAATGCGTGACTCTCAGCCCTGGAGAAGAGCGCCTGGAGCGGCTCCGAGTACACCCACATCAGCACGGCCAGCAAGAAGCAGGGGACCCCCATGTGCAGGTACGACAGGGCCCAAGCAAACGCCAGCCACAGCGCCACCCGCAGGAAAAGGACTGTGTAGTAGATCGCCTTTTTCTTCCAGGTTTCCTTCTGGCTCTGGACCTGAAGAGGTTAAAGTCACATGTTAGTTCTAATTATTGTTTTAAGGTTAAAAATGCTGGCAAACTTCCCAAAAAATAAAAAACAGCTCTTGCATTAGCTAATCTGGATTTTTGTTTATTAGATCAATTCAGAATATGATTGTACTTCATTTTAATCAAACTAAATCACAATTATGTTTGATTGTTGAACATTTTGATATAAGATGCCATTTAACATCATAAAGATAATTCGGGTAATATTTCAGTTGATAAACTCGGTACAGTTTATCTTTACCATATTTTACAAAACTTTTGAGGTGAATGAAAACAAATATTTGTAAGAATTTCTGAACAATTTCTGACTTGATTTTCTAAAAAAGATATACATGGGTTTAAGAATGATGAGAAATTGGAACTGTTGCCATAGCGATGAACTATTTCAAACTGAAAATGATACCTTTTTGAATGGGAAAAAGAAACCCATGAACAGGCACCAATTTAACATGAAGCTATTTCTGATAACGTCCACAAACAATGATTTTAGCATATTCATGTGTATATTTACCATATTTGACGAAACAAACACTGATTTAAACATGCACTAGATGAAAAGACCTGCTAAAACTATCTAGAATGTGTCACTATAATGGATAAAAGTGTACATTTACTTGACCACACGTCGTCGTCCTTTTCCTTCGTGCCACTAACTCCATCGTCTAAAAAGAAAAAGTCTCCAAGATGTCAGCACTTTTTACAGCCGTTAATCTGTGCAGTTTTGTGTTTCTTTGTGCGTGGTGGAATGCGGTGAAAACAAATAACGGTGTAGAATGTTCCGGTTTGAAAAATACAGTAATCAATCAAAATATTATCTTTTGAATTGAGGAATTTCCTCGTACAGTCATTCAAATCAGGAGGGAAGCATTTGCCTAAACCAGTGCTTCTCAAGCGTTTTCTGGCGTGTCCCCTTGGGAGATAAATAAAAATAAAATAAAAGTATTCATGCCCCCCACTATGAGGGGTCAAAGTAACAAAAATTAAAATGAACAATAATTGAGATAAAACCTAAATCATTGGAAGTAAATGTGTTGATAATGTTGTGAATCGTTCGACCTGGTTAATTTTGATATCCCAATCACGTAATTGTCATCAAATTTCATATTTTTGATCATTTAATAGTACATTTTCATCATTCAACTTCAACATCCGAGCTTTCGCGTGTTCACCTGGTGATTACTTCCGCTAAATCGAAATACGGCAGTGGCGTAAATACGACGTCTTCCTTTTGTAGTCCAAAAGTCCGAGCGAGTTCACGGCAGCGCGTCTGGGCTTTAGTAAACGCAACTTTATGGAAAAATTTGAAGCCGACTCTGGTTGGTAAGTGTCCGAACTATAATTTGACGCATTCCAGTAATTTTAAGTAACTGTTGCGTTTAGGCTTTGGGCTAATGGCTAATGCTAGCCTCCGTTTTATTGTTATAAATAATAAATAAAAAGTAAATGACAATCTTTTGTGTAAAATACAGTTTCTCGTGGATGTATCGATTAACAGGCCTGTAAGTCCATGTCGTGGTATTTCTTTCACGTGATTGTGAAAATGAATGTTAATGAATATAGTCTACAACGACGTAAGACTGTAAACAGTGACTCTGTAATGTCTCTAAAAACAGTCTGTGTTTCTGCAGATAAGTGGGCTGTTCTTAGCCTTGTTGACATTGTGCTGGTTGGTGGTCTTCCATGAGACGTTTGTATCCATGCAGTCAGGCTCACCTTCATCATGAGCTCCACAGCCCTGTGAGACCAGTTCACTGTCAAGAACACAGCTCCACCTCCTCAACAGGACATTAACTAAGCCAAAGTGTGACTTTTAAGAGTTCTTCATTCTTGGTACAGTATGTTGATATAGAGTGAATAGGAGGTATTAGTTATTATTATTAATGCTGGAAAAGCAGAATGTTATTATACATTCACATATGAGTCACATTATGTCTTAACTGTCTTTCTGTTTCAGTACATCAGTACATTCAGACACGCCCTCAGGTATTTAGACCATAATTATAATTTGATAGTATGGCTATAGCAAGTGTCTTTATGAAACATCTTGTTTTACTATTTGATGGCATCTGAGCAATTTAATTGCATTACATTTCAGAGCTGCTGGTTAGAAGAAGAAAAAAAGTATAATAAATACAACAAACCAAAACACTAACTAAAAAGTATGATTAAAAGTTAGCCCTCAGCTTTGGTGCAGTTTTTTTCTCCCTACATGCCATTTTTTTTCATTTTTTTTTTCTCAAATTTTATGGATAACATATTATTTGTACAATACTGTGTGTGTCTACGAGCCCTCCTCGGTCAAAAGGAACAGACAAACTCCAGGTCACACTTCTGAACATTTATTGAAGGGAGCAGATATTGAGGATATTTGAGGAGGTCTATTTACATATGGGAGTGTGTCATGTTTATTCCTGTGGATCAAGGCATTTGAAGTTTAACCATGACTCACAGCTGTCTGATCTGGCCGTGCTGGGTAGATGAGCAACCACTTCAGGGATGTTACTCGCCCATTGGCGTATTTCAAATCCGCCTTGGAGGAGAAGCTCTCTCATTTTGTCAAAAAGAGCCTTGGCTTCTTGTGGATCGGAAAGTGACTGCAAACAGTTGTCCACATAAAAAGCTGTGTGCACCGAGTCATAATTGTCATGGTGGGTGTCTTTGTACTCCCTCACATGGTGCTGTAGTGCAAAGGTAGCACAGCACAGGCTACACTTAGTCCCAAATGGCAGGACTCTCCACTCATACATGTCTGGGGGCCGCTCTGTTTCACCATCTCGCCACAGGAACCGTTGGAGGGGGCGGTCCTCTGGAAGCAGCCGGACCTGGTGAAACATGGCTTTCATGTCTCCGCTAACAGCCACAGGAAACTGCCGGAAGCGGAGTAGCACGCCGAGCAGCGTGGTGCCCAGTGGAGGTCCTGGCAGGAGGTAATGGTGTACTATGTGGTCTGGTACATACCAGGATTCAGAGTTGTGTATCTCTTCTGGACTCAGCTTAACAACATAGCCTGTGTCTACTAAACTCTTGATCTTTGTTGTACGTGAGCGCTACATCAGGATTCCTAGCTAGCTTACGTTCTGTGGATCTCAGGAGGCCTTAGACTACTTCAGGAGAGACTTGGAGCTGTGAAAGATCTTTCTTCCTGGGCAGAGGAGTGGCATATCTCTACAGGAACTCAAATGGTCTTGGTCTCTAACATAGCTATGGCTTCTCCTTCCTCTTTAGAGCGTGTAACCTCCTTCTCTGGTCTGTAGAGGGGAACGTCTAGTTGCCACAGACACTGTACATTCTGCTGTAGGGCTTCTGCAGGAGAAAGGTATAATATGTTCAGGCAGTGCACCTCCCGCTTCTGTGAAGGCAGACTGCTGTTTGGTCCATCCGAGCTTGGTGCAGATGGCCACGGGCCCATGGGCTGGCCCACGCAGGACTGGACGGACGGGAGTGATGAGGTGAGCATTGTCAGAGCCGATTAACACCAAAGGCTATACCTGTGTGAATCCCTCAAGCTGTGCACGCTGTAGGTGGTGGTACTTCTCCTTTAAGAGCTCTACTTGGCATGACTGTTCAGCTAGACTCAATTGTGTGGCTTTGAAGGCCTGTATTATCTTGTAGCGGGTTTTCGGCTTGGCCTTCGGTGAGAGCTGAAATGAGACATAGGCTCCCTGTACCTGGATCACATCATGACTTATAGTCCTCAATGAAAGTGTTTCCTCTGCCTGCTCCAAACCTAATGATTTGACTGCCGTTGGAAGTATGATTGTTTTCTCTGAGCCATCGTCCAGGAGAGCAAATGTGTCCAGGGACTCACTGTCATAGTGTAGCTGAACGGGAACAACCTTGAGCATAACACGCCCAGAGTGACTGAGAGAACCCATGAAGATCCTGCAAGTGCTCACAATTAAGATGTTAGGGTCATGTTTCTTAGCTTCTGCCAGGTCATGTAGGACTAATAAGTGCTGATCTACACAGCTGCTGCACAGTCTCTGTACAGGGTACACTGATCAGGAGAGTGTTTCCGCCCACATCACCAGCATTTGGATTTCTCCTTTATCCAAGCTATCCAAGGCCACAGCTTTAAGGTCTAGCTTCTTGAAGTCTTCACAGCCGCTAAGTAATGCTCTGTGCATTCACAGTAAGGACAATGGCTTAAACTTCTGCCTCTGCTTAAAAGAAAGTAAAGGAAAAGCTTGTGCCTTGGGCTCTGGCTTTGGTTGTGTTTGAGCAGGATCTGAGCCATGATTAATGGAGGTAGACTTACTTTGCGACTTGGGCCCTGCAGTGCCTTTAGGGTTGCTTCTCTCTTGGCGTGGCCTGTCTACTGGCTGAGTTTAAGAGGTGTGTCTTGACAGCTGCAAAACTTGTGATTTCCGTTACAGCCATTCAGAGTGCGAATGATTCCACGTGTGATGCAGTACTCAATGATATTGTCCCTGTAGCTCGGAGGGAGCTTGGTGAGTAGTCTGTCGACATGTGAACCACACTGAAGCTCACTGGCTGCAACATCGTCCATAGAACTGAGTAGACCGACCAAGCTGGATACTGCTGGGGAGAAATCTCCAAAGGCCTGAGTGTCACCGGCCCTAATAGGAGGGCAGTTAAGTATGGCACTCAGCTCACTCTGGACTATCTGCCTCGGCTGCCCGTACCTCTGCTCCAGCGCTCTCAAAGCACTAGTGTAGGGAGTACAGTCGTGAATGTAGCGCCGAGCAACCTGTGGAGGATGCTCTAAATGATCTAGGAGGATGTGATATTTATACTCCTCGTGAGATGAGTATGTGGGCCCAGTAAACTGTCTAGCCCCTTCTTCAGCAATGCAAAATCACTTTCTCGGCCCTGACCTGAACATCACCAGCTTAGGTTTAGTGATGCCATATACAACTATCTCGCATCAAGTTCGGCTGGGTTACATCTGCTGGAGAAGTATGATAGGCTGGAGGCTGCGGTGGGTAGTCAGAGGCTGATGGATGTGTAGCATAGTAGACACTGGCTGGATCAGTGGGCGGAGCAACATATTGCTGGTTAAAGGTAATAGGCTGCTGTGCTTCTGCCACCCGTGACTGCTGATACAGGTGTGTAGAGTAGTGCCTACTGAAGGCTGCAGGCGCATGAGGCTGTGCAGCGTAAAGCTGGTTAGAGCTGTGTGGAGGAGGCAGATGTTGCAAACTCGGGCTGTACAGGTCTTGACGTGGTGCCATTCTTTCAACCTGCGTTGATTGGGCTACTCGAATAGCAGGTTGTTGCTCAGGATGAATAGCATGACTTGGCTACAGGGCCTAAAGACAGCTGACCTGGTTGATTGACAGGAGCCGCCATAGGTTGCATAGTAGGCTGAATAATAGGACAATGGGTGAGGCGCTAACTGCGGACAGGCTGGACAATAAGGCTCGTTCTTACTGCAGCAGGTGGCACTAGCCTAAACAATAGGTTCACAGTTCTGGTGTCCTGCCTTGGGGTTAATGCCGGTGCAGCTGGTTCAAGTATAAGTGGAAGAGAAGAAACTCTTTCTGGTGCAGGTACATCACTACACTGAGGAAGAGGGCTACTTGACTTACAGTCTCGCTCCAGGTTTTCCATGTGCTTGGTTAATGTACTGCTGGTTTCTTTCATAGTGACTCTTTCATTGTTATCAGCACTTTGTGCCAAGCATTTCCACCTTCTCCCATCTAGACCTCTCCCTTATCTGATTCTTCTGAAATGCTGCCAGATAGGTCCTCTGGATCTGAGCCATGTTCGTGGTCTCCCAGATGTCCTGGAAGCTTCCTGCTCCCGCATGGACGGAGACTACGCTTTGGACTCTCCTCCTGAGGCGCCTCATCTGGATTCTGTAGAGTTGCCATCTCGATGACTCGGCCAAGGACCATCCGGCTCAAAGGTTCAAATAGACCATGTCCAGGGTGAGAAGGGTCAGCTGTGATCCGACCTGCTCGTCCCAGAGCCCTGGAGACGTACAGGTCCTGCAGAGATGGAAGTCTGCAGCCGATCACCTTCTCTCAGCAGAACGCACAATGCGCTGTAGTCTCTGTTTGTCCCTGGCTGTGGCTCCAGCGTACCACACGGTGATGGAGGAGGAGAGGATGGACTCAATGATGGCCGTGTAGAACTGCATCATCTGCACTGGCAACGCAGGAAGTACATCCTCTGCTGGGCCTTCTTGATGAGGGAGCTGATGGAGGGCTCCCACTTGAGGTCCTGGGTGATGGTGGTGCCCAGGAAACGAAAGGAGTCCACGGTGGTAATGGGGGAGTCTGTCATGATGAGGGGGGGCTGGGGGGCTGTGACTTTCCTGAAGTCCACGATCATCTCCACTGTCTTCTGGGCATTGAGCTCCAGGTTGTTACCGCTGCACCAGGACACCAGCCGGTCCACCTCCCTCCTGTAGACAGACTCATCCCTGTCCGAGATGAGCCCGATGAGGGTGGTGTCGTCCGCAAACTTGATCGATCTGTGACACTGAGGGAGGACATCTGAACAGAGGAACAATGATGGAAAATACCTGACTGGTCTGCTTGCATGAAGCAGTGGTGCACGTTCATGCTCCTGGGTCTGTCGTCCATTTGACTGTGCGGTACGCCACTTATTCCCAAACTTTGCGCAGCTTAATTTCTCTTCCTTTATTTCTCTGTATAACATTCCAATTTCCATTATGCATTTATTTTCATTGTTTAAAACTGTTTGAAACTCCTATCGGTTAATGCCAGACATATGATCTGTGCCACCGACAGCCATCTTGGTTCAGGTCGCTAATGTAGACAAATGTAAACTCCAAATCTGCATAAACTGCTTAAATATCAGAACAGTCCTAATCTTTACCGTCAGCGGTAGTTCTGACATCTATACAATGACAAATTACATCGTACAAAAGCACAGCTGAATTTTAAAACACAAATGTGTCTTTGTTGTAGCGTTATGTAGAAAATGCTAATAAATGATTAGCATTGGTGATTAGCATTAGCAGAACCGAAACATGGCCTGTAAGTGTTTAAAACTTGTCCTGTGTACAGTTCTACACCAAATTTTAATTAAGTTTTTAAGTGATTATGAGCTTTTAGTGCTTACTTTGATGAATGTCTGCCAGTTAAAAGTCTGTGTGAAGTCAAGTAAAAGCCACTCACAAACCCTGATATCTGCGCAGACTGCCCTGTGTGAAGTTGGCTGGCAAAAACCAACACCTTTCAGGCATATTTGGGAACCAGTTTTGGGTTTATAAAAAGGCAAAGTACAAAAAGTACAAAAATGACAGTAACTGGCAGATTGGTTATTTCCCAGTTGAATGTTATGAGTTCCTAATGCTAAACCATTGACTAAACATTTGTTTAGTCTTATAGAGGTGTGCCTTTGATTGTAAACTGCTGATCTCTGAGCCAATTATGTCAATTTTTTGGTGTTTTAAATATATATATATATATAACTATACCATAGTAGTATGTGTGTGTGTGTGTGTATATATATATATATATATATATATATATATATATATATTTATTTATCTATTTATTTTTGTACTTTTTGTTATTGTTATGCGCATGTCGTGGGGCTGTTTAAAAATCGCCCCTGAGCCTGGTAAAAAAAGCAATGGGAATCTTAAACCAATCAAATCCAGAGAAAAAATCACTACGTCCACCATGAGCAAAGCCATAGGAATTACTGTCTGAAATGGGCGATTTGGTGATCGCTGATTTTCTTATCAGTTTGGCTTATCAGTCCAAGCCGATCGGACATCTGATGTGTCGAACCAGTGTAGCACTTGTGCTCCGTTACCTTGACTGCACACACACCAAACTGGAGCACTTTTTGGAGTTTTATTACGCTGGATAATTCCAACGCTGAAAGCATCGTAGAACTTCCATTCATAAATATATGCTTTGGTTATTTAGAAAACCCATGAAAGAATCCTGTAAATTACATGTCTTTAAGAACAACTTTCCACAGCAATGTTGTCTGTGATGATTAAATATTTAAAAATGTAAAATGTTACACATGTAGTTCAGGTTAACTAATGCCACTTAGAAGCTGATCTTTTTTGTTTTATGAACCAGGCACGACAATTGTTTGTGTTTTTATTTTCTCTTAATGTAGTAATTGCTACTATGCACTACAAGGTACAGTATCACTGAGACTTTTGTTTTGCTCTTTACAATCTGACATTTTATAAAGTGTTAAATTTTCATTTTATGTAAAATCTAAGTCATTGTATTATCATGACCAAAAGCGGAAATAAAGTTTGTTTACTTAATTAATTCAGTTGTAAATGTGTATTTAAAATGTTAGTATTGAAGAGATAATGCATTAATAAAGTTAGTTTATAGTTTATATAAGTTAAGCTGATGTGTGTTTAGCACAGGGTGAAGGCCCTGTTGTGTTTGTATTTCTGTGTCTGCAGATGCTCTCCTCCACAGGTCTTGGGAAGCAGAGATAACAGAAGAGAGATAAGAACTCCATATTAAGGGCCAAGGACCGAGACCAGGAGATCGTAACCAGACTAAGCCCAGCAGCGGACTCGACCCACCCACACTAAGGAGGAGGAACCGACCCCCTCTGTGCTATAAAACTGTTGTGTAGTCTAATTTCCTTTTGTCTCTTGTTCCTCCTGTACGTAAAGCACATGAGTTGTGTGTGGTACAGGTAAAAAGGAACAGGAACCCGGATTGATCTGTAAGCACATTTCTTAGAAACTTTGTATTAGGGCGAATCAATTTTGTAAACTTAAACTCGGACATCTCCGGTTGTCTTCTTCCCCGATGCGTGAACCCGCCAGGAAATAACAAAGCGTAATTATTTCCTACAGTTTCTGGTGACCCGCGACCGTGCGTCGGGGGAGTTACGGAAAGGAAAACGTAGGACAATCGGCGTATTGTCTTACGGACGGAAAGACGTGATACAGGAACAAGGAAAAAGTAGACAATCGGCGTATTATCGGGGGACTATTTTCCACGGAAATGATTTCTCTGGGGCCCCTATAATATAATAAAGGTAAGCAGAAACCTGTTGATAATAATTCGTCGAATTCTGCATATTGGAGAGAGTGTTAAAAAGGGAGAAATCATTGTTGTGGAATTAAGTTGCTCCAAATAAATGTATGGAATGGATGGTATAATAGTCTGTCGTGCGTTGACGTATCTATAGACGTTATAGAGACATTACTCGGTTTAACTGTGGGCCCGTTGGGGGGATAGACTCCCCAGAAAACAGGAGGTTTGAGATCGTTGAAGCTTCGGCCGTCGTCGAACGGTCAAGAAAACGTGGTGGTTTAAGATCGTTGAAGCCTCGGCCACTATAAGTTGTCAAAAAACGATATAGTCGGAGATCGGCGTATCTCCATGACGAATCTACGGCGCGTTAGTTTAGAACACTTCACGTTAGTTTTGTTTGGACTGAGCCGGCGTGCTCCGGGAGACCGGCGTGTCTCCGAAAATATTAGGAAATCAGAAAGGAGTCGGCGAACTCCTGGGACCGGCGTGTCCCGCGAAATTTTAGACATTAGTTTAGCTGCGTAAAATAGGGACGACCCGAAAAAGGTCGAGAAGTCGGCGCACTTCTTAGAATAGGGACTAATAACAAGAGACAACCTCACCTCACATCAATTAACATAAAGTGAATAATTAGATTTAATTTTAATACTCCTAAATTGAACTCATAATGGAGCATTGAATTTGTGGGTAATAATGGACTCAGATTTGAATTTGAAACAGCCACGTCAGATCAATTAACATCAGCAGCTTTTTACCATCTAAAAAAAATAGCTAAAATCAAAAGTATAGTGTCTAAACCAGACCTGGAGAGACTTATCCATGCGTTTGTCTCTAGTAGATTAGACTACTGTAACGGCCTGCTCACTGGCCTCTCCAAACGAGCTGTAAAACAGCTGCAGTACATCCAGAACCGCTGCTGCTCGGGTCCTGACTAGAACCAGGAAAGTACGATCACATTAGTCCTGTGCTCAGGTCTCTGCACTGGCTCCCTGTGGCTCAGAGAATAGACTTCAAAGCAGCTCTGCTTGTATACAAGTCTTCTCCATGGCCTAGCACCAAAGTACATCTCGGACATGTTAGTGCATAATGAACCATCTCGGACTCTGAGGACCTCAGGGACCGGCCTCCTGCTGGTGCCCAGAGTCAGGACTAAACATGGGGAATCTACTTTTCAGTTTTATGCAGCTAAAATCTGGAACAGTCTTCCTGAGGATGTGAGACAGGCCGCTACTCTGGCAATGTTCAAAATCTAAACTAAAAACTGTTTTGTTTGGGCTGTGCATATGACTGAAATGCTTTTCTTTGCACTCTTCTCTTTTATGTCTTGAACTATTTGACGGATAGCCTGAAAATGGCACTTTTAAATTAAGATTTTGTGATTTCTGCCATGTCTTTGTGATTTTAATGCATTTTTTTCCTGTTATGTGAAGAACTTTGAAATGCCTTGTGTGCGAATTGTGCTCTACAAATAAACTTGCCTTGCCTTGCCTAGCGTAAAACACATTCTTACACGTACAGCTACAGTAGGTGGCGGTAAATGCACCTTTTCACTTGGTTGCCAACTGCACAACAACAACAAAAACAACAACAACCGTTAGTGAGCCGGACCCCTTTGGAAGCACTGTACGTCACAACACATGTGTACTGAAATAAATGACCACACCACTTGTGATAGGTGGATTGATGCCATATATTAATATATCGATACTGACAGAAGTATTGGAAAGTATGTATTCTCATGCATTTTTGATTTTTAAATTCAATTTTAGTAGATTTTTAAAAATACATTGTATTTTATTTTGCCAGTTCACTTGGTTTACAGCTGCATGGTTGGTCCTATGGCACAACTAGTTCATCTGAGTTTTACAATGCGGTCGGCAGCGTAGTGCTTACTTTTTCCCTTTACAGCTATAGTCGTTTCTTTACAGCTATAATAATTTTTCCCACCTCTAATTATGGAGTGGACAAGTGCATTAGTGAGTGTTTTGCACTTGGTGCGCACTTTCGCAGCTGTGCTTCACACGGCCTTATGCAGCTAATAGGCCTCTCACCAGCTTGTGGCGCTCGGGCCTAAAAATACTAATAATAATAGTGTCAATATAATGAATAACTACATAACATATAACTACAATCACAAAGATTTAGATGATACTTATTTGGTCAAATGTTTCGCTATGAAATATATTTTATAGAATATATGTTTTTATTTTTGTATAAAAGTTTAAAAAAATCACAGGGGGGGTTTTAACATTATGTGAAAACCACTATTGTTTTTGTTTTTTTTATGTCCAAATGTGTATATTTAATATTGACTGTACAAACACACATTTTAAATACACATTTACAACTGAATTGACGAAGTAAACAAACTTTATTTCCACTTTTAGTAACGGTAAAAGTATGACTTTGAGGCACATACCACATAATACATTTGACATCAAATTACATTTTACACTTTAAAAAATTGCAGCTTGTAAAGTGCTCAATGATACTGTAGCTTTTGGTGAATTGTAGCAATTACTACATTCAGAGAAAAATAAAAAACAATTGTTGGTGCCTGTTTCATAAAATAGTACAGAAAACAAACAAAAAAGATCAGCTTCTTAGTGGCATTAGTTACCCTGATCTACATGTGTAACATTTTTATATTTAATCATCACAGACAACATTGCTATGGAAAGTTGTTCTCAAAGACATGTCGTTTATAGCATTCTTTCATGGGTTTTCTCATAACCAAACCATCTATTTATGAAAAGAAGTTCAGCGATGCTTTCAGCGTTGGAATTAACCAGCGTAATAAACTCAAAAAACACTCCTGTATGGTGTGTTTCCTGTCAAGGTAACGGAGCACAAGTGCTACACTGGTTTGACACATTGGATTGATAAGAAATCAGCCGCTTTCACTTCATCACGATTATAGTTTTTATTCACAGCCAGCACACAGTCAAGTTCATTCTGAATAATTTTGAACGTACCTTTGAACACAGACGCACTGTTCAAGTGCTCCTTAAGCGCAGTGTCTAAGGAAGATGCAAAACTAACCAGTCCCCGCAAAATTCCTGGGTTTTTGAGAGGTGTCGGCCTCGTCATCATCCACTTGTGTGGCAATGTGAGCCTTTCCCAATAAAGTTAACTTCATACAGTTGTCCATATGCATTTTGGTGTTTTAGTATTTTCTCAGGCTGCTGTTCCATGCCCTGGACCCTATTTTCACACCAAACCCGGTCTGTAGATGCGGTTTTAAAAAGTAAACACGCAAAACAAAAAAGGGCATTAGCTTCACTGCAACCTGCTAGCCACAGCTTCTTGATGTACCAAACTGACGAAAGCCTCTGGTATAAGAACTTTTGTGTTTTTAACCTCCTGTCTGACTTTAATGGGAGGCTGGTCCAGTCCACTTTCCTTTATTTGTTTCTTCCAAAAGGCTTCTGAAGCAGAGATCACACAGTCACTTTCCCTAACGCCGCCATGATCAGGTCTTAGGTGCGCGCACTGCAACAGCGTAGCTCCATGGTGTAAACACACTACGCCAAATGGGCAATGAAGCAAATCACCCATTATAAACCCATTATTTAATTGCGGCTTTTCTCCTAGTGACGTCATAATTTGACTTGCTAACAGGCTTCATGGGCGATTTTCCAACTGCCTACAACGGAAGTTGAAGAGAGAGGCAGCAGACCGCAGACATATTTGACATATTTAAGCTAATAATGAAATAACATCATTCTGTACAAATTATATTGTTTTCAGACCAAAAATATTTGAATACCGTTTGACATAATTTGCTGATTGACAGGAGGGGCGTCGCCCCATTGCCCTTAATGGACCAGCAGCCACTGAAGAGCACGTCTAACATCTCTGGCTGCAGGAGTCTACGTGCAGCTGAAGAACTACCATCTCTTCCTCTTCTTCAGCCTGACTCTCTCCTGCCACTGCTCCTCGTTTGTGGCCAGAGTTTCCTGGAGCTCTTTGTTTTCTTGCCTCAGGGCAGAGTTGGTCTCCTCTGATGTGCTCAAAGCCTCAGATAGCTCCTCTATCTTCTGCTCCGCAGTCCTCGGCTGGTCTTTAAGGCTGTTCTTGAGGCTCTCATTCTCCTGGCTGCTGTCCTTCACTTGCTTTTTCAGCTCGTTTATTTGTGCCAGAGCAGAGATATGAGCAGCGTAGCATTTTATGACATCTTTAGATGTGACCCTCTCTGTCTGAAGGTCCAGGTTCAGGGTTTGTGTCCTGGCCTGCTGCTCCTGTATCATCTCCTCCTGCTCTGTCACTCTGCAGCGGAGTTCTTTCACTACAGACTCCAGCCCGACCTTCTCGTCCTGCAAGGTTTGGAGTTTGCTCTCAGCTTCAATGATGATGCTCCTCTGCTCGGACAGGGCGGATCTCAGAAAGGACACTTTCTTCTCCAGCTCCTGACTCTCTCCCTCCTGCAGCTCCAGTTGGCTGTGAACCTCTCTGGTGGAACACTTCTCTTGGTCCAGGGCAGATTTGGGTGTGTTCTGAGCTGCTGTGTAGACCCATTCCTGCTGGTCAAGAGAGCTCTGTAGATGGAGCACCTGATTCCTTAGAACCTCCTTCTTCATTTGCTCCTCTTTCAGGTTCTGTTTGAGAGCTTCCACCTGATGGGTCTTCTGTGTGATTGTATCTAAGAGATTCTGGGTTTGCCTTTCTGTTCTGTGTTCTGTTCCCTTGAGTTGAGATATGAATGCGTTTAGTTCATCTATTTCCTCCTCCATGGCTTTCCTGGCTTCCTCCTTCAGTGCACTAAAGGCAGAGGCCTTCTCATCTTTCTGAAGACTGATCTCCTCTTCGTGCTGTTTCAGGATATTTTCCTTCCACTCTTCAAACTGGGTTTGGGGCCGAGTTTTTAATCCCCAGATTATTTTGAGCATATCTTTTTGGAACGCCTGTTTCTCCTCCTTCTGCCTCTTCAACTGCTCTCTCAGCTCCTCGTTCTGTTTGAGCAGATCTTCTCTGGAGGCCTGGCTCTCCTTCTCCCCTGTGTCCTGAGGAGTGTGTGTGCTCATGGGAGTGTTCTCCTGTAGCACAAACTGCTGAGGGATCATCTCTCCCTCTGGGCCCTCAGACATGTTATATATGTCTGTAGTATTTTGCAGCTCCTCTTCTTGCACGGCTGTGTTCTGCTGCCTACAGTTCAATTGAACATCAGCTGTTTGAGCCTCTGAGTTCGTTTGTTTGTTCATCTTGCTTGAGTTTTCTAACTGACGTGTCGTGTCCATCGAAATCTGGAAGTGAATGAGGCTAAAATTTACAGATTACACATAGAAGTAGATCCACATGTGACATCATCATCATCATACACATCACAAAGGAACAAAACAACAGTTTCTACAGTTACATATTGATTCTTTGTGACATCACGCGGGGAACTCCATTTATGTCTATGGAGGACACAAAGCATGGATGCCAACCGCCATAAAACAACAAATGAAAATGAGCACACTTTAAATCAAACCAATAACTGTGATGACAAAAGAACTCAGGACTGAACCCCAAAAAAGGACTTTTAGTGACAAACTCCATCATGTTTTTTGGCAGCTGGGCAGAACGTCCAGAGACACATTAGCCTGAACAACGTTAAAAAGTCAACGGAAGCAAGATGGAACAACCCGATAAACGCTGGTCACTACTGTTAAATACATCTATCATACTCTAGTGTCAGAATACTGAATTAAATGACCGCTTGTGATGGTCGGATTGATGCCAAATATCAATATATCAATACTGTCAGAAGTATTGGAAAGTATATACCCTCATGCTAGAAGATCAATACTTACAAAAAAAAAGAAATAGAAAAATTATAACATTTTAGATTTTTAAAAATAAATTGTTTCTATTTTATTTTGCCAGCTCACAGGGTTTCACGGCTGCATGATTAGTTGATCTGTGTTTTACGATGCGGTAGTTTATATTTGCGTCTGATGTGTTTGTGTTGGAGACAGAGCGGTCAGACATAGCCAGCACAGAAGCCGTGTGGCAGCGTTGGCTCTATCGGAGTAGATCATAAAAGGTCAGTCGGGGTCATCAAAGACTGAATTATCACAAAAGTTTAGTAAAGTAATACCGGCCCATGTTTTTGTTACCATATCCTCCGGAGCGTTCAAAGTTACAATTTTGACCAAAACAAGGCTGTCAAGCTCAAAGTGCATGACAGGTTAGACTACACATCAGGGCTATTCAACTAAGTTTTCCGGAGAACCAGATTTTTGGTGGGTCAGGACCTCTGGGTGCACAACACGCCACTACTGTAACAACATTTTGGGTAGCACAAAATATCCCCAACACGGTTTCAATAAATGTAGTTCATACAATGATATAACTACTGATAGATTAGATTTAGATTGATTTTTGTGAGAAATAACATACAAAATGCCTTACCAACATTGCTTTGCAAAATTGCCCTTCCAGGACTGAACCAGAATTAAATTGGGACTAGACTAGAACCAACCAAGTCTGACCCAGAATAAAAACAGGTCAAACAGCAGAATTAAACAAAGACTAAACCAAGACCAAACCAGGTCTAAGCTAGTTCTTACCAAGAATTATACCAGTAAACTATACATAAATTTAAAAAAATATTTCGATGATGGATTGTGTGCCGGATTAAATCACTTGGAGGACCTGATTTGGCTCCGGACCTTATGTTAAATAGCCCTGCTACACATGTCAATTAAGTGTGCTGAACATTATATTTTAAAAATCTTGCCTATTTTTCATCCAGTTTGACCATTTGTTGACACTTATAATCTTACCTACTGGTTGGACATGAGCAGTAGATGTGACATACTGTATCTGTTATTGTCCCTGCATTTTGGATGAAATATCACTTATTGATGACATCACCGAGGGATTATTTTAGAACTCAGTGCAACTGTATGTTTACATTTTTCTCCATAAACTGATGTAATACCATAGGTTCTATCCCACCAAACAAAGTCTATCCATCCATCCATCTTCTTCCGCTCATCCGGGGCTGGGTCGCAGGGGCAGCAGTCTAAGCAGGGACTCCCAGACTTCCCCTCCCCAGACACTTCCAACTCCTCTGTGGGGGGGGATCCCGAGGCGCTCCCAGGCCAGCCGAGAGACATAGTCCCTCCAGCGTGTCCTGGGTCTTCCCCGGGGCCTCTTCCTGATGGGACATGCCCGAAACACCTCCGCTCAGGAGGCATCCGGAACAGATGCCCGAGCCCCCTCAGCTGGCTCCTCTCGACATGGAGAATTTCTTTGAGGCCGAACCGATAGTCCTCCTCCATGGCCTACCCGAGCTCCTCCCAGCGGTCGCAGAGGCAAAAACCAAACAAAGTAATAATTAGAAAAACATGAAACCTGTGGAAAGGTGTACTGTTTTGAACACTTGAGAACGTACATGTAGGTTTTCATGTCAAAGCTGGATTTCAAATATTGCTTATAGCAATATGTTGAAAATTGAGCCTACCCTGTATCAAACCAAACATGGAGGCTTCTGTGCGTTACATGGACGATGGAAGATCTGTAAGTCTTCTAAGAGCAGCGGAATGGGGCCTGAAGCGGGTCTTTAAAGGGGAACTATAGTCAATGGGCCAGACAAATATTCAGAAGTGCTCTAGACGCAAAAGCCATCAGGGATTTTTGAAAAGTTCCATATCCAAGCTCTATATTTTGGTATCACATCAGCCCTCTCACACACACGTCAGTGCCAGTGACTCCAGCTGAAAAGTTACACAGGGCAAATTGATTTGAATTCATATCAGGGCTGATATCGTCATTTCACAATACAATTTTAAAAAACATGGAGACATGGAGCACTGAAGAACTGCAGCTAAATGACACAAATTTTGATAATCAAGAAAATTATCAATAAAGTAAAAACAACCTGATTAGGATGATTACCAAAATTACATTAGTCTTGAAGTTTTGTTTAATGTTATTTTTTATTTTCAAACAAAGTGAAGTTAGTCTTGAAAAGTACGTCTAACATCTCTGGCTGCTGGAGTCCACCTCTTCCACCTGCCACGGCTCCTTGTTTATGGCCAGTTTCCTGGAGCTCTTTGTTCTCTTGCTTCGGGGCAGAGTTGGTAGCTTCAGATAGCTCTATCTCCTGCTCCGCATTCCTCGGCTGTTCTTTTAGGCTGTTCTTTAAGGCTGTTCTTGAGGCTCTCATTCTCCTGTTTGCTTTCCTTCACTTGCTTTGTCAGCTCGTTTATTTGTGCCAGAGCAGAGACATGAGCAGCGTAGCATTTTATAACGTCTTTAGACGTGGCCCTCTCTGTTTGAAGGTCCAGGTTCAGGGTTTGTGTCCTGGCCTGCTGCTCCTGTATCATCTCCTCCTGCTCTGTCACTCTGCAGTGGAGATCTTTCACTACAGATTCCAGCCCGACCTTCTCGTCCTGCAGGGTTTGGAGTTTGCTCTCAGCCTCGCTGATGATGCTCCTCTGCTTGGTCAGGGCGGATGTCAGAAAGGACACTTTCTTCTCCAGCTCCTGACTCTCTCTCTCCTGCAACTCCAGTCGGCTTTGAACCTCTCTGGTGGAACACTTATCTTGGTCCAGGACAGATTTGAGTTTGTCCTGAGCTGCTTTGTTGGCCCATTCTGGCTGGTTAAGAGAGTTCTGTAGATGGAGCACCTGTCTCTTTAGAGCCTCCTTCTTCATTCGCTCCTTTTTCAGGTTCTGTTTGAGAGCTTCCACCTGATGGGTCTTCCGTGTGATTGTATCTAGGAGACCCTGGGGTTTCCTTTTTGTTATGTGTACTTCTCTCTTGAGTTTGTACACTGTTGCCTTCAGTTTGTCTATTTCCTCCTCCATGGCTTTCCTGGCTTCCTCCTTCAGTGCATTAAAGGCAGAGGCCTTCTCCTCTTTCAGAAGACTAATCTCCTCTTTGTGCTGTTTCAGGATGAGATTCAGTTGTAGTCATCTGGACTCTGTTTTTAGAAAAACAAAACGTTTGAATCTCATCAAAGAGTCATTCTCAATCTGCGAATCGAGTCCAGACTCGATTAGTCATTCTCAATCTTTAGTTCCCAGACTTGAATTGCAGATTGAGAATGACTCTTGGATGAGATTCAAAAGTTTTGTTTTTCTAAAAACAGTCCAGATGACTACAAATGAATCCTTTTCTACTATGGAATACTCCTGGACGAATGAGGGATTACACCGACCTGTTTCAGGATATTTTCCTTCCACTCTTCAAACTGGGTTTGTGGCCGAGTTTTTAATCCCCAGATTATTTTGAGCATATCTTTTTGGAAGGCCTGGCTCTCCTCCTTCTGCCTCTTCAACTGCTCTCTCAGCTCCTCGTTCTGTTTGAGCAGATCTTCTCTGGAGGCCTGGCTCTCCTTCTCCCCTGTGTCCTGAGGAGTGTGTGTGCTCATGGGAGTGTTCTCCTGTAGCACAAACTGCTGAGGGAACATCTGTCCCTCTGGGCCCACAGAAATGTTATATATGTCTGTAGTATTTGCAGCTCCTCTGCTTGCACGGCTGTGTTCTGCTGCCTACAGTTCATTTTGAAAGTTTGAGCCTCTGAGTTCTGTTTTGTTCATCTCGCTTGAGTTTTCTAACTGTCCATCGAAGTCTGGAAGTGAATGAGGCTAAAATTTACAGATTACACATAGAAGTAGGTCCACATGTGACATCATCACATGCACCACAAAGGAACGGAACATCTGTTTCTGTGGTTACATATTGAGACTGTGACATATTGATTCTTTGTGACGTCACGCGGGGAACTCCATTAATGTTGATGGGGAAAAGTTCTAAGCACAAAGCACAAAGCAGCCTGGGAGTTCTAAAGAATGAAGTCTAAAGAATAAAGTCTAAAGAAAAAGTCTAAAGAAAAAGTCTAAAGAAAAAGTCTAAAGAATAAAGTCTAAAGAATAAAGTCTGGCGGTTGTTGTTGTGTTGCTTTTAATGGCGATTGGCAGCCAACTGAAAAGGTGCATTTACCGCCACCTTCTGTAGTTATACCTCTTCAAAGTATGTTTTACGCTATACCGTAAGAAAAAGAAACAAAAAATGAAAGGAGAAGAGAGGGAGAAAGAAGAGAAAAAAAGAAAAAGCTAAAGTCTGGCGGTAATGTAACACTATGGATACCAACCACCATAAAACATCACCAAAGAGGAAAAAAAAGAAAAGAAGAAACGTGGAAAGTTCTAGATTTTGTTTTTGTGATGTGTTTTTCTCACTCTCTTTCTCTCGCTCTTTCTATATTTTCTCTTTTTTTTTTCTCTCTTTACGGTATACCGTAAAACAAATACTTTGAAGACGTACAACTACAGAAGACGTACAACTACAGTAGGTGGCGGTAAATGGCTGCCAACCGCCATTAAAAGCAACACAACAACAAGGAAAGTTCTACAGTTACCATGGTGACACAAAGCACACTTTGACAAACACATTCTAATGTAGCCGTTTTAGCCGTGTTCCGGGAGCCGATGGTGAGCCGGACCCCTTCGGAACCCCGGTACCTGGTCCAAACCCGGGTAGTGATCCAAAGGGCAGGCCTCGTGTCCACCATAGTCCAGCTTCAACACTTTGCCTTGTGTCAAAAAGATCAGCTGTGCAGGTCAATATATTGAAAACATAATCACACTCCATTAACAATTCACATGACACAAACAATTTGCATACATTTAAATAATAGGTTGCCTGTGCTACAAAATGAGAATAAGAACATTTAAAATGGGGTCAGATGCGCCCCCCCAGGAATCGCACTGCGACCCCACTATTTGAGAAGCACTGCTTTGCTGTGACTCTCATATTTAGTTCACATGCTGTTCATTTCTTGTGATCCTCCATGAGATGGTTCTACTCCTTCATTGGAGTCCAGCTGTGTTTAATTCAACTGATTGGACTCGATTTGGAAAGGCACACACCTGTCTAGATAAGACCCTACAGCTCACTGTGCATGTCAGAGCAAATGAGAATCATGAGGTCCAAGGAACTGCCCAAAAAGCTCAGAGACAGAAATGTTGCAAGGCGCAGATCTGGTTACAAAAGAATTTCTGCAGCACTCAAGGTTCATAAGAGCACACTGGCCTCCATAATCCTTAAATGGAAAAAGTTTGGGATGACCAGATTTCTCCCTAGACCTTGTTGTGGCAGAAAAACACCAGACCTGATGTCACCATGCAAAACGACCCCCCACGCTCTCCCCCACACAAATGCGAAATCCATCAGGATCCCTGGTAGTGCTGCTCAAAGACTGGCCCCTCTCAAGTGATCTAACCCCAGGGGTCCAGGATGGGCCTTTTGCATATGCCTCGCCTGCCGCTAGGGCATTGTCTTTAACAGAAACCAGACAGCCAAAGTCTGAATGCAATCAACGAAAACCCACCCTGTTCCTGTACTTAGCATCTGGCCCATCGAACCAATGATATTCGAGTATGTACTGTCATGTGATTTGTTCAACCTGTATTCTATAAAAAGACATGGGATCCCTTTGTGTGGGCCAAAGTCCTGGAAGGGACAGACAACTTTGTATCAGTGAAATTGCACTGAATTAAACCTTTCACTTTGAGACAACACAGCTCTGTCCGATGGTTTATTTCATTTCTTGATAACTATTACTGAAGTTGACTTGCCGTCCAACCAAACTGAGCAATCGTTGGAGAAGAGCCTTGGTGAGAGAGATAAAGGGGTCACTTCACACTAAAGCGTACAAAAGTGTTACACAAAGGTCCAAATTTAAAATAAGGAATTTTGTCAGACTGTTGAGCGCTTCGCGAATGTGCGAGTTGCCGATTTGGGTCGGGCAGGGCTGCAAAACGAGGAAGTAAAATGTTGGTTTTCCCCAGGCAGTAAATAATGTTGTTTGGATGTAACAACTCGTAAAAGGACGCGAAAAAAGATAAAGATTATGATGGAACGCTACAGGCTCCCGTGAGTAGACACAACCAAAACAGTTCCACCGTCCAGTACAGCAATAAAGCGTTGCATTTTGATGACGTAGCATGGCGATTTAGAATTATGTTTTCAAACTTAAACTGGTACTGCTTGGACGTAACTGATACCAACTGGTTACATCCAAAACACTTCTTCTGAGGGCAATTTCAAAAATACGAGTGGAGACATTTTGAAAAACATTTGGGGCATGAATCTAGAAGTATTTCCCCTTCTTTTTATTGCGAGTAGGTTCTTCGTTTGGATAAAAAAGTATCAGGATGTAACAAAACTCGCCAAAATTCAAGTCCTATCTGGGGTGAATATCCTTTTTTTTTTGGAGTTTGTTTAATCTGCTGTTCTCATTTTATCTTATGTATAATATACAAGGTTTAAAAAATAACAAACACGTTGTCATTTTTGCTTTTTGAATTTTTTTTAATGATACCTTAATTAAAGACAATGGCAATTGTACACTTTAGTGTGGAGTGACACAAAGAAGAACCCAAAGATCACTGTAGCTGAGCTCCAGAGATGCAGTAGGGAGATGTGAGAAGGTTACACAAAGTCAACAATCACTGCAGCCCTTCCCCAGTCAGGGCTTTATGGCAGAGTGGCTCGACGGAAGTCTCTTCTCATTGCAAGACATATGACAGCTTGCATAGAGTATGCCAAAAAACGCATGAAGGACTCCTAGACTATGAGAAATGAGAAAGATTCTCTGGTCTAATGAGACAAAGATTGAACTTTTTGTTGTTAATTCTAAGCGGCATGTGTGGAGAAAACCAGGCACTGCTCATCACTTGCCCAACACAATCCCAACAGCGAAAGATGGTGGTTGCAGCACCATGCTATGGGGTGTTTTTCAGCTGCAGGGACAGGACGACTAGTTGCAATTGAAGGAAAGATGAATTTGGTCAAATACAGAGCTAGTATTAGTGATCAGGGCCTCAGACGGGGCCGAAGATTCACCTTCCAACAAGACAATGACTCTAAGCACAGCTAAAATAACAAAGGAGAGGCTTCGGAACAACTCTGTGACCATGGGGTGATTAACGAGAAATAAAATTTACTTTTTTGATTTTAGCAAATGGCTGCAATGAAACAAAGAGTGAAACATTTTAAGGGTTTTGAATATTTTCCGTACCCTCTGTAGATCACTGAATGCTTGGAGATGTACAACATCAATAGGGCTGAAAGAGCCTTTATAGCAAACTTGATGTAGCTTTGGAAAGCCCCCCTTGAGACAATGGTCCAAATAATGAACAAGCCTGGCTATGGATCCCAACTTAGGAACAGGGCCACGAACAGTCACCTCCTCTACATGGATAACATCAAGCTGTGCGGAGTATGGACTGGAAACCCCAAGGTCAAAGTGGGAAACACCCCCAAAGGTGGTAAAGACTGACCGAACCGCCCGAGACTCTGGGATGCCGCTGTGAACGCCACTCTCGCGAGACGGTGATCCAACATGGCAGCGCGCTGCTGCTGCTAGGAAACTAATCAAACTTTCTCTCGAATTTTTCTTCTTTTTTCCTTTCATCCAAACCTTTACCTATTTTTCTTACCTTCGACACAACATCACCCGATCAAGACCTGGATTACTCAGATTTGGACCACCTGCATGATTACATCGGCGAACACTACAATAGACTCTGTACAATGGGCCGAACACGCAAAGCAAAAAAACCGCGCACTTCAGACTCAACCACCACAACTGATTCATCTTCATCGTCCACCACCATCAACTCCTCTAAAAACAAACTGCTGTTCAGACATACTGTTGGAAATTAACGAGCGCTTATCCAACCCAGATGCCAGACATTCACTCATCGAAGTACTCCACAAAGAAGAACCTTCGCCATAAGCCTGGAATACAGTCAACAACAAGTCGATTCACTCGTACTAGAAAATAAATCAATAAAAAGCTCCATGGACACACTCACCGCCAAACTCTCCACCGTAACCACTCAACTTACCGCCACAGAAAACAAAGCAATGCAAGAAACCATCCTGCTTTTACAGTAACACAGTGTGAGAGACAAATTAATCTTCGCCGGCATTCCCGAATCATCCACCGACAACCCCGAAAAATCTGTTAAGGACTTCATGGTTAACGAGCTTAAATTTACACCAGAGACTGTCGAGCACATCACCTTCCACCGCGTACACCGTTTAGGACAGAAACTTTCCAACCCCACCCGACCCCGACCCATCATTGTCAAATTTCGAACATTTCAAACAAAAGGAACAGGTTCAGCGACAAAGCAAGCAGCTAAAAGGGACTCATTACGGACTCAATGACCAATTTCCACAAGAGATCATCCGCAGACGTAAGATACTCTTTCCCATCCGAAAAACAATGATTAACCAAGGTAAAAAAGCAGTCATTACAGTAGATAAACGATACATCGATGGGCAGTTATTCAGAGACAAAGACACCACCCCCTGGCTTTGTTAACTACAATGATGATATAATTATACCTTTGCTCCACTCTTTCACCATAGCATTCTGCATTTCCTTTCTGTAGCTTCTCTCGCTCGCTCGCTCTCTCTCTCCCGCTCTCTCCCTCTCTTTCTCCCTCTCTCACACACACACACCTGCACCACGCACCCTCACTGTACGCTAAATGTACCGAATGAGTCTTTTTCTCACTGTTTACATGTTTTGTTGAATGTCTTATGTTTGTCCTGCTTTGTTTGTCAATTGGAATGCAGCCCTACAAGAGCACACGCGCACACACACACACGCACACACGTACACACACACATTCTCATACAGAGTCATTTCGAAACACCCGCTATAAATTCATGCAACTAACATTTTTAACATGGAACGTTCGAGGAATTGGCTCACAGACAAAAAAGAACAAAGTTACCTCAATAACATGATATATGTTTATTACAGGAAACCCACCTCTCACAATCAACCCAAAACACTTTAAAAACTAAATATTTTAACCACTGTTTTTCCTCCTACTATAATTCAAAACAAAAAGCAGCGTGCATCTTAATAAACAATAAGATTAAATTCAGCCACCATAAAACCATTTCAGATCCAGAAGGCCGTTTCATTATCATTAACATTTCAATAAACAATATTCCAATTACAATTGGCAACATCTATGATCTGAACCTTTCCAACTCCCCTATAATTATAGGGAGATACTTTAACACTGTTATCAATCCATCACTAGACCGGTCAAAACATACAAACAAATTCAGGCAATCCTCCAAAACAATAAAACAGTTTATGACTCATTTTGGTCTTGGCGAGGCAACAACATCCACTTGATAGAGAATCTACTTTTTACTCCAATGTCCACCAAACCTACTCCCGTATCAAATATCATAGAAACAAATATTCACCCCATCAATATTAGCAACCACTCACCAGTAACTCTCACATGGAACATACCTGCAATACAGAAGCACCCCACCAGATGGCGTTTCAAGTTTGACAGCTACTTTAAGAGAGAGTGGACATCCTTCCTTGGAATAAATGACTCTCCAAAGTTGTCAACCTCTATACTCTGGGAAACATGGAAAGCAGTAATACTGGGGGACATTATTTCATACTCAGTCTATAAAAAAAAGAAGGAAAAAGAAAAAGAAGTCCAACTGGGAGAAAAAAATAAAATAACTAGAAAGCTTACATGCAAATAATCCATCAGAAACCATCCATAAAGAACTAAGAAGATATAAATTCCTGCTTAATTAAATAATAAACAAAATAAACCAATTCCTTATTCACAGACTTCGTCATGAGACTTTTCACCACAGCAATAAATCCGGAAAATATTTGGCTAATCAAAAGAAATAAAGAAAAAACAGCTATAACCTCTAATAGGAACTCAGCGGGGACGCTAACCAATTCACCTACCGAGATAAACAACATTTTTCAAGAATACTACTCAAAATTATACTCATCTGATCTGGACCCAAATCAAGAAGACATAAACCAATTCCTTGATAACACCCTCCTACCGAAACTCAACCAGGAACAAGTCAACACTCTCGAAGCATCAATCACTGAAAAAGAACTACACTCCGCACTGAATCAAATGCAAAATAATAAAGCACCAGGACCGGATGGCTTCCCTGCCGAGTTCTATAAACATTTTTGGTCAACCTTATTCCCACTATTCAATAGAACAATAATAGAAATAAAACAAAACGCTGCATTCCCATCTCACATGAACACAGCCCTAAAATCACTCATCCCTAAACCCAACAAAGACCACACACTCATCTAATTACCGTCTCATCTCACTTATAAATGTTGACATAAAAATGATCAGTAAAGCACTGTCTCATAGAATTGAAAAAATTATACCACATAACATTCATCCCTAGCAGACCGGCTTTATAAAAGGAAGACACGCATCCAACAACACGTGCAGATTATATAATTTAATGCATTACTCATCAATACAACAGAAAGACACACTCATAGCCACATTAGACGCAGCTTTCGATCGGGTCAACTGGAAAGTTTTATTCACCACACTACAAAGATTTGGCTTTGGAGAGTCATTTTTTAACTGGATGAACAGTCACAACCAATGGACTAACATCACAAAGCCTCACACTACACAGGGGGACAAGGCAGGGATGCTCACTCTCGCCGTCTCTATTCACTGGCAGCAACTACCCATCAATCAAAGGTATTGAAACACCACAAGCCAATAAAATCTCACCTTATGCAGACGATATACTACTATTTATACAAGAACCTCAAACATCTATCCAAGGAATAATTAAAACAATTCAGTCTTTTTCAAAAATGTCAGATTATGCAATTAATTGGAATAAATCATCCATCCTCCCACTACATAAAATCAAATGGGATGTGGCATCCCACCAATCACCCTTACCTAGGCATCAAGATTTCCTCCAGGCTGTCAGAATTGATAACACTCAACTTCACACCACTGCTAAAGACAATAGAAGAAGACTTACGTCGATGGCTCAACCTTCCCCACTCCATAATTGGCAGGATAGCAACAGTAAAGATGACAATTTTACCAAAAATAAACTATCCTCAATGATCCCAACCCACCCCACACTCACCTGGTTCAAATCACTAGACTCCATTATCACTCACTTCTATTGGAAAAATAAAACACCAAGGATTAAACTCAATACATTACAAAAAAACAAAGCTCAAGGAGGACTAGAAGCACCAAATTTTCAATATTACTCATTGGCTAACCAACTACAATACATTCACAAATGGACCCACCCCACCCAATCTGATATTATATGGCTAGAACAATCATTATGCAAAGAACTAAATATAGCTGACATCCCCTTTCTCACCAAATCAATAAAACGACACAAATGCTTTAATGCTATAACCATAGCCTCTACTCTGACAGCCAGGTGGAAATTTCCCCAAATCACAAATTCCATACTTGCCCCATCTAACGTCACTCCACTTTGGAACAACCCTGACTTCTTAAGCAATAAAAAAAACCACTACATTTCCCCACATGGGCTGAAAAGGGTATCACCCACATTAAACATATATTTAAAAACAACATATTAACAACATTTCCACACTTGGTCCAGGAGTTTGGCATCAGGAGTAATCATTTTTTTAAATACCTACAAATCAAATCATCAGTTATGGAAAAAATAAACGTCAGACCCACAAATTTAGAACTCCCGCTCTAACCATCACCAAGAAAACTATCCTCATGAACTGGAAACCCCGCAATAAAATACACATTAACCACTGGAAAAATCTTATCACTGACTCCAATGGAATATACACCTCCCCCCTATAATCACTCATCTGAAACCAACCTCCCCCACCCTACGCTCTCTGACCTGTTACAACTCTGATTCCATTCACTCCTTCCTCTATCTTCCACTCTTCACACATTTCAGTCGTCTACCAACTTTATGTATTTGTCTGTGAGCCAACTCCTACACAACCACACAACCACCACTCCGCCACAAAAACATGTTAGTAACACGTACATGTATTTTTGTATTGTTTTGTTTTATCACCATTATCATTGCTGTTGTTGTTTGTACTATTATCACTGTTATCATTTGTATCACTACTATCGTTGTCACAACTCTTGTCCCCAAAATACTACCCCCCCTACCATTTCCTGTGTTTTTAATGCACCACAGTGTAGTAAGGGAAATGTACACACACCTAAACACACTCAGGCAGGACCGACGAGAGGTGGTTTCTTTGGGACAGCATCTCTGTCCCATGTGGAGACGCCTGTAAAATGTCCTCTTTATTTTAATGCACCTTAGACGCAAAACATGACACAAGAAATGATGCAGGGGGAGATTATCAGACACATATATGTACTGTATGTATATGTATATATGTTATATCTATCTATGTGTATGTATGTATACATATATATATATATATATATATATATATATATATATATATATATATATATATATAATGTGTGTATATATATATATATATATATAATGTTATACAGCAGATCCTTGAAAAACATCTCAGTCCAGAAAAGTGCAGTGCAGGAACAGCAATGATACGGCGCAGAACCGGATGTAAACAGGCTATTTCGGAAATCCAACCCCCGAAAAGCTGCTGGACCAGACGGCGTCTCTGCCGCTACATTAAGACATTGCGCAGGAGAGTTAACCCCCGTCTTCACAGACATTTTTAACACTTCCCTGGGTCATGCCACGTCCCATCCAGCTTCAAGTCGTCCATCATTGTCCCTGTCCCCAAGAAGCCCCGGATCACTGGACTTAATGACTACAGGCCAGTGGCGCTGACGTCTGTAGTCATGAAGTCATTTGAATGCCTTGTCTTGCCCCACCTCAAGTCCTTCACCTCCTCCCTGCTGGACCCCCTGCAGTTCGCCTACAGAGCCAACAGGTCTGTCAGGTCAGGTCAACGTGCCTGACGGATCGGAGGCAGTGCCTGCGGCTGGGGAAGAATGTCTCAGACACTCGGACTATCAGCACAGGAACTCCACAGGCTGTGTACTTTCTCCTCTGCTCTTCTCCCTGTACACAAACTGCTGCACCTCCAGGCACGACTCCGTAAAATTGATCAAGTTTGCGGACGACACCACCCTCATCGGGCTCATCTCGGACGGGGATGAGTCTGTCTACAGGAGGGAGGTGGACCAGCTGGTGTCCTGGTGCTGGAACCTGGAGTTCAACGCCCAGACAGTGGAGATGATCGTGGACTTCAGGAAAGTCACAGTCCCCCAGCCCCACTCATCATGACAGACTCCCCCATCACCACTGTGGACTCCTTCCGCTTCCTTGGCACCACCATCACCCAGGACCTCAAGTGGGAGCCCATCCACCATCAGCTCCCTCATCAAGAAGGCCCAGCAGAGGATGTACTTCCTGCTGCAGCTGAGGAAAGCCAAGCTGCCAGTGCAGATGATGGTGCAGTTCTACACGGCCATCATTGAGTCCATCCTCACCTCCTCCATCACCGTGTGGTACGCTGGAGCCACAGACAGGGACAGACAGAGACTACAGCGCATTGTGCGTTCTGCTGAGAAGGTGATCGGCTGCAGACTTCCATCTCTGCAGGACCTGTACGTCTCCAGGGCTCTGCGACGAGCAGGTCGGATCACCGCTGACCCTTCTCATCCTGGACATGGTCTATTTGACCCACTCCCGTCAGGCAGGAGGGGAGTTGTCCATCCGGACCAGAACCTCCCGCTACATGAACAGTTTCTTTCCCTCTGTCGTTGGACTCATGAACACTTCTTAGCACCTGCCACTTTAACTGCAACTATTCAATCACTTTCTGCACTACAACTGTAAATTCAACTGTAATTCTCGTGTACATAGTAATGCCTATTTCATTTTTATTTTATATTATTGTAATTTTAAATGGTTTCTTAATGCGTGCCCTTTTTATTTTATATATGTTGTTTTCATTATTGATCAGTGTTTTATGTTGCACCTTAATGCAGAGACAAGTTCTTATGTTTGTGAATTTTGTTCATTGACAATGGCAATAAACCCCTTCTGATTCTGATTCTTCAGTGTCTTCAATGGTCGCCGCTCGGGAGCCCAGCTCCAGATTTGGAGCTCGGTTTGGTCAGGACTACCTTTGCAGTATTTGTATTGCATATTGTACATGTTTTGGGGTACAATTTGACCATAAATCATTTGACATATTATTTTATTGGAGTTCAAGTAAGAATCATCCTGAACAAAAGGGGCACTGTCACTTTAAACTTGGTCACTTCCTTTCAGCTGAAGCCCCGTCCAGTTTGCAGTGCGCATGATCTTCCTATTTCATCTGGATCCCCCGGAAGCACCTAAGCGCCTCCTGTTGGTGCAGCTCCCTGTCGCTTACGTATCTACACTGCAGTTTCAGCCCGTCTACCGAACCAGAAATCCAGGTTGAACGTATCCTCTGCATCCCTCGGCCCACAAAGAATACAGAAAGACTGGTTTGTGTGGAGAAATATCTACTGTCAGACGTGCAAAGAGTTTAAATCGGCAGTTTTCATTGTGTAGTCGGCTCAAAATTTCAAAATGTCGTCGGAGAATGCGAATGATGAGTCACATTTGTCCATTTTTGCTTGTGTTTACCGGTGTAAAGTTCATCCCTGCAGGTACACTTTGACATGATAACATTTTGCAACTGTTTTGCACTAAATATTTGATATCTGTTTTTATTACAATGCGCAATTCCACCTATGCAAGTTTGAATTAGCGTGCCTTGTCTTCAGGGGTACGTTTATATCATTTATTCATATGTTGGTTACAGAAAAACAGCTAAAGCTAATGTTTAAACAGGTTGCTATGCCTTTGGAAGTGTTGGTTTATTACTTCATTTAATCAACTTTCAGCCATGGATTTAGGCTTTTAATTGGGACATTGTAACGTCAAAAGTCATTTTCACCCACACATCAAACTGTTCTTAATAAGATTTTGACATGTTGTTCAGAAGGATTTGTTTTTGATTCAAACTCTAACTTTATTACAGCTTTAACAAAAAAAAAACAAAAAAAAAATGTCTACATTTTCAGTAAATTCCCTCAAAATCCCCTGAATCATCTTACTGAATGGTTAGTAAATTGTGCCAGCTCATGTTACAGTTTCCAACGTCTTCCCTTTAGGTCACTTTTCATCGCTCTAAAACCGGAACATTCCTCTCGTACTTCAACAATGAACTTGCCATTCTTACAGTGAACAATGGTGAGGTTCAGGCGCAAAACATGCATTCCCGTCTTGGCCGTGCTTTTCCTCATCCTCGTTGTGTCCGTGGTGCTGAGGAACCTACCACCAGAAGATTCCAGCCCCGTCAGCTTGGTCCAACCTCCTGAAACGGACCCGAGAGACGAAGAAGCTCACGGTAAAGCCACAAAAATGTCTGCCCCTGCCCGACCGGAGAGAGATGCACAACTGGAACAAACACTGAGAAGATTCCCCCCTCCGAATTATTACGTGCACGTGTTCTACTATCCCTGGTATGGCAATCCTACGTTTGACGGGAAGTATGTTCACTGGGACCATCCGCAGCTGCCGCACTGGGATGCTAAAGTGGCGCAGGGCTACCCACAAGGCAGACACGTCCCTCCTGACGACATTGGCTCCAACTATTATCCAGCGCTGGGTGCGTACAGCTCCAAAGACCCGGCCGTGGTGGAGAATCACATGCAGCAGCTGCGATTGGCGGCTATAGGTAAAACCTGCACAAATGTATAATATAAATGTGTGTGTCTGCAATAGTTTGACCCAAAAAGATGCGTAAATGTAACTAAAACGTATTGATGTGTTTATAAATAGGGTCATCGTCCAAATGTCATTTCTTTGTCTCATTCTTAACCTCATAGTGGTACTGTATTTTATGCAATTTTGTAGGATGCTTGGAAGAGGAATGTCCTTGCTTGTAGGGTGGTGAAATGTATACAAAAATCAGATGCTAATCGATACTAACACTAATATCGAGACTAGATACTCATTTGAGCAAGCATCAATGCAATACAAATTCACCTGACCTTTCCTGAACAGTTTTAGAATGAGCTTGAGCTTTAGCTGTGCGCTCACACCATATCTAAACCCGTAACTACTAAACCTGGACAAGATCAGGACTAAACAAGGATTAGAACAAACCCAAGTCCATATCAGGACCACATAAAGACAAGTGTGAACGCAGTCTTGGACCACATGGTAACAACACAACATTTTGTGTTGTCAGTCTATAGCAGGGGTCAACGTGGTGCCCGCGGGCACCTGGGGGCCCTTTGAGCCTCTCTGTTGCCCCCATAGACCTGATCTGAATTTCTAACTGCTCAGCCAAAGCTTTCTTGTTTCGCCAAAAACCCTTCTAGGCTTGTTTATATGAGAGCTGGACATGTAGAGACGGCAACAGACCAGATAAACAGGCGAGATGAGAAGGCGTGTTTAGATCAGCAACGTTTTAATTTAAAGACAAACAAAAAAGAGACAAATCCTGTGCAATGCCTTTTGAAAATGTCAGGAAGAGGCAGTTACAGAGAGCGGAGGAGGAGCTGTCGGCGCAGGACAGGACCACCATCAGACCAGGACCAACTCAGGACTAAACCAGGTCCAACCCAAACCAGGACTCACACAGGCCTGAACCAGGTCAAACCCAAACCAGGACTGAACCAGGTCCAACCCTAACCAGGACTCACACAGGACTGAACCAGGTCTAACCCTAATCAGGACTCACACAGGACTGAACCAGGTCAAACCCAAACCAGGACTGAACCAGGTCCAACCCTAACCAGGACTCACACAGGACTGAACCAGGTCTAACCCTAATCAGGACTCACACAGGACTGAACCAGGTCTAACCCAAACCAGGACTCACACAGGACTGAAACGGGTCCAAACTCAGCCTCAGGAGGAGAAACTATTGTAAAGTTTGTAGAAAAAGATTCAGTTGTAGTCATCTGGACTCTGTTTTAGAAAAAACAAAACGTTTCAACTCTCATCCAAGAGTCATTCTCAATCAGAGAAACAAGTCTGAGAACTCTTGTTTAATATTATTCCTACTCTGTGAGAGCCCTGCCCGCACAGGGCGGGACCTCCTGCTAATGAGTCCAGATGACTACAACTTGAATCTTTTATCCGTACAATTGGAACACTCCTCAGGACGAATGAGGTGAATTACAAACATACCAGACATTTTGTAAAGGTTAAATACTCAAATGTCAATTGAAAGACTAGGGCTCGGATAGTTTTTGCCTCCGGCAGGATAGCGCTTAACTCTGGGCAGCGCAAGAGCTCATTGTGTCACATCTTGCGAGTCGGCGCAATTAATGACAGCGCAGGGGATGGGAATTCTAGACAAGAGGTGTGATGATGCCAGGATAGGTGAGGTGAGTGAAGCAAACTGAGGGTCTGGTGCAGTTCTGTGAATGGCCAAATCTAAACTAATGATACTCTGAAAACTAGTGCACTGGAGTGCGATGTTACCATGATCGCCACCTACTGGACGAGATTTTTATCATAAATAAACAACCTTCATTGTGGGCATAAATTAACTCAACATTATAAGTTATAGAATATGAAATCAGTAAAATGTTATTCATTATTTCAGAAATTAACAGTTTTGAAATATAAGGTGTTTTTATGATGTATAGTTGTTGACAACCTAATCTCCAATGCAGAGCCTGAGTTTACAGGGAAACACTTGCTGATTAAACGTTCTGCTCAGGCTGATGTGTCAAGAACCAAAGCTTGCGAGCACAAAATGACATCTATGATTTTGTTCTTTCAGCACCTGAGATGACTAGAATATAACTTCTCGCTTCTTTATGAAGTCAATGAATTAGGCCTTGAATTGGGTCATTCATCGCAGCATGAGTCTGGGAGTGTGCGCTTCAGACATCACCCGCTCCCGTGGGTCTTGTTGCTGCCTTTGCCCATCGTTTAATGGATCACAAATGGACTATAAGCAGAGATGTGTGTGCGATTCTTGGTCTGGGTTTAGTCCTGGAACACTGGGGATGTTTTGGATTACTAAACATTTTGAAGAGGTTTGATTATACATTTACTCTGACATGGACAAATCAAGCATAGGCAAGTTTATTCTTACAGAGCCAATTTGTACACAAAGCAAGAAGAAGATAAGAGGTTTTAGCAGATGATACAAAATTCCCTAAATCATAGGAGAACTCTGATGCACAGGACTAATGTGATCTTACTTCCTGGTTCTAGTCAGGACCCGAGCAGCAGCGTTCTGGATGTACTGCAGCTGTTTTACAGCTCGTTTGGAGTGGCCAGTGAGCAGGCCGTTACAATAGTCTAATCAACTAGAGACAAACGCATGGATAAGTCTCTCCAGGTCTGGTTTAGACACTATACTTTTGACACTAATAAAATCTGGCACAGAGACACTTCTTGCCATTCTGAACAAAAAAGCCAACGACGGCATACCTCTATCTACAAGCATGTTACCGTGGCAACCTGACAAATACTGCCTTAGACTTACATGCGTTTTGGTTTACAGGCATTTTGAATGGGATAAAAAAACAGTTAAAATTAAAAAAACATTAACAGTTCAAATTTGGCACACTAAAGCTGTGTTCTTACCTCGGCGGCAAAGCGGCCAGTTTACTTTCAAAGTCTATGTGGACGCGCGACCTGCGACTCCACCGTTTTTGCGGCACGAATCCTGCGGTTTGAGCGGCGGACGCGGCGCTACGGGGGTGTTTGAGCGGGGCCACTCTGGTCTCGCCAGAGAGTCCGCCGCTTAAACACCAAAAAGCTGGACTTTTTTGCGGCAGATGCGGTGCAGCAACCAATCAGAGATTACGCTCCAGTGACGTACCTACACACTACCCGGAAGAAGGACCAAAGAACCCCGGACCGATAAAAAAATCATCCAGACGCAGCTCTTGGAGCAAATAATGCTCTTCACTAAACTCTGCTCACCTCGGAAGTATCTGCGGGACCCAGACAAGCCGCCGAGCCGATCGCCTCAGTTTTTGGACTTTGTAAAGTAAATATACCAAAGCCATTCTCTTGAATGAACTGCCGTAGGACACAACGCATGTGCTTTTGCCGCCTCGCCCCGCGTCTGCTGCGGAGAGTTTATTTTATGGCCGCACGTTCGAGGCGGCCAGGCGGCGCGGCCAGGGCGGCTGACTTCAAAATGTACAAGCGTTCAATTTGTGCGGCCAGCGCGAATTTGGCCTCTGCGGTGTGAACGGGCCAAAACACTCCACATCACACTGAACATGAAAGCCAATGGAGACGTAACTCTATCTCGAACTATGCGGCCATGAAAGTGTTGAATGAAGTAGTATGAAGTTGGTACTGTTTGTGAAGGAGGGGTGATGTATGTGGGGGGGTTTACAGATGCTCTTCGCAGTGGCTCGTACCCCGCGGTCTCAAGGGGGGCGAGGGCTTTTATCGCCACGCTCGGCTTTAATTATTATTATTATTATTATTGTGATAATTATAAGGGACTTTTGTGCACTTATGTTCTTGTGTACTGTGTTGTCAGGGGTCCTGGCTGTATCCTGGTATCCTCCAAACCAGAAGGACGACAATGGAGAGCCCATAGACGACCTCATGCCTCTACTGCTGGATACAGCCCACCGATACCACATTAAGGTATTCTGCAGTTCGGACTTGCCTTTTCCACACTTCTCAAATGCATTCAGTCACAGTTAGTGTTTCTCCAAATAAGTCTAGGGGGCATTCGCTATTATTGAAACAAAGTACTTGATTTTAATATTGGCGATGTCATGTCACAATTATGTTGTAGTCGACTAGTCACCGATACATTTTACAAGTGAAATTATTTTCTATTGTACATTGAGACATAAAGGTGGAAAAATTGTGACTGAAGCCTTCTAGATTGAGAATTTTTACAAATAAAGTGTATTATTCATGAAATCAGAAATCATTTTTCTTTTTTTACACATTTTGTTTGGTTATCGTTGTTATAAAACATCTTTTGCATGTGTTTAAGATTCTGCATAGTCCAGATAATGATTACAATTATAAAAAAAATATATATATTATTTTACAATGATTTTTGATAACTGACTTGTCACCATTAGTTAATTAATAGTTGCAGCCATAATGTTGGTCATCTCATGAATTTTTTTTTTGGTCTTTAAAGGGCATATATCCAATTTGTTTCATGTAATATTCAAATCAAATCTGTTTAGTCCCAGTACAAATATATTGTAAATGCATATATTTGGGTCAAAATGACAGTGCTTTTCAAATATAAAGCATTTCTACCGAGAAGCAGGAAGCGCACCGTTAGCATGCTAATGTTGGTCAGCTTCACGACGGACGGCAAAACTGGCTCTGGGCTCAAAGTAATCATAAACTCATTGCTGTGAATATTTGCTCAGAATGTATTCGGTAAGTGAGCAATACACGTGGAGCTGTACAGAGTTTACATGTTTTTTTAAGATGGTAAAAGTCATCTTAAAATGACTTGTTTACAATGAGTTGTTTCCAGGGAGATGTCATTGGTTTAGCCGGAATGTTCCCCTGAATGGCATTATTTAATTACAGGTGGTTTATAGATGAAAAATGACCCATAATCACGCATTCTTCCTTTTGAGCTGAGTCATTTCTGCACAAATCTGACCTTTAACCTGGCGTGTTGGTGTTACCTGCTTATCCCCACGGATGAATGCCATACCACGGAACTTTCCAGGCAAAGCGATCTTCCCCATTGATCAAGCGCTACCAGAAAATGTACATAGTGCCGCTTTAATACTTGCAAAAATTGAAAAAAAAAATTAACAAACCTTTCTCCACAGGTCATTTTCCACATTGAGCCATACACGGGACGCGATGAAGTCAACATGTTCACCAACGTCAAGTACATCATTGATAAGTAGGTCCTGTCTACATCTGACCATTATTCAAGTTCAAATTCCACTCTTATCTTACTTATTTTCCCTTTTTAGATACGGAGAGCACCCCGCTTTCTTCAAGTACCGGACCACTAACGGCAAACTCCTCCCTCTTTTTTACATTTACGACTCCTACTTGATGAACTCCGAGCAATGGGCCAAGCTCCTCAAGCACACAGCCAGCAACAGCATCCGAGACACCCCGTACGACGCCATTTTCATCGCCTTGCTGGTGGAGGAGAAACACAAACGAGATATCCTGACCGCCGGCTTTGACGGGCTTTATACGTACTTCGCGACTAACGGGTTTTCGTACGGCTCCACGCTGAAAAACTGGGAGACAATCCGAGCGTTCTGTGAAGACAACAACTTGGTTTTCATCCCAAGCGTAGGACCGGGGTACATTGACACTAGTATTCGTCCGTGGAACTTCCAGAACACTCGCAATCGTATTAACGGGAAATATTACGAGACTGCCTTGAGCGCGGCGTTGGAAGCTAGGCCTGATTTCATGTCCATAACGTCCTTTAACGAATGGCACGAAGGCACGCAGATAGAGACGGCGATTCCCAAATCGAGCCAGACTGTGTATTTGGACTACCTGCCCAATAAGCCTACGATCTACCTGGAGATAACGCGCAAGTGGACGGCCATATTTGGAAGCGAGCGAAGAAGGTGGCAAGACTGAAATTTTGAGCCATAACCAAAGTGTATTCGGAATTGTATTTGTATTAATTACACTGAATCAAGTCTGTATGACGGGTTAGACGACACATTTCACTACATTTTACCAAACATTTTCCCCAGTTTGACCATTTTTGGAAAGTTTATAATGTTACTTCCTGGTTGGACATGGCCAGCAAGTATGACATGGGTAGAGGTAATTCCACAACTGTTTCCTAGCAACCATACTGTAAACAAGAGCCAAATTACATACAAATGACACAATAGTTATGATTTGACAAACGATAATGCCATATAACATCTTTATTTTGTGGAATGATGGTTTAAACTGTCAGAAAAGTCAGTTAAGTGAAAATGCTCTTTGTTTTCAATGTCATGTTGTAAATCGATGACATCACAGAAGGATTTTATTTTTTAAAATGTAATCACAAACTGCAACTTACCAGAATAAATACTATAAGTATTTCCCATAGGCGCTATCTACCAAACTAAGTCATAATTAGAAAAACGGGAGAACCTGTCATATGGACTTTAAGGAGACTTATTATGTGAAATCTGCTTTTATGGCTTTTATGCATGTTCAATGTATAGTCATGATTGCAATTGCTGCTCCAACCATAAAAAAAATATTGTCATAATTAATCAAATTCAATCAATAAGTAAAGGCACCATTTATTTCTCATTTATTATACAGCAGGGGTGTCCAAACTTTTTTCACCGAGGGCCACATTTTGAGACTTATACAGAGCAATGGGCCACAAACAACACGACAACAAAATGTTGCACTTGACATAGTTTCGATGGGCCTCCACACCTTTTAATAAGACTTGGAACATTCATATTAGGTTGATATAACATCAAAATGCTTGAAATGTTTCCAATTTTACAGGTAAAAGTACTACTTTTTGTGGTTTGGACCAACTTAGCAGGAAGCTGGAGGGCCAAAAAAAAATTTGTCTGAGAGCCGCATTTGGCCCCCGGGCCGTAGTTTGGACATGCCTGTTCTACAGCATTTAAAGCATTTAAAACGTGGCTCACACATTTACTATCCATCCATTCATTTTGATCCACTTATCCACGGCAGAGTGGTGGTCAAGGCGACACGTCCCCACCCACGCACCCCCTTTAGCTCTTCAATTTTTTTTTCCATGGAGCCATATTTTTCGGAGGGCTATTGTTTTAGGGCTGGACTAAAAACATTACACCACAATTGTATTATTTATATCCAGTATTCACAAACAACGTACTACTATTTAACAACTATTGTTTCACTGAAGCAAATAAACAATATTAAATGTTTTATATGATCAAAGTCACTGAAACTTTTACTAACATAATAAATAAACATTATTCATAATTATGTTTAGATTGTTGACATAAACTGATCAAGAGATTATATTGCATTGACCATGATGCATCTCACCTCATGTTACTAAGAAACTAAGAACGTTTTTTTTTTGTCATTTCAACATGGTTTCACTCCCCATTGTTGTCAGCAGAGGGCACCAGTCCAACTGTGCTGCAAATTCATTTTATTTCCCCTCCAGCATGTACATACATCCAAGTTTTTTAGAAAGTCAGGATAACGCAAAATATGTCTCCTCTAACTTAGTAGAACATGATAATTGTAAGACAGACAAACGGGCACTGTCAATAGGACCATGTGGTTTGTGACTGTTTATTTTGTACTAATTCTCGGAACCGTTCCTGGACATCTTCGGAGCGCAGAGCCTTGCACTGTTGTCCACGATGTTATGAAGGCGATAAATGGGAGCTGTAAACGCTTCAACTGTAACCTGTGATTTTATTACGCAAATTCACCTCAGAATTAAAGAATTCAAAATGAAATCACTTTGTGCTTTTTAATGATCAGAATGAGTCAAAGTGGAAAGATGGCCTTAAAGTGCACTGTGTAACTTTTCGAGTGGAGGGTCTGCTGCCCGCTTGTCTCTGTGGAGATGTTATTGCTTTGTCTGGGTGGTTCCACAATATGACATCAATATCTATTTGGCATTTATTCAATTGCAGTTGTTTCTGTTTGTTCTGTGAGCGGGCTCCCCTCTCCACAGATCTAACCTGTAACTTGGCCTGATGGAAACGCCTGCTGTGTGAAATATGATTGAATAATGAATATAAATGATGACCCCCCCCAAAAGAAAAGTTCCAGAGGTTACAGTTCTCTATGCACCTCTGTGTTTCAAAAGGAATTAGTCAATTATTGTTCATTTTTTGTTCTCCGTCCGCGTGCGAGCAAACACGGGGGTAGAACAGCCGAAACAGAACCTGAATTTGTGGCACGGCGTGGGTAACACACTTGAACGTTCTGGTTTCGACTCCTTCCTCAAAACATGCCCACGGTCAAATCCTCCCGCAAAGGTCCGGACTAAGATCAGCACAAAGGTCTGGAGAAGAGTCCCACTTCTCCGGACTGGGGACGTCACGATGTGGGCCATTTTAGCGTTACGATTATGCGAAGAAAAAACGCCACAATTGAACGATTATTGAGACAGCAACGGTGAAATCTTTATTGCGTTACCGTTCCTCAGGTTTGTGACTGACTTAACGAAATTTTACTTCCTGAGAGACAAAATACATTTAATTGGGGAAAAAACAGCCAGATAAAAACAAATAAAAGTTACTCACGTATAAGTCTATTTTTTGGACAATAGATTGAACTAAAAATACATAATTTTGCTTTCAAAATAGTCACGATTATTATTATTTTTTGGTTCTTACGATTATATTTTGACATGAATAAATGAAGATAAATCTGTTATCTTAAGTTCGGGAGAAGGACCACACCCCTTTCCCGCCCCTTCCTGCAGCTACACTATTTAAGCCTCCAGTTAACACACACTCTTCTGATTATTATTCTAATTGATCTCCTAGACGGGGGTATCGAGGCCCGGCATTCAGTTGTGTTGTTCATGTTTCTCGTTTGTCACTTTGCGTCGTAGCTGGGGTTGTGGTCCTTGCCGGTGAATCCCGATTATTGATTCACTGAATAATCTTGACATCCCTGCTCCTGACACACTCTCCAAACTGCCAGGTCAGGTCGGAGCACTTGAGGCCCTTCACGTAATGGACGCGGAAGCAGAAGCCTCAGCAGCATTAACACAGAGGACAATAAAGTGCACAATAAAGTCCTCTCGTGACTGGGGGTCACAAGAGGGTTTCAAAATGTCCTTTTAAAATGATTACATGTGTTATTTTAAAAGTTTGTAGCAGCAAACTCGAGAAACAACTTAAAACACAATTAAGACTCAATTAAAAGGTGTGTCATTTGAGATTATTAGAGTGACATTTTACAGTAGGGGTCCCGTGTCGGTTGCGTGGTTATTTTGGTGGTGTTGTAGTGAAAAGCTTGGGAACCCCTGGACAACACACTGGACTCCGGTGAGACTTGAACATCTATTCTCGGATTAGCATTATGTCTGAACTACTTTCATACCTATATCATTTTAGTTGGGATTACGTATAATATCCAGTCCATCCCTCCACTCATCCAAACATAAAAAACGTGAGAATCCCACGTTGTCGGATCGGCGCTGACCTTCGCTTTGCACCTTGACCTCTGTGTTTGGAGGCGGTTGCGCGGCGGCTGCGTCCTCTACCGATCAAAGCATTGACAAACATCCCACGGGCTTTGACGCGCCCCTGTGTCACGTCTTTGTACGTCCATCCTGCAGACGCGTACGTGTCGCCTGTCGTGCACTGGGTCACACGTGCACGCTGCTCATGACTCGACAAACGTCCAAAAAAATAAAAAATTAAAAAAAATTACAATAAATCTCAACCATGACGCTGAAAGGGGGATATTCATCACACGCTCCTTCAATAAAACCACTCGCACGTGCCCGTCTTTGCTTTCATGGTTTTGTGCTGCCTCTGACTTTTGACTGACGTTTTTTTAGCGTGTATTCTTTTATCTGACGTGATTCCGCACGCGCGCATCTCTCCGGCCGCTCGCTCGCTCGTGATTGGCGCCGCAGCTGCAGCGACGGTAAACGGGACGCTGAAAAGCGCATGAGCAGCCGACAGCCGCCGACAGCCGCCGACAGTCCATCCTTCCTCTCCTCGGCAGCATCGGAAGCCAAAACAAAACAATAGAAAACAACGCGGGTCGAATTCCTGCTTTTCACGATACCGTCCCCCCGCGCGGCGCGCACGGGCGATGGAGCGAAATACCGCCGCACTTGGGTCTGCTACGTCAGTGAGCATCGTTCTGTTTAAAAGGAGGGGGTGAGGGGGGCGGACGGGTGGGTAGGTGGGGGGGCGGGCGGCGGGGGAAACAGACGATGGGATTCACGCTCGTCGCTGGATTTTTTCTTGTGCTGCTGGATAAACGCTTCGCTTTGCCCCCGACGCGTCCTCCTTTCCGTCTCCTCACCGCGCGTCCAGAGAGGAAACGATGAGCGGAAGAGATGAGGAGAGGATGCTATCTTCACCGTCGAGATGGTGAGTGATGCGCGGTTATTTATTTATTTAATTTATTTATTTTATCTGTTTGTTTGTCTGCGGCGCCGTGGCTAAACATAAAACATGCTTGTTATTTATTGGAAGGGGGAGGTTCTGCAGCCATTTTCTTATTTTTTTTTCTTTTTCTTTTTTCCCTTATTTCTAAACGCTGTGAATACGCCAGGTTCCACTGTCGCCGCACATGTTCCGTACATTGCCCGCGTACCGTTCCTCGTCGACGCTGCGTAACGGAATCTTTCTGGAACAATTCAACTTGAATAATGCAGCAGCGGCACCGACCGAGCTTCTGTAAAGCGGTGTGTAAAAAAAAAAAAAAGAAAAAAAAAAGAAAAAAGAAAAGGACAACCATTTTAAACCAGTACGTGGCTCGGCTATAGCATCAAAATGACCTTCAGTGCCGCCGGTTCGCTACGGGCAAAACGCTCACCCTACGGGAACCGAATGGGTTTTTTTTTGTTTTTTTTTAACGGGATGGTGTGAGTATTGGATTTCTGTGGCTTATTTATTGTGTGGAAAGCCAGCAACGTGTTACCGGAGGCTAAGAGGGAAAGATGCTGAGGATGCGGGCTACTCAAGCGCGCACGTTTCTGGTCAGGTAGCGCCGAGCCCTTTGCGGACGGTAATTCAAAAAAAAAAAAAAAAAAAAGAATAAAAAAATATTGAAGAAGAAGAAGAAGAAGGTGCGATCTGGACGTTTTAGCTCAAGGCTCGTGTGTGGAATTGTGATGGAAAGAATAATAGCAGCGTTTATCGAAAACGGCCCACAATCTTAGCTGCATCACCATGGAAACACGATAAATTACCATTGAGAGCAGGTGCTGGTCTCATATGGGGGTTTTAAGCACCTTTGGGTAGCCCTGCAAAAAAAAAAAGCAGGTCACTGCAGGCGAAACGTCGTGTAGGCTTTCACAGGGACCCTACATTTGTCCACTCTGCTCTCATAAATGTTTTATTGTGTAATTTAACCCACTTGCACACGTATATTTCTCTGGGACATTGAATTGATAAAAAGAAGTAGCACCTACATACACCAAACTTTACAATCTTGTACTTTATACTGAAGATCCAGTTTACTCAAGTACTAAATAAGCTATTCTAACTCCCTCAGTAAATGCTTTTATACACAAAAGAAATCAGACCCCATGCAATCATTCATATTTGTATTTATAAAGTAATATGCAGAAATCGATGGTAACATCAGCATTATTGTCAATTGTGGGTTTTGAACTGTCAACCTTTGCGTTACATGTTTACCACTTCCTCTCCTAAGCAAAAGAAAGAGTTTGGCATCAGCCGTAAAAATCGTTTTGGCAAATAAAAACCGCTCAGTGTCACAAAAGGAGACAGGGGAGACATTTTCCTTTGGGTTGTTTGAACCTGCGACATACGTAAATCATGATTTAACTTTTCATTGTAATCTGTCATATTTATGATCCAAAACTGCTTAGAAAAGGGCCATTGACTTCCTGTTCAAAACAACAGCTGATAAGCCCCGCCTCTTCATAATGATATTTTACCGTAACAAGCAGATTTACAATGACTCGATTTGGACCCAAAACATGCATACACTCTGAATACAACTCTGAGCAGGCCGAGGACGTGGGAACTCTTATGACAAGCTTTAAAGCGCCTAAAAGTCCATTTCACATCAGATGTCTCCTTTAACAATGTATTTAATGTTAATTGTTTTTTAAATTGAAGATAATGACGGACACTAAGCATTTATGATCCTGATTTAGGCTTTACTAGACCTTTTTTTTTTTTCATTTTATCTACAGATACTTTACCACAAATAATACTTTTTGTGAAGCTAAATAAACATTTTGAGACAAAAAAAAATACATTTTCTATCTTTCGTAATATAGAAAAGCAAACTAACTAATTTGCGGGATGTATATTCAAAATTGTAGCTTATTTTTTGTTATATACAGTTCAAATTAGCATTCAGATCTGATGTCAGTGAATCATTGAAAAATGCATTACTGTTTACTTCATTTTGCCTCCAGTCGACTGCATTCTGGAATTTGTATCAATCTGGTGATGACAGAGTGTTTTAAAGGGTCTATTGTTTTTTAAAAATCTCTCAAATTCTTGGCAATTTGGATTTGATGTAATTGAAAATGTACTTTAGCATTTCCCTTTTGAGCATTCCAGTACCATAGTATTTTAAAAGGTCTATTGAAACCCCAACTAGGGACGCACTCATGAAACATACACTTGTCCCTATCAAATAAACCTAAATCAATAAATAAACCACTGAAATTAGACCAAATAGGTAAATACATCTTTAAAAAATACGATTCATTTACGCAGCATATGGCATGTAACCAAGCAACCCAGGGCTTCTCCATGTGGACAAATCCTCTTACATGTTATGCGACTGTAGCTATAATCTTTGCATTACGGCAAGAATATGATATTGGACAGTCCAGAACAGGAAATAATGGATTAGAGTCCAAACACTGACCATGGCTGTGAGGTCAACCCGGTCATTGGGGAAAATGAGAGCATTGATATCCCATGACAACTATACAAGCTGTAAAAAGACACACAACTTGTAAATTGTTCAATAAAAGGTGTAAATACTCCGGAGCTAACCCTAACCCAGTGGGAGAAATGAACCTCTTTTTATCAGTACTATAAAACAAAATTAATTCAAACTCCCCAATTCTGGATTCTTACATGATACTGTCGGCACTACTGTACAAGTACTTCAAAAACTCTTAATCTGTAAGCAACACCTCATCCTGTTTCTTCAGCTTGATATCGCGTGAAAACATCCTTTTTAAACAGATATTTGAACTGATTTATATTTTGACATTGTTCCACATTCAGTGCTATCATTACTCACATAACGCGCAGTGGGTAGGGCATCAGGTGCTCTGAGGGCACCAGGTGCTCTGAGGGCACCAGGTGCTCTGAGGGCACCTGGTGCTCTGAGGGCACCAGGTGCTCTGAGGGCATCAGGTGCTCTGAGGGCACCAGGTGCTCTGAGGGCACCTGGTGCTCTGAGGGCACCAGGTGCTCTGAGGGCATCAGGTGCTCTGAGGGCACCAGGTGCTCTGAGGGCACCAGGTGCTCTGAGGGCACCAGCCAGACCAGGCAGTTTGGACTGAATGACATAGGCCAGGGCTATTCAACTTCATTTACCTGAGGGCCGGCTTTTTCGGAGGACCAAAGCCTCTGGGCCGGAGGTGCACAACACGCCACTGTAATTTGGGTCGCACAAATTTCCCCAACATTGTTTCAATAAATAGAATTAATACAATAAAATAATTACTGATAGATTCGATTTTTGTGAGAAATAACAAACAATGCTTTGCAAAATTGCACTGAACAAAAATTTAACTAGAACTAGACTAGTACCAACCAGGTCTGAAGCGGAGTTAAACAGGGACCAAACAAGACCAAACCAGATCTAAACTAGTGCTAATTAAACCAGTAAACAATATTTTTTGTTTTGTTTTCATATTTGGAAACTGGATTGTGGGCCGGATTAAATCACTTGGAGGGCCTGATTTGGCCCCCGGGCCTGATGTTGAATAGCCCTGACATAGGCTGTTTGTGCTGCAGCTGCACTGTTCTTTTACAGTCAAACCTGGAGCCTTCAGGGGCAGAGTCTGTAGTGTTCATCAACTCAAACTAGGACTCAAGTGTCGCCTCCGGAGCCGCGACACAGGCCTCGGTCTGAACACACACAAACAGATCAGTGGCACAGCTGGGCTCTGCACACGTGCTCACCATACACAAAGAGCAAGATGTCTGTAGATTATGAAAATTGGCCTCATATTCTATTAGAAACCGTGAAAAAGAGGGAAATAAACAAAGACACGTGTTGCGTCAGCAAACCACAGAGCTGACACCGCCGCAAGCCCAAAGTTTAACTTCTTCTTACAAATGTCTAAATCATGTTTTCACAAATGCAAAGTGTTCATAGTTTGCAGTGTTTTCTAGAGCCTCGATCGGATCTGCAGAAGAGCAGGAGAAGGGACATTTAGGGACTCTGGGGGCTGTGCTCTTATTTTAGTTTTAAAATATTCTTGGTTGAGAGCCCCCAGACCCCACGTAGGCCTGTGATTTATGCAATATTTACAAAAGAATTTATAATAATAACAAATAGTCACCTTAAGGTTGTATTACAGACACCAAACCCCGATGTATTTTTTACACATTCAAAGTGGGTTGGGGGCATGGGGGCACCACTAAGCATTTCTGCTTAGGGCCCTCAAATGGCCATGCCACAGACAAAAACATGTCGAGCATGAACCTCTTTAAATTGGTCTTTTTAAGCAAACAAAAGCAAGGAAAGGTGTAACTCAGTATCTTGTCTTTTCTGGACTACGGTCTAATGGACTTTGAAGAGAAGCTTGACTGCTGCTGTGTGGGAAACCTGCACTCGGACCGAACCTGGACCAAATCTGAAACACGGTTAACTGTGTCCGCTGTCACAAGCACAACCACACAACTCAGGCTAGACCAATGTTAGTTTGTGTCCGATAATGATGTGAATGCCCAATACAACAAACTGATGAGGATCGTTTCCTTCTCCAGCCACACGCCTCTGCTGCACTGGGCTTTGGGGTCCGGAATGAGAAAAAAGCAGCAAATATATGTGAAAAAAGTGACACAAAAAAGTGAGAGACTGTCGTGGTTAAAAGTCAGCTGTTTGGTTTTGGTTCTGCTTCAAGTCTAGACAACATACAAAGCCGGTTCTCACGTTAACATCCTGTGTCAGAGATAGGTTTACCACAAGACTGATTTTCAACTGCCTCTCATTTCTCAATCAGCCAACGCACTGACACAAAAGTTTCTGTACATTTCCATTTGTCACTGGTATGTTCCGCCACAGAAAATGACGCGAAGAAAGAAGCATGATGTTTTTAAAAGAAGCTTAGAGAAATCACTTTTAGAACATGTCATTGTGCTAAATGTTCTGATTGTTCCTGTGCTTTATATGAACTGGATTGGAACATTTTAACTAGAGACTAATGGGGATCCTTAAATAAATAAATAAATAAATAAATAAATAAATAAATAAATAAATAAATAAATAAACCAAAATATGTATACAAGTGCCAGTGATGAAACAGGCGCATTTTGCTTGGTAACAAGGGGCAACAGGATGAATAAATACATTTTTAAAAAAGGCCCAGTTTACAGGCCTCTGTCCTTGAGGCAATCTTTCTTCTTGCCGTGACTTTTACATGCACATGCGCTCTTGCTGAAGTCGCCTTCGGTCAACATTGAAAATGACAATAAATAATCTCAAACGATGAACTTTTGGTCCCACGCTCAAAGCCCAAACACATGTTCAAGAACACGCCTGCTGACTTTTAGCCTTTCAGTTCTGGTTAGTCGTGGAGTTGTGCTTTTATTCTCGGCGTTTGGTGGTGAGTAGAATATTTTCGTTGTTACTGGGCATTTCTGAGCTTTATCGATCATAACAGTGACTCAGAATGCCACTTTGAATCCCATACGCAAAGCTGCAATTCTTGATGTATGAAAATGATAATATTGGAACTATTCAACCGACACAATGACCCGGACTCTTTTTAATGCGGCTAAACTCTTTCATAAATGTGCAATATTGTTAAAAAAACACGTGCTGAGTTCTATAAATAGAGGAACAAAACCCTTAATTTAATTTGTATGCATTACGAGTCGTGGAAGTTGCTTGTTTGACCCAAGACAAATACTGACCCGCAAGAATGTAGATTTTTTCTTATTTATGAAACAATAAGTCAATATAATAATTCTAATGATTTTTGTTGTATAGGTCTACAAATAATACAGTGCACAAAGACACTTTACAATGCATTATTCATTGAAACCACTTCTGTAGCCACAGCTGCCCTGGGGCACACACTTTGTTATAATAATCTTTATAGTAATAATCAATCATTTAGATTTGGGTGGTTGTGGATGAACTGACACACATTCTGTACGTCAACACTGTCTTGACTTTTTTAATAAGAACTGTTGCTATGGGGATATTTTTGGAACTAATCTTCACTTTGCATAAAAGTTTGGCATCAAATCTTCCGATGGGAGACACAAGTGCGGTTCAGATGTAAATCTATAAAAAATCTCATCCAGGCAAGCAGAAGCCCAGCAAGAGGAAGTGTGTTTCATAATGATGATAATGATGAAGTGAAATATCTTAGTGTGACTGTGGAGTCTACTTTGTCATTTTAAAAACATGTAAAAACACTTTGTAAAATAGTCAATCTTATTATTCGTACTTTAAAACCAATGCGATTCTCCACTGTAGGTTTTCTTCACACATTGAATATTGCATTATAAATTGGTCAATGACAAACCACGCGGCCTTAAAACCAACTGAATCATTATACGAAAGAACCTTAGAAATATGAGATAAAAACCTTACTCATATCATCATTGCCTAATACTTTTTTTTTTTGTTTTAAATGGCTTGTTCATTTTATAAAAGTTGACATGGTCTTTCTCCACCATCCTGGACTGAGTTTATGAAACAAGCGCCAGAGGAACCAGAGCTTCTGCTCGAGGTGACAGGGCAGTTCCTTTGTGAACACATGCTGTCAGTCACAGCACAGAGACTTGGAACATCCCAGCCATTCAATAAAATGACCCAATTCATAAAACACATTTACACATACACTATGAGATAAAATGATATAAAACAAGTGCATCTGCACTGCGGGTGGTCCTTGACCAGTGCTTTAAAATCATTTAAAGACATAAAATGATTAATTTAAAAAGTCTCTGTGTTTTGTTCCACAGCGAGGGAGCAAAGCTGTTGAAAGCCTGTATGTATATGTATATGTATATATACATGTATATAAATGTATGGTCAGATTGGTTATTTTGGTTGAGGGTGAACCGATAAAATATCAACGGTTGAAAAAAAGTTGTTAAAATGACATTGATCTAACATCATATTTTGGGGTTAAAATGCCAACATTGATCCAACATGGTTTCGATGTCCATGGACCTGATGATTCTGCAGGTGCAAAAAGAGCGGGAATCTTGAGTTGTCATGTGACCTAAAATGTTCAAATCTGAAGAGATCAGCCTCAGAAGCTCAGTGACACAGCAACTGGTAAGTGCAGATTTATCTTTAGTGGGATCAAATGTTAGCTGTATTGACAAGTGAGAAGTTAAAAAGTGTTTTGTGTGTAGCATTTTAGCTGATGCTAAATGATTTGCATTTTATCTGGCTTCTCAGCCTGTAGTCCTGGTTTAGTCCTGGTTTAGACCTGGTTTAGACCTGGTTTAGTCCTGGTTTAGACCTGGTTTAGTTCTGGTTTAGTTCAGGTTTAGTCTAGGTTTAGTGTAGTCCTACACAATAGGGCTATTAAACTTAAGGCCCGGGGGCCAGATCAGGCCCGCAAAACAATCTGATCCGGCCCACGATCCATCTCCTAAATGGAAAAAATATTTTTTTCTGGTTTAATTCTGGGTTAGTACTAGTTTAAACCTAGTTTGATGCTGGCTTTGTTCTTATTTGAATCTTGCGTTAGACCTTACTTAGACCTGGTTTGAGTCTGGGTTAGACTTGGTTAGTTGCCTATTTGAGTTCATACTATAGAATGCAGACACTATGAGTTCCAGGTCGCATTCCTTGTCCGATTTTTGTCATTCAAAGTTCAGTTTTTAGATATTTCTCGTGTGATTCCTGTTATTACATTCGGTGTTCCTCAGTATTGTCATTTTTCCGGGATTCGTCTTCAAATTTTTCCTATCTCTTAGAGCGGCGGAATGTTGGTGATGTTGGAGCGTTGTGACATCATGCCAGGCAATCCTGTAGAGAAGGACATTTGGGCCCAGGAGGAACCTGAACAATGCCAGAGAAGAACCTGGACTTACCAAACAAGAGGAGGAAGCCTAAGCCCGGCAAGCATGTGCAGAAATAGCAAAAGAAGGCTGCACCTACAAATCAGCGAGCACTGATTGTGAGACATATTTTTATACTTGATTTTGTGGTTTTATACAGACGTGTGAAAAAGTGCGTTTTGTTTTTTGCATTCGGCAGTCACTCGGAGTGGCTTCCTGCCAATGCCGTTTCTAGTTAGTCTTGTTCTAGGTTAGTTCTCCTTCAGCACTGGAATGGCTTAGTTGCAGATCAATGTTTTTTTTAAAAATCATTTTCTATTTATTTTTAATTTTTTCAATTTCTTTTTATATCTAATATAACTGTAGATATTTTACCATTATTGAAACAAGTCCAGTGTTGAGGATATTTTGTGCGACCCCAAATTACATCGGGGTGACGTGTTGAAGAGTTGAAGAGCCCTGGTGTAGTCTGTAGCCTTAGTTTGGTACTAGTTTAGTCCAGTTTTAGTCATGGTTTAGATTAGGTTTGTTAGAAACAACATTTGGTTTTAGAGTTATGGTCACGATTTGGACCTGAGAAGGACTTGAAATAACTTCACTAGACACTACAACACTCGACTGCTTTAGTTAGTGTCTAAAATGAAACTAAACACAATGAAGTCACACTTCTTCTTTCCTCTCCAGTGGCTGGTCACTACGGAGACGAGCACGTGTCCACAGAGGCTGCTGGACCAGACCAGATCCAGAAAATACAGATGTAATGAAAAGGAAGTAACAGGACAATTCTTTCGATACAGAGTTTGGATATCTGGTGAGTCTTTGCTGGCGTAAATAATGAATACTGAACGTTATTGCTCTGTTTTAAGGCTTAAAATTAGGATGAATGTAACGCACTAAAAAAGCAAAATTTTGTACAATTTATTGTTGTTGCCCTTATTGTCTGTTTCCATTTAATACCATTGTGTGCCAAATTCATATATATTTCTTAAAATTCAGAAATGCATTAGTAATATAATAGTAATGAATCAATACAAACAGATAAAATATAATTGTAAAGCAAAAAGACGGGATTCTTTAAGCACTATTTATGTTCTGCGACATACTCCAAATGTAAGGTACTTTTATTTCAATTATTTTCTGTTAAGCCCCCCCTAGGAAGAAGAAAACACTTTGCGCCCCCTACTCTCCGCTGCGACTATGAATACGGTGGGCGTATAAACATATGACACGGTGGGCGTATAAACATATGACACGGTGGGCGTATAAACATATGACACGGTGGGCGTATAAACATATGACACGGTGGGCGTATAAACATATGACACGCGAGGGCGTATAAACAGTATGACACGGTGGGCGTACTAAAACATAGACACGAGAGCGGCGTTATAAACATATGACACGGGGCGTTAATTGACAGTGCGTATAAACATATGACACGGGGCGTACATGACACGGGCGTACATTGCACGTGGGACTATAAAACATATGACACACGGTGGGCGTATAAACATATATGACACGGTGGGCGTATAAACATATGACACGGTGGGCGTATAAACATATGACACGGTGGGCGTATAAACATATGAACGGAGGGCGTATAAATGACCGGTGGGCGTATAAACATATGACACGGTGGGCGTAATAAACATATGACACGGGTGGGCGTATAAACATATGACACGGTGGGCGTATAAACATATGACACGGTGGGCGTATAAACATATGACACGGTGGGCGTATGTGGTATAAACATATGACACGGTATGCGCGTATAAACATATGAACGGAGGCGTATATAAACATATGACACGGTGGGCGTATAAAACATATGACACAAACATATGACACGGTGGGCGTATAAACATATGACACGGTGGGCGTATAAACATATGACACGGTGGGCGTATAAACATATGACACGGTGGGCGTATAAACATATGACAAAACGGGGTGGAAAAACACACTGTTGTATCATTCGTCTATAAAATTAACATTAAAGAAAACAAAAAAAGAAAGAAATATAGATCAGCTTACGACAAAGAATCATTTTGTTCGAGTGACTTTAGTTGGTCTCATCTTCGTCTCTCTCCGCCTTTCTTTTCATCCCTGTTAAGTATGTTTCCATGGTGACTCTTGAGGCTTTGTTCAGTGCACGTCACCTGCTCTGCGCCGTGTGTGCGCGTGCTCCGTGCAAATGCGTGTGTGCGCACGCCGCTGTACGTGACTCGCTTTGCGCTTGGAGAAACCCATGTCTAACCTGTCGTGGCCATAAATAATCGCGATGATTGAAAAAACGGTTAATCGTGACATCCCTGCGATTACACTTACGCAAATTCAAAATGGCCCACAAATTGCCCCCCCCCCTTGTCTTCAGGTGACGTCTTTGTAGTTCTCTGTTGGTCAGCATTTCACCAAGTAATGTCATTTTCTTTTGATTTCAACCAGGCACGCCCACACACAGGAGGGATGTGGGCGGGAGGTGGTCCTGCTGCAGTGGTAACGACCTGGAGCTCAACATCCAGAAGACAGTGGAGAAAGTCATCGCCTCTAACAGACTCCCCCATCACCACCGCAGACTCCCTCCGATATCAACGCCACTTCAATGCTGATCAATGTTGATTCAAACGAAAAGCCTGATGGAACATCCAGTGTCATTTTACTATCTGGGTTCTGTCCTGACCTGCCAGGGACGACAGATGTAAAGGAGCCAATAGGCTAATTCTGGCACATTGTATGCACTGTCCCTTTTAAATAAATACATGTAAAATGAATCTAAATAAGACTGCACAGTCACCTTACTCTGCGGACCACATTTAAACAAAGACCAGGAGGACTGAGGGCCATGTGCGCAGTGTAAAACCTTCACTTCCCATATTTAAACTGCTAGTCAAGTAAAGAGAAAAAAAGTGTATTTCCCACGCTTGTTTTTCATTCTATTCTGAGTCCCTGGTGCTGGTTCATGAGATGCAGTCAGGCGTTCAGATTACACTCTGTTATGGATCATTGAAAACAGCGGACTATGACCTTAATGTGGCTGAGCCGTGCACACAGTAGTCTGCATCTGCGCAGGCTCCTCGCACAAACAGTAAGGGAATCCGGGACGTCAAGCCTCAACCTCCAGGGGGCAGCGCGCTCCTGCCAGTCGTGAGAAAAGTCTTTTTTATATGGTGCAATCTCATTATTCTAAAATGTTTATCTAACGTAAACACATCACAATTTTTGCATTTCAAGTGTTTTATATATATATTTATAACAACATAAATTGTTATCGTAGAACATGAACTCCAAAGAACTGGAGTGAACCAGTCCGTCTCGGTCCGAAGCACTGTCAGGAAGACGGTTCTTCTGGTGTAGTCCCAGTTTAGACCTTCTTCTTCTTCTGTTACTTTTAATGGCAGTTGGCAGCATTTACCGCCACCTGCTGTAGTTGTACGTCTAACTTCTTCTTCTATGGTGTTTTATGGCGGTTGGTAAAGTGTTACATTACCGCCACCTACTGTTGTGTGTCTTCAAAGTATGTTTTACGCTATACCGAGAAAGAGAGAGAGAAAGAGAGGTTTAGCCCTGGTTTAGTCCTGGTTTAGTCCTGGTTTAGTCCTGGTTTAGACCTGGTTTAGTCCTGGTTTAGTCTTGGTTTAGTCCTGGTTCAGACCTTGTTTAGTCCTGGTATAATCATACTGCAGACACTCTTATACTTATACACATATATGTGTATTATGTGCACAAAGGTCTTTCGTCAGTGTCCAAAGGGACATGATCACAGCTGTTCTTCCACATCGGAACAGAAGAAAAAGCAACTGTTTCAGCATGAAGTCCTTTTAATTCCAATTTCTTTTAAATAGCTTCAGACGTGACCCCGGGGCATAGTGGGCATTGTGGCGACGCTGCTATAGATACTCTGATTACTCTGCTTTTGTACAACTCTAAAACTGTGTGTTTGTAAATAAAGTGTATTTGTATTTGGAAGTAGAGGAGCAGGTCAGAGGTCAGAGAGCACAGAACAATCCAAAAGTGTGTTTGACAGTTTGTGGGCCCTGTGTTCATGTGTGTGTGTGGCTGAGGGGTGTGCGCGAGTGAAAGTGTTAAACCGAGCCCCCCTGGGACGCAGGGCAGGGAGAGGATGGTTCTTGTTGAGCGCTTTTTGGTCTTGGTTTCCTTTTTTATCACTTCACCACATCAATGCAATATTCTGCCTGTGCCCACGTTTGTGTTAGTTCGTTTTAAGCGCGTCACACGATGTCACAGGACCCGACCGGCTTGGCCCCTCAGCGGCTCTACAGGGGCACGTAGCCCCTACAGCCCCCTAAAACATCTTAATATCCCATTCTGAATTTAAAATGTATTTCTTATAAAAAAGGCAGCTGAACAGTTTTGGTGATGCGTCTACTTTTCATTTGTGATGGATTTTGCAACTGAAATCAGATTATTTGCTTCAATGGAGCAGCAAAGATTGAAACTGCTGATTTTACACAAGAAATGACATGTTTATCTTCTTTATTACACAGCTAACAGGTTTTCATCAGATGAAATAAAGACTGGAATTTCAGTCCGTCTGTCTATTGATCGATTTTGTAAATAACTGTATCCTTGACAAATAGTTAGAATTAAAAGTAAAAGCAGGTGTTTACTTTCCCTCTGACTGGAACTCACTCCCAAAGTTCAAACAATGGCTCGCTGCAAACCAGATCCGTCAACGCTAACTACACCTGCTCTCTCTGCTGCCCCCTGCAGGCCGCCTGCCATGTACTTGTGTGTGTGTGTGTGTGTGTGTGTGTGTGTGTGTTTTCTATAGGGTGTGTATCTGCTCGTGTATGTGTCTGTTGTCTGTCCCTGGATGATTGATGTGTCTGTGTCTTATCATGTAAATAGTGTATATTTTCCTAACTTTGATGTAAATTCTTTGCTTTATTGTTTCTTTCTTCCCTGTTTTAGGCTGACTGAAACAGTTGTCATGGGACTGCAGAGGCAAGTCAGAAAGGTTTATTAATATGCACTGTCCCTGAAATAAATAAATGATTAAAGTAAACACCATGATACACATCATATTGTGGACCCTGTATCGATATGAATTGTGTCGTAAATACAATCTCCACAGGGATGTTATTGTTTTTCCATTTTCCAAGACCACAATGTGGAACAGTTACATACAGTAGTGCACCTTTAAATTAAATGAATTCGAATCTTGATTGCTGACATCCCACTAAAGAGAAAGTGTAACTTGCTGATGGTTGTATTGCACGCTGCGTTCGTGTGGGCCTTGTGTTTCCCAGAGGTCAGAGAGGTCAGAGAGGTCAGAGCTCCAGCTTCATGTGATTTGTCTCGGAAACTCTGGATTTTGATGTCACCAATATTCAAACCTCTGAGTCCACAGTGTACAAAAGGCCCCGTCGTTTTCTGTGTTTGATCAAAGTTTGGTCATTACACCTTTACATGCACTTGTAGTTAGTGGGGTGTCCAGTAGAGGGCACTCCAACCATTTCATTAGAGAATGCTTTATGGGCTTTCTCTCTCGTTCTCTCTTGCTCTCTCTCTTTCGCTCTCTCTCTCACCTTAAAACAAACAAACTGTACAGCGTAAAACACACACTTTGAATTTACCGCCCCCTACTGCAGTTGTACGTCTTCAAAGTATGTGTTTTACGCTATACCGTAAAAAAAAAAAAGAGACCACGAAAGAGAGAGAACGAGAAAGAGAGAGAGAACGAGAGAGAGAAAGAGAGAGAGAAAACCAAGAGAGAGAAAGTTGTTGTTGTGTTACTTTTAATGGCAGTTGGCAGCCGAAAGGTGCATTTACCGCCCCCTACTGTAGTTGTACGTCTTCAAAGTGTGTGTTTTATGCTGAGAGAGAGAAAAGAGAGAGACAGAAGAAAGCACAGGGCTGCCTTCTTTCTTCTTCATTAGTGGTGTTTTATGGCGGTTGGTATCCATAATGTTACATTGCCGCCATTCTTTAGACTTTAGACCCCACTCTTTAGTTGTTGTTGTTGGTGCTTCCAATGACGACCGGCAGCCCACTGCAAAGGCGCATCCACCGCCATCTACTGGACAGGAGATGAATGGAGACCATAATACCAAAAAGGGGATTGTAGTGTAACACAGATAGTAACACTGCACGACGCTCTTAACTCTATAATCTTCCAATTAATCCTGTGTTATTTAAGGAAGTAACTATAGCCTCACATGATCCAGTGACTGGATTGGAAGTAGATTCAGCAGATTGAATTGCTGCTTATTATTTTGAAACCATAAAACTAATTTCATATGCTGTACAGTGAAGCGGCACATGCTCAACACTTTTCTGCTTCTTGACAGTGATTACATAAACTGGTAGATGTTTGCCTATCCTACTCAGTGACATATTGAGTGGCCAATTCTCATGTGAGTAAAGGGTCTCTCTTCCCCGCCTTTCTGCCCATGGATCTGCATGGACCAACACTACTTTGTATCTGATACAGTCCGTCCAGTATCACAAAGTTTCCAATAGTCCAACCAACGTTTATACACATGATCTTGATAATAGGCTTGATTTCAAATTCATCAATTGATGGCAGTTTAAGGCAATTTTTGGCCAACAAATTCTCCATTTCATTACCATCGACCCCAACATGTGCAAGAACCCAATTGAAGGAGACCCTCACATCCTTTCTGGACAGAGAGAGTATCAAATAGAAGATGCTATATAGAATATCCTGGCTACAATCAGATTTTCCAGATGTAATGCTTCACAGTGCAGAGGCTGTCAGAAGCTACCACAACATTGTGACACTCAATCCAGCACGTGCTTTTGCATTTCCCACCCAGCAAAACCAATGAAAGTCAGCACCTCTACCCAATAAGCTAACATAATCTTTAACTTCCTGATCCGTAGCATTTCTCCCAATGCAATTTGCCTCGCAGAGATGCATCTCATGTAAAAGGAGAACCCTGTGTTTGCCTGCGAGGTTCAATAAAGCTCCTGAACCTGTGTCTCTTCATTGTCTCATCTATCCGAATACCATCCGAGCCTTAAGTGGTGCTCTGGCCGGCACTCCAGAGCAGTGACAGCTACAAACCTGAACCAGCACCTTACAGTCACAACAGACCGGATTAACTCGCCAACACCGCGTGTTTAACAAAGCTAATAGCAAGATTTTTTTAAACTCCTCCCTTCTTATTTGTTTCGGAAAACAGAGTCCTGAGTTCTTTTCCTGTCTTGTGGGATTTCATGTGCATTTTTCAAGTTTTCTCCTGAGAATTACATGAACGCAGCGTTCATTCGATATGAACAGAACCAGTTCACTGACACAAAGATCTCCTCAGGCTTCTCTTCCTCTTGTATTTATTTGCTCTCATCTGCTCACACACAGGAGGCTCTTCTGAGGCGACCGTTCACTGGAGAGCTGGTGTTCCACTTTAGCTCCCCAGTACAGCCCTGAGAGAGCCCTCTATGAGCACTGCAGCACAGGAGGACCCACCCCGCCCACGGCCCCATGTAGATCCCTCGCTCTCCTGCTGGGACTACGCTCTTTTGGATTCCAAGCAGCTGTCAAATCCCCAGGTCTGTACAGTCATGACACAAAAGAAATACTATTGTAGAAAGGATTGTGAATGTGTGGATGGTGGACAGACCCTGTGTGGGTCTGATACTGATACTAGAAATAATATCATGTTCAGAAGCAGCTAGGCAAGGCAAGGCAAGTTTATTTGTAGAGCACAATTCATACACAAGGCAATTCAAAGTGCTTCACACAACAGGAAAAAATGCATTCAAATCACAAAGACATGACAGAAATCACAAAATAATTGTTCAAGACAAAAAGAAGAGTGCAAAGAAAAGCATTTCAGTCATATGCACAGCCAAACAAAACAGTTTTTAGTTTAGATTTGAACATTGCCAGAGTAGCGGCCTGTCTCACATCCTCAGGAAGACTGTTCCAGATTTTAGCTGCATAAAACTGAAACGCACATCTCCCATGTTTAGGTCCTGACCTCTGGCACCAGCAGGAGGCCGGTCCCTGAGGTCCTCAGCAGTACATGGTTAGATAGAACCATGTACTGGAACAACCCAGATCTGCCATCTGAGTTGTTCCAAAAACACAGTGTTAACTCCTCAGTTACACTTGACGACAAATACTAATGTAAATACAAGCTTTTTGCACAGTATCCGTGTTCCATTCGTGGGCCTGTGTACATTGAGCTTTACAACATGCAGATGTAGGCTGCAGGACCAGATGTACTGGCTGGTTTTACCTGAATGTCAGTTTGTGTTGTATTTCTCATGGTGCATTTTCCTTCCAGGTCAGAGTATGCCCTCTGCACCCTTCCACAAGATCCTGAGACCCCTCCTGATTGGCACGTTCGTCTTGGGATGCTTTGTCACTCTGTTTTTGATGTATTTTAAGCCTGCCACCAGCTGGCTGTCAGGTCCAGTGGAGTCTACAGAGTCCACAGAGCGGGTGAAGAGCCTGCTGTCCACACGCAGTGAGAAGAATGTCACCACGGTTCTGGTGTGGCTCTGGCCCTTCGGACAAACCTATGACCTGGGTGTGTGCAGCTCGCTCTTCAACATCGAAGGCTGTCTAATCACTGCCGACCGAAACCTGTACAATAAGTCCGATGGAGTGGTCATCCACCACCGCGACATCTGTACGGACCTGTCCAACCTTCCCCCCCTGCAGAGGCCCGCCTTCCAGAAGTGGATCTGGATGAACCTGGAGTCTCCATCTCACTCGTCCCAGCTGCCGGGGATCGAGAACATGTTCAACCTGACTCTGAACTACCGGCAGGACGCCGACATCCAAGTGCCTTATGGGTCCATTGTGGCGGCTGAAGGGGAGGAGGATTTTGTGCCCCCCAGTAAGAACAAACTCATCTGCTGGATCGTCAGCAACTGGAACCAGGACCATGTGCGGGTCAAGTATTACAATGAGCTGTACAAGCACATCGAGGTGCACGCCTATGGGCAGGCCTTTGGAGAGTACATCTCTGACCAGGACTACTTTCCCACCATGGCCAGCTGCAAATTCTATCTGGCCTTTGAGAACTCCATCCACAAGGACTACATCACAGAGAAACTGTACAATCCTCTGTCGGTGGGCACAGTGCCCGTGGTCCTAGGCCCCCCCAGGCAGAACTATGAGAACTTCATCCAGGGAGACGCCTTCATCCACGTGGATGACTTTAGCTCTCCCAAAGAGCTGGCAGACTACCTGCTGCTGCTGGACAAGAACGAGGAAATGTACCTCCGCTACTTCGACTGGAGGCGCCACTTTAAAGTTAAGAAGGCCTATTTCTGGGCTGAGCACACGTGCCTGGCCTGTGACTACCTGCGCCGGCACAAGGAGTACAAAGCCGTCAATAACCTGGACAAGTGGTACTGGGGGGGATAGGACCACTGGAGGGAGGTAGGTTCAAGTGAGGGTGCTTCACTTTTGTCCTTATGAACTATCCTTACATTTCTGTGGGGAGTCGAGTGGACGGCCAGATCTTCTTTTTATTTGAGCGCCAATTTTGCTGAACCTTATTTTGCCTTATTTAAGTTTTTATGTTTAAATCATGAGCACTGATTAGGGATGCCACGATATAAAATTATAGAGTTACAATCATTGTGAGAAGAAAAAACATCATTAATGATTTAATGATTAGTCCCAAGTACTGAGAATGTGACCAAACAACAGTGAAATCTTTAATCTTTCTTTCCCTTTGTCCAACATGTTACTGTTCCTCAGTTTGTGACCAGCTTCATGAAACTTTCTGAATGTCAAAATAAAGTGTATTTTTTGGGCTGTACCAGGCATGTCCAAACTACGGCCCGGGGGCCAAATGTGGCCCTCAAACCAATTTTTGTTGGCCCTCCTGCTTCCTGCTAAGTTGGTCCAAACAAAAAAAACTAGTACCTCTTACTGTAAAAAAAAAAATTGCACAAATTCAAGCCTTTTGATGTTTTACCCACCTAATCATAATGTTCCAAGTCTTATTGAAGGTGTGGAGGCCCATCAAAACTGTCAAAGGCAAAATTTGGAATGATTCACTTCATGGTCGGGTTGTCTGTGGCCCTCTGCTCCGAATAAGTTTCAAAATACGGCCCTCTGTTAAAAAAAAGTTTGGACACCCCTGGGCTACAGAGCCGATGAAAAAGACTTCCAAAATGGTCACAGTTATTATCTTTTAGTTGTTACAATTATTTTGTGACCTGAAAAATCCCGGTCATCGATTAATTGAACAATCCTGACATCCCTAATACTGATAGACAAACAGTGCATCTCAGACACATGACACCAGCCTTTTATTAGTTCATGTTTCATCAGACCAATCCCAGACAAAGGTCAGGGGACTGCCTGTGGTGCAGTTTGGCCTGAAAATGTTTCCCATTCAACACATTGTCTATCAGTGTCAGGCTCTGGTTTAAACTGCAACAACAGCACAACATTTTTGTTCACATTTATTATTTGTTTAACATTCCCATGTGCTGCTAATATTTAATTTTTATTTTTGTAACAACTACTGGAAATGCAGATTTTAATTCTGTCATTGTTATGGGTTTTTTCCATTTAGTTTACACTGGCGAATTGTGTAAAATGACTATATTTCAGTAATATTTAAGTCATATTTATTCCAGTGAGGCATTATATGGTAAAACTCATCTGTGATAGTGATGCAGTCACTATGCAGTGTTTACTCCACTCAAATGTGAAAATGTTTTATTGCATATTGTGTATTTTTGGGGAGTATGTAGCTGTCGTTTTTCTATATTTTTCTAATGGCATTGCTAACAGTTCCTGAGCAGTGAGTCATCATGTGTAGCCTGCATACGGTGAAGGTCAGCCTGAAGTCACTGACGGGACGCGGGATGCTTTGCGCACACGGGACCAGGTTATTTTCATTCTTCATTGCCACTGACCTCCCTCTTTCTTCATGACGGTGCACTCAGTTTGTCCTCTTTTATCACAAGGAGGAAACGAGCAATCTGACTCAACACCGGCGATATCACGGTTTGAATCATGACAGAAAACATACGAGTGAAACGTACGACTTATACAGTGGTAGAAGAAATACTCGGTTTTGTTACTTTAAACTGGGGCGCCTGATTTTCACTAAGCAAACCCGAAATCTTCAATCTCTCTGCCAAACTACTCCAAGTACTCAGTGTATGAAAAGTGTGCCCTCTTGAGGCTAGGAGGAGGAGTAACAGATTATAGAACATGTCAGTGTCCTTCACAAATATTGACATTGTGGCAAATATAATTTTTTTGCAAAATACAACTTTACAAGATAATGATGAGCCATCCTTTAAATCTATTCATTTAAGTAGAGAATTAAAATATACAAAACGGGAAAATCACAAAATAAAGCTGTGCAAGTTACATTACGTACGATGAGTGCCTGACTATGGTTACAGGAAGAGCAAGCGGCCCCCCTTCGCACTCCACCCACCTCAGTCCCTTCTTTATCGGGGCTTGGTGCTGTTTTTGAGCTGACAACCGATTCATATTTGGCGCAATTCTGACTTTTTATGTGGAAATGGGAGCAAATTTAAAATGTCACAAATGACTGTATAATTGTGTATACCGGCATCATTGTTGACTATTATCTCACAGCAAGAGAAAGTATGCTCATCCCAGTATTCCTGCCTATTGCCAGCGGCGACAGGGCGGCTGAACTAATAAGCAAACAAATACTGCCTGTCTGGAATTCTTGTGCTAGTTTGACGGTTCATAATCCGTAGTAAATTACCGTTGGGGTCAGGTTTTGCGAAGGACACTGTCGAATAATGAGGGTGAATCTTGCTAAAGGTCCAGCGCACCAAACTCAACAGAACTATTGTTTACTCTTGTTTATTCTTGTTTACTCGGCAGCACGCCTCGCCGCTGATCACACGCACACACACACATGCACACACGCACACACACACAGCACAGGTACTATTGTTACGCTCAACACGATATGCAAAAGGGTCTAACAGCAGTTCATTTCCAAACGCTTTTTCAGGGTTTTGCTTTCCACTGGGGCCATCGCTGTACAATAAAAAGAAGAATTATTTTTATGACAAATGATGGTGAAATTTCCGTGTAAGATTTGTACATAGAGTTGGTGAATTTAGGCCGGATCACCGTAGCGAAGACCACAAAGACCACGCTGGTGGAGGTAAAGCTCTGGGCGGTACCGCGGACACTCGGAAAAGCTGTGAACACGTTCTAAAGACAAGGGAAATGAAAGGGACGTAGGCATTAAAGGGAAGTGTTATGACTGAAATGTACAATATGACAAAGGGGATTATATGTAGGAAGGGTTGCAATTCAAAGCAGCAGTGCACAAGCAATTTGTTATTTGTATTTATCCCCCATTTTATTTGATTGTTGTTTGTCTTACACGTCGTAACTGGAAATTAAAGGGCCAGTGCCTTTAAAAAATTGGCAAAAATGAGACTTTGATTTTGCCTATACATTTAAAAAGGCATTTCGTTGGATGAGAACCGCGCAGTGAAGCGAGAACTGTCAATTTGAGCCAATCCGAGACGTTGGATGAAAACCACGTAGAAACAATCGCCGGTGCTAATCCCAGACAGTTGTTTCTCTGTCATAGTTCAACATGTTGAGTGAGAGAAGGGACTGTTGCTGCAGGCATGTGGTCCTTTCGTTACACGGGTAATTCATTACACCGTAGCGTCTGGTGTTTATATTATTTTTTTTAACACAAATCTCTTGTTCTTATGATTTAACAAACGGAAAACCACAAAATGTAACTGTTGCTTTCGATACATTTTGGTCCGTCGGGTGTGGAAGTCGGACAGAAGCGGGGCTAACACTTTGGGTACAGGCCCTTTAATTGGAATGTTGTGTTACTCCAGTTGTATTCAGAATAAATTAGATTATTATTGCCGCTCAATAAAATGACAATGTAGTATGCCATTGCCAAACTTATTATTTTGCTTGCATTTTCAGGGCTTCAATTTATACATTTTTGACTTGATCACCAGCGCTGATCTGTGTTCTGTTGCCTCAGCCCGGCCACATTTGCCACACGGACGCAATCCCCCACATCCTGTAGCAAGTGCCAAGAGTAATGCAGCAGCTGAAGTTAACAAACACAATTGGTAATATGCATAAATCCTTCTATACCTATGCAGTCAGTCACTTGTATTTGTCGTTAGGATTGTAGCACGCTGCAGCTCACTAAATTGTCCTTCTACGGGCTTTACAATTAAAGTTAAAATGACTTGACTCATACTCATTGATTTTATTACTTAGTAGTATTTATTTAAAAGAGAAGAAAAAACATACAATCTGTAAATACCTTGTAAAAAAAAAACAAAAAAACATGTCACAATCAATTCATATTTTTTGATTCAAGTCATCTTAACTTTAGTACCTTTTGCTTTTGCAGTGTGCACACAATAAAAAATAAATGTGTACGACATTATATATTTGCACTATTTTCCCATGTTAAACGACCAAACTACATATAATCCCTGGTTTTATTGCTGTATTGAAAGAAGCTATATTTTCCAATCAACCGTACAGCTTTTGTGTGTAGAGTTGGAGATGGTGCGGTTTGGGGCGGGGCCAGAATGCAACAGTAGCAGTAGCCCCGCCCCCCTCTATGACGAGTGACTATTATGAGCGTCATCTAATCCCCCAGCTGTTTATCTCTTAAAGGGGACATATTGTCTTTGGTCATGGTGTTTTAAATTGTGTTGGGCAATTTTGTATCTGCGTTTCATGTTTTATGGCTTTGAAAACAATGTATGTGTAAGCAATTTGTTTATCTTACAATTTGAACACTTGGATGAGATGTCTGACGCCCTCTGCTGGCAACAACGGGGCGTAAAAGCTGCTTGGGCGATAACTAAGGCTGCGTTCACACCTGTTCTGGTTTGGCCCTGATCTAGAGATGATTTTGTCCTCTTCTAATCCGGATTTAGTTCCAGGTTTAAGGCCAGTTCGCACCAGCTCCATCTCGGCTCTGGTGCGGGACCTGCGCGTCTGCCGGAAGATTAGAATGTGTTTAACGTAATAGGCATGTTCATATCACTGCGCCGCGTCTCGCCGTTTGTGGCTCTGCAGCAAAAAAAGCACAAGTAGTCTCTTTTGGATTGGTGCAAAGTAGCTGTGTTCCGTGTATGTGCAGTTGCAATGATTGTGATTTCAAAATCCTCATTAATTACCTGATGCACATGTAATGGCCAAACGTGCGTCTAAATGAGAGGCGTTCGTCCCAGTTTAGTCCTGGGTTTGATGTGGTGTGTGAACGCAGCCTAAAGCATGGCTATTCAGAGATACTGATTGTAATGTTGGCGATTTGACCCTAAAATGGTCATAAAAAGGTAGAAGGACTTTAAAAACACACAAGAGCACTTCATGGTTTAAATTGCTTACGCAGACAATCTTACAGTCTTACAATCCGAAGCAGAAAACAAACTTGTGTAAATTAAACAAAAGACTACTCTATATGTTTTTGATGTTATAACATGTTATTTAAATGTCATAATTGGCATAATATGTCCCCTTTAAAACTTCCACTCATGGCTTAATATTGTACAGTCCACTGTTAAATGTGCTGGTGAATTTAAGAAACAACTGGTATGTTTCTGTCCGTGTTGTACGTCTGTCATTTGATTTCTCTCTTTTTGCACAAATTGGACTGAAGGGGGCGCTGTACGCTCCTTCTGGGCGTCTGGTCTCTGGAGCTGTCCACCGGTTCGGACACTGTACAGAACGGTCAGTCCAGACTCAAGACTCTAAAGACGCTCAGATTTTCTGCCAGTTCAGAAATAGTCAGTGACGCAATCAGAAGTTTTTGCCAAATCATTGTATTTTGCCAAATGTTGTGTTTTAACTGTAGATGTCTTATAGTGTCAAAGAAAATAAAAGGTATGGACACATGAGAAAATGTACATCAGTTGTTGAGCAGTTTGTGTGTGTGTGTGTGTGTGTGTATTTTCTTAAATATAATTACAATTCACAGTCAAAACCTTTGAAATGCTAAATGTGCCCAAAAGTTGCTAGACGTAGGTTATAAAAATGTGGACGGTCGCTATAGCAATTAATCTGAAAAATAAAACACCATTTTTGGACCACTCAGATATTGTTTTAGGGGCCTCGGAATTTTTTTTCAAATTGTTTATATTTGAGTCGATTTTTTAGGGAAATGTATGCAATATTAAAAAAAAAGGAACACATTTGATCCTTAACATTTGAGGTAATAATAACAAGATAATCAAGAATCCTCCATTTGGTAAATCATAAACCATAATGTCCCCTCAAGGCTACCATAGCTGTTTATCCTGGACAAAAGAATCTTGTGCGATGTTCGGTGAGGTTCGGTGTGCGCCCCGTCCTGCTGAGCCACATTGGCCTGGCTTGTGCGGAGCTGGAGTATAAATAGAACGTCCAAAGCTCTGATAAGTGATTGAAGAGCGGAGAGGCGACACGTCCTCCAGCTGTCCCCTGTCCCCCTGCAGAGCCATTAAGATCCAATGACCTACTGCAGGACCATTATAACATCAAGTATCTGTCTACTGCATCTCTCAGCGTGGACCTACAAGTATGACTTATAATCATCAGATCAGCTCGCACACTTGTTAAGAAGCCCTTGTTGGATTAGGCAAAGAGAGAGCGTGTACTATGTGAGCACTGCTAGTTTTTCAAAGGTAAAATACTTCTCCAGTTACATTTGGATTTGTGGCGCTTGGTGATTCGAAACCAACATTTTAATTGTCAAACTGTTGTGGCCCGCTATGTTTTTGGCGCAATTTGTCCGGCGTACGTTCAGAGAAATGTGTTTCGTGTGGTTTCGTGTGCATTCATGCCAGTTTTGTTGCTGATCGCTCCGTCAAATGCACGATTCGCCGAACACGTCTACCCACGCTCATGTTTTCGAATGAGGTTCTGGTGTGACTATCGTGAGGTCGCCAAAACCGCCCCGTTTTTTTGCGTTCGTGGTGCCGAAGGGTTGTCGTACGCTTTTTGTCGCCGCCATCTTGAGGACGATAACCACAGAAATGGATTGTTCAGTGTTTGCTCTACGTGAATTGACTGAACCGATCAAAAGGCAGCGTTGCGGTTTGGGCGGAGCCAAAGGTGAAGCGCCCAATCGAACCGTAGCAAACATGGCTATATCCACGGGCCATGATTTTGGTCTTTCTCAACTGAATTCGATAAAAGTTTGATTTCTCTGATTTGACGCGTTGGCCAATCACGTGAAGTATTTTTTTAAAGAATGTACCGAAAACTTTCAGCAAGAGCCCTTCCAGATTCAGTGTGGAACTCAATCCAGACTGCTGCACATATCAAACAAGCATGAGCAAGGTTCATAAACAAGTGTCTGTGATTGGATCGGCAGAGATGATTTGCGAGCGCTTGGCCCCCAGATGTTCTTGCATACGAATAGAAAGAAGACCACTGATCACAAGAATACTTCAATGTGATCCCCAGATATCGATATTTAGTTTCACTGTGCCATTCCAGTTTGTTTGTTGACATGATGACTTTGCATAAATGTGTGTGGTTCGGTACTGATTTAAAATATTATCGGCCACAGCACTCAGTCAAATATTGGATGATGGTATCATCTCATGTGATCTATCCCCACGTAATTGCAATGTAATGTATTTGTTTTCAATTTACAGTGGATGCCCTTCCATTTGCAGCGGCTACACAGTGTGAGGTTGGAGCAGGCAATGCTAACACTGCTTGAATTGGTTTCTCTCTGGTCTGTGGGCGACTTTAAACCCACCTTTCACCTACACTGGCTTGCAAAAGGAAAAAAGTGAAAAGTGCAGCGCGCACACAATAAAAAATCACTGATAGGTAAGAAGGGAAAACACAAGACGGGTAACGCTGAGGGACCCAAACAATCAAAGTTGACAGTCCGCTGGAAAAACAGCCCGCCTCACAAGCTAACAAGGCTATCAAGGCTAACAAGGCAAAATCCTGAGGGCCACAGTTTGAATGACTTTCGAGATCCATTTACTACGGACCTCAGCGGCACAAGTCCGCCATGTTTGTTGTAGTTTGGTTATTTTGACTTCTACCCAAACCACAATGCTGCTGTGATTGGTTGCAGTCCCTTCTGCGGACCTTAAATGCCATGTGATTGGCCCATTAAACCACTGGGGCGGACTGCAAACAAATCAGCGGGAGCCTAACAAGATACATTCTCAAGAGTTTGTCAACTAACAAAAATTGCGAGAACTAATCTTGCTGGCAACGTTAGCGTTTTGCTTTTAGGCGAAAAAGTTCAATTTTGGTCTGATCGGACCAGAGCACCTTCTTCCACATGTTTGCTGTTTTCATATGGCTGTTTTTCTACAATGGCTTTCTTCTTGCCACTCTTCCATGAAGACAGATTCCCAGTCCACTTGAGCTGTGGATCTCTGCAGCTCCTCCAGAGTTCCCATGGGCCTCTTGGCTACATCTCTGATCAGTGCTCTCCTTGATCGGTCTGTAAGTTTTGGTGGATGGTCATATCTTGGTAGGTTTGTAGCTGTTCCATACTCTTTCCATTTCCAGATGGAAATCTTCTTATAACCTAACCCGGCTTTAGACTTCTCCACAACTGTCTCCCTGACCTGCCTGGTGTGTTCCTTGGATTTTGACTTGTTTGCGCCCCAACATTCTCTTAAACTTCTGTGGCCTTCACTGAACAGCTGCATTTATACTGACATTAGATTACACACAGATGAACTATTGAACGGCTGAATACTTCTCACTTTTTAAATTGTTTTGATCTGGTAACTATATACCTTCCACTTCACAATTGTGTGCCGCTTTGTGTTTCTCTTTCACAAAAAATGCCAATAGAATGTATTTAAGTTCCAGGGGTATGAATACTTTTACAAGCCACTGCAGTTGTAGTTTATGGATGTGGTCATTGATTTCACAAGGCAAGTGGACACAGCAGCACTCGGCTCTTACCCGCAAAGGGACTAACAGGAGAACTGAGGTGGGGGTCTCGCTGAAGAAGTGAATGGTTTCGGGAGGAAGAAGATTTTTTTGAGAGCTTTTGTCTGGTTCATGACACGACCCCCTCGGCCCCCCGTGTGAGTATCTGGTTCAGTCAAAGTGCTGCGGTGAAAGTGTTTGGAGTCACATTAGCCCCGCCCCTCTTGTTCTCCAGCTAATGCATGCCACTTATGCTGTCATCGCCTTGCCAACCAGCTGGCAAACTCAGTGCCGCAAGGCTTTTGTAGCGCGGAGAAAAGCCCCACCTCACGAACCTGTACTGACGCCTTTTGTGGAGGTGAATGCAGTGAGGGGGTTCCCGCTTGTTTCCAGAGCTCAGCAAAGTGTTGTGGATTCTAAACAGGAAAGTGAAAGGTCTCATTGTACAGTACGAGTAATCTGCCGACAGAAATCGAAGATGCGTGGCATTTATGTTGAACCATTTTGCATTGTGACAACCAACGGGTGCCCATCCTTCAGGGAGATAAGCCCTTGCACTGGTTTCCTTTGGAACGGATCGATAAGGTCCGAAAGTGTCTCCACTGTCTTAAGTATACACCGGCCTTACCCGTAGTGGACCCTGACCCGAGTCACCAAATGTCAAACGCTGACTTGAGTTTGTATAAACTGCTGTTTCAGGAACGAGGGGATTATTTATACATTTGAGATAGCGACAGGGTTAAGTAAACCGGGTTAGTGTTGTAGAGCTAGTGGAGCTCCACTCAACATGGCGCTCCCCATTGGCTGCAGCTAGACCTTCTCTTACATGTTGAGCTGACGGACTAAACAAGTTAGCGCATGTTAGCATCAGCTCTGTCCTGTTTATCCCTGCACGGCGCTCACATTATATTTCAAATGCATAATGCCAAACCTAATGCCCCAGGTGCAGTTTTTTAACTTACAGAAGAGGAGCGGAAAGGGCTGTTCTCATACGTGAAGAACGTCAGAGACCAAAACGGGTCAATAAAGTCCATGAAGAGTGAGACAGTGCAGGAGTATAAAAAAATGTCGATAAAAAAATAATGTCCAAAGTTTGCTTTTAACATTCAATATTTTCTTAGATGATTCAAATGTAATTGTAAATTAAGACCACATTATTACTATGTTGAGGAAGCCAAATTAAACATCAAAGTTGACATAGATCTCAGTTACACAGTTACATCAAATCTTAATGGTATCAATGCTAATTTTATTGATTCATTTCTAAATTATGTTTTTATTTGAGGTTTCCCTAATTTTGACAAGATGAAATTGTACGTTAATTGTTACAATAATAATAAAACTATAATTTGATATTGTGATATTCCCATAGGCAGCACTTTACATTTCAGATATGTCCTCTCTTTTCCCTGGACTAGATTCTGAGACATCATGAGATCTTGGTCTTCTTTGGTGAAATACAGGCCTGTTAGTGAGTGCAGAGCTTCCCCGTCCAGAATGTGTTGGCAGCGGCTCCCTGGTGCCTTCACAGGATTACGCAGCCAAAGGAATATGCAAGACCAGCAAGCTTTTTACACAATGGAGCGCAACTCAATCTGTGTACCACTCCTGTGGGGAAAAGTCCTGAGCCCGGCCAGTTTAGGCTGAGCATATGTGATACAGCCTGGTTTGTCCTGCAGTATTTTAGGAACAGTCAAACGACCGACCAAATACATGTCAAAATAATTGTCAGAATCTCCTGTGCTCAATGTTTCTATTGTTGATACATTTGTTAAGGTAAGGGAAGGTTATGGCCCCCGGGGACCATCTCCAGATGTTGAGACACAGACACAGGGACAAACATGCAAGCTCTGCACAGAAAGGGAGACGCAAGCGTGCAACCTAATAATGCTAATATCTATTTTTATATAATATAATATATGTAATATCTATTTTTTTGTTTTGAATATACATACAATTATGTTTTTTTTTAGCAAATTCATTTTTTATACAAATGATTTTAAGTATGCAATGACCACGCACTCCCACACTATAGAAACAGGAGAGGTGAGTACTTCATGGGCTCAAACAATATAAAACAATGGAGGAAAAAAAACATCTGAGGTACTCTGCATAGCAGTCCACGTTACATTATTAAAGGATTTTTAATCTTCAATGCAGAGTGCCCCAGATGTTAATTGTCACCATATTTATGTGAAATGTGCACTGTTTGTTTGATTATCAGGTTCAAAGCAAATACAGTAAGAAATCTGTGGTCTTCATGCTGAAAGCTGAACTTGCAGCAAAATACTACAAAATGTATTTATTGACAGAATGCGTAATACTTGCAATAAGATGTATTCCAGTCCAGTCAGAATATTCAGATTACTTTGAATCATTTCATATTGAGTTGCATTATAATAACACTGGATAAGTTTGTGCTGCTCAGTTGCAGAATGGATAGCACATATGCCTGGGTCCATGTTGTAATTCCAATTCTGGCACCAACAAATTGTTGAATGTCCTGTAATAAAGTCAACAGGCCAAAAATATCATCTTTTCACCGATCACTGATCAGAGAAAGAAAAAATTGCACATACACGCACCACAACAGCAGTGTTTTCTTTTATTCTTACTCATAGTCCAGGAGCCAGTCCTGCTCCCGTGTCATTTTACCCTCTCATTTTCAAACCCTCCAAACCGTAAACATGAAGAAACATGATATTTAGTGTGCCAAGTTTGAAGTAAATCAATAAAGGTGAAATTTAATTTTTTTCCTGAAATCTGTAACTTTTCTACAGAATGGTCCCATAGACAAATGGACAAATGGACAAATGAATGAGACCACTCTGCATTGGTTTGGGGGCATGGAATATTAATGCTGCGACAGCACTTGAGCCTAATTTGAAGCTAATACATTGGGGATGTTGTCTATTTACATCTAGAACCGTAATGGCATGGGTCACAATGGAACTGCCTGTGAAGAGGATTTGTATGAGAATGCAATTTATTGACATGTTTTTCAGTCAATTAAAATAATAATTGGAAGCTAATATGCATAAACCCCTTTAGTTTCAAATGTATGTAAACCTCAGTATTCCTTGTTCCAAATGTCATTATTATTTGACACAATTTTTTTGTTAATAGTAAGAAAAAGCAAATGAATTACCGTAGGAGGAGGCTGTCTCCCGGACCGTGCCAAACTAGGGGATAAAGTACCTCAATCTATTCCTGACAGGTGCGGACTTGCAAATCAGAACTTAATCTGAGTCATATTTGAGTCTATTTTTGACTTGAGACATGACTTAATAAAATGGACTATGACTTGGATTTTGACTCGGGACTTTGTGACTTTAGGTTTTGCCTCCAAAAGCTCCTCCAACATGTTCTTGAACTACAAAACTATCATATTATAAGAAGCATTTACATTATATAATAGAAATCGCCAAAATATAGTCATTAATTTTGTATCCAGACAGGAAAGGACCTGAAACTCCAAGCATATGACTTGTGACTCGACTTGGGAAATTGCTATATGTGACCGGAATACATTTGACTCTAAATGAGTATTCTGAATAAGTATTTTTGGTGCATTTAATTTGTTACTTCCCAACACTGAAGATGCTCCTGACCAAGATCCTGGCTCAAGATCTGGAGAAGTACGACGTGTGCTCCTGACAAGTTACCACGGCGCTACCGAAGTGTAGCTCAAACACAGGCATGAAAGCGTACATTAAACTAAAAAGTAAAATACTGTAAATAATAGTAAATAATAGCTATCATTTATAGACACATTTACCACCATTGTGCGGTTATAATACTAAAATGGTAATATAACGGCACTTTTCTACTGTCAAGGTACACCAGATTTACACAGACACTGGGGGCAAGGGGGGTTAAATGTTTTGCCCAAGGACACAATGGCAGTTATTACCTGAGGCAGTTATTACAATCACACCACCAACCTGTGAGATCTGACCGCTCTGCCACGAGAGAGCGGGATTCAAACCACCGACCTTCGGCTCAGAAGACGAGCCTTTCAGTCCTTTACGATGGCATCAGATCAGAAACATGTGATGACAAAAACAGCATGTCTCGCGCAGGAGTCAAGGATTAAAATGACAATACAACTCTTTAATCTTCCCCAAATCTCCTGATCCCAAATACACACACATGTTTTTACTTTATCAGTTTAGTTATTTCTTTACTTTATTTCTTTACTTTTTTTAGGTCGCCCCGGACCGTAACATGACAACAGACAGAGTGCATCCAGCTCAGATTAGGCGCTCGGACAGGCCTGGACTATATCAGTCATACAGTTGCTCGCTGGGTGTATTTAAGGACAGCATAGATTTTGGATTAACACTGAACTTGATACCAGCAAGGGCCCGGACAGAGGAGCGATGAGTTCAATTCCAAAACTTGTCCACACAATTTGCAAATGGCTTTAAAGCATTGAGAAAGGTCATGTATGAACTGCTTCTGCAGCTTGATTTCCTCTTTGTTCCTGTCAATCTGAATTTGATTTATGCCTGAGAGTATATGTACTGCATGTGTTTGTTGGTTTTAAAAGTGCACTGTGTAACTTTTCTGGTCGAGGGTCTGCTACCTGCTTGGAATGTTGCACAGTACTACTTTTATACATGTTGTACATTCCAGGAAAAAAAAAAATATCTTCACAGACCAGAGCTTCTCAAAGTGTGGGGCGTGCCCGTTTTGGGGGGAGCAGATATGCGCTAAGGGGGCCGCGAGAAGTTTGGGCAAATGTGCGCATTTTGCATGCGACAAATGGGTTTTCAGACAAGACAAGCGCCCAGGGCCTCTAAATACAAGAGAGAAGCAGAGGAGTGGAGCAGCCTGCCTCTGTGCCCACACACACATCAGCCTCGAGTTTAGGACTGCCTTTAACATGTGTACTTTCCCACACCTTTTCTCGCCCCTCTGCCCCTCCCCTTTCTGAGTCTAATCTCCACAAACAGACAAATCAATGGGCGATTTAACTGTGATATGTTTTGTGTGCAGTTATACTGCCTTCTTTTCACTTTGATCCCATGCGCTATTTTTGGGAAATGTGAATGACAAGCTCAGCGTTGTTTATCTTCTCCGCAAAACACCATCACAGTGTTTTTCATAAAGCCCCAGTTCCCCTCTGCCCCACTGCAGACAGGTAACATTGACCCTCCCACTGTCTGTGCAGCTGATAGGAGGAGAATGAGTTCAAAGGAATAGATGAGCGGTGTAGAAGGAGCTGAGTAAGAGCACTGCATTTGAAGGGTGTCAAGCCTCGTTTAAGAGTATTGTATACATTTTCAGTTTTTCTCCATATCATCTGGGGGACCCCCTGAAATGTTTTTATGACCCCCAAGGCGGTCCCAACCCCAAGGTTGAGAACCACCATAAATAGTGTTGGTGAGAACTGCTTCCCCCTCCTGAGGCGCCCGACGGTTTGCAAGAATTTCCGCGATGGAATTTGTCCATCAATGCACTTGGTGTTCGTTATGGACAAACCATGGCCAGCACAGAAGTCCAATAACAGAACACCGCTCGGGTTCAGAGTGGGGAGGCTGTGAACTCCAACGCGTGGCGGCTGAGCAGTGGAGCTACGAGTAAGCCCACACCAGCCCACCGCCTCTCCCCACGGGTAACACCAGAGAAGTGGAGCATCCAGCCCCTCTTGAGGAGATGGGGTTCAGAGGCCAAACTTTGCATGGCGGTGAGGCCGAATATATCTAGTCAATAACTCTAAACCTCCCGCACCAGCTCAGGCTCTTTCTCTGATGTTTCATGTCCCCAGAGCCAGTTTCTGTGTCCAGAGATCCAGTTGCCCCCGCCTTTGACTGCTGCCCAGATCTCTCAGCATTATTTGTATTGTTGTTGGCCTTGAAACGTCAGAGTATATCATGAGCATGTTTAATGTTTTACAAAAAACAAGTGTTTTTAACGCTCGGAGGGGAAAGGATTCATCAAAATAGCGTGAATGAATGTGTCCTTTAACCATTGGCTTAAGCAGGTCCATGTTGTCATTTCGGGCCAAGAAATTCTCCTTTCATCGTGGGTTATAAAATGCAGACCGCTGTTTCGCACGTTCGCGCTCCATGTGTATCTTTGCGTTTAGCCGCGCCCATATTCAGTTCTTCATTAGGCTAATTTCTTCATGAATATGAGTTGAATTGTAACAAAATATTTTGAACCTAACATTCTGTCAGAGCAATCCCTACTGTCCCCTCTGTCCTTAAATTCTCTGTGTGAGCTGATTAACATGTGTCTCCACGTCTGGCTCTGCTCCTGCGCTTGCACTTAGTGAGAATAGTAAGTCATTCATGATATTATTTTAGTCTTGTTAATCTTCAAATCTTAAATCATTATTTATTTCCTCAAATTTATTATGTTGACAATTAGAACTTGTGTTTGTCAGAGGACTTGCAGTGTGTGTCACAGTAGAAGCCGACCTGTTGCTATCTCCTGACCCATCATCCATCCAAAACCTATCTTTTTAAAAGGGCCATACAGCTCTCCTCTATACATCGCAACCCATGAATAAACTTATCGATTAAAACAATGACCCCTCTTTTGCCTTTTACTTCTTTTCTAGAATCTGTGATAACCAGTCCAATTCTAATGTACTGTAAATACATTTCAGCAAACACAAATGTATCTCGTCTGTGTTATTATTAGGCCCGAGCAGAGGACGAGAAGCAGTTATTTTATTGAATTGGAATTGCCAGTTATTTTAACACAGTAAATACCTCAATATAATTACATTAGCTTTACCTAATAAGCAACAAAATGTTAATCCAACCAGAATTCAGTCATATTAAAATGAAACGTAAGAAATACTCAAAGTGATACGGATTCTGCATCATTCAAATGGGGAGGAATCACAATATATCTAAAAAGTGATACACTGTAAGCCCAAGAGTATGTTCTGTCCAGTGTTCTAACATGACAACATACCACAGTCCCTCTAATGATGTGTGAGGAGAGAAACCTTTTCAATGTGGCATCTTTATTTAGACGTCAGACCTGGGAGACTAGTCTGTGTATATCTGAGAGATGTCGACCTTTACGTGAGGGAACTATGACCAACCAAATCAAATCGCTAAAGAATCCCAAAAAGTAGACGTTTATAAATTTAAACAAATGTTATTAAATATATATTGATACAACTTTTCTGGTGGAGGGTCTTCTACTTGTTACAGAGAATATACGCACATTGATTAATTGATTTGGACCCACTTTTAAAAAAAAAACAAAAAACAGCCAAATACTATTCTAACACAGAATTCCCAAATTCCTTGAATATTGTCGCACTTGCCAAGAACAGCCTAAAATGCCATAATCATATAATAAAGTTTGTCATAAATACCTTGTACATTTACAATAGACCGACTGCCAGTGAGATTTTGCAGGCTTCTTTTTGCGGGGGCTTGTTCTTCTCTTCCTGGTTCGGCTGAGCTGCCCAAGACCCCACGAGTCCTCGAGTCTGATCGCCTTCACCTCCCGACTGAAACCTCATCAATGTTTTGAAGCATTGCCAGGGCCTCTAGTACGGATAATCGCTTCACATCCATTTTACCTTTTAGCTTTGCTGTGAGAGACACTAAAGGTGGTGCAATGCCCGCGCTGCACTGTCATCCGCGGGGGGAAATTACAATGTAATCAATAGAGCCGTCAAACTGACTGGGGTGGGAGTTAGAGGAAGAATTACTCAGAACTCGTTTGAAACGTTTTTATTTCAGTTGAATTGCAATATGGGGATGATATACACAAAGGTAAAGAAAAAGTCAAGAGCCTGAATCTGGAAGAGCAACGTAACCAGAGTAATTAGACGTACAATTCTAAAAACTGTCAAAATTGACGGCCTTGGGACTTCTAGTGTTATTGAATGCCTGAGTGATTCTGTATTTTTCGGAATCTCAGAAAACGTCTGTTGTTTTACTAATGACAGGTGACTATGGGCCAGTGGCTCACTGCATCAGTGTGTAGATGCAAAACAACAACTCTCTAACTAAACATGGACCGGCCTCCTGCTGGTGCCAGAGTCAGGACTGAACATGGACCGGCCTCCTGCTGGTGCCAGAGTCAGGACTAAACATGGACCGGCCTCCTGCTGGTGCCAGAGTCAGGACTAAACATGGACCGGCCTCCTGCTGGTGCCAGAGTCAGGACTAAACATGGACCGGCCTCCTGCTGGTGCCAGAGTCAGGACTAACATGGACCGGCCTCCTGCTGGTGCCAGAGTCAGGACTAAACATGGACCGGCCTCCTGCTGGTGCCAGAGTCAGGACTAAACATGGACCGGCCTCCTGCTGGTGCCAGAGTCAGGACTAAACATGGGGAATCAGCGCTTCAGCTTTATGCAGCTAACAGGCTCTAGTCAGATGTTCAAATCTTGACTAAAAACAATTTTATTAAGCTGTGAATATGATTGACATTGTTTTATTTTCACTCGTCTCTTCTACGTCTTTATCTGTTTTGTGATTTTAAAGAATTTTTCCTGTTGTTTGAAGTTTGACATATTCATTAATCACTGGTACAAGTGGGACAAACATGCCAAAACCCTAGACATTTTCCTCTTGTTTTGTGTACCTTCTCTATGTCTTGTTTTTTGTCTGTATTTGTTTGCTTTAAAAAAAATACATATATATAAATGGGGGGAAAAAACACTGTAATGAGGGTACACTTTTTATCAGTGAAAATGTTTATTGCTTTCTGTTTATTCTACATTCATTTTAGCTTTTCAAAAATATTCCAAAGAAATAATTTTCTACAAGATCTGACCTTTGATCTCTGACCTACGACTTTCGGGGTTTATCCTATAGTCTTAAATAGTAATTCCCAGGAGGCATCAAGTTCACACAGTACAGCAGTGGCTGTAAACGCTGCCATACCATGCATAGGTTCATAATCACTCCACTGAGATGCTAGAATTCTGCCAGCCTTACATAACATTTTGAGGACAGAAATAAGCCATCTGTCAACTTCAATTTGCCACGCCTCCTTCACAATTTCATTATTTTTTGCTCAGTTTGTAGGTTAAAGCGGCAACAATTTCTATAAAAGCTAAAGATTGAAGTTGCCATGACATAGTGCAACCATATTAATACAATTTCCATTAGTTTGTGTTTATTTATTATTGATGGATGTTAATAATAATAAACTTATTATTTTAAGGTTGTAAAATGAGCTGCTGATCCGAAACCTCCCAGCCCAGATCGAGTCACTGTCTTTAATGCTCAGTGCACAGTGGACTGTAGAGGTGCCGAAACACCCCAGACTTCACAAAAAGGGCCTCTGACATTTAGTGTCACTTTTAAGTTGCCTGTATCGTTAAATAATGAGGGAAAGGCGCTGTTTGTGTCGACCTCCGAGCGTTGCCATGGTGACAGGAATGCGGGACGTGAGGTTGTAATCCAAGATGGCCTTACCCTGGCTTTTCGGGCCTTCACCTCCTCCCTGCCGGACCCCCTGCAGCCAACAGGTCTGTAGACGACGCCATCAACCTGGCACTCCACTTCATCCTGCAGCATCTGGACTCCCCGGGAACCTACGCCAGGATCCTGTTTGTGGACTTCAGCTCTGCATTCAACACCATCCTCCCTGCTCTGCTCCAGGACAAGCTCTCCCAGCTCAACGTGCCCGACTCCACCTGCAGGTGGATCACTGACTTCCTGACGGATCGGAGGCAGTGCGTGCGGCTGGGGAAGAATGTCTCAGACACTATAACATATTGTTATAAACAACCTCCATCAACCTTCCAGTTGTTTATAATGGTCTGCTGAAACCCTGGAGGCATTCTGATGCTAAACAGGCACTCAAGGAGAGGGAGCCAAAAGTCAGGGAACAATAGGATGTAGGTGCCCCATCCCAGTTAAGTTTCAATGGGCCATTAGAAGGAGGTCCCGCCCTGTGGGCAGGGCTTTCACAGAGTAGGATATAAACAAGAGTTCTCAGACTTGTTTCTCTGATTGAGAATGACTCTTGGATGAGAGTCGAAACGTATCGTTTTTCTGAAACAGAGTCCAGATGAAACAACTGAATCTTTTTCTACAATGGAACACTCCTGGACGAATGAGGGATTATACCGACATAGTAATGCATATTTTTATTTTTATTTTATACTATAGTAATTTTAAATTGTTTCTTAATGCATGCCCTTTTTGATTTCATATATGTTGTTTTTTATCATTGATCAGTGTTTTATGTTGCACCTTAATGCAGAGACAAGTTCCTATGTTTGTGAATCTTGTTCATTGACAATGGCAATAAACCCCTTCTGATTCTGATTCTGATTCTGATTCTGATTCTGATTCTGACCATAGTACAACCCCCACCTGGAGATTTATGACGTCTCTGGCATAAGCAGAGGCTTCATGCTTTGAACACTGGAAATAACTTATTCCATCAAATTACTGCTTTTGGATTCAATTGAACTCTAACCACTAGACTGTGTGGTTTTAGTAAATGATCATATGATTGCAGACTTTGTCCACAAGATTAATTTACAGTACATAATGTTAATGTGTTCTGCATGTTAATTTGACTGTTTTACGACTCGTGTTTTATCTTTCCCTCGCTTCCATAGGCATGTTGTCTGTATGTTAAACTGTAAAATGATGTGTGTTTTATTACAATCTGACACATACTCACGGAGATATTATCTTATGAATTTAGAGGGTGCGTACCTATATTCCTCAGTACCTATGTTCCCCCATCCATAGAAAATGGGGAACATCGGTGCCGGGGAACAACTGTTCTTAATATTTCATAAAGTTCCTGGTATTCCCCGGGGCCGCTATGCCCCACACCGAAGAATTGGGGACCATCGACCATTAATAGTTTATAAAACTCACCCGGAGCCCCTTCAGTTGTGCCTCGCATGCATGTTGTTGCGTGATGGCCTGTTGTCTTGAATCCCACAGTTCCAAATCCCTAATAGTTGTGCATAAATGTATGGTTTTACAGCATAACATAACAGCATATCCAGCCACGGTGCAGATCCCGTTGGTAATCGATGCACAGGAGCGAACTGTGCATTTCTGCGCTTATTCATCCAGACTCTCACACTTATCCCGTATTCCAGAAAGTTTGTTCGTGCCTATAAGATTTTCAAACAATAAACAAACAGCAGTGCATTCAGAAAACGTTATGTTGAGACTGTGTGCTGGAGTCCGGTCCACGGCCTTGAGTTTATTGGATTGAAGCGCCACGCTGCACTGACAGCAGACGACAGGTGAGAGTCGTCATCTTTACGCACAGATGCCTACAGATCATGGTAGTTAACCTCTTTTAAACTGCTTATATTATTCTAACATATTCTGAATTATTATGATATTTTATGCCTAATAAAATAATTTAGGTCTGCTAATCCTCCTCCCCTGTCTTTGCGTCTGACTTAGAGCGGGTTTGTTGTTGCGCTTCCCTGTTGTAATGACACAGATCCGCTGCTGCCTCGTCACGAACAGCGGGACTGAACAAAACGCGTGGACAATCACTGGATGGGATTCTTGGGGATGTTTTTTTTTTTACAATTTACACGTTTACAAGCACTGTTAGAGCCGTGCGTCATGGAGTCGTCGCAGTGTTGGCACAGGAATAGCGCATAGGAAAAGCGCGCCTAAAGCCGTGTTGGAGTCAATTATCGGAGAAAACAAGACAAGGAGAAAGTCATGTATATCGAAACAAGTTTATTCCCTACAGATTACAGACTAAGACAAATGAATCAATGCAAGCTGTCCCTAATCGCACGGAGAGTCTCCACGAGGTGCTCTGTCAGTAGGGGACAGTAGGGACAGAGGGGACAGTTGTGGACAGAGAGGGGACAGTAGTGGACAGAGGGACAGTAGTGGACAGAGGGGACAGTAGTGGACAGAGGGACAGAGGGACAGTAGTGGACAGAGGGGACAGTAGGGACGTGTTCTCTGTTAAGTTTCAAAATGCTGTGTGTTTTATTACAATCCGACTCATATTACGAATGGAGTGCAGACATGCGATACGTGTGTCAGTATTTTATAACCCGCCCCGCAATGAAATGAGGATTTCTGGACCTTACTAGAGTTACTTTTAAAAGTAACGCTACTCAACACTGGAGACTCCAGGTTGTTTATGGAGCAATCAAACAAGTCTGTCTGGTGGTGTGCAGTTCCTCTCAGGGTATTTGTGTCCTGGAGGATGAGGCAGGTTTGTAGGTCTGGGACTGTTCATTGTCTCTGGTGTGCAATTATTTTCCACAGTTGTATCTGATGTTGTTGCACTGTCCTCTTAATCTGCTGGGATAGTTGGTGTCATAGATTGAGTTGTTTTGTTTCCAGATGACGCATCGAAAATGTGATCAACGTGTCTGCGCCAGACAATGTCGGGCTCCACACTCACAGTTTAAGAAAGTGGTCCTGTTTGTGACAGAATCTCAGCCTGCTGCTACTTGTCACTTTGACTGCCATAGTCTTTAGCCAGAACTTGTCCAATATTTAAAAAAAAAAAAAAACAGTTTTCTTTGTTGTTGAATGGGAAAACATTGTTTGTTTGCGACATGTTGTTGGATGCCAGGTTTCAGTAGAACCAAGTGAGACCTTATGTAGCATAATAGTCTCGTTTCCTCCTCGCATGGTTTCACTAATATGTAAAACACATTCTCTGGGACTAGTTATTACATTGTGGTCACGAAATACTGTAGCTAATTAATGTCCATATAAGAGGCATCATCTAGACTTTGTCCGGCAAAATATGAATAACCTACTTAGTCTCATTTTGTGAAGGGAAGTTCTTGACTCAGTGACTAATTATATAACTCCAAAAAGATCAATAAACTAGAATGATTTATAGTGGTTTAATAAACAAAAATATCAAAGCAATGAATTATACATTTAGCTATACAGACTATTCTGGGCTCAACTCATTCAACTCATTTCAACAAGTTAAAAGAAACACTGATGTTGAAAATTAAGATAAAATAAAATAATTCTCGAATAAATCTATGGGAAATCTTAAATACTTTGAATGCCTTATGTGTCCGATGAAAGGCCCAGCTCTGATGAAGTCCTGGAGACGTAGCTCGCTCAGATCCGGGCCTCCTCTGGCTCTTTCGATCACTTGTAGCCTGAGCGAGACATATCTTTGCAAAGTGCTCACCATTTGCTAAAGATGCAAAAATATCATCAATGCAAGGAGCGGATATTAGTTACTTTGAATAACCACTTATGCGCAACTTGTCTGAAGACTTTTTGGCCACTGGAACGACAGCAATACTTTTATCTCATCCTCTATCTTGTTGGCATGGCAGTACTGATCAAATTGTTCTACATAAGTTGTCCAGTCCTCCACGGAACGGTCAAAATGTTCATCTGAACTGAAAAATAAATGGCTTTACATAGCCGAGTAATAGTTACATGTGGACACTGTTGCACAAGACATGTTGTTGTTGCTGCACAAACTCAATATGAGCCAACTATTTTTATAGTTTAAGCTTATCTTTGTGACAAATGATTCATGCAGTGAATCAAAGGAGTGCATTGTGTTTGTATTCACGGTTACATTAGTGTGGACGCAGTCAGAGCTCACAGCAGCTTCACTCCATTTTTTCTCTCTCTCTTTCGCTCTCTCTTTTTTTAACGTTATAGTGCATTTTTAATGCACAGAATTATAAAATATATAAATATCATCTTGTATTGATTTTAAACTTTTACTTTGCATGAGGGCTTGTCCATAAAAATGTCCCAGGGCTGAAAATCAGTCCCTCTGCGGCCTTGGTCACAGTTTAGTATCCACTGGAGAAAGGGGAATGTTTTCTTTGACATTTTTACAATTTTATTTACCTTTATTTAAGTCTCACAGAGATGGAGCATCTCTTTTTCCGGGGGAAGAAGCCTAGTGTACTTGTTTTTAGTGGTAGGGGAAACCAGAGCACCCAAAGGAAACTTACGCAGACACAGGGAGAACATGCCACCTCCACACAGCAAGGCCCCGCACCGTTCGGAGTTCATGGCCATGGCAGAATCCATAAACTCCTTTCCCACGTTGTTGTAAGTGACGCGGGATCTGGTGGGGAAGAGGATCTCATATGTGATGGAGTCTACCTTTGCTGTTGAATGCCCCCAGATGTCGCCCTTGCTGTTTAAATTGGCGATGTAGTAGTTTATCGCCTGGCTTCTATGGAATCCGGCAGCAAAGACAGTCCACTCGCCGTTTCCTGTCAGGCCGAAACACCTTTTTCAGGAGTGAAGAGACAGCCTCCAGTGTGCGCTGGATTTTGGCCGCACCAATAATCCTGATGTGACCTTTTCTCATTCCCCCTCTGAAACAGGTGTCCACTGCACGCTTTTTATAACCTCTTAAGGTTAATGGTCACGCTACAAGATGAGGGGGAATTCATTCGTAAGACAGAACACACTGTGTGATGGTCATAGATGTCTCCGGTCATATGTCACTTTCTGTGCCCCCAGAAAATCCCTGCCCCCTTTTGGGTGAAACCAAATGCTGCGTCCATGGAAATGAATGGGGTGCGATCAGTGATAAACTTACCAATGCACCTGTACTTCTGATGACAGTTGATACCGATGGTTGGGTTTACTCTTGGTCCTCTACACAAAATGCCACTCGTCCACATCTGGAGACACAGGAAGTGCACTACCAAATGCAGGTTCCGACTGGACTAAATCTTTTCCTTTTTCATCACTCCATTTAAAAGGACTGTCACAGCATGACACATTTTTGTCCCCAGCAGCTGATTGCTTGTGCCTTCCAGTGCTCATGGGTGGACTTCATGATCTCAACTGCAAAGTCCTTATCTTTAAACTGCCCACCAAATCCAAATTTGTTCTCATGCTTCCCTGGAACCTTATATTTCTTAAACCATTCAATTGTAGCTTCCAAGTGACCTGGTCAGTTCTTGCGAACATCCTCTATGGCAGGGGTCTCAGACTCATTTTACCTGGGGGCCGCTAGGGGCAGAGTCTGGGTGAGGCTGGGCCGCATCAGGATTTACACAAGAAAAGCGCTGATAAAACATTACACTGTTATCAAATATCTTTATTTTTAACACAAAATAATGAATTAAAGACATGAAACAATGAATAAAATAATAAATAAGGAGTAAGGATAAGGACAGATAAGCAACTAAAAATGGCAATTATGCAAATTTATTTTGGGAAATTATTAGGCAGAAAGCATAACAATTTATTTTTTATACATCACCCAGCTACGCAAGTAATACCAGACACCCAGTTAAAAGGAGCTATGCTTGATTTGTTTCATATTGTTGCTAGGAAAAATGTTATGTTGAAAAGTGTTTTGTCCTTTTTATCTATGTCATAATAGACATTTCAAAAGTATTTTTTTTCAAAACCTTTCAGTTGATTATAATCTTACCGGCAAGTTCCTGTTTTTCACAGTATTATGACAGTTTTCCTCTCCCAAAGTTCTGAAACATCATTTTAAATTGACTCTGGAGTAAAATCTGGGAAATATCAATGCATCAGAAAAAACACACACCACATTTGGACCTTCAATAACAGTTTCCAGTTTTGAGTGACCCCATCTCATTGCAAAATCATGGATAGCTCCTTTAAATCACAACAAAACCACATTGCCATTTGAAAATGTGAAGGAATGGAGACTGTTCGTAAATGAAGTTTATTGAATCATGGTATAATACAAAGGGTAATTAATATATCACTGCTCGGGAAGAGAAAGTCTTCAATAGCTTCCCCTCCAGACACTCAGAGCTGGACGCATCCACTTCACTTTCCTCGTCCAAATCTGGTCACGGTTTGGACGTGACGAGATTTTCTTCCTAAACACATTTGAATACAGTTAACACATTATTACAGACATGCCTTTAGTTATATTACTTATGCTGCGTGTGCACCAAAATATGAAAAGACGTGCAAACGGTAAATGCCTCACCACGGCGTAACATAAACCAATATTCTATACAGCTTCAATCATTAAGATAAATTACAATCACCTCGATAGTATGTTAAGGGCTTCAAAACCTCTCGTGAGGCAAGCGGAGCCCTGCGGAACTTTGGCCGAGAACCACCTATTTCCATTCGGGTCCAGTTCACGCGGAGTCCAGTGAAACTGGCCGAGCGGAAGCGGGGAAAAAGCCGTCCTCACGTAAGAGACGGGGTTGTTTTATGAGTCCAAAACAGAAAAACTAGCCGTCGGGATTTCATCAGAAGGGTATATTTCTCGCATCATATTGCGCCCAGAAATAAAAAATGAAATCCGAAATAATCACAGAAACTTACCTCGAGGAGACAGACGTGGTTTCGCTGCTGCCGTCTTCACTCTACAAACGCATGCGCGTTGGCGACTCGAGAGAACAACAAAGAACTGATGGGCTCCACTCAGACGCATGCGCATAGCTCAAACCGACAGACACAACGGCTTCTCCTCTGAGCGAGGCAGCCCGGCCGATGTCCCGCCCTCGAGGCATATACCTCACCGTGATTGGTTAATTTAGCGCCGCACACAACAAGTGTAAATCTTGAGGGCCGCACTTATATTAATTAATCTTTCATATTAAGATGGGGGCCGTAAATTATCGTACCGGGGGCCACAGTTGGCCCGCGGGCCGCGTGTCTGAGACCCATGCTCTATGGTGTTGAGGTTTTGAGCATCTTGGTCTTCAGCATTGATAGAAATGACCTTCCAGTCTGTTTCGCCTTCATCTATCATGGCCAAGATCCCCAGTACTTTCACTTGAATGACTCGACCTGGACGGCACACCTATGGGTCATTGTCACCACAACACCCTGTATTTTTGTCAGTGTGGTTTGGATCCATAGTTCCAAATATAACCATTATGGGGAAAGACGTTTGGACAAAGGAAAGCTTAGATATATGTGGCAATCTTAATATAGATATTGTTGCATTTTGGCATTTGACCATCGAGGTACTTCCACAACCATGTTGTGAAGCACCTCAGAGTCACTCCTCTTTGTCTTCTTTTTTAACCTCTGCTGGTACATCATTATCTGATTCTTTTTCTGCAAAAAGTGGGATGTCATGGAATGGAGAAATGTTCTTTTCTTCTTGTGCTCTTAAAAAATAAGAATAAATCTGGTAGTACGGTATACGGGTGCATAGGAGCGCCCTCTTTCCTCTGTGAGATAATGCATGCTTTTTCGTGAATACAGTTGGTGTGCGGCAGCTGCTTGCGTGGCCTGTTTGTGGCTACAAGGTGGAAATGTACCGAAATGTTTCAAAAAGTAACCGAGCAGTGCGGCAGCAGCAGTCTCATTATAGGCATTCCTCCGTGTTGTTTGTTCCTGCCAGTACTTATATTTCTTGAATTACATAAATTAATCGCTTTTTGAATTTAATTGCAATTTGAATGCACGCAATTAGCAAACTGCTAAGGCTGCAATTTTTTAAGTGACATAATTTCTTCTTTTTCTTTTGTGTTTTATTGCGGTTGGTATCCAATTTTTGTTGTTGTTGGCGGTTGGCAGCCAACTGAAAAGGTGTATTTACCGCTACCTACTGTAGTTGTACGTCTTCTGTATTTGTACGTCTTCAATATCTTTTTTACAGCTACAACCAACAATATATAATCTGTGGGCGAACACCTATCCTATAGAGCAAGCCTCACATACCATGTCACTGTGCTAGATGAATAAATAAACTGTCTTCATCGAACAATTCATTACACAAATAAGTATTGGCTGTATTTCTAACTAATGTCTAGTCATTAGAAACATGAACAGAGCCTGAGCTACAAGCACAGACTAGTGTTTAAGTCTGTTGAAACTTGGCGCTGCTGTTGCTTCGCTTCTCCTCGCACATGCGCAGTGTACAGGAACATCTGTAGAAGCCTCCATTTCTACTGTAAGAAACCTCCTTCAAAGCACACATAAATCAAGCCAGTAAAACAGCCTACATCTGCGTAATATTGCTCAAATCAGAAAATACTTGCCTAAAAGTGATGCTGAAAAACACACCCATACATTTGTTACATTTAGATTAGACTACTGTAACTCCCTGCTCGCAGCGTGTCCTAAAAGATCCATAAAAACCTTTCGACTGGTTCAAAATGCAGCAGCAAGATTACTAACAGGAACTAAAAGAAGAGAGCACATTACGCCGGTGCTCGAGTCTCTTCACTGGCTCCATGTCGAGTTTAGAATCAAATTCAAACTCCTCCTCCTGACTTACAAAGCCATAAATCACAAGGCCCCATCCTACCTCAAAGAGGCTATAGTACCTTATCATCCAAACATCGTTTAGCTCCCAAGCTCCTGTGTTATGGAATCAGCTCCCTGTCCATGTTAAAGAGGGCGACACACGCAGAATGCATGGCAGCTCGAGCACTGGCCTCGGCTTCTTGCTTTTCCTATTCAGTTCATTGCTGTTCCCAGGTTTTTGTCCTTCTTCCACTCCTCTCGGGGAGTGGAGCTGTTTCAGACACTGCTGATACCGACCTGTAAATCCGGATGCTCCTCAACTGCCTGGAGGACCGCTCTCTACTCTAGATGCACAGCCCTTCAACAGCCTGGATTAACTGTTTTTGCCAAATGAGCCCCACCCTCCAAACTGTATAATGTGCTCAATACTGTTAATGTATTGCGTGGTTGCTCTTGCCATTGACAATATGAAATGAACAGTTCTGTTTCTTGCACCGCTCCTTTACATATGATTTAGTTCGTCTCATGTCTGTGTGGATTTTTTGAAAATAACAGCTTTTAATATTTATTTCTTTCAAATTACAGTAACTTCAATTAGAAATCAGATCAGACTCTTACTGACTTACTTTCACTAGAGTAATTTCTTGAACCAATACTTTGTACTTGAGTAATATTATTTTGACATAACTGTAAAATAAATTTGGGGCTACTCTACCCATCTCTGTAGTTTTTACATATGTGTAAAATTAAATAAAAACATAATAAGAAACAATTTAATGAGGAATTGGATTCAAATGTTGGTAGATAATTATGTCTAAGTTAGAGAAATCATATGTAGCCTACATACACATGTAAATGAAGTTAGGCTTGATATTAAAATTGTTGTGTCACTTAATTTCATGTTGAAATCGACCCAAATTTTGCATCTTAAGGCAGACTTCACTTCTAAATAAAACAATATCTGCTTGTGAGCGGCCTTAAGACACATGGCCCCTTTGACATTTTCACACCTATCGACATGAAAGATTGAGTGCGCATTGCAATTCGCCTGTATGTGATTACACTGCCTGTCCAAAAAAAAGTTGCCACAGAAAAAATGGTCACACACTCTAATATTTGGCAGGACCGCCGTTTGATTACAGCAAACATTCGCTGTGGCATAGTTTCAATAAGCTTCTGCAATATTCAAAGATGTATTTCCATCCAGTGTCGCATTATTTTTCACCAGTTGATCTTGTATTGACGACGTGAGAGAGTGACCACTGCTCGTCCCAAAGACCCTCACTGGGGTTCGGATCAGCTTCTGTTTCTCCTTAGATGCTTTCTCTGCTCGATGCCAATGATTTGACCCTTCTCGAACACACTGACATCTTTTACATGACCACGGGATTTGTCTTTCCACATGGTTGTTTCAGAAATGAGAAGCCGCTCACTGCATCAGTCGGGCTTAAATACCGTGTTGCAGCTGAAAGGTCATCACCTGCAGCAGTTCTCCAGCAGGAGGCTCGTACCTTCTGTATTTGCTTAGTTCAATCCAAATGGCGACATAAAGTATTGCTTCTAGTGGCTGGAGAAGGACAAGAGACATGGGGACAATTTAGGAGACAGTCCCTCACTGGTCTGGGTGGGGATTACACACGCTGACGCCCTACTCTTCCCAGGCTATTTTTATGATGATGTCCAGCCTCCACGAGGAAAACGATACGCATGCACTTTGAGATTCAAATGTAATTAGCCGACTGTCAATCACGGCGTTGGGGTTATTGAGTCGGGCATATGCGCAGGCAATCCAGGAGCGGCCAAATACCAGGGCAACACAATACAGCACTGCCTCCTGGATATTAGCGTGGCTTTCAAGCTGTCAGGCCTGCTACTCCGTGTGTTTCCTATGGACCTGGTCTCCGCTGCCCGCTGCTGTGATGTGGTGCCAAGACAGACCATGTGGCCAGAATGCACTGCGCCGAGCTGGCATTGGACTGCAGGATCTGGCAACCACACCCTACAAACCATCTGCGTGTGCCCATGACAAAGGCCACAAAAATAATATCGCTGTCACTACTGGATAAAGACTGGTAGCACAGTATGTACATGCAGAGTTGGGGTAACGCGCTCGCTGGTAATGCGTAAGAGTACTCAAGTTACTTTTTTAGAGTAACAAGGAACGTAACGCGTACTAGATTACACTCATGTAATCTAGTACTCCCCAAGTTACTTTGCAAATCAGTAAACACGTTGGTTTTGGTTAGGTCATCATGTCTTCGCCGCTCTCATCTCGTCACCACAATGCCAAGAGCTCGGCGTGTTGGGGCAGCATGTGACAGCAAATGATAAAGGTGATACGAGCGATCGCTGATATTGTTTTCTTCCAGGACTGTTGCTCGCGCGTGCCCTCTGGTAGGCAGAAAGTCTGTTTTGGATGTTATCTTCCATTTTATGATTGATCTTCCAATTTTCTACCGAAAATGTCTGTTGATTTTGTTTTATATAATAAAGCATGTCAACTACACTTTGTGCCAAAAAACTGTGGCACAAAAAAAACTCGGGATAAAAATGTAAAAGTGAGCAGATAATTGGTCCTTTTATGACTCCAGTGTAAAACGCAGCTCCACATTACCCTGATCTATCACCAGAGCCACGGACATTATTACTGTAAGCAAACCAACAAAAAGGCTTTAACATGTGACCGAGGAACTGTGAGGACATGTTCTGTCTAAAAGCAGTCGGACTCAGACATAACCTGCTGGTTTTATGTGAAGTGAAGCAGAGACTGCTGCCGTCGCCATTAAACGAGAGAGGCAGCTTCTTCAGTGAGTTTCAAACTTTTATTTCGCCTGATTTCCACTGTGTATCGCTGTTATGTTGGTAAGTGCTTGGTAGGTTTTAATAGTTCAGTTTTAGGGGCGTTGTTGACTGCAAAGTCCGATAGACAGAGGCTAATGTGAGGCTGTGGCTTCTCTTATTCCATTCACACTGAAGTGAATTTGAGTGTAAAACTTCCCAAAACTTTTCTAAAACTTTTACTCAAGCCCCCGATGTCTTTAGACCACAACCACAATCGAGAAAATGTAAGATCGAGACATCAGATCTGGCGATTTGACTGTTTATGAGCTCCACATGTAGTGTTGCTCGGTTTGCAGTGTTTTCTGCCAACCGCGCGGCTACCGCAGCCGGACGTGACGGCGCAGTAATGTGAGGCATTTGTTTTCCAGGGCAGTAACGAGGTAATGTAACGAGATACTTTTAAAAGTAACACTATTCAAACACTGTGCACATGTTAAATACCACTTTATAATAACTGCACTTTAATTAGCCGTAATAAAACATAAACAAAGACATATTTAATAATAAACACATTGTTTACACTTAGTTACTACTTGATAAATACCTAACTCCTAACCCCCTTAATTAAGTAGTTAATGAGCCTGAATCATTCATAAACTATTTGCTCATGCTTTATTAAGGGTAATTAGGGTGTGGTTATGATGGGTTCGGCTTACCAACATTTTCTTCTTTTGCTCTAAGATGGACATGTTATTACTTTGTCAGTAAGGTTCCACAGTGTGACATTAAACTTGTCTTTTCATTTATTCAGTTACTGGGTTTTTTTACAGTGAAAAATAAAATGAAAAATCTTAGAAAAATATGTATTTCTAAGTGTGAGTGGGCTTGCCTCTCCACAGACCTGACCTATAAACTTGAACTGGTCACCTGCTTGACTCCTTTGGGATCAATATTTCAATGCAATCCTGCGGAACATTACAGGCAAAAGAAAAAGTTCCATTGTGCACCTTCAAGAGCCACAGGGTGCTTGTACCCGGTAAAACTCTGATCTAATTACTGATTTATCTGATTTTTTAATCGTTTTAAAATAAATTGCATTTTTCCTTAATTTTTGCCTTTGCAAATTAGTTTGTCTTTTTTTTTTTTTTTTGCATCATTGCATCAAAACTTGCGGTGTGAACAGTCAGACAGAAATCTGATTGAACTGTTTACGTGACATTTGGTTTCAGTATAAACTGATCAGATAATTATCAGAATTGTGGTTTATTTGATTTGGTAAAATCCCTTCCAGACACCTACAGACTGAGTAATCCTGTATTGTCCTGCAACTGAGGCTCCAGTGCTCAGAGAATTCCTGTTTTCACCCATCCCCTATCCCCACCTACATCCCTGTACTTAGTTGTGATTATTTGAAATATACAGCTGTGTGACACATGTAGAGAGCTGAAATGTCACATAGCCACTTCAAAGAGCCTTATCAGTTCTGCAGTTCTGAACAGGAAGTCAATCCGACCTGTTTCTATTACTAAGCCATTTTAGATCAATATTGTAGTTTACAATGAACAAAGTGTAAAATGATGATCTACTTATGTCATAGAATGTCAATAGAACCTGGGAAGCAAAGCGTAACATGTCTCTTTTAAAATGCTGCTTCTATTTCCCAACAGGCTTACTAACAGTAGACCAAGGCCTTTGTGATCCAGGCCCTGTCCACTCCCTTAAAAGGTGCAGTATCAGGCAGAGGAGCATGGCTCATTCTTCCCAGGGGTCAGCGCTAATAAGGGGGGTCGTATTTATAGCCGACCCCCCTGGTGGATCATACCCCTTAATCCAGCCTTCTCATCCCTGCTCCGGACTGCTCTTCAGAGGCCTATTCTTAACTACGCATCCAGCGAGGTAGCACCGCAACACGACAAGACGGTTTTGAGTCTGAGAGGGTATTTTTCACCATTTCATCATCGAATTATATATTTTGACCTACAGAAAGTGCTAACAATGTCGGGCGAGCGCTTCGACTGCCATTACTGCAAAGACACCCTGCTGGGGAAGAAGTACATCATGAAGGAGGACACGCAGTACTGTACCAAGTGCTACGAGAATCTGTTCGCCAACTGCTGCGAGGGCTGCTCTTCTCCCATTGGCTGCAACAGCAAGGTACGGCGAAGGATGATGTGCAGGAATCTTACATAAAAAGTTACGGTTTCATAATGGACCGCTTAGATTTGCATGGCGTTTCGTTGTCTAAAACGTTTCATTGAATTTACATTTTTGTCCTGTTCTAGTTTAGTCATGTTCTAGTCCAAGTTTAGAGATACATATATACCTTCGAAATAGTGGTGGGCAATATTGACAAAAAAATCTTTATGTTTTTTTTGGAGGGGTATTCTGATAATATTGTTCAAGTGTTAGAACACGTCTTTAAATGTATTAGTTGAGGATGAAAGTATCAGACAAATGCAATTTTTTTTGGCCATTGTCGCTTTTATTCAGCTCGAGTTCGAATGATATAGGCCTACATAAAATTAAAATTTGCATGTCTTTAAAAACAACATTCATGATTTAATAGTATGTCTATGGTCAAAATAATATGAATCAAATACAAGTAAAAATTTAGAACAAAAGCACTATTGGTTCAAAATGTAAAATAAATGGAACTCATGACCACCTCTGCGGCAGAATAAGCGATGAATTCAATGTTCACTGCACAACATTTGCACACTATGCGATGCCGTATGCCTATTTTGTCAAGTGCATCCTATTTCTAAATGATCCTACTTTTAAATCTGACTCTGGATCCTACAAAACTAACTACAATGTAGAAATGCTCTTCTGATGCCTCTGAACAAGTGTGAAAAGATTCTACACTTCTATTATGCAAAAGGTTGAGGGAGTTTCCCAAAATAACTGCGCTGTACCACTTTGCATTCCACACCAGAAATCCAGTGATGAAAGGATTGCAATAGACACGGCAAGGCTGTGATTGGCTGATTCAAAAACATTTATAGAAAACAATGAGTTGCTCCTGCCTACAGCAAAGAGATGGGGGATTCTCCCAAGAGGCTTCCCATCACAAAGCAAGCGCTGGTGCAGATGAACGAGGATAAGAAATGATGTAAGAAATGAGATTGTTTCTGAGTGCGAGCCTTGTGAGTAATTGTCTTTATTAGTTTGAAAATGTTCCAACGTTTTCAACAAGGAAATCCGATTGAGGACCATGTATGTAGAGTATAGAGCCACAAACAGGTTTGCTTTAGAGAAGTTTGTTTCATGGCGGAATGAGTCTCCATGCTGAGGGTCTACAAACAAATAATAAGAAATGCTTCCTTAATGAATCAAGTCTAAACTGAAATTATATTTTCTAATCCTGAGGCCGATTTAGAAATTATGTTCAAATTTTGCGGCACTGTGAGACAGTATCTCACTAAACAGGAAACTACTTCTGGTTATCGCCAGCTTTTTGTCAATTTTTTCACTACTTTGCTAAGGCTCTACACCACCTTTTAATGTCTCTTTATGTAATCCATTGGATCTGGATAACGTTAGATGCATTATCCACTGGAAATTTAATATTTTTTATCTTGACGCGAGTGTCGCGGTTCGATAAACAGGAAACAGCTGATGCTAACGTACGCTAGCTTTGTTATGCTAAGTTTGTCAGTTATAGCTGCTTTTTGCTGTTTAATTTTCCCTAATCCATTCATCTTGTACTTAAGCGTTCCAGGAGCCACACATTTTTGGAAATTAGTACCACTAGAATGCTTACTACAATGTATTTTTTGTGCTAAATAAACAGCTCTGATTGAATAAATGCAAGATAGAGAAGTCTATTGCCAAACTGAAATATTTCAGGAAAATCAATAACATTGTCCTTGGCCAACTGACCTCCCTTTTCCAATCAGCCACATAACTGTGATTTAAGTGGAAATGTATTTAGTTTTGTATTATTATGTGTTATGTCTATTTGATAGGGACAGACACAACAGACATAGATTAACAGTCCATAAAACGGCTCAAGCAGATTTAAACTAAATGCAATATTTAATGAGTTTGACCAACAATAAAAAGCCATAAATACAGTGAATATGTCAGACCAAATATATCACAGCGATATGCATTCAGAAATAAACCTACGTGTATTCTGTCTCTCCTCTCAGCCCTTACACACACATACTTCAGTTTAAACATGATCACACTGCTGCTGTTGGTTGAGCCAGGTCTGCTGGCTTCTTTGAACGTGGACAGTTTGCTTATAGTATTTGTGTTTGCAGGTAGAGTTCCAAAAGTTAGCTCCATTCACTGAAAAGGCAATCTGAACGAAAGGAGCTCTACAGTCCCAAATCACATAAAGGCAGAAAATGATTGGCCCCAGAACTGTTCCCTGGGGAAAACCAGTCTGAATTGTTACATGGGGCAGATATTCAATTATCACACATTGTTTTTAGTACTGTAGTCTTATCTTGGGACAAAACAACAGTATGTACCTTCACCTCCGCTGCCATCGTAGAAAAGCTAATCTGAATACATAATAATTGCATTTAATAGTATTAATAAAATGTGTAATGGTTAGGACCTGTCGTACAAGGACCGGCACTGGCATGAACAGTGCTTCAAATGTGCCAAGTGCAGCCGCTCTCTGGTGGAGAAGGCCTTTGCTGCCAAGGACGAGCTGCTGCTGTGTACAGAGTGTTACGCCAACGACTACTCCTCCAAGTGCTCCACCTGCAAGAAGATTGTCATGCCAGGTACACACTCACACACCCTGGGTACGAAATACTACTACTACTACTACTACATACTTGTACAGTGTAGACTGTGGGACCAACATGCCACACTCATTCACACATATTATAACTTCACCCTGTATTGTAAGGTAGTAGACCTATCACGGTAATTACTAAATCAACTTCAGTGAATAATAGCTGGATCAATGTTTTTTTGGGGCTCAATATTTATCAGAAAAATGATAGTGATAGTGATATATCGTGACAAACTTCTTGGCAATATGTGTATCGATACAGAAATGCACATCGTGATACATTTAAACTACATAAAGTCATTATAAATTGCTGAGCTCGTAATTTACAGATTGCTGCATCAAGACTCAATCTGAGGAGCTGAAAAATTTACTTTTGTATTATTATACAATTGTATTCTGATATTAAGGACATTGTGAACATGAATTTCCAATGCATTTTGTTATTCTACTTATTGAAAACATCATTTTAGTAAACTTTTAACACCTTAAAAGTAGGGATATCCATGTATCAGGACACGCATCATCAAGTTCAGAATATTGGGATTTGTATCGCATCGAGGAGGTCAAAATGTAGTATTATTCTGTATAATTGGTGTCATTTGCCTACAGAATAATACTGCTTTTTGCTTGTTTCTCATGTTTGTTACTGCCCATATGGGAAAACAAACTTGGATAAAAATAGAAAACCACTGAGTCTGTCCGTAAACAGGGGGCAATTTAGTCTCACACAAGCCAAAGTAAATAAATATTAGGTTCTTGAATGCACTGTAGATGTCCTTCCTACAGACTAGTGCCCTCCTCACACCTGCACATAAGATGACTCCTCTCCCCTGTGCCAGGTTCCCGTAAAATGGAGTATAAAGGGCACAGCTGGCATGAGACCTGCTTCCTGTGCCACCGCTGCCAGCAACCCATTGGCACCAAGTCTTTCATCCCCAAAGACTCGGGATACTTCTGTGTGCCTTGCTTCGAGAAGCAGTTTGCCTACCAGTGCTCCGTCTGCAAGAAGGTAGGCTTATACCAGTGCTGCACTTTTAAGAAGGTAGGCTTATACCAGTGCTGCGCCTGTAAGAAGGTAGGCTTATACCAGTGCTACGCCTGTAAGAAGGTAGGCTTATACCAGTGCTGCGCCTGTAAGAAGGTAGGTTTATACCAGTGCTGCACCTGTCAGAAGGTAGGTTTATACCAGTGCTCCGCCTGTCAGACGGTAGGCTTATACCAGTGCTGCACTTTTAAGAAGGTAGGCTTATACCAGTGCTGCGCCTGTAAGAAGGTAGGCTTATACCAGTGCTGCGCCTGTAAGAAGGTAGGTTTATTCCAGTGCTCCACCTGTCAGAAGGCAGGTTTATACCAAGGTAGGCTTATACCAATGCTGCGCCTGTAAGAAGGTAGGCTTGTACCAATGCTGCGCCTGTAAGAAGGTAGGCTTGTACCAATGCTGCGCCTGTAATAAGGGAGGCTTGTATCAGAGTAAGAAGGTAGGCTTATCCCATAGCTGCGCCTTTTAGAAAGTAGGCTTATGCCAGAGCCGTCCCTGTAAAGAGCTAGAGTTACAGCCTGAATGTTTGATGAGTTCTCGAGCGCGGCACAGAATCCCATGACTCTGGTTGTTTAGTGTAACCCACACTCAGGATGAACAATGCTGAACATTGCACTCTGACACACAGACTCAGAGGCAAAGCTTCTGAGATTTTGAGTTTGTGGTTTGACTTTGAATGTTTTGCAAAATATATATAACAATATGGGCAGTCTTGGATAATGGATAGTGTTTTTTAATGGGCATCTAACTGGAACCAGTTTGAGGCCTGATGTTGCTGCTTTCTTACTACTGTTTAAATTAGTTGTTTTTTTTCCATTTTCGGTTTGTAAAAGTAGCTGTCCGGGGGGGGGGACTTTGGTGACCCTTGATGACGTAGATGTTAAGTGTAGACTTTGACAGCACAATTTTGGAGAGCGTGAGAGCGTGACTAAATAGTAAATCCACAAATGCTGAACCTATCTTTATTTGTTAACAATTGTATCCATATCATTTTAGGTCTTTTCAATTGATTAGTTGAATGATGCCACCTGCAGTTAAAGGTTAAAGGTCAAAATCTACAGTAGAATTCTGACCATCACCTCTGGCCATCCACCACACTAATCAGTTGTGATGTGACCTGCTGACTATTGCCTTGCCCTGTGCCGCCCCCTGCAGGCCATCACCACAGGAGGCGTGACGTACCAGGACAAGCCGTGGCACCGCGAGTGTTTCCTGTGCATCAGCTGCAGGAGACAGCTGTCGGGCCAGCGCTTCACCTCCAAGGAGAACTACCCCTACTGCCTGGAGTGCTTCAGCAACCTGTACGCCAAGAAGTGTGTGGGCTGCACCAAGCCTATCACCAGTGAGTCACCGACAACACCACACAAAACCGACCGTCAGTGTTCAGGGAGTTACTGATGTTAAAGGGGACATGTTACACAAAAGCAGCTTTAATGAGCTTTTAACCTTGTTTTTACTCAGCGTTGAAGCCTGCTTGATTCCTGCATGTTTGAGTTAATCCTGTATTGTCTTGCAACTGAGGCTCCAGTGCTCCAGAAAATTCCTGTTTTCACATACCCCCCATCCCCGCCCATATGCCTGTACTGGGATTATTGGAAGAATGAAGACCGAGCGATACATTTAGAGTTCTAAAATTTCACATAGACACTTTTCAAATATAAAACATGTAAATGACAATCTGCTGCTTGTTACAGTGAAATGTCACTATGAAGAGGCGGGGCTTATCCGTTCTGCAGTTTTGAACAGGAAGTCAATGGACCTGTTTCTGTTATTAAGTTTTATATCAATATTGTCGTTTACGATAAACAAAATGTAAAATGATGATTTACTCATGATACAGTTCAATACAACATACCTGAAAAAACATAATATGTCCCCTTTAGTACAATAAAGGCTAAAGGTAATGTTTCTTCCCCCCCCCCGCCGCGTTTTTTTTTATATACAGCAATACACTTTACTATTCTTTTTATGTCATTTTAGACAGGATTAACTTTTGTGGTATTTACCTAATAAGTATATTATGTTAAATGGCTGAGAATTTAATAGAACAAAAAATATATACATATCTTAAGCAATTTTTAAAATTGTATTACCACTTTTCATAACATTTTGAATAGAATTTAAAGGCTTTTTTATATATATAGGTCCCTTTGTCTGCATGCCATTTTTTGTTAAGCAGGGCTACAACTAAAGATTATTTTAGTAATCAACTAGCAAGATTTTTTTTTTTCAATTCCTCGACCGATGAGCCTGTCTCTATTGTGCACTGAGATTTTGAAACTACAAATACATTTATTATTTTGAGATTTTGACTTAATAAGTTAACTTTCTTTGTTTCTTTGTCTTTTGACATATGTTTTAGTGTCTACAGCCCTAAAGTGTACAACTATGAGAGAACTAAATTTGCACATAGATTATTATGCTTTGTCTCAGGCATAAATAAGGTCTTCAACATAATGTGTTGGTATTTACTGTAACAGTAAATCCTCTTTCTAAACTAGTATCTCTGACTGTTCCTCCTTCAGGCCTGGCCGGGGCCAAGTACATCTCGTTTGAGGAGCGCCAGTGGCACAGTGAGTGCTTCACCTGCATGCAGTGCTCCGTGTCTTTGGTGGGGCGGGGCTTCCTCACCCAGAGGGACGACATCCTGTGCACCGACTGTGGGCGTGAGAAGTAACCAGCAAAGTAACCCCGGGTCTATGACCATGGCGCCACACTGGTTTCATTTCAAACAGATCAACACATTTGGGAAGTATTTACATTAATGTAACGCATCTCGTCATGTCTAGATTATTAGATACGTTTGAAAATATAATGCCATTTAAAGCCTTTTCACCCAAACTAAAGTGGGCAATGACATTTTGTTTTCGCTTAATCTTGTCCACTGGCAGATCTTATTGTTTTAGAGTGGACATATTTAGCGTTCTGTAGCTTTGATTGGCTTTTAAACCTGCTTTTGGTAAACTTGGTATTAGCATGTCATATTTTCTAACTTAAAACAATGTCTACATTAAGAAAACACACTTTACAATCCACGCCTCCAATTCCAATGAGGTATTTAGGCATTGGAGCGCCCTCTGCTGTCAGCAGTGAGAATGAACAATCAAAAAATATATATACAGTATATAATGCCCTTAGGCATTCGCTATGCTAGTAGAGACATGCTTTCATTGTAAATACATTTTAAGCACAGAATGAGTCTGCTAATGGTTTGATGTCTGGATTTTTACCTGTGATGCAAAAATCTGGGAAAACATTCAAACAGAGTGATTTATGAGGCACCAGAACGACGAACTCGTAAACAGGATTAATGAACCGAGCGTGGATGAAGCTGAATACAACTCAATGTATGTTTGATGCGGTAACAACAATACTGTATAACACACTCAAAGGCTCTAAAAAACCATTTTAACTTAATATGTGTCTTTTAAGTGTGCCTGAAGCAGGAATACTGTCACTGTATCCTTGGGCAAGACACTTCACGTCTATAAAATAACTATTTAAGACTAATGTATTCATAATATCAGCCCAACAAGTAAATATATATCAATTAGAATATGTTATTAAGAGTAATTTGTCTTTAGATCATAACGCATGAAGGTTTTACCCGTTTGATTTGACTGTGTATGTTATTCACACTCCACATGCTTTAGATTGGAGGAGCTAAAGCTGATTGTGTGTCCTTATGATTTATTAGTTCTGATACGTTTCCTTGACAACACAAATAGGAATTATAAAACAGGAGCTGTGAGCTGCAGTGCAAGGCCCAAGTGTGGGAACTCAAGGTCAAACGGCAGATTTCATTACAGCACAAAACGAGGATGATGAACAGCCTGCCTCGTTCTATTTCAAAAGCATTTAGAATCAAGACCGACAAAGCGGAATAACAACAATAACAACAAAACACACATTATTCCGTACTTATTCTCTTCACAGGAGTACCAACGTTATTGAATGGCGCTGTACTTTTATCTGCCATTACACTGAGGGACAGCGTGTGAATGTCAGACACTTGTTTGGTTACACAGTTTTCTCACTCTGCCCACACAGCACACTTGTACACTACGCACACCACGACAGGCCGAACCCACTCTATGTGCATCCTAAAGAGCATCACTGTATGTGCGAACGGCTTCTTAGCTTTGTGAGACGTTAAACAATAATAAAAGCTACAATTGTAAACTGTTCGTAAATGAATTGTGTGTTTTTTATAATTAAATATTTGTTTTATTTGTAAGGTGCAATTGTGATGCTGTCTTTATAAAATGGGGCATCATCCTTCTGTTGTTCTTGTTCCTGTTGCAGGTTCAAACTGCTTCACACATTTTGAAACATAATTTCAAATTGAATATTCAACAATGAAATACTAAAGGCCACAATCACTTGTTTTCACATTAGAAAAGAGCGTAGGAGTGAAGCAGTCGGAGCCTTTACCACTTTACCACAGTGCAGTGCAGAGGCTGGACACTGACATTGTCCTCTTCTATATTCTGAGGCTCCTGTGCAGAACTCGCTCACAACATGCTAAAACAGACGCCTTTCCCTCCTCACATATGTCTTTTCATACCGAGTTCCACTTCAGAAAACATTTGGCTTTCCGAGTACCACCAGATCCAAACCAGGTCTAAAACAGGATATTCTTTGTCTAAACTAGGGTTAAACCTGATCTAAAATAGGAGTACACACATACTATAGTAGTTCTGAACCTAGACCAACCTAAATGTGGATAACATGTTCTATTTCTGCATTTCAGCAAATACTTGAACTGCAGAAGAATCCTGGTACCACATTTTGAGAAACACAGTTGTAGATAAACAATCTCGTTAAAACAGGTGTCCAAACTATGGCCAAGGGGCCAAATGCGGGCCTCGTTAGCCTTAAGGCTTCCTGCTGAATTGGCCCAAAGGAGAAAATGTATTACTTTTTACTGCATTTTGAAAAAATCTGCCTTCATAAACTACATAACCGGCATTGTGTTGTGATACACCCTTATTAAAGGTGTGCTGACTCAGTCATTGTCCTCTAGTGTGTGGCCCTTGGCTCCATGTTTCATAATGTGCCATTGGTGGAAAGATTTGGACGGCCCGGGTAAAAAGCCCTTCTCTAAAGCCTCTTTATGAGCCGTTACACACTGTGTGTGGTCGCCACACGCCCTTGACGCACACATCGCACATGACGCACACGACACACACGACGCACACGACACACATGACACACACTCTACAGTGTGCACTGGGCTTCAAGCACATGTAGAAAAGTAATACGCCTGCAAGTTTTGAGTTTAGTTGAGTCAATTCTTTGCTCAGTGTTGTCTAAGTCTGATTGTTTATGGAGAGTGTTTTGGTTTTGTTTTGAACAGTAGAAAAGAGAAGGCAGGAAGTGAAATATTTCCACAGTTTTAGAAGTTGACGGAGCACATTCTGGCACATTCTTTGGGCAGTCGCTGGTGCCAATCACACGTTTGGTTTTCCAATCACCCTCTGACCCTGTGCTGCGGCCACAACCACAACCACGGCCACAACCACTCCAAACTCAACTATTGTCTTCCCAACTTTACCCTGAAATTACACTGTCCACCTCCTCACACTCCTCCAAATAAAAGTACGACTACACCCAAGGGTCGATTTATAAACGACTGAAACCGCGGCACTGGAGATAGAGCCTTGTTTTGGTGGTAAATGTGTTTCTTGGAAGGGCAGCGCGATGGTTGTGTAACAAAGTGCTGACATGGACTTCCTGTCAGGATGCAGTCACATGGGGAGACTTTACACTCGCTCGTAAAAGGATTCACAGGAGCGCACACCAAGGTAAGACAGACGGCGGCAGGGTTCCAGCAAAACATGAAATACCATAATGCTCAAATGTGTGCTGTTTGTATGAAGTGAAACAAAAGTGCAACGTTTGAATTAGCACAATTTTGGGAACCGTTTGGTCAGTGGTTCAAAAAGGTGATCATTTTGTGTTGGATGTTGGACGTCACATTAGAGATATCAATATTGTCCAAAAATATATCTGTGATATTTTGTTTAATCCGATAAAAAGCACATATTTTTCCTTACACGCAATGTTATTTGATCATGTGCAAAGCCATGTTTTTGAATACTATTCAAGGAAAATGGTTAAATCAATGCAAACGGCAACATTCCTAATTTCACTATTCATCTACAAGACATTTATTGTCAAATATTTGAAGCCTTGGTAAATGTATTTTCATCTGGATGGACTGGTAAAATAAATGAATACATTGCAAAAGTATTTGTATTGGCTCCCTTTAATATGTTTAATGTATCAAGACTTAAATATAAAATACATGTATATGTTAAAGGAGACACACGCTATCCAGGTACTTAGTAATGAACAATAACAAGTAGATCTTCAGTTTACATTTTGTTCATTGTAAACTGCAATACTGATCTGAAATGGCTTGACAATAGAAACCAGTGAATTGACTTCCTCTTCGTGGTGACATTTCACCGTAACAAGCAGCAGATGGTCATTTACATGTTTTTATCTTTCAAAAGTGGCTACGTGACATTTCAGAACTCTACATGTGTCTTATACTTCCAGCAATCGTAAACTAAGTACAGGGATGTGGGCGGGGATAGGGGGTAGGTGAAAACTGGAATTTTCTGATCACTGGAGCCTCATTTGCAAGACAATACAGGATTAACTCAAACATGCACGAATCCATCAAAATACAACTTTGAGTATAATCATGAAGAGGTTTAAAAGGTTAAAAACATATTAAAGTTGATTTTGTACCCCTTTAACAAGTATTTAATCACTAACAAACAGTACGGATATTTATATTTTCTCTTCTTATTAGTGCGCAACTTCATCCATCACAAATAGAGAGCAGTTCCACGTTCCAGTTCTTACATTTGACTTACTACGAAGTCAACTAAAATCCCACGATGGCTTTCAAAGTGTTTGCATTCTCCTGCGTGTTTGAGAAGGCTTTCGACCCAAGAGAAAAGGACAAGTTCAATATTCAGTGCCTGGAAAGCTACCACACAAACATCTACATCGGAACCAAGCAAGGAACCGTCCACCATCTTCTCCTCCCAACAAACGCTCATCCAAACTCCCGCACGAACCACACCGAGGAACGCCGGGCGAAGAAACTCTCCAACTCCACCGTCAACCAAATCCGCCTCGCGCCAATCTACAACCATCTACTTGCCCTTAGTAACCGCACCGTCACCGCTCTCAACATGTTCTCCCTGGAGACCAACCCAAGCTTCAAGAAGATCCAGAATGTTTCACAATTCGACATTCTACAGCGAGACGACGAAGTGCGAATGGTCACGTGTTCCGGCCAAAAGAAGCTGGTGCGAGTGCTCGCCGTCGGACTGGATCGCTGGGATGTGTTGAAGGTAAGAGCCGGAGTTACCATGTCAACGTAGAGATCAACCTTTTTTATGTCTTTCAAGGTCGATACTTGTTGTTTAGAATACAATATAGACGATATTGGTCGTTGTGATATGTAGGGCCAATTTGAATCACTTCCCCCAAATTATGCAACTCAAATTTACCACAAACTCACGTACATATTCAAATGATACAAAATATAATCAATATTGTCATAGGCATAAGTCAAAAAATATTAAATACAAATAGAATTAAATTATATATTTTTTCTAAATCCGAAAAAGCCAGACCAAAACAGGACCAGGATCTACATAATTATTGTTATTATTTCTTTAGATATTTTTGGTCTTAAGTTGGGGAAATATATATTCAAAAAAGTATAATATTGCAATTGTTGTTTATGAGATATGCTAAATGAATATAGTTAGTATATTGTCTTTAATTAAATTGTACAAATGACCTCAAAAAGATCCCAAACAGGGTTATAAAGTGGTTCTTTTTGTGCGCTACTTGAACCTCAACCACGGCTTTTACAAACACATTTTAGCACATATTATTCTCACAGAAAAATACAGAAATATTCAATGTTGTCAATATCGCCCGGGTCAATCTTTGCTGTTCTTGTAAGAATCACTGTGCCATATCTCCTTGACGTGCCTGTTTGGAGGAGCTGCTCCTGGTTCACGAGCCCGTGGCGCTGGCGGTGGACGGGGCGAGTGTGTGTGTGGGCACCGGCGAGCAGTACCTCCTGTGGGACGTGGAGACGGGCCACAGGGAGGACTTGTTCCAGCATGGCCACAGCAGGCAGCAGGTCCTGGTCAGCGCTGTGGGAGGAGGGGAGTTCCTGCTCAACGGGCCCGGCGGTCTCGGTAAGAGGGCAACACAAGTTAACAGGTTGAATAGAACTTTTCTGCCATCTTCTGAATCGATAGCGGGAGAGCAGATTGGAAGAGAATGTGTTCAAAGGGGAAAATTGATCGAGAATCGTTAGAATATTGGCATATCTACTTGTTTTTGTCTGTTGGATATTGTATGTCGCTTTTAAATTTTTGATTGGTTCCTGCATGTTTGAGTTAAGCCTGTATTGTCCTGCGACTGAGGCTCCAGTGCTCAGAAAATTCCTGTCCTCACCTGTCCCCTATCCCCGCCCACATCCCTGTACTTAGTTGTGATTATTTGAAAACATGTAGAGTTCTAAAATGAAAACCTGTAAATGACAATCTGCTGCTTGTTACAGTGAAATGTGACTAGGAAGAGGCGGGGCTTATCAGTTCGTAGCCGTTCTGAACAGGAAGTACGTGGGCCTGTTCCTGTTAGTAAACCATTTTGGATCAATATTGCGGTTTACAATGAACACAATGTAAAGTGATGATCTATGTGTGCTACAGTTCACTTCTAAGTGCTTAGAAGAAGAAAAAATCATAATACGTCTCATTTAAAGGGGCACGTTCCTGATTAGGGGTCGGTCACCTGCTTGTCTCCATGGAGATGTTATTGCTTTGCCTGTTCCGCAGTATAACATGTAATCTTCCATTTGTGTAATTGCAGTACGCGACGTTAATGCCATAGAAAACACTGCAGTGGTCACTCTCTCCCATTATCAAGACGACCCATCAAATAAATCAAATACCTTGCCACGCCTCTCCACAGATTTGACCTGTAACATGGCTTTGTATTGCCATGGAGATAAATACGTTGAATGCTATGAAACGTTTCAGGCAGAGCAAAGACATCTACATGCAACGGTGAAGAAATGTTCAGTCAAACAGTCAAACATTTATTGAACTCATTTTGTGTTTGCCTAAATGTAGTTTATGTCATTTAAATATGCGTTGTGACTAAAATGATGTTGGTGAATTATTTGACAAACTCTTGATCAAAACACGCAACAAAATGTACATTTATTGTTAAAATTATTGTCATTTTTTATAGGCAAAATAACATATTCTTAGACTTTGCCAAAGCGTCTCTGCTCTGTGGTCTCATCTCGTGCCATAATCCCGCCGCGGGTTATTTGCTTTACCTAAACCCCCTCCCTCCCCCCTCCCCCCTCCCCCTCTGCAGGCCTGGGGAGTGTGCCAGCGCCCGCCCCTGCACTGGCCCCCGGGGGTCCTGGCAGCCCGCGCGCTTCCGCCTACGCCCTCGGCCTGCAGGCCCACGAGCTGGCAGTCTACAGCCTGTTGGACCAGCAGTGCAAACAGACTCTGTGAGTGTGAGCGGGGCCCTGGGACTGGCCCCTGCAGCAGGTAAACCGCACGGGACGCCTGGAACAAAAGACCACCGCCGCCCCGTTTTATATCTCGGACCTGTAAAACCAAAGCTAAATGCGTCTCTGCCGGAGATAGTGGTCTGTCGCTCCCGCTTCATTCACGCAGGCAAAAACGATGAATCGAAGCATCCCTTTTTTCTATTCACATAATGATCTTGGCCTGTGGGGGTCTGATGTGGGGGTCTGATGTGGGGGTCTGATGTGGGGGTCTGATGTGGGGGTCTGATGTGGGGTCTGATGTGGGGTCTGATGTGGGGTCTGAGGTGGGGGTCTGATGTGGGGTCTGATGTGGGGGTCTGAGGTGGGGTCTGAGGTGGGGGTCTGATGTGGGGGTCTGAGGTGGGGTCTGAGGTGGGGGTCTGATGTGGGGGTCTGATGTGGGGTCTGAATGGTGGGGGTCTGAGGTGGGGTCTGATGTGGGGGTCTGATGTGGGGGTCTGAAGGGTGGGGGTCTGATGTGGGGGTCTGATGTGGGGGTCTGACCATTTCAAACCCAATGTAGCAGTGTTTGTCCTAACATGAGGTCCCTCTTCACACCCAGCCTCACTGATCCTCCTTCTCTCTCCTCCTTCTCTTCTCCCCACCCACTTCGCCCTCTCCTCACTATTACTCTCTCCCTCCTCTTCTTCTCTCCCCTTCCTCTCCCTCTCTCTCTTATTTTTCTTTCCCTCTCTTCTTCCTCTGCTCACTCTCTCTTCCTCTCTCTCCTCTCCCTCTGCCTTCTTTTCTCTCCATCTCTTCTTCATCTTTTCACTCTTTCCCTCTCTCTCTTCTCTCTCGCACCCGTCTCTTTGCAACCTCTCCTCTTTTTTCTCTCTCTCCTCCATCTCTTCTCTCTCCCTCCTCACTTTCTCTTCTCTCTCCTCACCCTCTCTCTTCTCCCACTCTTCTTTCCACCCTCTTCTCTCTTTTCTCTCACTTCTTCCACTCTTCTCCTCTCTCTCCCCTCACTCTCTCTTCTCTTTCCTTTTACTCTCTCCTCTCTCTTCCCTCTTTCCTCTCTGTCTTTTCTCTCCCTCCTCACATTTTCTTCTCCCGCTCCTCACTCTTCTCCCTCTCTTCTCCCTCACTCTTCTCCCTCCCTTCTCTCCACTATCTTCTCTCTTTTCCCTATCTTCTCTCTCTCCTCACACTCTCTTCTCTCTCATTCTTCTCTCCCTCCTCTCACTTTCTTTTCTCTCCTCACTCTTCTCCCTCTCTTTTCCCTCACTTCTCCCTCTCGTCTATTGTCCCTCCCCTATCTTGTCCCTCTCCCTCTCTCCTCTCTCTTGTCCCTCTCTTCTCTCTTTTCCCTCACTTCTACCTTGTGTCTCTTCTCTCTCTCTTCTCATTCTCTCATTCTTCTCCCCCTCTTCTCACTTTCTTTTCTCTCTCCTCACACTTCTCCCTCTCGTCTCTTGTCCCTCTCATCACTCTCTCTCCTCCCTCTGTCTCTCTCCCTCTCTCTCCTCCCTCTCGTCTCTTGTCCATCTCCCTCCCTCACCTCCCTGTCTTCTCTCTTTTCCCTCACTTCTCCCTCTCGTCTCTTGTCCCTCTCCTCACTATCTCTTGTACCTCACCTCCCTCTCATCTCCTCTCCCTCTCTCTCTCTCTCTCCCTCTCCTCCCTCTCCTCCCTCTCCTCCCTCTCCTCCCTCTCCTCCCTCTCTCTTCTCAGGTGGAGCGGTGTTGTTCACAGACAGGGCGGTGTACAGCCTGTGCTTGGTGCCGTTGCAGGAGCAGGTCCACAGGCTGATGGAGCAGGAGCGGCTGGACGAGGCCCTCCTGCTGCTGGAGTCCGAGCACAGCCACGCACTGGATCCACACGGGGTTCGTTTTAGTTCTACTTTATCCAAGGTTAAGACAGGGAGAGAGAGTTGACCCGTAGACCGTATGTTGGATTCATCGTTCATTACACACAGTGAAATACTTCTGTTGCCAAAGCTGCCCCGGGGCTGAAAGGTGTGGCATCCAATCTGCACAAACAATTTACCAATTTAGGCCACACTTTTATCTGCTTTGTGCTGAGCCACTTGTTTTAAAGATTTTTATTGTTCGAGTTTATGGATGTGTTCGGCCCCTATTTGTCCTGCAAATATAGTTCTAAAAATAAATAATGATGATTTTGATTTGATTGCTTTGATTGAGTGCCGTGCCGTTGTAGAGTTTCCCGGAATTTTTAGAATGAAGCCAAATTAACATATGCAAATACTGATTCATGTACAACTGGGATTGTCCTGAAAGAGAAGAACAAACAGGGAGAGGTGTACCTCCATCCCGAGGGCAGAGGGGTGAGGTGTACCTCCATCCCGAGGGCAGAGGGGTGAGGTGTACCTCCATCCTGAGGGCAGAGGGGTGAGGTGTACCTCCATCTCTGAGGGCAGAGGGGTGAGGTGTACCTCCATCCTGAGGGCAGAGGGATTTTGATTAACCTCAAAATCATTCTAAAACCTGTCCAGGAACTGTCCTGTTTATATAATCGCTTTAATACATAGTTTTTATTATCGATTAGTATTATGTTTTTTTGACACCTTTGACAACCCCAACTAAAAGAAAAAGGATCAAACATTGCCACAAACATGCACTGTACTGAGGAAACAAAGAACAGGCATCACGTCTTTGAATTTTTCTTCAAATAAAATATTATGTAATAACTGAATATGTTACCATGAATATGATCAATATAGCTCACTGCACAAGTAGTGAAAAACAGTATAATTAAAAGACCAGTATTGAAAACAATGGTAACATTCAAGTACAAGACACTTTTCCGCCGTCTAGTTCTGTTGCACACTGACACAGGGCTGTTATACCTGTTATACCACACATATGGACTCGAGTACTGAAAACAGAAGTAAGGATTACATAAACAACACTGTAGACCTCACAATAACAAACATGCAGATAACAGAGAATATAAGAAGAGAGTTGCACATTGCCAACATTATAACTAGTAAATACACCAGATTATTGTTCTCCTTCATCTCAAACAAACAAATGACTGTAGAAAGTTGCCTTCAGTTGCTATGTAATCAAAGAGACTATAATAAGCCAGCCTGCTGAACATTCTCCTATATAATTACATATTCCTCTTGTATACACAGAAAGTGCATTCAGTCTGGATGTTTCTATACAAAGCACTATAATGGGCCCTTTCACCCAGGAACATTTCAGGAATGCAAAGCCAGAGTTACAGGTAGATTATAAAACACACCCACTCGAGCCCGGCTGGAATGGCATCAGACTGAATACGTGTGGAGCTTGGGTGAAGGGGGGGACGGGGGGACGGGGGGACGGGGGGAGGGCAGCTCAGCACAATGGCAGATGGCGGACAAGATTTGGCTAAACGAGTCAACATGCAGTTTGTCATGGCTTTGGGCAGTCTTGAGGGGACGTTCTTGGTGGACTGAAGGCAGGTTTTTTTTTTAGGTTTAATCTTTTTTTTGTTTTTTTTATTATAACGTTTTGTAGTTCGGATAATTAGCCTAACTGTGAACGTGAATCATGATACCACAACATGAAAGGGTCATTAAAGGTACACTGTGTCACTTTTGGGATGGCGAGTTCTTGATGTCCCAGGCTTTAGCGAGTGAGCTTTATGAAAGTCGCTTGGCCGTTTGAGTCTAGCTTAGAAAGTTTTATGAAACAAGCCTAAAGTGGTGTAAGAATGGACAAAAAAAAGAAAAAAAATTCCATTACATATTTTAATCTCAATTTTTGATTCTCTATCAGGAGCTGCTGAGGAGCATCACGCGGCGGGCTGGATTCAATCACCTTTTCCAGGAAAAGTACTCTGAAGCCACTGCCCTGTTCATGTGAGACGTTCAGCGGGACAGAAACAAGCTGAAATACATCTGCTCAAACTGAACTATAATTCTATTGGTTTGATCCTCTCAGGACATGACACCATTCACAATTCAGATGGAAGTTTTGAATTTCTAATCACTATAGCAACGGTGCTCATTTTTCATCTTCCTGAAACCCAGGGTCAGTACTTTTTGAAGAGAAATATAAAAAAGTATTGGAGGGGCTGGGGTCGAGCTGGAGTTTAGCTTCTTTTTCGATTGGTGGGTTTTTAGTCAACACAATGTGAAATCGGAATAAAATCAAAGATTCTAGAGTACATTTCAGGATGATTCTTAACCGTTTACATAGATAGTAAATCAATGAAATTAAAGCCTGACCTTTGGACCAAAATTAATAAAACTTGTGCTTTTTGGTTTAACATATTCAATACTTTATTTAATACCCCCGCCTTAACGGTTAATCAATGTTTTGTACTTAGCTTGCAAAATGACCACACTTTTTTGCTCTAAATAAAATGGCTTTTTTATAGGACTCGTTTGTGTGAATGGGCCAGATTTTCTTTTCCAATTTATCCTAGCACTTTTGGACATGACTTAAGGACGTAGGCGTTCAATTTATAACATAATATTTCATGTATAGCTTTGAAAATGCAATGGGAGGCAACACTCCTCAACACGATGCAATGTAATTGATTTGGATAAAAAGTAGGAGAAAATAGCTGTATTTAACTTAAGTATAAGCACACCTACAGACTAAATATTGCACCTCATTATTATCGATCCTTTTGGTCTTTTTCCGTTTTTTTCCTAACCTACAAATGACCCAAAAAAGAACATTTACTTATTCTAAAAAACATATAATCCAAAAGGGCATCATTGTTCCATCATTGTTCCATCATTGACCATGTGTTTCCTCCCATTTTTTCAGCAAAGGTGAGCTGGACCCTCGTGAACTCCTTTCCCTCCTCCCTGAACTCCACTTCACGCTCCCCGAAGACTTCCACCCCAAAACGGACCAGACCAAGACCCAGACCCAGGAAGACCTCCGGGAGCTGTGGTGCAGGGACCCCGACATGAGGCACCGCTTCCTGGGCTTCCTCACAGACTTTCTCCGGGTGGCCAGGAGCAGCACAGGGAGCTGCAGCAGAGCGGAGGTGGACTGCGCCCTCCTGTGGCTGTATGCGCAAACTGCAGACAGTGACAGTCTCCTGCAGCTGGTGGAGAGTCCAAATAACGCATGCAAGCTGGAGAAATGTGAGCCCGTTCTGACGCAACACAGCAGGTACAAGTGTGTCCTCCAAGTACTGAAAGAGTCACATGTGCTACAGCTAACTGAAGGTTTGTTTCATGTCAGATTCTTTGCGTTAAGTCTGCTCTTCCAAAGCCAAGGGAAGAGTCAACATGCCATACAGGTAATGCCTTTCACTGCATGCATAGGCCTACTGCCATCACCATGTATATTATTCCAACTGTATTTGATTGTAAAATAATTATGGGAAAGCACTAAATGACGACAGAAATCTATTCAATTTTGCTTTGGGGGTCCTGAGTCGGTCTGGGAAAAGTTTGGGAACCCCTGTTTATATAGCACTTAAAGAATTCATCAAGGAACCACTCACCCGTTCACACACTCCTTCATGCACCAGTGTACGCGGTGTTAAGTGTTAAAGTGTCTTGCCCAAGGACAGAGGGGAACGCTTTATCAGCTGAGTGGAGATTAAACACATCAAGTCACAAGGGCACAACCGCAGGAGTGGAACGGGCGCCTGGCAGTTGTACGATGCTTTTTTCAGGTTCTTGAACACAAGTAGATTATCATGTATTTAGTTCATCATCAACAGTAATATTCCTCTAAAACAGCTTCGTAACAGGTCCATTGACTTAGAAATCTATATGTATCACTCGAGTTTAACACAAGGTTACAAGCTCTCTGAAGTTGATTTTGCGTGCTATGTCCTCTTTATCGTTCCCGATGTCTCTGGCCCTTTCAGATCTGGGTGAACTTGGCGGACGGGCTGCACACAGACCCGTCCTGTCCTCTGTCCCGCTCTGAGCTTCTGGAGCTCGCAGTGTCCACTCTGAGTAAGCTGGAGGACACCAACACTGTGTGGAAGTTTGCACCCTGGACTCTGCGGAACAACCAGGAGGTACAAGCACTGCACTCTCCAAACAAGCACCCACGGGCCAGCAATGTGCTTTTTTACAGTATAAAGTACACACAATACAGAGTAGGCCTGTATAATTCAATTCAATACAATATTAAATATTCCTCTGTTTCTAAATAAGGCAAGATGCTGCAGGTGAAAAGGCAAACACAAACATGAATGTAAGAAGAACATTACATCTATTTTGGACATTTAAATGTGAAAACTGGACATAGCCAAGTTTATGGACCAATTCATTGACATTAGATAAAACATATCACAGTGGGTATTTTTGATATATTATTTACTTACTATTGAGTACTTTAAGGGGTGATCTTTATGTCCTTTTAGGATAAAAAAGCATTTTAAGAAAACAGTCTTTGCCGTTACAATGTCCCATGTAAATGTATAAATGTCAGTGAATTAAATGAAATAATAATAAATAAATAAAAATACAGGAGCAGATTGGACAATTTTGTATTTCCACATGAAAAAGCAAACAACAAACAAACAACAACAACAAACACACACATGTTGGTGTATATATATATATATATATATATATATATATATATATATATATATATATATATATATATATATATATATATATATATATATATATATATATATTATAAATACAAGAATGTATTAACATTACAAGTTTTTTTTGTCCTGGCTTTTTACCCTGTTATTTTGAAGGGGTCCAAGAAGGAAAGGGCTTTTAATCCTCTGCCCGGCTGACCAGCAGAGGGCAGAGTCGCCTTAGACAACTTGATGCAAGGGTTTCTACTCCACCAAGTGCTTTCTTCCTTCTTTTGCAGACGAGTGTGCAAATCTTTACAAAGCGACCAGCCCAAGCCCAGATCCCCCCAGAGCAAGTCTTGGCTCTCCTGGAGACTTACCCCCAAGCCCAGATCAAGTACCTGGAGTTTTTAGTGCATGAAATGACCAGTAAGGTAAGTAAAACTGGTACAACTAAACTAAAAGCTCAACTGCGGGTTGGAATGTCTCTATCCAGAAGCAAACGTCCCATTCATTTTGACCATACATCCAGCTCCTATGTCTTGGGCTCACCTTCCACACAACATCAGATCGGACACACATCAGGACAACAGTCAGCTGCTCTGCACAGAAATATTGGCATACATTATTGCACAACCCCAACAAAGTGTGCGTGCAGGTAAAGGGACTATATTGCATCCGCGCAATAAAAATAAATACATTATATTCATGTTGTGTTGTCCCTCAAAGTGTATCTCGTAAAAGTAGAACATTGTGACCAAAATGAGATGCCTGTGCACTGTTTGCCCCTCATAATAAAGTATTTTATGTCTTGTCAAGCCAGAAGTGAGAGTTGAAAGCAGCGCTCTGATTGGCTGCGCTTTGTTGGTCCACCCCAGTTTCATTTAGCCATCAGTTTGAAATCAGTGCACAAGCCTGAAAATGAATGCTTGTGATGATGTGCCAAAGGGTTTGGGAGAGTTTTGGACCGGTTACACAGACTTAAAAACCTCCTTCCGGTGTGAAAATCAGGTACCACTGCTTTAACAATATTCCTAAAAACAACAACAACAACAACAACAACAACAACAACAACAACAACACACAACTTGAAAACAATAACAACACATTCACTTTACGTAGTGCTTTATATAATTAATTCACTAGACACCTGGTAATGTAAGCTACTTTTGTAGCCACAGCTGCCCTGAAGCGAGGCTGAGACTTTGGCCCCTCCAACCTCCACCAATCACATTCATACAGGGGCCGCCCACCGTTTGGTTCATTTTTCCAATAGGGATTCTAAAAAACATGAAGTGTAAATGTTTGAAAGATTGGCAGCAGAGCTTCCATCAGTTCCATCATTATTATTAGGCCCGAGCGCCACAAGCTGGCGAAAGGCCCATTCGTTCCAGAAGGCCGCGTGAAGCACCGCTGCGAAAGTGCGCGCAAAGCATCCACAAAATCAAGCGCAAAGCGCTCGGCTGCTTCCAAACAAAAAATTCAACGATATCGTAAACGGATGAAGCCCGTAACGAGCACAAAGTCGCTCACCAATGCGTTCCCCAACTCATGAACATTCCATGCATATAAACATGTAATGCAAATCGCCAAATCTCTGAAAACTTAACGTGTTTACACTTTAAACTTTTACAAACGTTATGGCCGTTAGCACAGAGCTTTCAGCCTCTGTTGTGCCTTTTTAACTCTTAATATTAGAATTTTCCATGACGAAATTGAGTTAGAAATGTACATCCAGATCCACAGCAAACACCTATTTTATACAATATTTTCATCAAATATTATATAAAAGATTTAAAGCCCTGAAGAAGACATTCAAAGGTCAAAATGCATCGGCGTCCCTTTGCTAAATAAAGTACTTTTAGGACTGCTTTTCAGAAGCCCTGTGGTATTTGACAATACCACATTATGACACTTTCTGTTTACTCAAAAGGCTTGATTCATGCTTTTTTTAAATGTATTCCTACTTGTCCTAGAGTAGCATCTGCTTTTTTACTGGATGGACCCTTTGATGCTCTGCCACCTCTAGTTTTAATTATGTCAAGATATAAGATTTGTTTTATTTGGTTTATCGCTATGGCTAGCTTTTCATCTTTCTGAAACCCATGGTAGCTGAGGCCCATGAATAGTGTTATAACATGCTCAGGGCTGTCCGGTCCCGGTATGACCGGAGCAGGAGCTGTGTTCGCATTGTCGGCAGTAAGTCAGACCTGTTCCCAGTGCGTGTTGGACTCCGCCAGGGCTGCCCTTTGTCACCGGTTCTGTTCATTTTTGCTATGGACAGAATTTCTACGCGCAGTCAGGGGTCGGAGGGGGTCCGGTTTGGGGACCACAGGATCTCATCTCTGCTGTTTGCAGATGATGTTGTCCTGATGGCTCCATCAAGCCTGGACCTGCAACATGCTCTGGGACGGTTTGCAGCCGAGTGTGAAGCAGCTGGGATGAGAATCAGCACCTCCAAATCTGAGGCCATGGTTCTCAACCGGAAAAAGGTGGATTGCCCTCTCCAGGTGGGTGTGGACTCCTTGCCCCAAGTGGAGGAGTTCAAGAATCTCGAGGTTTTGTTCACGAGTGAGAGAAGGATGGAACATGTGATTGACAGGCGGCTCGATGCAGGCGTCTGCAGTGATGCGGTCACTGAATCGGACTGTTGTGGTGAAGAAGGAGCTGAGTCGAAAGACAAAGCTCTTGATTTACCTGTCAATCTACGTTCCTACCCTCACCTATGGTCATGAGCTTTAGGTAATGACCGAATGGACAAGATAGTGGTCGAAATTACTTTCCTCTGCAGGGTAGCTGGGCTCCCTTAGAGTTTGGGTGAGTCACACAGCGCTGGGGGAGTGTTCTGGGCATGTCCCATGGGGAAGAGACCCCGGGGAAGACCCTGGAGGGACTATGTCTCTCGGCTGCCCTGGGAACGCCTCGGGATCCCCCCGGAGGAGCAAGAGGAAGTGTCTGGGGTATGAGAAGTCTGAGAGTACCTGCGTAGACTGCTGCCCCCACAACCCGTCCTAAAGAAGCAGAAGATGGGTGGATGGAGTTATATCATTGCGTATTAGCCTTCATCCAACTGTTAATCCTCTTATTTTTAATTGTTTGCAAAAGTCTATTGCAGCAATTCATAAGAATGTGTGAAATGTGATTGGTGGTTTGTGCACCAGGAGGCGGGACATCACACCCTTCTGGCCCTGGCTTATGTGTCCCAGAGTCTACAGAGCCATCAGGACTCAGAGACCAGGAGAAAACTACAAGAACTTCTCTGGGAGTCAAACTGTTATGATGTCTCAACTGTGTACGGTCAGAACATTTATTATATTATTCATTTCAATCAAGAAAGACTAAAACAGACACAGCCAAGTACCAAGCCAAGTGTGATGAAGAGTTTATTGAATGTGATGCTTGGACATTGAGGTGTCGATGAGAGAGATTTCTGTGTGAAAATATCTCCTCCAGATCAATTGCAACCCCAAATCTGCAATATCTGGATATCTGAAATCACTTACCACTCTCTCTCTCTCTCTCTCTCTCTCTCTCTCTCTCTCTCTCTCTCTCTCTCTCTCTCTCTCTCTCTCTCTCTCTCTCTCTCTCTCTCTCTCTCTATATATATATATATCAGGAATCAGGAATCAGGATATATTTATTGCCATTGTCAGTTAAAATTCACAACATATGAACGTGATTTGATGACAGATGCGACATGAGAGGCATGCATAAGAGCATCAGCCACCCGGGCAGCCGTGCGGCGCCTGCTGGGGAATTTGAACTCTAGGAAAATGAAATACAGTTTCAGCCATAAGCATGACAATGATACACAATATACAACACATTTTATAAATACGAGGTCACGTGCGAAATATTTCAGTGGATGTGGGGGAGGGTGACAACATAACGGGGAAAAAAATACTTTTTAATACATTTGTTTGATCAGTAATTTGACAGATCAAATAGTCCAATCATTTCTGGTCCTCTGTGTAGCGATCCATTTGTACCATTGTAAAAGTATGGTTTTTACTTTCTATTTCCGTGGAATCATACAGGTGCCATACCGCCTCAAGAACGTTACATCCTGTTTCTTTAAGAACACATTAGTTATGTTGGTGAGGGTGACGTCAGTTGCTCTTTCAAAGCACTCTGAAGGATCTGGGCCAGTCAAAACGTGGCTATAGTTCACCTTTAACAACAACAACAACTAAAGTAAATAATAAGGTTTATATGAAATCCCTGTAATAACATAAACTTCACTGTCTTCTAGAGAGAGCCAAATCCACAGCTCTGCACATGGAGAAGGCCATCCTTTTAGGTCGGACTGGGGACCACAGAGGGGCCCTGAGCCTGCTGGTCCAGGACTGCCCGGAGCCTGCTGCTGCAGAGGAGTACTGTTGTAGACTCACCATGGACCAGGACCTCCACAACACACAGAGTCTAATGCTGAACCTGCTGAACATCTACCTGACCAGCGAGGGGCACTCTACTGCCGCCCTGGACCTGCTGAAGAAGTACCCCCAGGTCCTGTCAGGGCAAAAGGTTCTAGAGGCCCTGCCTGAGTCCTGGTCTGTACAGCTGCTCTCAGGGTTCCTGCTTGGTTCAGTGAGGGAGATGTTCCACCAGAGTCGCATGAAGAGCGTGGAACAAGCGCTGGAGCAGGCCCGGCTACTCAGGCACAAGGCATTCTGGGTAAGTCTAAACTGGGTCTCAGGACATTGAAACATGCTAGACCTACATCTTTTTTTATCCATTTACATTCACGCACCTTAGCATTGTTTCAGATTCTGCAGGGGAAAAACACATAAGCCCCTTAGATGTTTAGAACAGCTGCCCACACTTCATGTTTGTAGGCTGCGCAGACACATGGTTGTTTATGTGTTTAGTATTAAAAGTCACTATCTAACGTCTAACTCCATTGCAACATTTCAGAAAGTTCATTAATTAAAGTGGAATTTGTAGTGCTTGAAAAAAATATAATGGTCCAGCATAATGTTAGATTTAAGAAATGTTTGTTTACGTAGTCGTTAGCATATGCTATTACGCTAACGTTAGTAGTTGGCTCGTGATAATGCGTCCTAACTCTGCTCTGGTGTTACTCATGTGTGGTCGAGTGTTTTTTAGTCGCCAAAACAGCTCTGTTTTTTTTTTACGGTTTGCGATGTTTGGAGGCTAACGCTAACTCTCCCATTGGAAATGCATTGCCGCTATCGTACGGAACAGGACCAGCCGAGTCGAGATCTGAATGAGTTTGGTAAAAGGGTATGGATTTAAGCAGTTTTTTTTTTCAAATCCACCTAATGACATCACAGAGTAAGGGCGCGTTCACACTTGCACAATTACCACATCAAAATTGGGACTAAACCAGGACTAGAATAGGACCTAATCAAGTCCACATCAGGACTAAAATAGGTTCAATTTAGGACCAAATGTGAACACACCCTAAGACACAAGATTTTGATCTCTGAAGAAAGCGATCAAGGATTACTCAAATATGTGAATGAATGAATTAATGAAACAAAATACAACATGATATAATATGGTTTAAAGTGCGTCTGACAGGGTTTTACAATTTTATGATTTTACACAAAGAAACGATCTTTTTGACCCTCTAAACATTAATTCAACAAAATAAAGGTGCTCTCATGTATTTTTATTTGTGAAATACAAAAAAATTGTGCCATTGGATGAGTTTTCCTTGTGTGATGTCATCAATTTCATACAGGATGAGAAATTATAAACCTAAAAAATTTGCTATTCTGTGATAACATTTTTAACTGCATTTTAGTTAAATGAGCCATCCAACCTATCAGAGGCACTTTAAGGCAAAAATGAAAATACAAATAATGAGTTCATCCACCTAAATAAGCCTTGTAAACACGCTGAAACCCTGAGGTCTTCATTCCTCTCTCTCTTCACAGATCCAGGCCTCCGACTCCATGTTGAGACTGGACGGGAGACAAGTATGTGATAAGTGCCATGAACCTGTGACCGCGCCTGTCTTTGTCCACACGCCCCCTGGTGGTCTCCTGCACCTGGACTGTGCTAACGACGCGCGTACCGTGTCTAGAAGTGTCAAGTGACCAAGTCCTCCAACTCCAAATGGAAAGTGTTTGTCTGCCTTGGATGCGGTAGAATACTTGTATTTGTTGTAATATTAGTTGAAAGAAAGCTTTGTTTTCTTTTGTTTTTTCACAGTTTTACTCATTTAGTGGAATAGAGCCTAGAAGTACCTAGTATTTTGTGTGTCCTTTGTCAAAAATGAATGTGATGAAGGACGGTTGTAAGCACCTTAAGCCGAAAAACAAAAGATTTTACACAATTAGAGATCAATAAATTCATGCAATTTTTGATAGTTTTATTATTATATATATATTTTTTTCAGGTATTGAGCAGAGTATAGCTATAGTCAAAACATATAGTCAAACAGGTTACAGAATAGAGAAGAAACAAAAACACAAAAGACAAAAAGATGTAGACGAACAGAACAAGTAAATGAAATTGTATAAAGTACATGCTATTTTGAAAGATGTACTTTGAAATCACAATAAAGATGTACTCTGTAACTTTTGTTGTGCGACGTCCATGAAGATGTTTTTACTTTGTCATTACATGTTTCTATCGCCACGGAGAAAAGCAGGTAACGCCCCCCCGGTCCAAGTGACAAGTCATATCTGCGGAGACAGCAGTGGTGGAAGAAGTACTCAATGTTGTTGCTTAAGTAAAAGTACAAATACAAAAAAAAGAATCATGTGAAAGTAGCGCATACAAAACTCTACTTAGGTAAAAGCATTGAAATTGAAAACCAGTTGAAAACGTTCCTTAAAAGTAAATATTTCACACAGATTTTGAAACGGTTAAAGTCTGATAACTACAATTTTTTCTTATGCATTTTATGTGAATGTATATTTTTTCTTTGCTCAAAGCTTGAACTCAGAACCGTTATGCAGGATGTCCCCATGAACATACTTTTCAGTCCAGAAAGTACAGATACCTGCTCTTTCAAATGTAGCGAAGTAAAAGTAAAAGGGGGAACCGTTCGGGAGCATTTCCTGGTTTCCGGTTGAGTGACACGACCACCGAGCTGGAGGACTGCCCACTTTTGCACCTTAGTTTGATTGAGTAACCCATCCAGACGCAGAGAGAACGTGCAAACTCCACACAGAAATCCCCCGCACAATCTGTGCATCAAATCTGGGTCCTTCTTGTAACGAGGCCAGCATTATAACTACATTTACCACTGTGCCACAGATCAGAGTATTGCATTACTTCATTGCCATGTCTATATGTGATGCTATAATAGTGCATTACATTTATAACCACATTTAGACTTAAGTTTGTATCTTACATTTAAGTGTCTCGTCTCCAACCCAACCGTTTCACCACATCAAACGGTATCATTTTGACTAAATCCTTTCAGGGATCCACTCCACAGCCTTCTCTTCCAGACTCAGACACATTTCCTCATTACAAAAACAACAGTGTGTAAATAACTGGTTCCAAAATGATAAAAAGCTGGCATTGCACTTTCTCTGGCGGCTGTCAAGCCCGGGGCATTTCCACAGCTGTAAAGTGAGCGGAGGAGGAGAGCTTCTGGGGACAGATATTCCCTGACCGGCCCCAGTGTTTAACACAGAAACCATATGTGGTCAGTGAGATGACCGAAGGCAGTACAGGACGTCCAGCTCAGTTTCCTCTGGCTGTGTGTATTTGGGTTTGAAGGCCTGGAAATAGAAAAGCCCATAACCTAGTCTGCATGTGACCATATTAATAAAATGGTGCGTAAATGTGTATTTAGGTTTGTGAATGATAAAATAAATGGACAGTCTGGTGGTGGAATACTGCACGAATACCATACTTCTGTAGTAAAAACAGAATTAATATAACAAAGGACACATGCATTATTTGTATTGTTATTGTTCTTTAAACGTGTTCTTGAACACCTTTGGCATTCAGGTTTTAGAACTTAAATCATGCCCATGTACACACAAAAACACACATCAGGTTCAATCAGATGCACTCATACTGGGATTTGATGTGAGCACTTCTATTGGCAGCAGTGGGCCAGGATTTATGGACTTAAAGGAGACATGTTATGAGAAAAAAACAACAACTACAAAACAGACTATTAAACTATAACATCATTTTACACATTTTGTTCATTGTAAACCGCAATATTGTTTTAAAACTGCTTAGTAATAGAAACAGGTCCATTGACTTCCTGTTTGAAATTGCAGAATTTATAAGCCCCGCCTCTTCATAAGGACATTTCACAGTAACAAGCAGCAGATTGTCATTTACATGTTTTTGAAAAGTAGCTGTATGACATTTTAGAACTCTACATGTGTCAGTCTGAGTCTTCATTTTTCAAGTAATCACAACTAAGGGATGTGGGCGGGGATAGGAAGTAGGTGAAAATCAAAATTCTCTGCGCATGCGAGCCTCAGTTGCAGGACAATACAGGATCAACTCAAACATGCAGGAACCAATTAAAATACAACTATGAGTAAACTAATGATGGGCATGCAGTTATAAAAAGGTTAAAGGCTCATTAAAGTTGCATAACGTGTCATCTTTAAAACCACACAGGATTTCTAATCGTGACACAATTAATCTAAATTGAATGAAGCAAAATACAAACTTATTTCACAACATGGTTTAAAGCTCAAAAACATACATTTTGCATAATACCTGCAGAAACACGAGTAAAAAATCAGAATATGAATCCACATTTGAGAAGTTTTGACTAGTTTAGACTTATTTAGTTTGTTGGTGTCGAATTTTATAATTTTTGCTTGGCATTTCTGACATTAAAACATCTATTTCTTATATTCTAATACTTAACTAACAATGATACAATGCTAAGCCATAAAAATCAAACTTTAAGAAAAACGTGTTGAGTGTGCAGAGTGAACGATTGCTACAAAATATGACCCATTTTTGAACTAAATGCAGTATTATGATGATGACTATTGCTAACATTAGCTCGTACTTTTGCTCCTCACAAAGTCAACTTAACTAAATGACTGAAAGGGTTTAGTTTTCCACTTCTGGTTGGAACAAACAGCACGTCTGTCCAACCAATATAACCTCTGTGGCCGAGGCTGCAGCCATATCATTAGGGAACATTACAAATCATAACATACAAACTGCAATATGGAAATCTTGTAAATAAAGTTAAAGACATATCATTACTTCAGATGACACATTCAGCCTGTGTTTGTCTATTCCTGTTAGAATTTAGTCATTAAGGCTAACCATAATTTGAAGCATTTCCATTTTCTGTTGCATTTTTTGGACAGGATCTCAGGAGACATCTATGTAATATATATTTATTTGGGTGTTGAATTATGATGGTGAAGAGAGGTGGGTGAAGGGAAGCCAAAATAATATCACCCAAGTCAGTTAAAGGTAGCCATAGATTACTGCCAAACATGAATAACATCTGTATAAAATCTACATTGGTAACTTAAAGGTAGGATGTGTGCAATGGTTTTAATGGTAACAATTGTAATGGTAAAGTTATCGATGTCATTTGGTGTCACCATTTGGTATTGATGACAACGTTATTAAAGGTGCCGTACCTGATTTTTTTTTTTTTTTTTTTACAGTCAGTTTTTAAAACAGAACTAGTTTACTTGAATAAATCACTTCGAAAGGGATTCAAATCAATGCCCCCCGTTACACTTATCTTGGATGCAGAAGATGTGCGTGTCTGCACCACCTCTGGTCAAATACGGACCAGAGGTGGTGCAGGGTCAGGGTTAGGTTTAACAGGCAGCGTTTCATTTTTAACTTAAAGCAACATGGAACACAGAAGAAGACAGAGAGAGATAGAATACAAACATTTAACATAGTGCTAAAACCAGTTGGTCCAAAGTGTTTGAAATACATCCATTTTCTTTGTAAGTGAGATAAATTCACAAACTAGGAATTGGCTTTGTAATATGATGCAGCATAAAAGAATAAAAGTAATAGTATTAAAATATAAACAATACAAATAATAAATACATAATAATACAAAATAATAAATGCAAGAATGTTGAATGCCAATTTGTGGAACATTAAAAGGCAAAGCATAAACATCTCCATTAAGAAGGTTTTATAGTGTGCTTTTAATGTTTTAGCAATCATTTATACCTTTTAGTTTTATATTGATTTTTCATTTCAAGTTGCGTTTCGAAGGCACAGTTCACAGTTCACAGTTCACAGTTCACAGTTCGGCGTTGGGGGCAGGATTAACACCGCGGTTCATGTTCTATCCACCAGAAACCCTCCTAAAGCTGATCCCGGATTAACACTTTCCTGACAGACATTTGAGGCGCTGCATTTAGTGACTCATCATAAATCAGACAGTTCAGGGGTCTATTCCTGTGGAGGGACTTTTATGTGGCAGCAGACACAGCACTGCCCGTCTGCAAAAAAACCAGCTCCTTGTAATTGAGATATGTAAGCGTTTCAGTTGAATGCTTTGTGCAGTCAGCAAGTCTGTGCCGGGAATTTATGGTCTCGGTCCATGGACGGGAAAGTGGAGACTGGATACGAGCATTTAGACGCAGTCCGTGTCAGTAGCAATGTCACGCTTAAAGGGGGCATGATGCAAAAACAACTGCAATGATCTTTTAATCTTGTTACATCATCGTTTCCTCATCATTAGTTTACACAGAGTTGTATTGTGACGCCTGCATTAGAGTTCTGAGAAGTCCTGTTTTCACCTACCCCCTATCCCCGCCCACATCCCTGTATTTAGCCGTGATTATTTGAAAAAATAAGTGACACATAGGGTTCTGAAATGTCACAAAGCGAACTTGTCAGAAATACAAAGAGGCGGGGCTGATCAGATCTACAGTTTTGAACAGAAAATCAATGGAGCTGTTTCTATTACTAAGCCAATTTAGATCAATATTGCAGTTTCGAAACTAAGTACATGGAAAAAGCATATGATGAACCATCTTGCTGTGAGGGGAAAATACTCTTTTTATTTCAAACGATCATTTTCAAACTAAATAAGATATCTTTTAGTTAAATGAAAAGAAATGTGACGATTTAAGAAGCAAAACGTAGTCCTTTCTGCTCACCCTTTCCTCAAAAAAGTAAACCTAAATGCATTTTTTTTTAATCTTGCTGTTTATGTCAGTTGAATCGTTCATAAAGTTTGATTTCGTAAAGCAGCTCACATATTGAGGAGCAGTAATGTGTAAGGAAAACAAGAAGGAAAGATTTTATTATTGTTTTGGTCATGATGTTAATTATCGCGAATAATCGTTAAATCGTGATGTTTATTCTCACAATAATCGTTCGACTAAAATGTTAAATACTGATATCCCTCGTCCACACGTAGACACTCTGCGCATCCTAAATATTCACTACAATGAGTTTATGAGCACTTTTCACGAGTATTTGAGCCCAGAGCGAGTTTTGTAAAGCTAACAACCATTAGCATGCTAACAGAAAAACAAACGCTTTATATTCAGATGTAGAGAAAACGCTGTGGTCTCATTTTGACCCGAAACTATGCTTTTACACTATAAATGTACTGGGGCGACACGGATTTTACTTTATTACATGCAAAACAACATTGGGTACATGAACTAGTCCTGTTTTTCATGTTTCAGTTCAGTAAAAATCCGATGAATGACATACAAAACTGTTTTGAATTGGTTTGTAAAGGTCAATAAACGGCATTTCAATAAACTGGTAGATAAGACGAGGTATTACTGCGTTACAATTATTTCATACACAACATGTTTGGTGTAAGGTATCTAAAATGCTTCATATTTACCTGAAAATGTATTTAGTTGAGAAGGAGACTGTAGTGTAACTAACAGCGCCAAGTTTCTGCCCCTCCCATCACTATTCTATCTTTGGCCCTGTCTTCCTTTATAAATGTGGTGCAAATAACTGCTTTTAAGAATATACATCAAACTAACCATAGTGTTCTAATGTAACATGCTTTTGCTGAACTCAATCATTTCTTTGTTCAGAGAGGGCTATTTAAAAAACACAGAAAATAACAGCAGGTAAACACAGTCGCTGGGAGAACTGACAATGGCTCTGTGTGCGCCCAGCGTCATATTTAGACTCCCCACCACAAATTGCTGTATCATGTCCCTCATGAGGCCGACTCAGTCCCTCTGCGATGGCTGTGGGGCAGAAATAATAGTAAGGTAGCACAAAACCAACGCCATTGAACTTTAATTTTGACTTTCCAATTCTATAGATTGAGCTTGTGAATGGAATAAATGGTTAAAAACAGCCATAGGGGGAGAGGAGGGGCGGCGGTGGGGGGGGGGGGAGGGGAGGCGGGGGAGGGGAAGGAGGGAGGGGGGTGGGGGGGGGAAGGCGGGGGGTGGGGGGGGGGAGGGGTGGGGGGGGGGGGATGGGGGGGAGGGGGGGTGGGGGGGGGTGGGGGGGGGGGGGGGGGAGGGGGAGGGGGGGGAAAGGGGGGGGGCGAGGGGGGGGGGGGGGGGCGGGGGGAGGGGTAGGGGCGGGGGAGGTAGGAGAGCAGGGGGGGTGCCGGTGGGAGGGGGGGAGGGGGGCGAGGCGAGCGGGGGGCGGGGGGGGGAGGGGGGGGGGGGGGGGGGGGGGGGGGGGGGGTGGGGGGGGGGGGGGGGGGGGGGGGGGTGGGGGGGGGCATACAGACATACAGGGCAGGGCTCAGACCACATACCCCCCCTTGGCCCGCCCACAGGAGAGGCTGGTGTGTATGGTGCACATGAGGCGTCCACACTGTACAGAGCAGCGGCATGAGGAGAGAGGGCAGGGCTTCTTTAATATAAATACTTTATTGTGCTGTTTTGACCTGTAACAATTGCTGCTTATTAATTACAACACTTTTTCCTTGATTTGATAAGATTAGATTAGATTGAGGAGGAGAGAAACTCATTTTTTCTTTCCTTTTTGCTGTTCATCCATGTTTAGCTTAATAATGTTTGCATGGTAAAACAATTTTAAATGAGTTAATGCTGTAACTTAAGGACTACAAAAAACACAACGCTACTAAATAAAGAGCTGCACCCACCATCGGCAGCGCAGCCCCAATAAAATTAAAATTGTTTGTCAGTTTCCTTGTTTTTCTTAAATGTCCATGTCAAGCCCCCCATGTTTGAGCCCCACATGGATACGGTTTAATGGTTATTATTCTAAACCAGATGCGAACAAATAGAGGCTTTGGAAGACTTTTCAAAGTTCATACTAGTTAAAAGCACATAACATAAGCTCATACGCGTTTGCATTATGTCACCTTTTCATTATTCTCTCACCTGTTCTGCCCCCGAGGCGTTACCAAGCTGACTTCTTACTCCCAATGGCCTGTGCGGCGTAAACCAGATCATGCTGCTGCGGTTCACAAATTAGAGTGTAAATTCAGAACGCTGTGTTATTTGGCTGCCTCACTGTTATTCTGCTCTTTGTAGCGACGACACCCACCAGGTTTCTGGGTCTGGAAATCACCGGCCACCCGTGCACCACGTGAGGAAATCAAAACCTCTGCGCAATTGGACAAATACAGAACTGCCATTATTACTTGTCAGTCAATTCCACTGGAGGGTAAAAGCCAACTTGTTTCCCCCTCCTTTATCTGTTTTCATTGTTCATTTACTAAACAATGAGGCATATAATGTAAGCCGATTCATGAATTTTGAGTTTGTGACAATAATGTATTTTATTTATTTATTTTTTTGTTATTGCTTTTTGTGAATGACAAATGGTTTCACACTTGTAATATTACGGTGAGGTAAAAAGGGAAGGCCAAATCAGCATAAGCTTCATCCTGCACCTTTTTGGTCTTTCCGCACATCGAGTGTTAATGTCTTATAATAATGTATGAATATGGGACAATAATTTACATTTGGATTGCTGCAAAGACTTTAAAAAGAACTAGTTTTTCTATGTCTTTTAAGGCAGTAAAATCAGCCAGGGCTATCATTTTCTCATTGTGGAATGAATAAATGATAATATTGTAACTTGCGTATTCATTTTTTGCTTTTTACTGTTGTGTGCAAACTGCAAATCCTCACAAACTGCTCCCAGTCTTCAGCGCATCACTCTCACGGACCAGGCCCCTTAAAGTGCGTACGACAGGTTATTACCATTTTAATTTTGACTTTATTTGGTGTATTCATACCTGTTTTAAACCAATCGAGTAGGTATTTGTGTAGAAAAGTGGAAAAATCTGTAGAAGTGACATCACACTAGGGACACTCATTCCAGATAAAGTGTATGCATAAACTACACAAAAGAAACAACTTTTTTTTAACATTCTAATCATAATTCAACAAAATAAAGGTGCTCTCATACATTTTTATCCGTAATGAATGAAAAATAAAAAGTTCCTTCTGCGATGTCAACAATTACAAACAGGAAGTGGAATTACAAACCTAAAAATGAGCTATTCTGGGATATATGAAAAAAATAAATAAATTAAAAATGAAAAAAACATGTAGCAACGTTTTTAATATATAAAACTTAACTGCGTTTTAGTTCAATGAGTCATCCGACCTGTCACTTTAAACCTTAAACCACTGTATATTGCCGCATCTGCTTCTACCGATACAAACATTTATTTATCCAGTATAGCAAGTCCAGCTACTACTAAGCCCTCCTGATAAAGTCCCAGCAGCGACTGATGTTTTATAAATGCAGAATAATGAAAGCTTACGGCCGGTATATGAGGGCGTGTTTATGATGTTATCTGTGCCTGATTACAGAGCCGCTGCGCTCACTCTCACTGCAGCCTGGGAACAGTCTCACGCATAATTAGACATTTAACGCCAAACGGCACCAAAACGGACACGCCCTCCACCACATCAGAACACCAGCCCTGCTATAAACGTCCCCCCGGGCCCCCCCAAAAAGCTAGCAAACGCATCGAACCCGCTATGTGAACTTACTGTAAAGCCACAAGCGTACACAGCATCCCGAAAAGATCCAATCGCACACAAAACCAAGTCCTGAGTGATGCGCCGTGTACAAACTCTCATAAAGTTATATTTAACAATGAAAGGTCTCATCACCGCCGCGCTAAATTAGAGGTGTGGCAAGTTTTAGCATCAAATTACATATATCTTTTTTCTGCAGATCGAACATCTCCAAAGTTTCATGTACGGTTTCTTGAAGGCCATCATTATGTCTTTTCAGGAACAAGGCCAAAAGACAAGAACAGAAGGTCATTGTCTGCTGACTCTGCAGTTTGCGGTCCATGCGTCTCAACACTTTACATGTTTTAGGTCGGTTTGCTATCTATTTGCGTTAGAAATGAATGAACATGTGACAACAGAGCATTATTTATGTGGCGAGGCGATGTCTTCGGTCGACTGCTGACATTTTGGGTTCAGAGTGGTTGTGCTGTGTTATTACATGTGCACACAAAAGGAGAAGGTTAGTTTGATTTTGGTATCCGTGTTTATTGTGGATTTAAAGGTCCAGTAACATGCACAAAAATGGCTTGTTTTGAGGTCTTAACTGTGTTGTAATGTTGCATTTCTATGAATAACATACTTGAAGTTGCTTTTGTCGTCTCGCTCTCAACGTTTGTGGGCCTGTAAGCACACCAAATGCACCGGCAGATGCAGGTATTACGCCTCCAAACATTTTGTGCTAACTGTAAGACCTAAAGATACCAACAATCCCGCCCACTTCAAAGTCTGCAGAGGTTACAAAAACAGGCACCAAAAACAACAAGAGCAAAGTGTTCATCAGAGCAAAGTGAAAAAAAAAAAAAAGTTGCACGACCACTATTTAAATGCGCAGATCATGTGGCCATCATCATGTGACAAATGGATGACAAACAATGTATAAAAATAAAAATAACCGACAAATGCATACAGGCCTATATAGTTGGTGAATTTTGGCTTACAACCCCAGATATTTTGTATGCCAAATTACTTTTATATCAATACATTTCATTAATACAGTGTTAAGCATCCATCTTAATTTACTTTCTAATTATTCACACTTTAGCAATGTTTCCCAATTCCTTTGGGCTGACTGAGGGAATGTGTCTAATTCCGTGCTTATCATCTGACCATCAGCAGTCACAAATATGAATTAATTAAACAAAGCTTCATTAGTTGGAAAAACATAACCTGACACGAGCACCTAGCCTATAAAAGGTCCTCACAGCTCCACCCCTACTTTATGTAGAGACTCACGTGGAGTAATCAATGTGGTCCAACTCTTAACTGGCTCCCTGTGGCTCAGAGAATAGACTTCAAAGCAGCTCTGCTTGTATACAAGTCTCTCCATGGCCTAGCACCAAAGTACATCTCGGACATGTTAGTGCCATATGAACCATCTCGGACTCTGAGGACCTCAGGGACCGGCCTCCTGCTGGTGCCCAGAGTCAGGACTAAACATGGGGAATCTGCGTTTCAGTTTATGCAGCTAAAATCTGAACAGTCTTCCTGAGGATGTGAGACAGGCCGCTACTCTGGCAATGTTCAAATCTAAACTAAAAACTGTTTTGTTGGCTGTGCATATGACTGAAATGCTTTTCTTTGCACTCTTCTCTTTAATGTCTTGAACTAAGATTGTGATTTCTTGCCATGTCTTTGTGATTTTAATGCATTTTATTCCTGTTGTGTGAACACTTTGAATTGCCTTGTTACGAATTGTGCTCTACAAATAAACTTGCCTTGCCTTGCCTTGCCTTAAACTGCTCAAAGGGGGCATATTCCGAAAGGGGGTTTATCCAGCCTTAGGTGGGGTACACCCTGGACAGTGCCAGTGGTTAACACAGAGACATAGACACACAGACAACCATTCACTCGCTCACTCATTCACTAGGGCCAATTGACAGTTGCCAAGCAGTCGAAACATTTAGTGGCAAATCGAGATGTTCAGAACAGCTAAACCAGCCGTCATTTCAATGTGTTTGTTATATTGCACTGGTTTGTTTTAATTGGTCATATCTCTTTTTTTTTACCTAACACATGCATGTCTTTGGGAGGAACCCACGGTAACACGGGGGAGAACATGCAGACTCCACCCAGAGAGATCATCTGATGTGATGTTCACCCAGGAATGGAAGCCATGATCTCCTTCTTGGGAGGTGAGAGCTCTAACCGCTCTGCCACCGTGCACCCAATCCTGTCCTGCAGCTGTATATACTTATTTGTTTTACCCAACCGAAATAAACATATCATCATCTCATAGTTCAATACTAGAAGCTGAAAAAAGCATAATGTAGGTGTGTCCATCTACTGTTGCTCCAACAGTCGCAGTTTGCTGTTCTGACGTGGACTAACCCTGCAGGTCCACATATAGCAGCAGCCTGTGGTGAGGGCTCTGAATCAGGCTCTAATCAAAGTTCTTGTCTAAACATGGGCCCTATAACATAACGCTGCATATTTGTGTACGCTCTGCATGTTTCCTGAACAAGATAAGTGCCATGGTAACAGCCGCTGTGAGTAAACGGGGGATTCAACTGTAAAACTCGGGAAAGTACATGAGCTCATAGAAGTGTTCCAGTCCTGAGGCTAGAACAATGTAAAGGTTTCAGATCTTTTCCAAAGACTTTCTTAGTCCTGGTCGTTTCATGGTTTAAAGCTTACGATAAAGCTACAAAGTGAATATGCACCTGTTTAGAGCAATTACTTTGGCTCTAGGCCCATAATGTTCTCTTTGTGAAAAAAAGTTTCCCCCATTGACCCGAAACATGCACCATAGATAAAAATCCTCCAGCTGCGGTCGTCCTGACCAAGACTAGCTCAAGATGTGGGACCACTGTCCAGAAGGTTTGCCCCAGTGTCACGAGAAGTCAAATTCAAAGAGTAATAAATACTAACTTAAACTAACCCCATCCTAATTGATGATCAAGTTATGGTGCTCTTACACTAAACTTTTTGAACCATATTCTGCTCATTGAGTCCATCCTCACCTCCTCCATCACCGTGTGGTACGCTGGAGCCACAGCCAGGGACAAACAGAGACTACAGCGCATTGTGCGTTCTGCTGAGAAGGTGATCGGCTGCAGACTTCCATCTCTGCAGGACCTGTACGTCTCCAGGGCTCTGGGTCGAGCAGGTCGGATCACAGCTGACCCTTCTCACCCTGGACATGGACTGTTTGAACCACTCCATTCAGGCAGGAGGCTATGGTCCATCCGGACCAGAACCTCCCGCCACAAGAATAGTTTCTTTCCCTCTGCAGTTGGACTCATGAACACTTCTAAACACCTGTCACTTTAACTACAACTATTCATCACTCACTGCACTGTCACTTTCTGCACTACAACTTTAAACTTAACTGTAAACTTGTGTACATAGCAATGCCTATTTTTATTTTACACTATAGTAATTTTAAATTGTCCCTTAAATGCATGCCCTTTTGTTTGATTGAAATATATGTTGTTTTATTATTGCTCAGTGTTTTTATGTTGCACCTTAATGCCGAGACAAGTTCCTATGTTTGTGAAGTTTGTTCATTGACAATGGCAATAAACCTTTCTGATTCTGATTCAGGCACGATTGCAGAGGATTCTGTGACCCGCACTCACACTGACACAAACAAACCAAGCCACGTGACGTCTGAAGTCTTAATGCTTTAGCAGAGAAATGCCCAACAAAGGGAAATATCTCCAATACACTGAGGCAAATAAGAGTCCCATCCTCCTTTGCCAAGTTTCGGATTGAACAGCAGCGTGGAGCAGTGAGGACAACAGGAGACAAGAGGAAACTTCTGTCGCGAGCCACCCACAGTTCCTATTCATAAACTAAGCACGGATGAGCACGATTGGAGCTGAGATCCATTTTTGACAAGGTTCGTAAATATAAATTGTGTTTCTGTGCGTACACAAGCAACCTTGCCGTGCTTTGGCCCAATTCCTACAACGGTACCAAAGTCCAAAGTGTGCCATACCTGGGCACAGATCCATTGCACCCACACTGGACAAACGTACTGCGCTTTTGGGCTTTCCATGCTTGGGCCCAAGTGTGCGGAGGGATTACACATTCTTCCGCAGTATGGCATTAAATGTATCTATCTCCACACCATCAGGCTAAGTGACCGGTCAGGATCTGAGATGTGGCCCAACTCACCGTAAATACAGACAAGCAGATGACGAACCCTCCAAACGGTTACATAGTGCACCTTTAATACTTCTGTCGAAAATATACCCTCGGTAAGTTAATGATACTGATCTTTCTGATGCCGTTTTGGAGCTGGTGTGAAACAAGGACAGAGAAGAAAGATCCGAGCTGTTAATGCCAGGTTTGCCACATCGTGACCTTTAATCAGCCCGGCGTGTTGCAGAGTCACGAACCCCCACTGCAGATAATCGGGAGCCAAAGTATAGCTTGCAGTAGCGGCATGGGAATATAATTAGCTCAATTCAAACTAAGCTAACCACTTGTGTGAGACTGGAGGTGGAGAAGGCTACAATCAGCGAGGGGCTTTCACGTGCCGAGGATAGTGAAAGTAAAGGGCCTTCAGATAGTAAAGGCAGACTGCTTCTTTAAGGTGCATTTAAGGAAACTGTAAACTTATGTTGAAGATAACACTCTGTAATCCGAAAACATGTGACTGTTTGCGTTTAAGCATGTGGGAGTCTTACACTAAATGTCAACTTTACAGCTGATTAGCTAGCTTTAGAGTGGTATATTTTACCTTAAAGTGGATGTGTACTTGTTAAGCCACACATCTGCTTGGAACTAACTTGTTTACATAATCGCACGTGCAAAGTTCTTCGATGCCTCGCTCTCAGAATGTCAGAAGAAAATGTTGAAGCATGTGTAGGTGGGCGTCGTCTTGGTGCTTCATCAGTCTCAAACATGAATAGAAGACGGTTGTTTTCAGTTCCCTCTCTGATCTTTCCCTGGAAACAACTGCACTGGTCAGAGCTGAGGTTGAACCGCCAACCTGTGTGTGTGTGTGTGTGTGATCGTACTGTTATTAACAGCCGCATTTACCTTAGCAATGTACATAGCGATATCAGTTGGCTCAATTTACATTATTTGAAATGTACAACATAATTTTTCTGGTGGCCTGTTTCCATGTTTGTTTGTTTTTTAGAATGTTCCACAGTATGGCAATAAAGGTTTAATGCAATATTCAATTCAATTTTTTTTTTTGTAAAGCCCCAAATCACAGTAGTTACCTTGCACGGTTGCACAAAATGGTTTATTTTTCCAGCAGAAAGTTAGAAAATGTAACTATGAAACAATGGTAGGTCGTGCCGTGGTCGAGTGGATAGCACATATGCCTGCTGTGTGGAGTGGGCCGCTGCGTTTACTGCATGTCCTTCCCGAGTCGCATCCCCATTTCACTCTGCGCTGTCAATTAAAGCCAACGGGCCAACAAATCCTTCAAAAAAAGAAAGAAGTAATAGGTCGATCATGGAGAAACAGATTACATTCACAGGAGTTAAGCTAATGGATAACTGTCGAAGAAGAAGAGTATTTCCTGTCCTTGAGCCCTCCTTTGGCAAGGAAAATCTACAAACACTGAAACACCATAAAGCCATAAAAAGAAGGGCGGACCACCCCACCAGAAAAGGACACTATATACCTCTGCTTTTCTCTACATGAATGTTAAATCTTTGCCTGGAAGCTTCTGCAGTATGGCATTAAACGTATCTATCATTTGGTTCACTGTGTTTTTATTGCACACAGATGCCTGGAAAAACATCTAACTTGGCCTAGTGATTAACATCTCTATGGAGACTAGCAGGTAGACAGACCCTGCACCAGAAAAGTTACATAGAGCACCTTCAAGTTTCAACAAAAAGCAGCAATACACTTTTTTCCGAATGGTGTTTGAATACTTCGAAGTTTGGTTTGAAGAGGTCCCTAAAACACATGTGCTTTTTAGTTATAATTTGTACATCTATTAGGATCTTTTTTAGTAGCAGACATTTGCACGACTGTCCACTGTGGCTCAGGAGTCGTGTGGTTGTATTTGAGGTTAGTAATAGCTAAGTGGGTTACATTGTTGCCCTGTAAATAATGATTATAACCTCCCTCGGCAAACAAATATCCCAACATTTCCATCCTTCTAAAGCACTATAAGCTGCTGTACTTCGACTGTGGCTGTCTGAATGACGGCTCAGGCTTCATCCCAGAGTGAGGTATCCATTTTGTGCCTCTCGTGCCGGAGTTTCCACTGGTCTTTCCACCTGTCCAAGTGCCACAGACCACATCCAGACTCCTGTCCAAACTTCAGCCTGCTCTGAACCAGCAGGGTAAACAGGAGCAGTATTAGTAGTGTCAGTCTCCACCGCAGGATCTGAGGCGGACATTTTGGGGAAAGCTGTTTGAAATTCTTCCCTGTAAAGACTGGGGGAAAATAGAAACTGGGGCTAAGACTTGAAAGGAAGGTTTAACCATCCACATGGGACGCTACGGATGAACCTGTTGGTAACAACGCTAATATCGCAATATATCGGAAATTCAGCATATTGTACATCTGGCCCTCTAATGTTAAAGTGAAAATACACTTAAACAGGCTTAAATATAATTGAACGATTCCAATCTCTGCTGTCAGCTGTGAGCTGGGATTGCTGCAACAACAACTGCATAATTTTTAAATGGTTAAAAAACCTTTGCTGCATTTGTGAAGCGTACAGGTCAAATATAATGAGTCTAAGAAATGTTCTTGCAAATGAAATATGACTGTTAAATGTCTTAAACTTTCCGCATGCATGGTAATAGTGCTACAATTAATATGAATGAAGTTTTTATGTGCTTTTGAGTTTACTGTGTTTAGATTAATCTGTCCGTTAGAAGTCAGTGTAAATCCATGGAAAAGACGCTTGATGCCCAAAATCTGCGCTGATTGCCCTGCGAGTTGTTAGTGGCAAGAAACAATTGCTGACCATACTGACATTTCTGAAAATGTTTTGTGTGTGTAAAAATCTAAGTATAAAGAGTAAAGACTTGCTGCTTCCCATAGATACAATGTGTCGATGTGACGGTGATGTGTGACGTACGTTGGCCAAAACTGATTTTGTCTCTCATGTAGCTATACATATTCACAGTTTATCACGCTGAGTGAGGGAATTGTAGCGAAGATAAAAGCAATGCTTCCTAGCGCTAAAATTGATTAGCTCCAGCGATTAATGATTAGGTCATTTGAACCCTGACCTGGGTTTTGGATGCTAACAGAGACAGATTACCAAAATGGGCACAAAGAAAATGCAAAGATTAAATAAGACAACATACACATGACACAACCTTGCACGCACAGTATATTTACACATATTACACGTAATAGAAGCTTACAGGTGTAGATCTAGAGGAAAATGGACCTGCTTGTGCTTGTTATACTGTAGATCAAATGTATCGCTTTCATCAAACTTTTACCAAAATAGTTTCTCTTTTTCTTTTTTTGTCTAATTGTTGTAATTTGACTGCAATGATGTCACCAAAGCAAGTGGACCACCTGGTATTGCTGTAAGTTTTTTTGTAAGAAACTGTTCCTTGATTGCAGTGGAAACCATAGTCACTTCAAAGTCCCATTCACAATTCTCTTCACCTTGTGCCTTCTCCAGTTCTGAATTTATCACAAGCATTCAAGTAAAGACTAGAAAAATGGTATTCACAGTCATCACATTGTGCACCAAAAGGAGATCGGGTTCAGGAGTTGGTTAGGGTTTGGCTTAAAAGAAGACATTTTGTCGAGAAAAACCAAAATAGTCATCAGGCCGAGCAGGCTGTCATTGGACTTAAACCTGTACAGCGCGGTGGAAGTGACATCATAATAATGCCATGAAGAGGACGGGAAAGCTTGACATGTGGATGAGGGGATTTAACAGGTCTGTGCTTGTCTGGTCCAGGTTTGATGCTGCGGTCACTCCACACAGCTGCTCTGTTTGGATATTATACTGCACAATGACTCATAGGGTTTGGCTGGACCCTGTGAAGCACTTACCACGGACTCACTGCATCCCCCGTTAAGACAAAAGTACTGACGATCCCCTAAATACACTCTTATCTTAATCCAAGTTAGGTTAGATTCACTAGCAACCTTTTTTGCTTCAGACATCCACTTGGCGCTTTGTTAATCTGGTAAAAATGCCTGTGTACGTTCAAATGCACAATAATAATCCACAATCTCTGAAACTCTGGTGAAGCCATTTTCTCTGTGAAACGTTCATGCTGGGATTGCGCGACGACACCTGCAGGAGCTCGATATCCTTTCACGCGACATTTGTGAGCCACGTTTGCTTGTGTGAGAAAGAGTAAAGACCTGCTGCTGCCCATGGACACTAAATGGTTCTGAGCCACTGCGAAGGAACTCTATCACGTGACATGTGACGTACTTCGGCACAAGACGGTTATCGGTGCGGTGGAATGCAATATTTCAACCTATATTTTAACCCGAACTGAAGCTCTGTGCAATGAGTTGGTCGGTGTGAGGAAGGAAGAAGCTGATGGTTCTGCTGCAGGTGCGGTTAAGATGGCGTAATATTGCTGCATATTGCTGAAAATGGCACGTTGGTCAAAGGGAGACAGGATGCATTCACACTTGTACTTGTTTGTTCCTGGCTTGAGCTCAGTTTAGTCCTGATGTAGATTTGGTTTGGTCCTATTCTAGGTCCTGGTTTTTTCCTGAGGTTTAGCTCCAGGTTTAGCTCCAGTTTGTTCTCAGTTTTGATGCACTGTTTGTGTGAATGTGAACACTCCATTCCAAATTGCCCAGTTGAGTGACATCATAGGTTGCGCTCTGAGGTCTCCTGTGCTGTTTTCAAGTCTATAAATCATTCACCAGACTCGTTCTGAGCATTTATGTTGTCAAATTGTGTTTATTACCACTGCATGCTACATTAGCATTTTGGGACAAGCTAGCTTCTGTTTATTTCCCCATGATAACTCCCTTTACTATCAGTAAATGGAGTTCTAACACCAATAAGGGAACACGTCAATTATAAAGATATAAAGTAATATAGTATGCATTCAGGATACATTATTTTAAGTTCTGAAGATGCCAAAGCAGAGGTTCTCAAGAGCATGTTTAAAGGTAAAAAAAGATGATAATATGTGTTCTTTAAGCAACATGTTACATAGGTGAAGAGTAAGGAGAGACATTCAGGAAATGGTCAAAAGGAGGACTCTCTCTAAACTAAAAAGACACTTTTATGTGAACCGCAACTTCAACTTATGGAGAACAAAGCACAGTCACCACTTTCGGAGGTCATTTTCACGGGTTAAACTATGCTAAACTATGCTTTGTTTTTGCTGAGCTCCAAGTTATTTTCCTCAGACCAGCGCATCAGGTGGTCATATTTTGGAGGGGCCTGCTGCAGACGTGTTTCCATGCTGCCCTCTGTGACCAGCTGACTCCCACACGACTGTAACAGCTCATTTCAGATAAGTGTGGGACTAATGGCGGCTTTTGCGTGATTTCCTTTAGCCGGCAGATGATAAATCAGTCCCAATTTCACAGCGTCGTACCAAACTGCACTCGCCGCAGTTCCGTCTTCCTGTTAGATTTCTGAATAAATGAAAATCTCACGACTGGTTTTCTCGGTCTGGTTTTCAATTGCATTTTCATGTTGGTTTGCATTCACACATGATTTCCATTATGTTACATTGGCATAGGCTTGCTGAAACTTCTTCTTTATTCATAGACTCCAATCCAGGTTCCACGAATACTGGTGCACCAGAAATGAGTTTTTCCTTGAGTGCATGTCGGCCTAAATGTATCGAGTGAGAAGGTGCGCCATTGACAGCTGTTGACACTTTAAAACAAATCCCATTTTCTCTTGATTATTCCTTTGGTCATTGTCCATGTGAGTCCCTGGACAAACTCTCAACAAGTATTTTTCCTCAGCCAAAATATCCCTGACAAACATGGTGCGGCAGCGCTCCAAAGCCTTGTGCAAACTGAGGAGAAGGCAGCAGCAGGCAGCTAACCATGCGTCTGCTTTCGGAACTATTCTGGGATGTTCTGATGTCTGTGGATTACCAAACGCAAACTCCAAAACATGGCCGTATTTTGGTCCAGACAGACACAACACCGGCTCTTCGCTACATTCCTGGTCACACAGTGGAGTTAAATGTGGTGTTTCATTGGAATTAGCACAGAGTGATGGGGATTATACGTCGGCAGTATCAACAAAGGAGTCTGTTTTGAAACTGGAGATAGAAAACTGGGCTTGGTTCACTAAAATGCCTTTTGCCACATTCAAAGTTTGCTTTTGCTTCACAAATTGTTTTGGTTAAACGTAAAGCCAGCCCCTCCTACTTTCTTTTCATATGTAGAACAGTTTGGAACATGGCACACAGTGTAATTTATTCACTCAGCCTAATAGAGTTTAGATTATTTGACAAAGGTCTGCATTATTTCTATGTCCTCTGTTCTTCTTTTCTTTATTTTATACTTTAAAGCCACCATCTTTGAATCAGAATCAGAATCAGAAAGAGTTTATTGCCATTGTCAATGAACAAAATTCAAAAACGTAGGAACTTGTCTCGGCCTTAAGGTGCAATGAACTAGAACACTGAGCAATAATAAAACAACATATATTCAATCAAAAAAGGCATGAACAGACCGTGCTTTTGTCTGATTCTTGTGTAATCCCTCATTCGTCCAGACTGTTCCATTGGAGAAAAAAGATTCAGTTGTAGTCATCTGGACTCTGAAACAAGGTGTGAGAACTCAGGTTTTATATCCTCCACTGATGATTAACCCGCCTGTCAATCCAGCCCATTGTTAGTCTGGGAGACATGACCTGGTCTCAGGCAAATGAAGCTCAGACAGTCCCCACCCACTTCAAAGTTCGCCGTGGTTCTTTCGGAATCCCTCTTGGGAAAATGTATGGAAAATCTACTTACTCCATAGTATCCATGTATTGATGTATTGATTTCTGCATTATGCACTTTGTCCTGGTCCTCTGCATATGACTTCATAGGTGGTCACTCCGTTTACATGTAGGCCAGGAAAATCAGATAACTGGCCCAGTCCGATTTAAACACATTTTTTCAAATTGTGTGTAAACCTGGGCTCTATGTTAGAGGCGTCCCGATTGAAAGATCCAGATAACACATTTGTGGAGAAGTGTGTGTGTCGTGTTGTTCCTGCTGCATGTAACGGTGCAGTCCCATCACACCAGGAGCAGACGAGGAGCGGCTTCAGCTGCACCAGGGACGAACCAGACAGGGAAATATTTGACATGTGCGACTCACTTGTGTTAGCTCAGAAGAGATAACAAACTACGGTCCCTCCACCAAAGCACATGTGGTTTTGTTTTGATCTGTTGTGTGAAAGTGAAAGTTAAAACTTGAGTGTGTTTATTTGAGCAGCAGAAAACAATTGAGCGATGCAGTTCCTCATGTCTGAAAATCAAATGCTCAACAAAAATGTCTGCAGTTTTTATTAACAATCACAGCTACAAAGTTTTAGTGCTAATGCTACATTACTGAACACCCCTGACCCCCTGAATGTCTCTCATCACCCCCTGTTCACAGCTAATTGGTTCTTTTGGCCGCTGTAGACTGGGACAAGTCCGATCTGTTTTGGGACAAGTTTAGCGCACTCTGAGTTCTCTGTGCATGTAAACATAGTGACTGAGACAGCCTGCTATAGGACCAGAGGGTGACCAAGGTGCTACAGGAAAACTTTCCTGGAAGTCTCTACAGTGAGGAAAACAAGTATTTGAACACCCTGCGATTTTGCAAGTTCTCCCACTTAGAAATTATGAAGGGGTCTGAACATTTTCATCGTAGGTGCAAGTGGGAGAACTTGCAAAATAGCAGGGTGTTCAAATACTTATTTCCCTCACTGTAGATTAATAGTACTTTTCAGTTTTGTTTAATTTTGAACCAAATCCAGTGTACACGTGCCTTTTTAACAATAGGAACAGTAGATGCCTGTCGGTGGTGTTGTTTACCGCGGCCCACATGGTGTCCTGCCCACCGCCAAACTGGTCCACATTGTCCTGGACGTCCCTCTGTGTTGGCCTGCTGTGTCCCCGTCTCTTTCAGCTCTGTACAGACCTACACTGTGTGGGCTGGCTAACAGTAGTGCTGCATATTTCAAACCGCCTGTTCTTAGACAAATATAGTGTGGAGAAACAACACTTGTCCTGTCCCTCCACAAGCCATTATGGTGCAGCTAACGACCTGCTTCAGCCGAGGTGACACCCCGCACGGTAAATATTGTTCTTGGATGTAGCGCTGCATTTGTGGCTCAGAGACATCCGCTCCAGTCACATTTTTGCATGTAGCAATACCAGCCTTCAGCATTTGCATTATCAGCATTTATCATTAGCTTTATCTTCACCTAGCAAGGTTTATTAGCATTATCCATATTCAGTTTTAGCATACTTAGTGTAGTGGGATGGCGTCAAGTACCACTGCATTTTATCTAATCAGCCGTAGAGGGGGCAACAATAAAAGAGGTCCGCTTTGTCTTACCTGACCTCTCCCCTCTCGGACGTCACATCCGCCGTGCAGTGCGAAATAGCTGAAGTTGTGAGAAATGCGTCGTGTTGGAGCGCCAAGCCTTCGTCGTTGGGCGTAAAGCCAGCTTCTGTTCGCAGCTGAGAGGCCCTGCGGGGAAGCGCGATCGGCACATGAACTGGTGCGTGGTGTAGAGGCTAACTGCTATTGTTTTAGAGTGCTGAATGCCGGGCCAACAGCACCGTACAGCTGGACGGAGGCAGGCGTTGGGGGTTCACGGCGTGGCTGGTCGGGGGTCAGGGGGCTCCTGGTAGGTGTTGCTGTCATAGGCCCACTAAAGAATTAGTCATTGTGTGTAAATGTATTGTATTGTCTGTAATGAGCTTTTGGTATCCGCATTGTTTAGAGTTCTGACGGTGTTGCCGCCTCCCCTTTTTGAGGACTGCTGTTTTATACGATCGCTGCGGCTCGGCTGCGGGTCTACCACCAACGCTTACTGTGGACGGTGGGAAATAGGGTTGGCTCGACTTGCCACATTTGCATTTAGTAGTTGCTGCTCTATCTGCATGGAAATGACAACAAAATCCATAATTTAACAACATTCACACCCAGACCTTTGCACTTGTTCTGGGCAAAGGTCTGGTGTGAACTTTGCGCTATCAAGCAAATTACGCACATAAAAAAAAAAAAAACATCAAAAACACCATTCATCTTGTGAATCGAAACAAAAAAAAGAAAGGAATACGATTTTTATTGTATTAGTTTTCGAACGAAAGATACACAGATTCAATTGGCATAATATCCGTGCAACTGTAAGTGGGGCCCAGCAGCATTTTGATCAGAGAGCTGTTGTGTTATGCTGACTTTGAGCATAAAATGGTTCTGAAAGAAAAATATCTTGCAGACCGGCAAGACAAATATTTGCTGCTATTGTGAACTCTACTAACTCTATTTTCTGCTACTACGACAACTTAGTAAATAGCTGTACAACAGGCTCTTTTTACAAGACCTAACCAAAAGAGCAAAACGGGCTGCATCAGTGTCCCGTACTAGCCAAAAACAAAATGCATTTGGTGAGGGAAGCATTTCAGGACGCTGCCAACTTGCTGTTCGAAAGGTTGAACGAACAAGAAGAAAAAAAGAAAAAAAATAGCAGCAATCAAGGCAATCCAGATACACTGTCACAAGACTTTGTTAGGATTATCTACGAAAAACTGTGCTTTCCCCAACTTTATTTTACTATCAAGTGCACTATGGTGTTGAACATGATACATATGACGCACATATGATGTCAGCATGCAGATTGTTAGCTCTGGCACTTCTGCACTTCAGAAGCGTGTGCACGACAAGCCGAAGTGTGCACGGTGTCCCATTTCTTTGCATTGTTTTGATCCTCACTTCACCTCAGGCTTCTCTTCTCGATGTGGACTTCAGGCAAGTACATTCCCCACAATGCATTTCATAGTGATATTTTGTCATTGCTTTCAAACGGCGCATCGCTTATGGCCTTAGCAACATAGCAACGAGCGCTAAAAGGGAACAATGGAAAGAAATGTCTTAACAGTTAAATTGATAATATTCAAAAGAAATCTGTGACTGTCCAGCTAACAAAACTGTAAAAAAAAAAACGTTAAGCCTGTTTTCATTTGTTTGTGTCCAATTCAGCAAATTACCTAAACTAAACTGGGCTGTGACTTTGTGAATAATTTAACTGCGACACCACTGACAGCTGTTTTACACTTCTGTTTTTCTTTACTGCATTCAGAACGCTCTAGTCCTATTAGGCCTAAAAGGGTATTTGGCTAACTGTTATATTTCTTAAAGGTGCGATACTTGTTTTTACGTTCTAAAATGGGAAAAACTGAACTAATTCATCCAGATTATTCACCGCAATAAGTTTATAAGCACTTTTCACAACTTTCAGAGCCCAGAGCGGAGTTTTGTCGTCACGATAAAGCTAACAACAACTAGCATGCTAACAGCACACCTGCACGCTTGCAGACAGGACACAACAGCCTCATTTTAACATTAAAGTGCTGCTTTTACAATATACTCGGGCAGAACCGGTTTGACTTTATTACAGGAACAAAGAAAAAGTAACAATACGTATAAAATGATCAATTTTATACGTATTACCAATTTTTTGAAATGTGAAACCAAAACATCCTGCTGTACCGTACCACAGTGATCTCAGCCTGCTTGATTATTCCTCTGTGATAAATTGTTGTATGCCATTTCAGGTGTGGTGAGGTCTAAAGCCTTCTCCACACAGCGGTTTTGTTTGAGAGCATTAGTTGTGAAATGGGTAAGTGTGCCGAGCAGAGACAGTGGAACCTGGCATTTGGGCTGCAGGCTGGATGTCGAGGATTAGTCATTATCCCTAAATACAGGACTGCACCACCTCCACTTTGAGCCCAGGATCTCATTACTGCAGCTATGTTCCTTTGATTTCTCCAAATGATGCCACAATAAGCAACGTCTGTGCAATGTTTGGTTTAGGACTTGCAGAAGAAAACTTTTTTTAATTTTTTTTATTCATGGTATAATGCTGTTTCCTCATAGTAGCTTCTATCTTAAAGCAGCTGTACCTGATTTTTCCATGTAATACATTTAAATCTTTGCCCCAGCACAGATAATTGTAAAAACATCTGTTATTAGCTTAAGTGTGACAGTAAATAAACCCACCACAATGAATGATTAGGATGCTCAGAATGCATTAGGTAAGTGAGCGATACATGTGGACTGCTATAAAGAGTTTAAAATGAACTAATTCTGTTTTTCACATTCTTAAAAATCCGGTAGGCCTACAGCATCTTTACCTACATTCAAAGTATATTCTTATATTCTAGTTAAATGGTTAGATGCAAGTATTGTAGTATTTTATTTGTATGTATCTTTATTTTTTGTTTGTAGATTTTGGTTGCAAGACTGACATTTCTTATTTTGTGACAAATAATGTTTTATACACGTCATCTTACATATCTAGGCCTCACTAACTTAAATGCCTGATCCCACTGCATGTTGTCATCGGGTTGAAATCCAGGAAGCAGATAATTTGGTGATACATAATAATGTATCCAATGTGTTCCCAATCGGCAGCATTGTTCTCTACTGCCCCCTTATGCTTAGTCACTGTGGGTGTCAACTCAACAATGGGCTGTGCTCCTGTACTAGACTGTCCCCCCTCTGTTGTGTGATGTCTCCAATGTACATTAAAGGATTACACAGTAATGTATGAATCACTTGAATTACCACCCTAAATTGCATTATGACAAGGAAGAGGGGCTATTAAAGAAGACATATTATGTTTTTTGGGGGTATTTAGGATTACCGTAAACTATAACATGAAGACAAAATGATCATGTCCTTTGACTTTCTGTTAAAAACTGCAGAACAGATCTCTCTCCGTCTCCGTAGTGACATTTAATCGTAACAAGCATCAGAAATTCTTGAAAAATGGCTGCCCTACATTTTTTAACCCCACCCGTATGGTACAGAGAAGGGGCGAAGATAGGGGTAAGTGTAAACAGATATTTTCATATTTACACTTTTTTTTAACATATCGGCTATCAGCTTCAATTTTACCAACCTGCAGCCTATATAGAATAAAGCTTGATTTTAAAACTTGAGTGACAATACAAAATGGGACAACACTGCTCTTCTAAAGGTTTGTGGGCAAACAAGGCTTTGGGTGAGTTTGTACTAAATTTAAATGGCATAATTTGGAGAAAATAATCTAAATCGGCCCAAAAATATCAGCAGATCTTATCGGCTATCGGTTTCTCTATGGGTTCTTAAAAATTGGTACCGGTCGGTTGATCTCTTGTCAGGGCCTTGGCAGGAGGATTTGACCTTTTGTGCATGTATCGGGTTGATGGAGGAGATCGGTGTACTGGAGGAAACCCGCCCAGACACGAGGAGAAAAGTTCCAACTCTACGCAGAACGTCCTTGGCTGTAACCTAACCACTCAGCCACCATGCCGCATACAGGTAAGTCTTTTCATTGGGGACTGGACTGGTTTCTTTTACCAGTTATTTGTACATACTGCAATAGTTTATGTAAAAGAATACCAAGACAAAGGTGGCCAAAAGTATTTTTAAAACCCTGAATACAACATTGTACATGACCTTTTACGGGCCAGTTGAAATAATGTACCGGAGTGACCTTTTTACCCTCAGAGCGCACTGTATACACGAGTGCAATTTTTGTAACACCTCATAAAACGTCTGGGTGAATATTTCTAGTTCATTTACATCCTGGCTACCGCTCTCTAAAAAACTACCCCATTTCCTTGGCAATAAAAACAAAGGCTCGAGGAAACCAGCAGCTGACTCAGAGCTTTCCACAAATACATACAGCACATTATGGTCCTCCAAATGACGGAAACAAAATGTCTCACCGAGGCTGAAGAGGTGTAAAGATGGAGTGATATCAGGCTGAAGTAGGTCTGCTGCAAGACGTGTTTCTGAGCTTTTCCGCACATTGGGGATATAGGCAACTTAAGAAATTCTTAGTCGAATAAAAACAAACACATGCCTTGTGCATTGATTAATCAACCAAAAGGGGGCGCACAAGTGAAAAGGCAGATTAAATAGTCCTGATTGTCTGGCGTCCCCTCCTCCCTCTGATCTCTGATGCCTCCAGTGCACAACAATACAGGATTAGTCAGACATGCATGGGACACTCATAATTCAGTAATCACAAGTAAGTACAGAGAAGTGGGCGGAGATAGGCGGTAGGCGAAAACCGAAATTTCCTGGCACTCAAGCCTCAAATGTAGGACAGTACATTTTTACTTAAACATGCAGAAATCAACTGAAATACAACTCTGAGTAGGCTTATATGTAATTGTATATATATTTATATAATAACATGGTTAAAAACACATAAAAGTCAATTGACATTACAATTTATTGCGGCTATAAGGAAATGTGTCCTCTGCATTGGACCCATCCTTCAATGCCTTTGACTAATAAAAAAAATGTGGTTGACTAAAACACCATTGTCGATTAAGCAATTTAAGTAATTTTCTAACACTGAAATTGTTGTAATAAAAAATGCTTTTAATAATTTTTCAATACAAGAACAAAATATGATCAAGTAATTCTTTCTATGGGCCCTTGCAGAAACAAAGAAACACTAGAGGCAAAGCAGCCGTGTCATGTCCAATAACGTCACAACCCTATGCATTGCCAACCAGAAACCTGGTCTCTCTCCAAACCGACTAACTCATGACCTTTTGCAAAACAATGCTCAAATCCAATTTCACTTTAAACCTCTCAGACCCATTTGTCTTGTCTATAAAACACATCATGAAAATCTGCATTGCCTATACATCATGTTGTGTTCATGCAAGTGTGACCGTCTCATGTGAAAGCCTCTCTCTGCAGGGCTGCATGCTGTGTTGATTGTATGCACAGAGCAGTTGAGCTGTAGTTTAAGCTAACCACACTCTCCTGCCGGGACACGGTATGGAGCGCATGACAACACACCCTCGCTCGCACAGCAATAAAACCAATGATAGGCAGGAAGAGGACGACGTGTCAAATATGTGCAATTTGTCCAAATTTAGTTGTTGCTGCAAATATGAAGTGTGTGTTGGCTTAAAAACAGGCCAAATCATCAATAACTATCAGGCATGACCAAACTATGACCCAAAGCCAAGTGAGACCTTCATACTGAATTAGTGTTGGCCATCAGGCTTCTTGGTGAATTGGCCCAATGTGTCTCCATGTTAAGGATCTGGCTCTGTTTGCAGCAGTTTGCTACGTGAGCAGTGGAGACACTTTTGGACCGTCCCAATCCACTCCAAAGCGAACCAATGGAAACATGGCTAAATGCGCGCATGAATTTGATTTTCCCTCCACTTTGTTTCAATATGCAGCCCTTCATGAATACAAGTTTGGAAACCCCTGATGTACCTGGTTGACAGTGACATAAAAAACTGTAGTATCTGTAGAGTCCCTGGAGATATACATGTTTAAAACCATACTGTGGAACATAGGCTAATCTTTAACAGCGAAAACAGGAAGCAAACTGGCTAAAATGAGTAAAACGTGACTTTGTGGTCAAAACTGCTCTCCAAAATCTTGCTAAATTTACAAATAGATTTAAGTATTATTTATTTTCTATTTGAGCTCACCATGCCTTCCAGAAATATAAAGTCCGATGTAACTCCCGAACCCTAGAGGATCCTCTCACAGTCAAATATAGCTTTTTTGGAGCAAACAGTGTACTTTTTTGCAGTACTGGGTGGTACTTCATGAGAAAACCTTTGAGGACAATTGGAAGGACTTCTGGCAGTTCCCATCCATCTTCCCTGTTACCTCCCAGATACTCTCCTGCTTAACAACACCACCACTATTTTCCAACTACTTTTACACTTCCGGCTCCATCCCGATCCACGTTTGTCTTGAGGACCCTGTAATTTGGCTCCACCAATCACTCAGAAGGGCCCCCGTCAAGCCTGCCATTCATAAAGTCTGAAGTAGCTCTTAGTGGTCCGTGCAGTTTATTGAAACATTAAATTTGTCTACCCTTGTTTGGCGACGCGTGTATCTTTAGCCCTTGCTGGTCACGTGCTGACTTTGAGTTCATCCCGCTGACATCAACCAACAATTACACTCTCGTCTTGGGTGTGGGCTGAAGCCTCAAGGAAAACCAGAAACAGCAATTCTTGGCCAGCGGAGCGAAGAAAAACAGAGAAAATGCAAAAACCGTACGCCGAGATGTGTTATCATAGTGGCGGACGAGAACAAACACGGCGGAGGGTGCCAGGAAAGCCGTCCAAAAGCTGCTGTTGGGAGTGTTCGCTGGACGTGCACGGAGGACGGAACAACAAGCTGGACTAAACGGTGACCTGTGGAAAGGGTCAAACTGGGAAAAGCCGCTTAGTCATCTCGTGTTGCTTTTTCAGAACAGTGGTGAAGTTATATACATGTAGCGGCTATAGTCTTTCACACAACAAATATTTATCAATTTCAGATGTTTAAAGCTGCTGGAGGACACAAGCAAAGTAAACAAGCATGACAAATTGTACTTTAGTTGTATATCCATTTTAACAGATTGAGTATTCTGGTCAATTTGGCGAGGGATACAGAACTACGACAATACATTACACGCTTACACTACATGCATAACTCGGGATATATAGTGATACATTGTCAGTTAGTGAATGTTGTCACAGAATTCACCTGACGATTTGCTACAGTTGATATCTACAATTTAGACACAAACTGCACCAACATTCAAGGACTCAATTAGGCATCATTTACATGCCTACGGTAATTAAAAATGGATACATTTTACAGACATTCAACCAAAAGGGACGTTTTCCTTGGACTATGTATAGGCCGCAAAAAAGCCCTCTGTAGACCACTTGACACGGACAATTTTTCTGGAAATTCCTCATTTGTGTGATCCAAATTCGTGCACATTTAAAGCTACACCGCAAATTAAACCACGTACATCTGACCATGCTTTTTATCGACAAGATAGACGGATAGAAGAGTTTAACCTTAGAAATGTTAGGTTAAGCTCAGTTAACAACCTAGATATGCAGGAATGTTTTTGCTTGTAGAATGAATGAAAACTTGGGTTTATTTTTCTTAAACACAGGAACAACTCAGAGAAAAAAAAATGTTTAGCATCAGTGGGCCTTCTTTGATGTTTTCATTAGATCTCTTCCTGGCTGGGCAGCTTTAGGCCCAGCACCTTGGATGTCACACAGTCACAGTCTTTCTTAAGCATTTTTTCGGAGCTTCTGTGCTGTTCCCAAGGACTCATTCAGGGCTGCCATTGTGAGTGTAGCAAGAAAGAAAAAAAAGCCTGGTGTTTTTAACCGAATAACGCAGCATTAACACTTAACATTAAGAAAAGCATTTGCAATCTATAAACACATATGTCTGCGCTCTATATGGTCTGATTATTATACTTTGTTAATCAGGTTTGTAGTGATTTAGTGTAGTAAGATCTAGGGCCGTATTTTGCCTCCGGCGGTAGTGTTAACGTTAGCCTTTTCCAGGGGGCGGGGCCAGGGCGCTATTTTCCTAGCTTGCCGACGTTAGCGCTGGCATAAAGAGGCTGGACTGGGCCGCTGGAGGCTGGATTGGGATGGTGCCAGTCCAAATATGGTGATCGTGTTTGAACCAATGACTGAGAACTGCGGCGTTCAAAAGCGCCACCTGTGGGAGATGTTTGTCATGGCCTCATTTACAGGCAATGAAAGAAGTGAGCAATAAAACAGGTTTATTTCCCGCTCTCTTCTCAAATATAAAACCCACTCAGGTCAATATTGGTCATTTATGCTTGAGGCAAATATCTAAAAGTCATAAACATCCCCAAGCTATTATTAACGCTAGTTTTAAAGTATATTAGTTACGATTCTGGCCATTCACAGAATGCGCCAGACCACACCCTCAAGTTGCTTTACTTGAGGGCGTGGTCTCAAGTAAAGAGGTGTGATCATGTTTTGGCATGATCACACCTCTTGTCTAGAATTCCAGTGCTGAGCTGTCATCAATTGCGCCGAATGCGAGGTGTGACGCAATGAGCTCTGGTGTGCCCACGTTAACGCTACCGCCGGGGGCAAAATACGGCCCCTAAAGTTCATGTCTGGACGACCCCCAAACTAGTCTAAAAGAAACACACCGCAATTAACAGAGAAACTTGACGAAGATGAACACATTTCTGCTGTACTACTTTGAGAAGGGTCATTAATACTTGTCTCCTGTATCCTTTTTATAGTGCATTCACGCATGATTGCCACCATAACATGCAGATTTATGCCTCTTCTGTTTTTTAGGCTTAAACACGGCAGATGTTTTCAACTTATGAGGTTGAATGATTCATGCTCTGATTTAAAAACAGCTCCCATCCACATGCAAAAGCAAGCAAAAACACATGAGTAGTACATGGCACTAGTTGGGAAGTTTGCCATCTGCAATTGACTCATCTTTCATGAGACTGGTTTTAGGTTGATGGGTGAAATCTGGAGGACTCTCAATCTGACTCAGGGAGCACATGCAATCCCCTCATAGTTAGCACACATAGAAATCAAATCTGCGGCAAGGACAAGATTGAAAACTGGTTTTTGGCAAAGCAGTGGTCAGTCCAGGAGCTCCCTCTATCCATCTTATACATTTTTACACAATTGGCTTTATAATTATTACAGTAGGAGAAACACATTTGGGCTTTTGAACAGGCGGGGGGCAGTTTAATCAAAAAATTGCACAAAAAATGTTGGTTTTAACTGTTGTTACGTTTGATGCACATAATGCCTCTGTTCATCGACGCAATACTTCCTGAATGCGGGCTCCCACTGTGTGACGGCAGAGACGTGCACCACATGATTGGCCCTGACCAATCAGTTGAAGCTAAGCGCAAAGCTAGACTAAACTTAACCAGAGAGCTTTTGAGCATTTAAAAAAAAAAAAAAACTTCATGTTGTTGAATCCCTTCAAAATCTGGCCTTTGTGAAAGCTGCAGGTACGCTGTCAGCCGAGCAGTTTATTTACTTATAACATAAAATACTTGAGGCTCTATGGGAGCATTTTTTTCTGGGCTGCAGTACCATGAATTGGCCACTACTCAATCTCACACGCAGAGGGGGGAGTGCCCCTGGTATAATAGATTCATGGCATTGGCGCCCGGCTTGCTCACTGTTAGCGTTATTACTACCTGTGTGATGGAACTGTTGTTTTAGGGCAATTTCGGATCTTACAATGAAGCATTATCTATCTTAAACTGTCCCAAATCTAAAAGGAGTTTTTGCAGACTCGCACTAAAATACAGTCAAATCAGGCCGTGGACAGTGAGTTGCACTGACAATATATTAAAAGTCTTTACCAATGGGGGGAATTCTTCACCAAAAACAGGATAAGAAATATACATTTGTTTGATAAATGAATTAATACAGTTAAAAATGCAGTAATTTTTTTTTAAACACACGATTTAAGGTTTTAGGCATAAGGTTTTATTTTTTTATTGTCTGTGTGTTGCTTTTCTAAGTGAATGTATTTTTAATAAGCTAGTATTATTTTTTAAGTTTAGAGCGTCATCAAGTGGATCGACAAACATGAATCTCAACGAAATACATTTAGAGTAATAAGTAACCAACATAGTATGTGGATATTTTGCTCAGAAATACGCATTAAACGCATAAACTACCAATAATCCACCATCTTCAAATCCATTAGTTTCTATCCCCTCCTGGAATAATGAGCAAGTTACTTTTCTCCAAGAAGGCGGCCACAGCTTTGTCAAAAGATGGTTTTCTATCTCGGCTTCTCTCCTAATCTGCAACTTTCTTGGTGCGTTCGCACGAGTCCTAACCACTAAACCACTGTGCCACCAAGCCTGGATTAACACTTTGACACCATTCTGCTTATAACGTTGCAACACTTAACACCTCTATTGACCTTTTTTCTCCATCCTTTTGCTTGTAACATTGAGCTATGAACATCCATGAGTCTCTGCTTGGCTCATTACTGAACCGCAGTTGCTTGATGTGGTTAGCAAGTTTCATTGTAATAACCATTAGAAATTGGGTTCAGCTGTCCAACCCACACCAGTGACGCTGCACAGGTCTAGTAAAGGGCCAAACACTTCATATACACATGTACTTCACATATAACGTAAACCAGATGAGCAAAATTAGACAATAGTAAAGCACACCCAAGGAGAATACAAGCGGTACAATCATGTTAGCTGTGTTTAGCTACTGTCGCATAGGGATTATGATGTCAGACTGATCCTAAAAAGCAATTTGAAGTGATGTACTCCATGGCAATAAATGTGTAACAATTACATCATAGAATATTGTAGTACGTTTAATATGGGAAAAAAGGTGATACTAAATAACATAATAAGTCAAAGGATCAAGAGAGTAGAAGAAAACATTTAACCTGGGAAGATTTGGGAAATCAGAATATTTGTGTTAATATGTCAATATGTTAAACAAGGCAACAAATACCATTGTTGGATCAGGGAGGCCATCGAGATCCGGAAACGTGCACACCAGACTGTGAATCGAGACAAGGGGGCGTATCTACTCTCTCACACCTGGGATAGAGCTCTGAAGTCGGACTGCAGCGCAAACATTATAATCAGCTGACCAAATGTGTTACAGTAACTTTACATGACACTTGGCTTGGCGGCACGGTGGCAGAGTGGCTAGCACTCTCGTCTAACAGCAAGAAGGTTCCAGGTTAGACTCCTCCTCCATTCTGTGCAGTGTTTGCGTGTTACTCCCTCTGTCTGGGTGAGTTTCCTCCGAACACTCCTCTTTCCCACTTCAACCCAAACAGGCACAGGTTAAAATCCTCCAGCTTTACAGTCCTGACCAAGGTCTGGAGAAGGGTCCCACTGCTCCTGACAAGTTGCCCCAGAGACATTGAAGGATGGGTAAAATGCAGATGATTAATTTCCCTATGAGGCAACAAAGATTACCTACCTACCTATTTTTGCTTCAAAGGAAGGCCTGACTAAAATAAACGTATGCTCTGCCCTAGGACACAACCGCACATATGCACTGGTCAGAGCAGGGATAATCACCAACCTTTGAGCCACCACTGATGCCTTATTGTTCCATACACATTTCTTTCCCTTTTAATTGTTATTGCACATTGAGATCTGAATAACGCCTTACAGTTCAAGAAATACTAGTCCATACTTGTTCCTCACGTGCGCTTCACCTCCTTCTGCACATTTCCAGTCTGCTCCGAGGCTCTCATAATCACCCAGTCTTGGTTCAGAGGACTATTTCAAACATCCAAAAAGCCTATCGCAAATTAGACCCTTCTTATGCGACAAGAGTGGCGTAAAACCTCTTGCCAAATATGATTAAGTACAGTGCAGCAATCCCAGTGAAGGTAGCACTTTTTAAAATTACATTTGATTTGATATAATTGACACAAAATGGGTTCAAAGCAGTTCAAATCTTTAATCACGCTTTGCTGAAAGACGCCTGTCATGTTGAGGTGTTGGGTATATAGAAGCCTTAAATTTAACAAGATATACTGACGTTGTCAGAAAGCATGTGCATACATTGTGAGAACACAGGAAGGAGCAGTGCGTGCCATAAATGGGCGACGTCGAGGAGGTATCCGAGGAAACCAGTGGCGGTGGCAGCCCTACACATCTTTTACGGCTAAAATACTGCAAGAGAACATGTGATTATTTGGGTGTATGCGTTTCCTATGTGGCCCGGCTCCAATAGAGAAATTATAGTTTAAAAAAAAAAAAAAAGTTGGCGATGTGCAAGGTTGTGAGTGAGGATAGCAGTGGTAGCAAGTAGCTGATTAGCATAATGTATAATAACGGTAACAGTTTACAGTAATTGTAGGAACAAGCCCAAAACCTCTGCTCAAAAGTGTATGCAATGAAGGGACAGAAATACAACAAGCCACAAGCTCAGAGCAGCCTTTTTCAGAGCAGCATCGAATACCGGGTTTAGAGCAGCAAAATACGCCCTCTGGTGGTGGTTTGATGGCAGCGTGTGCATGTCTCTGGGCCCACTTTCTCACACTGGCGACACTGAAACAACAAGCAGTGCGCCCACTGGCTTCATAAATAGCTTTATTAGGCATTAGAAAAAGGAAACTCAGACCAAATACAGGGACGAGTAAACGTTCCTCCTGAAATAGTGACCCGAGCCAGACCAGGTTCTGTTTATCTTGCGGGCACCGGAGCATGGACAGGTATGGTAAAAAAAATAAAAAAATAAAAAAGCAAATAAACATCAGCAGACATGTGGAATGGCTGTTTGTCGTCACTGATGTAATACTAATGTCACTTTTAAATATAAAATATAGCATTGTGTGGTCAGAAACACGAAAACTGGAAAGAATCATTATTGTGTTTTTACAGTTTTACAGTGTTAACGTGATCTGCAGGAAGGATGTAATACTGGTGGACAATATTGGTATTCAGACGATATTTTGATAATGAATAAGGAATGTGCTAAAACGTGTGTCCTGGCTGACATTCAAATATTGCACAAAACGTGACTGGACCATAAAATTAACCAAATTTTGTATCATTGTTTGGAAGTATATACTTGACATTTCTGTTCATTTTGAATACATTTTTGTGGTAATGTAAGTTTTACTTCTAGACGATATTTGAAATGTACATGTTTCCAGAGCAACAATTGCAATTTTTTAAATGTATTTTATGTAAACTATATTAAGACATAATACATACAGTTACTACATTTAATGTTACATTCATGTTATAATAATTAAACTTCACTATATTGATTTTGTTGCAAAATCAATGTAGGTACATATAAAAAATACAAGCTTATGTAAGATCTTTTTTATATTTTATATTCTTTTATTAGAGAATCGGAATTTAGATATCATGAATGTTGTTTTGAAGATATGCTAAATTCAAGTATATAATTTGTAGTATATACAAAAAATAAAAATAAGGGTGATATTAATAATTGATAATTAAACCTCAACTAATACGTTTAAGGACATGTTTTAACACAGTTCTGTTGGATTGACATAACACCGTCTGAATATATCGTTATTGGGATACTAATATATAAATAATAGTATTCTAAAATAACATTGAAATATACATTAAATATCGTCCATCCCATGTTTTTATCCATATCACTGTATACAGTACTTGCAGAAGACTTGAAGCGTACATCTATAAATGGATCTTAAACCTTGTATATTAGGGAAAAAAAGAATTTTATTTCCACAATCTAATCTGTTCAATAAAAATGAAATACATTTTCCTAAACATGTGTTGATCCGGATGAATGTATGCGGACCCCTGTCGCCTGTGCTTGTTTACCCGGTAAAGGTGTGCAGACAGTCAGCAGCAGACTGACCCTGTGGCCCCGGGCCCTCACCTCTCCAGACTGTCCTGGTCCATGCAGAGGATGAGTCAATGGCGGCTTTGTGCTGGTGCTACTGTAAACTTTTGCTTTTTTTTTTTTTTTTTATAGCACTGCTGCGGCTATTCCAGACACACTCATATTTATCCCGACGTGTAAACACAGGACACATCCAAGAATGATTTAAATTAAACTCCAAAATGTACCAAGTTCGAACTGAGAGAGAAGTGAAATAAGTGGTAATAACATGTCTAGATGTTCAGGACTTGGAGGCTCCGTGACGGGCCCGTTTTGGGTAGAACTGTTGGTAATTACAACTGTGCCTACAGGAGGGAGGGGCCCAGTGTGGTTCCCTTTTTTTTTTTTTTTACGATGTGAGGGGCAGATATAGTATAAATAGGCAGGTTATTGTACTGGAGGCAGCATATCTCCTCTTGTGCTCCTTCCCTAAAGGATTACGCAGCAACAGCACCGGGAGCTCACTGGTGCGGACACATCGCTTTTTACCTTCGGATGCCGGTACGTGCCTTTTTGCAGCTCCGTGGAGGATTATAGACAACATTTAGGAGCATTTAAAGTCAATTGGAAGTTTTGATTTGTGTTGATTTTATTATGAGTTTAAATTGCATGTGTTTTTGTTGTTTTGCTTCTTGTCTAGTTAAATTTACTTCCGGGCAACTTTGAAATGTAGTTTTTTAGTATAGTTTCAATTCAACTTCATCACTTTTTTGTAAATGTGTCATTGTAACTTTTTAATCATTTTAGTTTAGTTTTTATCAATACAATTCCAAGTAGCAGATTCAGATTTGGATCAAATTGAGACACTTGGATGCACTTGATTTCCTAATTTGCTCGCCTTGAGTTTCCACTAATATCATTACAACTCTTTTGCCATAACTTACTTTTAGAGTCTTTGTATCTAAACTCTTTGCTCCTCTGACATTGTGCAGGTCGGACCAAAGATGATGGACATCCGAGTGGCCTGCATCCTCCTCCTCCTGGGGACCCTGACTGCAGCTCATGGGAAAGGATACGTAGTGAAGAAGGTGGTGAAGGCGGCCCCTCAGTACCAGCCGTACTCCGTCAAAAGCCAAGGTGAGAAAGGAAAATACTCACTTTAATTTAACTTGAAAAACATGAGAATGCAATCACTTTTGGCAAATGTGCAATAGGTCTGCACAAAATCCTCCGGGTAACATGCACAATAGGTAAAATCATCCAGCTAAGAAGCACAATAGGCCCATATCCTCCAGCTAACATGCACAATAGGTAAAATCATCCAGCTAAGAAGCACAATAGGCCCATATCCTCCAGCTAACATGCACAATAGGTAAAATCATTGAGCTAACATGGAAAATAGGCAAATATCCTCCAGCTAACATGCACAATAGGTCTGCACAATAGGTAAAATCCTTTTGGTTGTAATTTTTTTTTTTTCTTTTTTTTTTTTTTTTTTTTTTTTTTTTTTTTTTTTTTTTTTTTTTTTTTTTTTTTTTTTTTTTTTTTTTTTTTTTTTTTTTTTTTTTTTTTTTTTTTTTTTTTTTTTTTTTTTTTTTTTTTTTTTTTTTTTTTTTTTTTTTTTTTTTTTGTTTTGCAAAGCCTTCCTATGCCTCTTTGTACAATACAAAAAACAAACAAACACCTAGATCTGAAGAAGTTATAATGAAATTGGATTATGTCCCTGCAAAAACATTGGTCAAGATGGTGAAATGATTAATTTACATTATTTAATCAAGATTGAAATTTGAATTGTCAAAGTAAAAATGTCACAGTAATAAGACTTACATTTCTTTAAATAAAAAATATGCCCTTCGCAAAAACAAAAAAACTGAACAAAAAACCTTGAATTAAAAAAAAAAGTATACCCTAATATATCAAACCTACTCATATCAAAAGCCTTAGTTCAAATAAATCACTTTCTAGATCATATTTTTGGCAGTGATAAAGGTATTAACTTTATAAACAAAGTCACAGTTTACTCATTGGTGTGCTTTTGTTTTGAGCGTTAAACCCCGCCCTTACTGCTCCCTGATTGGCTGCAGCATCTGGACTCTCTCTCCAATCACAGCCCTGTTAAAACAGAGCAGCGGCAATTACCCTACAAATGGCATGAAAGGGTTTATCACATGTAATTTGGGCTGTGTTTACAAGCAGCTGTCTCCAAAATGTTTTTGTCATCAAAAATGTGTGTTATGAAATATGCACATATGTATTTTGCAGAATGAAAATATATCCCTTCTTTTGGCAATGACAGAATATACAACTAGTATGTGAAGAGTAGTTTTTTTTCTCCTTTTTTCAATACAGAATTTTTTTACATAAGAGAAAAAACTTATCAAAAGCAGAATTTCTGAAATCATTAGTTGTGCCAGTCTAATATACAAACCTTTTTTTCATTCTGTAGGCTAATTGTTGGATTTTGATATAGAATTGAAGATATTTATTCAAATTATACTGCTTTAAAATCGGGCTTGGAATACATCCCACCGACAACCTTGATCCTGCTTGTTTCGTTCTGTTGAATGCATGTAGACATTTGGGTCCAGAGCTGTAATTTGGGAGTAAGCGCACAATTGTGTTAAATGATTGGAGTAAGTGGCTAAAGTGCAGTGTAGAACCATTTGAAATGTAAATGTGTGCAGTTGTTATTTTTGTAGTAGAAAGCATAGAGCAGTATTTTTAGTGTGACAATTACAGGCAGAGCAGTGTGGTTAGTTTGGGTGTGCCTCTGGTACAAGTGCAACCATGTGTGGCTCTGAGGCGCAGGAGCCCACATGAGGGCAGCCTCTGCTGTTTCTTCTGAGGCACTACCTGTTGTGACACCTGACACATCTGCATCATGGTGAACATGTATTGGTCACATCTGATGGCCACACAGTCTGTTCAGAGTTCTAAGACCTCAGGGTTTTTCTTACATATTTGTCTTTGGTATTTCACATTAAACGTTAATTTACTATTACCATTTAGATGGGACCAGAAGCAGCTCTCACACCTGTGCCTGTGACATCACCAGTCACATGACCTCAGTCATGTGAGCGTGTGAATGGCCTGAGGTCATTTGACTGGTGAGGGCAGTAGGAGGACCAGGAGCAGCAGATGTTGGTGACCTCATGATGCTCTCAGAGTGTTTGTTGTTAGCTTTTGACATATCCTTGTGTCTCCACAGTTGTGCCAGTGGTAGGTGAGCCTGGGCCCCCAGGTGAGCCTGGCCCCGAGGGGCCTGCTGGTCCCCCCGGCTCCCCAGGTGAGAGCGCTGAAGGACTGCCCGGCCCCCAGGGACCTCCTGGAGCTCCAGGAACACCTGGACGATCCATCGCTGGCAAACCTGGTTCCCCAGGTGGCCCTGGCAAGCCCGGCTCTGATGGAGCCCCTGGTGAGAAAGGAGACACTGGAGCCACTGGACCTCAGGGACCCAGAGGAGCTCCCGGACCTTCTGGAACACCTGGCCCCGCTGGACTCTCTGCCACTGGCAAACCCGGACCTGCTGGACTTCCAGGAGCTATGGGCCCTCGTGGAGAGCCTGGTCTGAAGGGACATCCTGGTATCCCTGGTTTGCCTGGTCAGAAAGGAGACATGGGGGTGGGAGTGCAGGGACCTCAGGGAGAAACAGGACCAGAGGGACCTGTGGGCGCTCCCGGAGCCCCAGGTCAGTCAGGAGTTGGTAAGCCAGGAAAGCCTGGTATGCCCGGAGAGCCAGGAAAAGGAGGCAGCCCCGGCAGGGATGGGGCCTCTGGACCAATGGGACCAATGGGACCTAAGGGCCACACTGGTGCCCCAGGTGTAGGTATGCCGGGTAAAGCAGGTGAGAACGGTGCCCCCGGTCTGCCAGGCCCTATGGGCCCCAAAGGCCACCAGGGACCCACTGGGGCCACGGGTGCTCCCGGAGTTCCCGGTTATGGAAAGCCTGGTGCCAACGGTGAGAAGGGAGAGAGAGGGGCACCCGGGGCCACTGGAGCCACAGGTGCTAAGGGAGAGCAGGGTCCCACTGGTTACACAGGTGCCACTGGTCCCACTGGAGCCACTGGCCCTGCCGGACCTCAGGGGCCTCGTGGTTTTACAGGTCAAACCGGCCCTGTCGGTGCTAAGGGAGACACTGGTGCCACTGGTCCTCAGGGTATTAAAGGACACAAGGGAGATCAGGGACTTCAGGGACCTCAGGGCAAGCAGGGATACCCCGGACCTGCTGGTAATCCTGGAGCTCAGGGAGCCACTGGTCCTCAGGGCATGAAGGGACACACAGGGGCCCCCGGGATTCCTGGGTCTCCTGGCATTCCCGGACCTGCTGGCCCCAAAGGACACCCAGGTCGTCCTGGTGAGCCTGGTTCTGCTGGTTCTGATGGGGCTCCAGGTGAGAGAGGACCCGGCGGCCCACAAGGACCTGCTGGAACTCCTGGTCTGAAGGGTCACCCTGGTCTCCCAGGTTCTCCTGGCCCTGCTGGTCTGGCAGCTAAAGGTGTCCCAGGACCTCAGGGTCCCCCTGGTGTTCCCGGTGAGCCTGGTAACGATGGTGCCTCTGGCCCCGCTGGTCCCCCAGGTCCTCCAGGTCCTCCTGGAGAGGTGGTCTTTGAGAAGGGTATGGGAGTTAGTGAGGTGATGGTCAAGTCCCCCATGTCTGCCTTTACTGCATCCCTGGCCACACCCTATCCCGCTGCAGGCAGCCCCATTAAGTTTGACCAGATTGTGTACAATGCAGAGAACCACTACGACCCAGAAAGCGGAATCTTCACCTGCCAAATCCCAGGTGTCTACTACTTCTCCTACAGCATCCACGTGAACGGAGCTCACGCCCTGGTCGCCCTGTACAAGAATGGCCAGCCCGTCCTCTTCAGCTACGATGAGTACAACAAGGGCTTCCTGGACCAGATGTCCGGCAGCGCGGTCCTGCTGCTCGACGAGCAGGACACAGTGTACCTGCAGATCCCTGATGAGGATGCCAACGGCGTCTTTGCTGCTGAGAATGTCCACTGCTCCTTCTCTGGCTTCCTCATCGCCTCCACGTGATAGGCTCACCACCAACCTTAGCCACGCAGAATGGAGCCTATTCCTCAAGTGACAGTCCTCTCTCAGGTCTGCAGACAGTGACAGAGGGTTTTTATTTGAGGAATAGTGGCATCTTGACTTGAACATTTAAGAGAAACAGGTGCTAAGACGAAGGAAAATTAATTTATAAACCAAGTGATCTGGGATGGGGCTTGTGCGTTTGTGAGGGGGCAGCATGTGAAATTAAACCGTACAACTGTGCTTTCTTCACTCTGTTTCTTTGATACTGAATTCAAGTGATGATTCTCAATGTGGTGTTTGTATTTGTCTGTTTTTGTACGTCGTTGTTTGGGCCGGGTGACCATTATTCTTATTAAAGTATGGTGTTACAACTGTCTGTATGTGACTTGCATATTGTGAAACTCTAAGAGTCAAATTGACTTTGGTAAAAGAAGTCACCAGAAAACTGTCAGTCAAGCACAAGAGAGCGAGATGTATCCCTGAGCATCCATATGTCATGTACAACAGAATGACTAATAAAGATGTCGTAACAACACTTGGTCTCTAGGCTTTGCTTCATATTACATGGTATTTGATACATTTGTTATATTCGGCTGTAGTTCTTAGGATTTTTCATAACACCCATTAACTTTGCGGCCTCACAGAGGGAAATGTTTTTGTTTTGATATATATATATATATATATATATATATTATATATATATATATATATATAAAAAACATGTATCTGTTGTAGCCATCCTCCAGTTTGGGGGTCACTGCCCTGAGTGCTCCAATGACCACGGTTACCACTTTCGCCTTCACCTTCCACATCTTCTCCAGCTCTTCTCTGAGCCCTTGGTATTTCTCCAGTTTCTAGTGTTCCTTTCTCCTGATGTTGCCATCACTTTGATGTTGCCACATCAACTACAACGGCTTTCCTGTGCTGTTTATCCACCACACAACAATGTCTGGTTAGTTTTTCCATTACCATTCTGTCAGTCTGTATCTGGAAGTCCCACAGGATCTTGGCCCAGTCATTCTACCACTTTTGGAGATGTTTTCCACTTTGACCTTGGGGTTTCCAGTCCTTACCCCGCACAGATGTTCCAGTACACTATGCCAGCACCTTGTTATGGCGCGCCATATGATTTCCCTGCCAGCATCTTGCGCCCTGCAGTTATGTGTTGTATTGTCTCAGAGGCCTCTTCGCACAGCCTACACCTTGGGTCTTGTCTGGTGTGATAGATCTGGGCCTCTATTACTCTGGTGCTCATGGCCTGTTCCTGTGCAGGAATTCTGCATGCGTCTGTGCTATCCTTCAGTCTGGCCCACTCAAGCCATTGTGAGGATTTCTTGATATCAGCCACTTCAGTCATGTTCTGGTGGTACATCCAATGTGGGGGTTGTCCTCCCATGTTTGGTCCCTTCCTCCAGCATATATATATATATATATATATATATATATATATATATATATATATATACCTATTCAGTGGTGGAAAGAGTACTGAATATTTCTCCTCAAGTAAAAGTACAGTTACAAAACTGCTGCCAAATCTGTACTTAAGTAAAAGTTAAAAAAAAAGAAAAAGAAGTATTGAGAGTACTAGTTAGCATACTTTTCGGACTTTAAGCGGCTACTTTCCCCCCACGCTTTGAACCCTGTGGTCATTACAACGGTGCATCTAATTTATTGATTTTACTGGCTAATGGCCACCAAGGGGCACTCTAGCAGGAAGCACAAGTATTTGACACACTGTAGAAGAAGACATCAGTCGCAGTGGAAGCACTGTTCAGGGGAGTCGTGTTGTCTGTATTTTAAGCTTCAAAACGCTACGTGTTTTATTACAATCAGACTCATATTCACGGAGAAATGAGACAAATGAGGAAGTGAATCTAGACCACCCCCACGAGTCAAAAGACAGCCCTGAATCACTACCGTGGAACATATTTCCGTGAAATACCTCATGTTACAACGTAACACTCAATCGCTAAGCACAAGCTCAGGAGCGTGGTAAACACAGGTAAATCAGCTCACATAGAGTAATCAAGGACAGAGGGGACAGTAGGGACAGTTCAGCTGTGTTCTTTGTATGTTAAACCTCAAAATGCTGTGTGTTATATTATAATCCAACTCATATTCACTGAGAAATTAGTCTAATTAGGCCCCTGGTTCAAAAGACAACCGGTGTATCACTACCGTGTAGTATATGTGTAAATATCTCATGTTACAACGTGGGCACCTGCGGCTTATTAACAGGTTCGGCCTGTATATGTACATTTCATTTTTTCTTTTTAAAGTTGTGTATGAGGCTTTTATTCAGGAGCGCTCTATAGCCCGAAAAGTACGGTTGTTACTTTTTAACATGGTTCAGTATCATTTTAAATACATTCCTTTGTACAAACTTGAAGAAATAAGTTGTTTTCAATGTCAATCTGCATATTTTCTGAGCTCTGGCCAATCAGATCGATGTTTTTTGAGTTTGTAGGTTTAGAAGGAAGCAAAGACAGAGGTAAGACAGCTGTGTTGATTGGGACTTGTGCTGTACTCACTACTCACAGTGATTTTAAATGTATCTAATTACAATTCCATCGCTAAAATCATAGCGCACATAGAAAATCTACTAAAAATAATGTAATTGAGCTCTGGAACACACTTCTGCGCAAAGCATTGTGGGTCGACAGCCGACATTTTTCCTGACCTGAAATTGAAACAAGGGAGGAGTGGAGCAAAAGTTTGGTATTGAATAGATCCACGATTTGATCTGTGTGTCATCAGACTTAACTTTTAGACATGGCATTTGATGCTGATGCTAATCGATGTCTCAACAACTTGTTCGGTCCGGGAAGATTGTAGAAAAAGAGTCTTTTCCTGTATTTTCCTGTAGCCGTTAGCATTAGCCCCCACAAATTGCAATGACTGAATAATCAAGAGTTTTTGAGCTATTACCACCCCATCAACCACATTTTAGAGAAGCCAAAGCCTGGTTCAAAGTAACTGTTGAAAATGTAAACCTTTCTGTGTTTTTTGTTTTAGATGTAAAACTGAAATCTGACTATACTTATATTTATTTATTTTTTTAAGTTTGTGCATCTTATGTTTTAATTATTCAGATTAAAATGTATGCAGAATAAAAAAAACTAAACACATAAAACAAAAATGTCATATTTGCTACATACACATAAGAGTCATGCCCAAGTTTTGTTCTGTTAAGACATCACAAACTCACTGGAACACATTTTCACTTAAATGCAGCACACATTCACAATAAGTCTGCTCACCATCTCATGTGTGCACTGCCCCTGTCTCAAAATAAATAATCTAACAATAAAAGTGCCAAATTAGCAGTGCGAATGGAGAAAGCAGATAAGTGTTGTTGACATGAATTATTAAAGTGACAGGTGTAAAGGAGTCCAATGGCAGAGGCAAAGAAGCTGTTCTTGTGGCGGGAGGTCCTTGTCCGGATGGGACCATTTTATTCCATTCATCAAACAGCCGATTGGGGACGGAGACTGGGAGTCTGGAATAGGTAATGAAATCTGGGCAAAACATTTTTTTTTTGTGGTTTCAATCCTTTGATTTAGACTTAAGTATGGGATAAGATTAAATTTTTCCAGATCTTTTTTTATATGTTGGTGTGATCACTCATTCGTCCAGGAGTGTTCAATTGTAGAAAAAGATTCAGTTTGTTTTAGAAAAAACAAAACGTTTCAACTCTCATCCAAGAGTCATTCTCAATCTGTGAATCAAGTCTGGGAACTCAGGTTTTATATCTTACTCTGTGTAAACACTGCCCACCAGGCGGGACCTCCTGACAAAGGAAGTTATTGGTTTCACCTGAAACTAACTGAGATGGGCCAATTCACATCCTATTGTACGCTGACTTTTGCTCCCTCCTCAGTGAGTACCTGATTAGCAGGTACACTGAGTACCTGATTAGCAGGTACTCATGACTACTGGATGACACTTTTGTGGCCGTCAAGAAACTAGAACTGGAAGCCTTCTCAGAGCACATCAATGCAGTGGACCTGGATCAGGTTTACAAGTGAAGATGCCAAGGAGAACCGCTTTGCTTTTCTTGATTGTTCTACTATCAGAGGAGAGGATGGGAAGCTCCAGACAGAAGTATATAACCTACACACACAGATCAGTACCTGCTCTTTGGCTCTAACCACCCACTACGCACACCTGGGCATTTGCGGCCCCAGGGGCCGGATCAGGCCCTCGGCCTGTTTTAATCCGGCCCTCCTCCCCCCGGGGATCATATGTGTTTTACTCTTAGTTTCTCTTATTTTTAACTGTCTTGGCGCTGTAACATGTGTCTGCACTTGTGTCCTTAATAAAGGTGCCATGAAATGAATGAATAATAGATTCAGTAGCTAGTATTTTACAGAAAAGTGCTTATAATAATACGATTTTTTTACACCAATGATCGCGGGCCGGCCCTCCGCCACTTGCCTGGATTCCAATATATCTTATGCTGTAGTGACTACAGCACAGCATAAGATGGGAGTGATTAGAACACTACAACAAGGAGCACCAGAGGTGCCCACCAGCTCAGAGGGCAAGAGGAAAGAGGTAAACACGTCCGGAATGCTCTCTCAGCCTGTGGATACCCGAACTTGGGCTCTTAAGAAAGTGAAGAGAATCAAACAGCAGGACAAAAGGGAAAAAGAACCAAGAAGAAAGAGTGTCTCTATCCCTTATGTCTCGGAACACAAAGTCCCTGTTTATTTCAAACCAGGCAGCACTTGAAGACAAAAACTGGTTCACCCTAAGGACAAGATGCCGACACAAAAACAGAGAAATGTAGTGTATTCTATCCGATGCAGTGAAGAAAGTTGTAAAGAGCGGTACATAGGGGAGACCAAACAGCCACTTCACAAGAGGCTTTATCAGCACAGAAGACACTCTAATTTAGGATCCCATAGCGCCGTGCATCTTCATCTTAAAGCCACAAACCACTCTATTGAAGACAGTGAGGTGGAGATTCCGAGAGAGAAAAGATGGTTTGAAAGAGGGGTTAAGGAGGCCATCTTTGTTAAAAAAGAGAATCTTTCCTTAAATCGTAATGAAGGTTTAAGATTCAACCTTCCCGTTGTTTATAATGGTTTGTTGAAACCCTGGAGACGCCTGAGAAAATCTGATGCTAATCAGGTACTCATTGAGGAAGGAGCGAAAGTCAGTATGCAAAAGGATTTAATGGACCATCCCAGGGCTGTTATTGGTTTCAAGTGAAACCAATAACTTCCTTTATCACGAGGTCCCGCCCACGTACACAGAGTAAGATATAAAACCTGAGTTCTTACACTTGATTCACAGATTGAGAATCTGTTTTTCTAAACAGAGTCCAGATGACTACAACTGAATCTTTTTCTACATCTTTTTTTATAGTAGCAAAAAGAGAGGTATAATTTTTCTCCAAAATTGTTGATAGGTCTTTATGTAGGACCACACCCAAATATCTCAGTGAATCCGTTTGCCATTTAAATGTGTACGTCAGGGGTCTCCAATCATATTTTCCAGGACTAAAGCAGGTCCAAAACAGGACTAAAGCAGAACTAAAGCAGGACTAAAACAGGACTAAAACAGGACTAAAACAGAATCAAAATCAGAAAAAGGTTTATTGCCATTGTCAATGAACAAAATTCACAAACATAGGAACTTGTTTCGGCGTTAAGGTGCATAACATAAAACACAGACATGCGCTGTAGCCTCTGTTTGTCCCTTGCTGTGGCTCCAGCGTACCACACGGTGATGGAGAAGGGGTGAGGATGGACTCAGTGATGGCCGTGTAAAACTGCACCGTCATCTGCACTGGCAGCTTGGCTTTCCTCAGCTGCCGCAGGAAGTACATCCTCTGCTGGGCCTTCTTGATGAGGGAGCTGATGGAGGGCTCCCACTTGAGGTCCTGAGTGATGGTGGTGCAGAGGAAGCGGAAGGAGTCCACAGTAGTGATGGAGTCTGTCATGGTGAGGGGGGGGGCTGGGGGGCTGTGACTTCCTTGAAGTCTACGATCATCTCTACTGTCTTCTGGGCGTTGAACTCCAGGTTGTTATCGCTGCACCAGGATACCAGCCGGTCCACCTCCCTCCTGTAGACGGACTCATCCCTGTCTGAGATGAGCCCGATGAGGGTGGTGTCGTCCGCAAACTTGATCAATTTGTCGTGGCTGGAGGTGCAGAAGTTTTTGTTACCGGGAGAAGAGCAGAGAGAGAAACTACACAGCCCTGTGGAGTTCCTGTGCTGACAATGCTGACTGTGCTGAGTGTCTTAGACATTCTTCCCCAGCCACACGCACTCCCTCCGATCCGTCAGGAAGTCAGTGATCCACCTGCAGGTGGAGTCAGGCACGTTGAGCTGGGAGAGCTTGTCCAGGAGCAGAGCAGGGAGGATGGTGTTGAACGCAGAGCTGAAGTCCACAAACAGGATTCTGGCATAGGTTCCTGGGGAGTCCAGATACTGCAGGATGAAGTAGAGTGCCAGGTTGATGTCGTCTACAGACATTTTGGCTCTGTAAATGAACTGCAGGGGGTCCAGCAGGAAGGAGGTGAAGGATGACTACACAGGCCTGTAGTCATTAAGTCCAGTGATTCGGGGCTTCTTTGGGACAGGAACAATGATGGACGATTTGAAGCAGGCTGGGACGTGGCTTGACTCCAGGGAGGTTTTTAAAACTGTCTGCAGCACTCCTCCTACACAGTGTCTTAAGGTGGTAGGAGAAGCAGCTTTTCAGGGGTTGGATTTCCGAAATAGTCTGTTTACATCCTGTTCCTGAACTGAGAGAGTGGCGGGGGAGGTGGGGGGGACCGGGGTTGGGTTGGCAGAGGTGGCTACTGTGGGCGAAGGGGTGGTCACGTCAAATCTCTGGAGTAGAAGGCAGAAAGTTGCTCAGCTAGTTCTCGGTCATTTGCCGCATGGGAGACTCGTGGCTTATGATTGGTAAGAAGCCGGAGCCCTCTCCACATGGAGTTGTTGTCAGATAACTGCTGCTTCAGACACAAATTGTAGTGTGATCTTCACCTCTTTGCTAAATCCATACTTTGCATCTTTGTAGCACTCTTTGTCACCAGCCCTGTGCGCTGCCTCCTTCTGCTTCCTTAAGTGCCTCAGTTTAGGTGTGAACCGGGGTTTGTCATTATTGAAAGTGACTTTGGTGTGTGATGGTATAAGGTATATGCTGTCCTCGTTAAAATCACCCAGGATAATCCACAAGGAGTCCGGGAAGGTCCGCTCCATTTCTCAGAATCTGGTCTGCAAGGGCCCGCTCTGCATCATGCACGTTTGCGTTTGGTGGAATATAAACAGCGGCCAGAATGAATAAAGGCGAACTCACGTGGCGAGTTGGTGGACAGAATATTCCAGATCAGAACAGCAGCTTGGAGACTACAGTCACATCAGATGACCAGGCGTTGTTTTTTTAAAAAATATTTTTTTTTATTTACAAATACAAAACCCTAACAATAGTGAGGACAACAACAACAAAAACAGCAAAAGACAGACAACAATACAGACATTAGACACATAGAAGGACAACGGTCTAGAAACTTCAGAACAGGGTGATTGTGTGTGTGTGTGTCGTGTGTGTGTGGTGTGTCTGTGTCTGTGTGTGTGTGTGTGTGTGTGTGTCTGTCTGTGTGTCTGTACGTGTGCTTGCATGTACATGTGTGTTTGCGTGTGTGTATGTTTGTTTGCGCATATGTGTGCATGAGTGTATATGTGCATGCATTCAAACAGAGTAAAAATGTTATATTATCATTACCATTGTCACAATGCAACCATATATTGTCGTACATGTGGATATAGTCATATTTTTAAAATAGCTATCATTATATACCACGACTATAGATATACACATACATACATACAGTACATATACATGTCTGATAATCTCTGCCCGCATCATTTCTGCCCCCCTTTTATTTAATTTTTTTCCTTTCTTTGTCATGTATAGAAGTGGTCCCCAACCTTTTTCTAACTGCGGACCGGTCAACGCTTGACAATTTTACCGCGGACCGGGGGGGGGTGAAATAATAACAAACGTGAATCCACTGTGTACTCATATGGAACTTTATTAGCACATTGCACGAACAATATAACGCTATTATAACATCAAACTCTCTGGTCGCCCGTGAATGAATCTCCTGTATTTTTGCATGCCCGACACTCACAAACTCTCCATTCCCCTCTCCTTTCCCTTCTCCCTCACCTCCGTGTTCATGTTTTTTCTTTCAAAATATTCCTGGGTGCTTGGTCTCTAAGTGGCAATGCAGTTTTGAAGGCTTCATTGCCTCATTTGAGAGCCGCTCACCGCATATTATGCAGAGCGGGCTTGGCGTGTGGGAATCACCTGTCGCGATAAATCCATACTTCAAGTAGGACTCCTGGTACTGTCTGCTAAAACCTTTCTTTTTCTTGGAAGTTGTAGGCTGCTCTTCTCTCTCTTCAGTGTGCCTTTTCCCTTTCACAAAGAAACTTTCCAAAGACACTTGTTTACTCATTTTGCTAGCTGGGTTAAATTTTGGCGCTCAAATGAGGAGATGTAACAGAGAGGAGAATACGGTTGTTTCAAAATAAAAGACGTTTCAAAATAAAAGACCACTCGACTCAGATAATAAATAAAACAAAAATAAAAAATGTATTCTTGTGTGGCCCGGTATTGATTGATCCACGGACCGGTACCGGTTCGCGGCCCGGGGGTTGGGGACCACTGAGTATAGTGTCTAAGGTGCATTAAAAGAAAGGGGACATTTACGAGCTTGGGAGATGGGACTGAGATGCTGTCCCAAGGAAACCACCTCTCGTCGGTCCTGCCAGCCTGAGTGTGTTTCGGTGTTTGTAAATTTTCGTTACTACACTGTGGTGCATTAAAAACACAAGAAATGATGGGGGGTGTTAGTATTTTCAGGACAACAGTTGTGACTGGTGTCCTGGAGCAGCGCGGCAACAACCTGGAGTTCAACGCCCAGAAGACAGTGGAGATGATCGTGGACTTCAGGAAAGCCACAGCCCCCCAGCCCCCCCTCACCATGACAGACTCCCCCATCACCGACCGCGTGGACTCCTTCCGCTTCCTGGGCACCACCATCACCCAGGACCTCAAGTGGGAGCCCTCCATCAGCTCCCTCATCAAGAAGGCCCAGCTGCCAGTGCAGATGATGGTGCAGTTTTACATGGCCATCATTGAGTCCATCCTCACCTCCTCCATCACCGTGTGGTACGCTGGAGCCACAGCCAGGGACAAACAGAGACTGCAGCGTTCTGCTGAGAAGGTGATCGGCTGCAGACTTCCATCTCTGCAGGACCTGTACGTCTCCAGGGCTCTGGGACGAGCAGGTCGGATCACAGCTGACCCTTCTCCCTCTCACCCTGGACATGGACTATTTGAAACCACCCTCAGCAGGAGGCTACGGTCCATCCGGACCAGAACCTCCCGCCACAAGAATAGTTTCTTTCCCTCTGCCGTTGGACTCATGAACACTTCTAAACACCACTTTAACTACACTATTCATCACTCACCGCACTGTCACTTTCTGCACTAAAACTTTAAACTTAACTGTAAACTTGTGTACATAGCAATTTTTATTTTTATTTTTATTTTATACTATAGTAATTTTACACCCCAGTTTAACCTGGGGAAATGATTCTAAGGCACGCAGATAAGATTCACTGAAGAGACAGAGACATATATTTCCATATATTTACACAATATTTATTATTCAAAAATGTATAGTCTAATCCTAGGCTAAACATTCTATTTTAATACTAGTTAAGTTAAAAATTTGAAATACTAAACACTCAACACCACGCACACCCACTCAACTAATCTCAATAAGACCTTTGGGCCTGAAGGTTAGATGTGTGGGGTAAAAACAAGTGGGGTAGTAACCTAATGATAAAACACCAAAACGCAAACCAAATAGTGCACCACAAACCAAAGCGGGAACCACCACCAGGAGGATCCACCACCACGGTGTCAGACCTTCAGCCCCTATAACACAGGAATATGCAATATACAATAGGTAAATCACTTGAGTTTAGTACACAAAACACATAACACATAAAAGGGGGAGGTGGTTTGGATTATTAAAAAATTATTCAAAATTCCGTTCAAAGTTCGTTGTAATACGCCCCTTTCAGGCACACAGTAAATGGATAGCAGGTGGATGAGGGGCGAAGCCACACCAAGCGCAGAGTTCGCATAAACCGGCCCGGAGGCTGGAGAGGTACAGCGGCGAGACAGCAAACACACACAGGACAACAGGCAATGTGGAGGCACGAAAACGCATAGGCCTGCACAAAGTATGAGCAAAACGGCAGCTTACTTAAGAGCGTAACTTGGAGCTCCAATGAGGGAGAGGCGAGAGCGAGCAGTTGTAGCCAAAGCCTTAACTGTAGTAGTGAGTAACCTGGATACACAGGCGATATGGATCCACTGTTAGCCCAGTGACTGTCCGTGAGGTGCCGGGAGGAACACGGAAGTGAAACTCCGGTGGAGAGTAACAAGCAGGGGGGCACTTCTATGAATGATGGCTGGCATGAATGGACAATGAGAATCCAGGCTCTCACATGACAAGGACGGCCCACAATGTTATATTGCCACATCCACTCCCCCAATCTGCATCGGTGCCCCACCGATGGCCTAAAACAACTAGGACCACAGCCTAAAAGCTGGCACTTGTGGAAGAAGCTGGGGAGTTTGACTCCTCAGGAGGATGCTGCGGACAGATGCTGGGAGACGATGAATGTTCTGATGTTGGCCAGCTGTTGGCCTTGTGGACCTGCGCACTGACAGCTTGGTTGGACTAGTCATGGTGGTAGTGACTGTCCCAAGCGGAGGCTGGTCCGCAAAGGAGGCAGGCTGAACGAAAATGGGTCCAGTGGCATCTGGTGAGGGCCGCGATTTAACCCCAGAGGGTGGTTCAAAGGCCGCAGTCAGCCGGGCTGGGGTTGCCTCTGCGACTGGTGGCAGCAGAAAGAAAAAACCTGATGGGACAACCCCTCTTCAGGGTTTTGCCCAGTGGACTCTACTGGAAGAATTGATGCTGGAGCCAGACCTGGCACCTCATGCTGGATCAGGCACTTCAACAGTTAGCGATGCACTCTTTTAATTTTTTGTTGGTTGTCCAACTGGGGCGACTGTGTACACTGTTCCACCGACACGGCCCCTCACACCGTAGTCCCGGAGCAACAAGAGCTGGCCCTCATTAAGGTGTAACTCCTGGACATGTTGGTCATGATTTGCCTTTCTGCGAGCAGCAGCAAGACACAACTTTTCTCTTGCCCCGTCGAAAGCCATTTGCAGACGGGTCCGGCGCTCCTTTACCCACTCACCCCTCCCCTCCAAGGGGGTCCTGTACCTGTCCCAACAAGAAGTTGATAGGGAGACGTGGTTTCTGCCCGAACATCAAAAAGAACGATGACTCCCCAGTTGACTGGTGTGGAGTCGTGTTATAGGCAAAGCGTACCTGTGGCAAACAAGCACTCCAGTCCGCACAGGCAGTGCGCGCAGCAAGTTGTGCAGTGTCCGATTAAAACGCTCACACTGCCCATTATCAGCAGGGTGATAAGGAGTGGTGCACGACTTCAAAATTCCATACAGGTTACACAACTGCTGGATAAGTAGGCTCTCAAAATTGTGACCCTGATCAGAGTGGATGCAAGCCAGAACCCCAAACTTGCAAAACCACTCTGTGACACCAAATATACCACCACCACCGTGGTATATTTGCTGAAGACATCAGTCATCACAAGAACATTTTCTAGGCCTGAGATTGGCTCTAACAGCGTAAAATCAACTGCCACAATTTCATTTGGTTTTGAAGAGAGTTGATGGCCCATTAACGCATGCGCCACATGATCGTTGTTCTTTGCGAACTGACACCTCTCGCAAGCCTGGCACCACTAAGTAATCTCCTGGGTCATACCTGGCCAATAGCAGCGGGGGCAAAAGCAGAGCCAAAGTCATCTCCATGCCTTGATGTCCATGGTCTCGATGGACCTGATTAAGGATCTCCTGAATCAAGGCCCTTGGCAGACGAAGTTGGTAAACTGCCCTCCCTCCGTCAGAATGGAAAAACCTCCCACCTCAACTAAACGATCCCAGCTGAGAGAGGTCACAGCGCTTTTCAAGTGGGCCGCTGCTGGTGTTTCCATCAAGTTAGGATCTCCTGTATGACTGGATCAGAACGCTGAAGGGTGTAGAGATCAGTGGGGGAATGGTGGGGAAAGACTGTCACTACAGATTGAGCTGCCCAAGTCTGCCCTCCCTGCAAGGCTTGCCGTGACGGCTGCGGTAGAGAGGTGCTTGACGCCATCTCGGACTCATCCCTGGGTGAGGGCCATGGCTGACGAGACAAAGCATCAGAGTTCCAATTAGACTTACCCGACCAATACTTCAGCTCAAAGTCAAACAACGCCAATTGGGCAAACCAGCCCTGCTCACCAGCTCCCAGTTTAGCAGACGCAAGATGGCTCAGGGGGTTATTATCGGTATAGACCACACACTTGTGGCCTAACAGATAGCCTCTAAACTTCTCTGTCAATGCCCATTTAAGGGCCAGTAGCTCCAATTTCATTGAGCTGTAATTGTACATATATCACGCTCTATAAGTCGGAGTCCCTTTCTGCTCCTGGGAGAGAACTGCGCCCAAGCCCGCATGGCTTGTATCTACTTCTAGGATAAAAGAAAGAGAAAAATCAGCATATGCCAGCACTGGGGCAGACGTGAGATTAGCCTTTAAAGCCTCAAAGCTCTGCTGGCACTCCTCTGTCCAAGGGACCGCAGCACCCTGAGAGGTTCTCTTCCTCACCTGATTCCCGGTCAGCTTGGCCACTCTGCGATGTAAAGGAGCGGCCAGTTTGGCAAAGCCGTCAACAAAACATCGGTAGTAGCTCGCAAACCCGAAGAAGGAGCGCAGGTCAGAAACCGTAGATGGGACAGGCCAGTTTGCTACTACGTCAATTTTGCCGGGATCAGTGGCCACACCATGGTCAGAAATCACGTGCCCCAGACAGTGCACCTCACGCTGGAAAAATAAAATACACTGGATCATTGTCATGGGAGACAGTCATTGGGTCAGATGAGACTTTGGTTTTGGTATAAACTCCACTTGCCATGTTTGGAGGAAGAAGCAGAATGAGTACTATCCCAAGAACACCATCCCTAGTGTAAAGCATGGGGGTGGAAACATGAGGGTGGAAACATTGAGGAGAGAATGAATAGGGCCAACCCCCGGAAAGCTGCTGGACCAGACGTTGTTTCTCTCGCCACCCTAAGACACTGTCTTAAAGTGCTGTCCTCCATCTTCACAGACTTCCCTGGAGTCATCCCAGCCTGCTTCAAGTCATCCATCATTGTCCCTGTCTCCAAGAAGCCCCGGATCACTGGACTTAATGACTACAGGCCTGTGGTGCTGACATCTGTAGTCATGAAGTCATTTGAATGCCTGGTCTTGCCCTACTTCAAGTCACCTGCTCCGTGCTGGACCCCCTGCAGTTCGCAGGGACAAGTTGAGCTGGGACAAGCTCTCCCAGCTCAACGTCCCTGACCCCACCTGCAGGTGGCTCACTGACTTCCTGACGGATCGGAGGCAGTGCATGTGGCTGGGGAAGAATGTCTCAGACACTCGGACCATCAGCACAGGAACTGTGCTGATGGGGCTGATGGGGATGCCAGAAAGGGCTACTTTCTCCTCTGCTCTTCTCCCTGTAAACAAACTGCTGCACCTCTAGCCATGACTCCGTAAAACTGATCAAGTTTGCGGACGACACCACCCTCCTCGGGCTCATCTCGGACGGAGATGAGTCTGTCTACAGGAGGGAGGTGGACCGGCTGGTGTCCTGGTGCAGCAGTAACAATCTGGAGTTCGACGCCCAGAAGACAGTGGAGATGATCGTAGACTTCAAGGAAGTCACAGCCCCCCAGCCCCCCAGTCCCCCCTCACCATGACAGACTCCATCACCACTGTGGACTCCTTCCGCTTCCTCTGTACCACCATCACTCAAGACCTCAAGTCAAGCCCTCCATCAGCTCCCTCACCATGAAGGCCCAGCAGAGGATGTACTTCCTGCGGCAGCTGAGGAAAGCCAAGCTGCCAGCGCAGATGATGGCGCAGGTTTACACGGCCATGGGACAAACAGAGACTACAGCGCATTGTGCGTTCTGCTGAGAAGGTGATCGGCTGCAGACTTTCATCTCTGCAGGACCTTTATGTTTATCAAGGTTCTGGAGTAGCCAAGCCGGTCTCCAGAGCTAAAGCCAAAAGAACATTTTTGGAAGGAGCTGAAAATCTGTGTGATTCAGCAACAGCCTCAAAACCTGACAGCTCTAAAGAAGATCTGTGTGGAGAAGTGGGCCAAAATTCCTACTGCAGTGTGTGCAAACCTTGTCAAGAACTACAGGAAATGTTTGACCTCTGTAATTGGAAACAAAGGCTTCTGTACCAAATATTAACATTGATTTTCTCAGGTTTTCAAATACTTATTTGCAGCAAACAAATGAACTATTTATTAATCATACAATGTGACTTCTGTGTGATTTTTTTAATTTATTTTTTTATTCTGTCTCTCACAGTGGAACTGCACCTACGATGATTTCAGACTCCTCCATGATTTCTAAGTGGGAGAACTAAGTGGGAGAACTGCAAAATTGCAGGGTGTTCAAATACTTATTTTCCTCACTGTATGTCTAAAATCTCATGCAAATACACAAATTAAACACTATCTGGAAATATCTTGAAAACAATTCATCAGATGTTGTTGAAGTTTATGTCAGTCCTTCTTTTCCCTGACGGGAAACGGGCCTTCTACCTCCCTATATTGCCGGGTATGTAACCTGACAATGCACCCAATATGTTCATACCATAATCGTTAGTGACATTAAAGGCTCTTTCTATGCTCATAGTTGTAGTAAAATTTACCTTGTGAAGGTAACGCTAAACTACTCTCATCCATGTCCTTTTCCTCCCCAATTCATTTGTTTTTGGCCCGTAAGCTTTATCGTACAGGACAGCTCAGCATGAAAGGCAGACAAGAGAGAAGGGTGGACATTTTATGTCTCACGTTTATAAATTGTGAAGACTCTAAGCTCTGTAGTGCGCACCTTGTTTACAGAGGACATAGCAGTGTTCTGTCTCCTGCTGCAGAAACATTCAACTTTTACCAGCGTTATCAGCGTGGAGAGAAATACACTGGAAATACACTGGTAATCTTACATCTGGACACATATTAGTTCTTCAGATGTTTGTGCTTGTAACTCCATGAATAGGAGGTGGATTGACGCAAAATAAAGACTAGCTAAATGTTTATGGAAGGTAGAACTTTGTTCTAAACTGTTTCCAGAGATGATTTTGTTAATGATCAGGCTGTGGTCTGTCTTACTTCTTGCTGCAGCGATCAGACTCAACCGTTTTTGACTGTAAAGAGCAGAGTTTGTTGTAGCTTAACGTTACTTATTTGGTGTAGATGAACATATTTTTCTATTTTTCCTTTTAGTTTTGACACAATCCGAATATTGAGTTTATAATCCAACAACGAACACACGCCGCTGTGCACACACATGAATAGAGGCAACCAAAAGGGGGGCTGGACATGTGGCAGATAAACCAAAGAGAGCTGTGCATGGAGCTGAGCTGTGGTGAATCACAACGCTTCAGCTGCGTGCACTGCCACTGTGTGTGTCTGACAGAGGGGGGGAAATAATAATTTTGTCAACCGGGGGGTTGGCACCCCCCCAATTCCCCCTCAAATCACCAACTGACCCCAGTCCCAAAGACACTCTCTGCTCTGGCAACTGATTTACAAATTAAGCAAGGCTCTACTCAGCAGCTTACAACGCTCACATCTGCGTATGGAAGCCCCAAAAATAGTGCAGTGTGGGTTTCCATCCTTTTGAAGTGTTTTGGCCCAGAGCAGGGAGGAGCTGAGTTGAGGGGCCAGCAGCAGCACGAGAGGAAACCACCAGAGAAGGCCCCAGAGAGGACAGGACATTTACAGAGTGTGGTTAATGTCGCGGGGAGAGCGAGGTACACACACAAATTATGCCTTACACTTCCGGGAATGTCCAGGTTATATTTTTTTAACACGGACGGAGCACTGTGTAATTATTGGTCACCGATGTCCTCAAGGATTTATGCTCAGGGCAGGGGTCAGGGCAAAAATTGTGGGTAAAAAGAAAGAGGATAAACACAAGTCTGGCTAAAAGAAGGAAGAGCAACAGTACTCGCAAAAATATAATTGTTTTAGTTTTTGACAAATAGTTCAAAATGTTTTATTACATTTAACAAATTTAATAAACACCCTCAACTCTAAAGAAGTTTAGTAAACATTATTTAGTCAACATGCTAACTACGCATTTTCCGCACTATAAGGCGCACTTAAAAACCTTTATTTTTCCCAAAAAATGACAGTGCGCCTTATAACCCAGAGCGCCTTATATATGGATTATTTCTGGTTGTGCTTACTGACCTCGAACCGATTTTATGTGGTACACTACAAAGCCGCACCGCTTGCAGCATTACGGCTACCGTAGCCAGGAGCGTCGCGGAGTAATACTACGCTTCACCATAATATTACAGTGTGTGTATAAGGATCCCAAAATGGCACCTGTCAAAAGACACGCTTACGACGCAGACTTAAAACTCAAGGCTGTCAGTCACGCAGTAGAATATGGGAATAGAGCAGCTGCGAGAGAATTCAACATCAATGAATCAATGGTACGGAAGTGGAGGAAGCAAGAAGATGACCTGCGCCAAGTAAAGAAGACCACACAGAGTTTCGTGTTTCCATTGAACAAGGTTGGGAGTTATTGCAGATTTGCTCATTAACGTTTGAACAATGTTAAGAGTTATTGTGAATGCGTTTGATAAAGCTTGACTGACTGACTTATCTGACTATTTTGTTTAGCTTAATGCGCCTTATAGTTCGGTGCGCCTTATATATGGAAAAAGTTAAAAAATAGACCATTCATTGACAGTGCGCTTTATAATCCAGTGCGCCTTATAGTGCAGAAAATATGGTACTAGGACTAAATTGCTATGATAAAAGTGCCAGCAGTGCTAGTTGTTTCAGGTGCGAGTTGTTTAAACGGGACATCTGTAATATTGAGGAAAATAAAGAAGAAATAAAACAATAATGATGAATTGCAGGATATATGACAAATCCACACAGATAATAGTGAAACCATTTGATTGTATAAATGCTAAATCTAATCTAACTTTGACAAGTATGTCTCATTCAGATCAGTGTGTTTTTTTTGGGGCATGTGCTCCATACAGCAAACCTTCTCCAATGCTTTACTTTGTGCTATAATCCAAACCACTGACAAGTCAAGATATAACTGTTTATTGTTTCTGTTAAGTTAGTACAAGATACTATATTCTTACACTGTTACAATAATGCAGCTCCTGCTGTGCTGCTAACAGTGTACAGTGCTCTCCTCAGGAGCAGAACTTCAGCCTCATTCAGCCTCTTCTTCACAGCAGCAGCAGCAGCAGATCTGTCACTGCTCTTCACCAGAGCAACATGAGACACTTGCAATGTTTTTATACCAGGATTAGAATAGAAACTATATTTACGCTTCTACGCTGCCAGAGGCAAATTATTATTTCCTAAACATGTACATCCATTCCTTGACCACCGAATTTGTTTGAACAGAATTGTGTGTGTGTGTGTGTGTGTGTGTTAAACTTGCTGTAAACTAAACAGAAATGGCCTTTTCAATAAATAAAAACAGCCTTTCATAGGAGCTGTGTGGTCACCTGTTTTTACTCGAGTGATGATGTGAATATGAGTTTTATATTGAATGATTCACTGTTATTGATTAACTGAGAGACTGTTAGAAAACTGAAGTAATAGTTATCAAGAAATAAAGTAAAAACAATAGAACAGAGTTTGTCTTTTCTCGAAAGTGAATGGTTTAATTCTGTTGTACACTCAGAATCAATCCCTGTCCCTTCTCCACGAGCAGATGGCAGGGATGTTACAGTGTCCCTTCTGATCTCAAGGCATCACTGAAAGATTCACTTTCTTTTATAGAAAACAGGTCGAACAGGTCACATGACATATCTTACTTGAATATTATTGGCCTGATGAGGAACAAAAGGGTAGAAAGTTGTAGATTGAAGTTACATTCTGATCGTCTGGAGAGAGACAATGCCCTGGCAAAGGCTAGGTGAAAGTCCAAAACTAGGCTTGGCCTGAGACCCTCAGCATATAGAGTTAGGTCTTTTGATCAAAAGGAGACACAGCAGACATGTAAATCAGAAATACGCTAACAGAATGGTCTAGGTTCGAATTGGAGGTGGAAAGTCTTACAATGTCACGAAACATAAGGTAAAAATGATATTTTTCCATAACAAGTGAAAACCCATCAGGCTCAACTCAGGTGTGCTGCTCCTCCTGCACCTGTCCACCCCTCTCCCTTGCACCATCTGTCTGCCTGTAACACAGGTGGAAAAACTTGTATCGGAATCCTTTCTCTCCCTCACGTCATCACATTGTTGTGTCGCACGTCAGTCAGTCACGCGACGGTGCGCAGCCGTTACAGTTACATATAAACCAGAAGTTAGTTGCGGCTAACCACCCGCCAGTTGGTAATTCAGGTTGTTTGCTGCAGGAGCTGACTACCGGGCTCAGACCACCACAAATATAGTGCGCGTTTTGCTAAACCATCGGAGCCGGCCAGGTTGGATGGCAAGCTAGGAACTGAGTCAAACTGGACTTTAGGCAGCAAACCTGATGCCAGTTCTCAATTCTAGCCCGGACTCTAACACAAGAACCCCAAGTCAGAGTTGCATAAGATTGTGGTCAGGATTTTACAGTTGTTTTAAATGGGCTGACGTCTCTGCTTGCCCATCACAGGACTTCAGCCTGCAGTCGATGATCACCAGTTTCTGCTCCTTCTGTTACTCTCCTGGAACCTGGTTCTGCAGCCCAGCATCCTAACGCAGTGCCAAAGGTTGAGCTGCCTCCTACTAGCCGACACTCAGCAAGATTCTCCCTGCCAGATATGTCACACACCAGTCTCAACCCTCCAGAAGTTCAGCGCTACATAGTCAAACATATTGTCAAGAATGATGATAGTGGTATGAACTTCAGTTCGCAACATCTCAGATCTTTCTCTGGAAGAGCGCCCAGACCTCAAACCAAATCAGATTATGACGCTTGGCGTTCTGGAGTTGAGCTTCTAATGAAGCAACCCGCCATGTCAGACCTCCAAAGATCACACAAGATCTTTGCCAGCCTCTTACCTCCTGCCGCTGACATGATCAAACACCCTTATTATAGACCTTCAACTAAGACAACGTACATGTAATCCCCCATGTTTTGCGGAAATCCTTGTTGCTCTGGACTGAAGAAGATTGGGATGCTGCTAAGGCACACCGCATGAAGCAACACCGGGGCACAAGACGGCCCCGAGCCACCAATCAGGCCCAATATGCCTTCACCGATTCTGGGAAGAAAGAAGAAATTTGCTGAGCTCACCAGCGTAATGCAGAAACTCGCCCAGTAGCTTGCAGACATTCAGAAGCAGCTCGCAGTTCTCACTGTCCCCTCGTCCATTCCAAAGCAAAGGCCACACCTGGCAGTCAGACCGGTATGGTCTCTCTCTTTCTCTCTCCTTCCGTCTCGCTTTCTCTCTATTTCTCAATCTTTTTTTTTTTAACGGTATAGCGTAAAACACTTACTTTGATGATTTACAACTACAGTAGGTGGCGGTAAATGCACGTTTTTAGTTGGCTGTCAACCGCCATTAAAAGTAACAACAACAACTTTTAATTTGCACTATAATGACCCCCAACACTGTGAGGTTCATTAAACATTTGTAATACATTAAATTACAAGTGTGTTTTCTAAAACTACGACAGTTTGAAGTGGTTTTGTCTTTGTATACTTCACATATAAATGTGCAAATTTGTAAAAAATAATTCTAATTTGAGTCTTTTGCTCCTCAGAGCGCAGTCCCAACCGTGTCCAGCAGGTGTCACTGTCAGGACATGCAGAAAACCAAGGTTCTGACCTATATAATACATCCATGGTTCAGACTCAGACCAGCGAAACAAAGACGGAGAGCACTTGCCATGGAACCAGAGCACGGTGAGAAGAACACCTTTAGAACATGTTTAGAACACTGCTAGAACATATGTAGAGAACACGTTTAGACCAGTTTGAACATGTTTAGAACACTGTTAGAACACGTTTAGAACAACATTTGAACATGTTTAGAACACGTTTAGAACACTATAGAACACCGATTAGAACATGTTTAGAACACTCTTTGAACACATTTACCGCGACCTACTGTAGTTGTACTTCTTCAAAGTATTTGTTACATTATACAGTAAAAAAAAAAAAAGGAGAGAGAAAGGGAGAGAAAGAGCTTGATGCCAGATTGACTCGTCCTGTTTAGAACACTGTTAGAGCACTCTTTAGAACACATTCAGAACACATTCAGAACACGTTTAGAACACTGTTGGAACACGTTTAGAACTCAGTTTAGAACAATGTCAGAACACATTTAGAACACTGCTAGAACAAAGTTAGAATGTGTTTAGAACACTGTTAGAACATGTTTAGAACACTTAGAACACATTTGGAACACTGTTTAGACTGTTAGACCATGTTTAGAACACAGTTAAAACACTGTTTAGAACGTTTAAAACACTGTTAGAACAAGTTTAGAACACTAAGAACACATTTAGAACATTTTTAGAACATGGTTAGACCACTGTAGAACATGTTTGAAACAGTGTTTAGAACATGTTTGGAATGCAAATGGCCTGATAAGACGTTAAAATGCTTTGCCTTCAGATTTCCTGATGGAGACAACTGGAGGCAAAATTAAACATTTACAAAACACTTTTGATCATCTGGACTCTGTTTTACAAAAACAAAACGTTTCGACTCTCATCCAAGAGTAATTCTCCATCTGTGAAACAAGTCTGAGAACTCAGGTTTTATATCCCACTCTTGTGTAAACCCTACCCACAGGGTGGGACCTCCTGATAATGGGCCATTAAAACTCCCTGATGGGCCATTGACATCCTATTGTACACTGACTTTCGCTCCCTCCTCATTGAGTACCTGATTAGCATCAGAATGCCTCGGGCGTCTCCAGGGTTTCAGCAGACCATTATAAACAACTGGAAGGTTGAATCTTAAACCTCCATTACGATTTAAGGAAGAATTCTCTTTTTTAACAAAGATGGCCTCCTTAACTCCTCTTTCAAACCATCTTTTCTCCTGCTCAGAATCTCCACCTCACTGTCTTCAATAGAGTGGTTTGTGGCTTTGAGATGAAGATGCACCTGAACTCGAGTGTCTTCTTTGTTTGATAAAGCCTCTTGTGAAGTGGCTGTTTGGTCTCCCCTATGTACCGCTCTTTACAACTTTCTTCACTGCATCGGATAGAATACACTACATTGTTCTGTTTTTGTGTCGGCATCTTGTCCTTACGGTGAACCAGTTTTTGTCTTAACGTGTTGCCTGGTTTGAAATAAACAGGACTTCGTGTTGTCTAAAATTCTTTGCAGTTTTTCTGATAGTCCCGAGACATAAGGAGAGACACCCTTATTCCTTTTGGAGTGTATTGGTTCTGTTTCCCTTTTGTCCTGCTTATTGGTTCTCTTCACTTTGTTCAGAGCCCAAGTCGGGTATCCACAAGCTGAGAGAGCATTCCGGACGTGTGTTTCCTCTTTCCTCTTGCCCTTTGAGCTGGTGGGCACCTCTTGTGCTCTGTGTTGTAGTGTTCTGATCACTCCCATCTTATGCTGTAGTGGGAGGTTAGAGCCAAAGAGCAGGTACTGATCTGTGTGTGGGTTTCCTATATACTTCTGTCTGGAGCTTCCCGTCTTCTCCTTTGATAGAGGAACAAACAAGGCCAAGCGGTTCTCCTTTGCATCTTCTCTTGTAAAGCTGACATGTGGGTCCACTGCATTGATGTGCTCTGAGAAGGCTTCCAGCTCTTGTTTCTTAATTGTCACAAAAGTGTCGTCCATGTAACTGTATCAAAGACTTGGAGCAATGCCTGAAAAGGACGTCAGTGCCTTCTTCTCAAAATGCTCCATGTACAAGTTGGCCACTGTGGGAGAGACTGGCGAGCCCATGGCACAGCCGTTGATCTGTCTGTAAAAATGTCCCCAGAATTGAAAGTATGTGGTGTTAAGACAGATGTCTACAGATGTCTAGTAGTTTGGTGGAAATGTATTTTTCTTTACTGTAACAAAGAATGGGAAAGGTTTTATTTGCTTCACAAGTATCCTTTGTCTTTCTTTACAAACATTTGTGTGTATCTCTTAAGTGACAGTAAAATACCACATATCGAGTTTTCAACATAATACTCCTCTTTTCTCCTGCGTGTTTCGTCTGCTCACATTTGATCTGATTTCTCATTAAACCTTTCTGTCTAAACTTTCTACTTTTAAATATTTTGACTGTGTTCAGGCCCCTTTTCTTCCGCTCTACTCCGTCGCAGTACCAGAGATCCAGTCCCTTTAGACCAGTGCTTCTCAATTATTTTCTGTTAAGCCCCCCGAGGAAGAAGAAAACACTTCACACACCCCTACTCTCTGCCGCGACTATAACTACGGTGGGCATATAAACCCTGCACATCAATCAATCAATCACATTTTATTTATAGAGCACAATTTGAACAAAGTGCAATTCAAAGTGCTTTACAAAGTTAAAAACACAATACAGTGTAATTCAATTCAATTCAATTTATTTTTGTAACCCCAAAAATCATAACAGTTGCCTCGAGGGGCTACAGTGAAAACAGAATAATAACAGAATAAAAAGTGTTCATAGGAACTAGGTAATGTCCCAGCATCCTGCGTCCTCAGACAGATGTCCCAAGCTCCCCTGTCCCCAGAAAAACTACCAAACCTCTTTGGGAAAAAGTAGAAACCTGGAGAAGTTCCACAGTGAAGGAGAGATCCGACTCCCTCGGACGGACAGGCGGACGCGCCTCAATTTGCAGAGACGGTGGAGCTAGACCCACTCAGGAGGAGAACCAATTCTTCGAGGCCGATGAAGAACCGTTCATATGGAGTAGAGAGTTTCTCCAGAAAGACCGTTTCTCCAGGCAGTTGAGGAGCATCTGGATCCACAGGTCATCAAGTCACAATACGTAGATGTGATTGTCCTGTGTCCACCTGAAGCCTCTGTGAACAGGCTTTTAGAGAATAGTTTAGATCAGGGGTGTCAAACTCATTTTGGGCACGGGCCGATTTTCGACCCTCAGGCTGGGTCGCGGGCCGAACATGATGTAAAAAATAAAACAATAAAAAATATAACAAATGTTATATAGCCTAGTAATAGTTCTATGTGGACACTTGAGTCCATATTCATGCAGCAGCAGCAGGAACAGGAACATGGACGTGTGATATGATTCTGATATTAAATGTTTGTATCACAGACATGTTAATATTGCTGCACTAACTCAATGGAAAAAAAAAAAAAAAAAAAAAAAAAAGCCCGCCTCCACTTATTTTTACAGTTTAAGCTTATTTTACTGACAAATGATTCATGTGGTGAATCAAAATGAGAGCTCAAAGCAGCTTCACTGTTCATGTTCGGACTTTATTACACTCTGACCTGTGTTTTTACCTGTGGCTCATGATCTGTCCAGGTTTTGCACTGGTTTGGATGTTTTCCTCACAGAGTTGTCAGCAAAGAAGTTTGTTTTCTTGTTGTTAGCTTCACATTAACGCCGCTTTTAGCACAGCTCTAACGTCCACAAAACCGCCTCTTTTCTTTATTCCTCGTGTTTCCCACGATCTGCCCTGGGGCAGAGCACTACAGGTCATCGCTGCCGGTGTGTTTCAATTTTTTAAACCTGCTGCGATGAGTGTCGCTGGTCGCTGTCGTTTGTCGCCTCCCGTGTGTCGAGCCCCAACAGCCCTCGGCACTTGGAGCTGGCAGCACCGCGGGAGGGGCCGCTGCTGCACAGGATTGTGGGAATTGTAGTTCTAGCGATAAAAACGCGATATATCTATTGGAAATGAATAATTATAAACTAGAAATGTTCGGCGGGCCAGATGAAAATGTCTGCTTGGCCACATCTGGCCTGCGGGCCTTGAGTTTGACACATGTGGTTTAGATTAGAGGTAGGATCGGGCCTGAAAAATCGCCAGCCCGACCCGACTCAGGCCCCGCGGCATTAAAGCCCGACCCGGCCCTGAGCCCGACCAATTAACTTGATTTGCATGCCCGAGCCCGAAGCAAACCTGAAATTTCAATTTATCCCATAGTATTTTTGGCAGAAAAAAACGCAAGATTTCTTAAGGTTAAAATAATCTACATTATTTTTATGATCATGATAAATGCATTTGCACAACGAAATAACGCTGGAAAACAGAATAAGAGGCAGATAAAGAGAGTGAAAGAATGATCTTGATGCGCACTCGCTTCATTACGCAGAGAAATACTGCAGCCCCCTGCACCCACCGCGGTGCGTGTTTGCCTTTTCAGTTCCCCTGTCTTAAGTTTATCCTTGACTTCTTGCGTCCCCATATCGGGGAGACCTGAACAAAATAGATGCGGACTTGCGGAGGATTACATTCACGCCACGAGAGCAAAGCGTGCCCCGGCTCTGCGCTTCCTGTTTAGTAGTAGTTCTATAGCAATTACCTTACAGCCGCTTCTCTGTTTTAACCAAATTATTTATTTATAACAAGTATTCCTTAGTTTAGTATCCACACATCGTTTTAGTATACATTTTTATAAACATATATTAAAAAAGTGAGCGAGAGAGAAGCCCGGCCCGGCCCGACCCGAACGTAATGATTGTCACTTTAGAATTCGGGCCGGGTCGGGTTCGGGCTCGGGCTTAAGATCTTACCTCTAGTTTAGATCAACACAAATATAATTGCAAGTACATTTTATACCTAAATTGCACCAGTTAGCAAGGTTTTAGCCACAAAAATGCACTAAAAATGTATCAAATCTTCACTGTGAGCTGCCTCTCCACAAACCTGACTCGTACTTAATGTTGTTCCTTTAGCTGTAATATTCCACTGTAAAGCTTTAAACATTTCTATCATGTCAATTTGTAAAAATGAAATTACAATAAAAAAATACTCATGGGTTTGTCTCCGTGGACGTGGAATGTTCCTCAGCGTGGCATTAAACTGTAAATGAATCTCGTGTTTAGTAAAAAGTATTCCTGAATAATACCTTTGAACGTGTGTATTTGCTTCTCCACAGATCTGACCTGTAACTGGGGATGTTGCCTTCTTGTCTCCATGGAGATAGACGTTTAAGTGTGGGACATTCCAGTCAAAACATCTCCATGGAGACAAGCAGCTGGAAACAATTGATTTAGTTCATATTTTTTCATATATATTTTCACATTTATTCATGTATCTATTAATGTATTTATTTATTAAATGATGATGAAATTGAGACATTGAGGCATAAAATGATATTTAAAATAATTTTAAAAGCTTCTGGTTCAAAGTAAAACTTCATTATTTACTTACAAAACAAATATAATCTTATTTTTGAGGAGAAATCAGTAGGACCTCGGTTTAGACTTGATTTAATCCTGGTTTAGTCTAAAGCAGGTCTGAACCAGGTCTAAACCAGGTCCAGACCTGGTTCACTTTCATCTCTGAAAGTCTCCACTGCAGGGAGGACCAGAGGAGCAGAGTTTGAGCCTTCATAATTTAAACTGGGACTGAAAAATGGAAACAGTTTCTCCTTGAAGCAGCAGTTGCTGAAGGAGAAGAGAAGATCTGCAGAATCTGCATCATAAAAGGAGACCAGACCCTCACCATTGTCCACAAACACCCGACCTTTAGAGGGGCCCACAACAGAGACGGGGGGACAGTAGGGGCGGCACAAGCCCAGTACACATCTTTGTGTCTCAACCCAATGCGCCAGAATCCATTTTTAGGGTTCAACGCTATCTCTTTCTTTCTGTTGATGGACTCTCGGGCCACTCCTAAATCCCACTCTGTTTTCCCTGTGACTTGAACCTCAAAGTAAAACCTGCCTGAGGAGAAACTCTGCTTTCCCAGAATGCAAGAACAAGGATGAAACCTCAGAGGAGAATCTGGGAGCTTCTTCTCCACATCAGCGTTATGAACCTGTTTGAGATCTTCAGACAGAACGAGACATATTTGAGCAGTGTCTGGATCCAGAGTGACATCCACCACAAATTGCTGCACTCTCAGTAGTTCTAGTTGTAGTAGTTTAAACTCCACCATTTGCAGCAGAGAGGGCCTCCTGCGCTCACACGCCTCCTCCAGAGACAACAGCTCATGGTTCTTGTGCTCTAGAATTAAGCACGTGCTGCACATGGACCAGCCTTCTCATCAGTGCCACAGAAGAACTCCACGTGGCGCTGGTGTTTGGGACACTTCCAGTCTTCCAGGTTCTCCACAGGCTCCATCAGCTGGTGTCTTTTTAGCCCAGAGACTGTGAGATGAGGCTGGAGGTGGGTCTCACAGAACGAGGACAGACAGACAAGGCAGGACTTCATCGCCTTCAGCTTGGGCTCAGAGCAGAGGTCACATGACACATCTCCAGGTTTGGTAAGCTTCGACTTTGACTTTTCAGCCTCTCGTTTAAACTGAGTGACCATCTCCAAGAGCAAATAGTTGACGCTGATCTCAGGTCTTCTGTCATACTTCCTGTTACACATAGGACAGGTGCAGGACACATTAGTGGCCCAGGCCACACCTAAGCAGCAATTGCAGAAGTTGTGTCCACATGGAGTGGTAACTGGCTCATCAAACACCTCCAGACAGATGGAGCACTGTAACAGCTCCTCAAAGCTCTTTTTACTTGTGAATGTCATCTCTGAAACAAAAGGTCAACATCAGAGTTACTATAATCGTTCATCAACAAAGTGAAAACACTTGTTGTGACACGAAAAGAGCTTTGATTTGAAAAGTTCCAGAATGTGCTAGAGACTTAACTAGAAGAGTCTGAAATAGTGTTGTGTTCTTTTGCACTTGGAGGCAGAGCATATCCAGAGGCCCTGTGTAACCGTGAGTTCAGATGTGCTTTACATGAGAAAACCAGGATGCTCATGTCCCTGTTCACAGACTGAGGGTATTCTGGCTATTTAAACTGGTAACTATGGCAACTGTGGCACAGATAAGGCAGGGAGCAACTTAGCAAACATGCGACATTTTAGCCCGTTTCTAAAAACAAAAGGAGCAAAAACATTGAGATAAGAACATGAGTTTGTAGTCAGTCAGCTTCCGAAAAATACGTTTAAAGACAGTTTCAGTCTCAGAAGGACACACACAGTCACACGAATGAGTGTGATGTTTAGGATGGCTGCATTGTTTTAGGAGGATAAAATAATAGACTTAAAAAGCCCTTGTGGAAATTTGAGTCGTTTTGCACACGCTCAGTACAGCGGCAACGTTTAGTTTGCACCAGAAAGGTCATTTTGGTTGTAAATATATCCTACAATAAACCTAGTCAGTGTTCAAAGAAAAGAGTTTCTTACCCTGAAGACCCCTGATTTGTGAGACAGACTCGGCTGCTTACATAAGCAGAAAAGACAATTGAAGAAGACTTTTCTCGACAGATGAAGCCACTCGACTGAAGTCAACTGAACTCAACTCGAGAATGGAGGACTTAATGTAAAGGAGAGTATCTACAGTGACGTTCTAGAATCTGGCCTTTATGACACTAAATCCTGACATCACGATTAGGGAGAGCGCAGCTCTCTGGCACAGTCGAAAAGAATAAAGTCTAAAGAATGAAGTCTAAAGAATGAAGTCTAACGTCTAAAGAATAAAGTCTAAAGAATAAAGTCTAAAGAATAAAGTCTAAAGAATAAAGTCCAAAGAATAAAGTCTAAAGAATAAAGTCTAAAGAATAAAGTCTAATGAATAAAGTCTAAAGAATGAAGTCTAACGTCTAAAGAATAAAGTCTAAAGAATGAAGTCTAAAGAATACAGTCTAAAGAATAAAGTCTAAAGAATAAAGTCTAAAGAATTAAGTCTAACGTCTAAAGAATAAAGTCTAAAGAATGAAGTCTAACGTCTAAAGAATAAAGTCTAAAGAATGAAGTCTAAAGAATAAAGTCTAAAGAATAAAGTCTAAAGAAAGAAGTCTAACGTCTAAATAATAAAGTCTAAAGAATGAAGTCTAAAGAATAAAGTCTAAAGAATGAAGTCTAAAGAATAAAGTCTAAAGAATGAAGTCTAAAGAATAAAGTCTAAAGAATAAAGTCTAAAGAAAGAAGTCTAACGTCTAAAGAATGGCGGTAATGTAACACTATGGATACCAATGGCGCCTTTTCAGTTGGCTGCCTTCGCCATTAAAAGTAAAATTGTAATCAGTGCACCGCCTTCATGTTCATGAGCTCGTCTGCTCTGAGCCTCACAAAACACTCGCTTTACACATGATTTAAGTTCTAAAACATAAAATCATAAAAAGCCACAGTAAAGCAAAAAGAGCAGGTTTAAAAGACCAGAACTCTAGTAATAATGTGTAGTTTAATATTGTTTTGTTACAAAATACAGTAGGGTTGCAACAAGTTTGAATAGATTAATTGCAACTAATCGATTATAGAAATAGTTGAATAGTCTAATTAAGTATTGGAATAACCGTTAACTGGCCAATACAGTCTCCCATAACATGAACTGAGAGAAGACGTTTTATGACTCAGAAATGAACTAAAAATGTTCTCCACTAGGACGTCCTCAAGTGGATTACGTTCAGCTTTATCTGGGTAAAACTCAGTACAACTTTCATATTCACCGGCCTGTCGCACTCTAAACAATTAATCGAAAGAATAATCGCTAGACTGATCGATTACCAAAGTCGCAGCCCTAAAATAAAGATTATTGTCTGGTGTGAAACAAGCAGACGAACTCTTTCACATCCATGAGCCGCTCACCAACTTCATTTTCATTTCAAATGGATTTATTTACTTTATAATTTACTACGACTTGTTTGTTGTTATGGGGGAAATCGGCGATACATTTTTATCAACCGAAAAAAATTAAAAAAAACATTTCAGTCGATCTCTAAAAATAATGCCTCTTTGGATCTTATTCTGTGTAAAAACTCTAATTTATACTCTGCAGTCTCAAATATTCGTTTCAGTCTCAAATATTAATGCACATCTTTGAGTCTATTAAAAAAATCTTTTAAAATGTCATCAGAATGTTCAAAAATACAGAATGGAGCTGACATAAGTAAACCATAAAACAGTTCCAACGATTGACCAAATTCAGATCTAAATGTAAATAGTTTCAAAGTTTTTCTAATAAAAAAGATGATACAATTGGGACTTTCCAGGCTAAAAAATGTAAAATACAAAACTAAAAAAGTACTATTTTCTACCCCAAAACTGTATTTTCACTTCACAAAAGGATCATTCGTGTTAAAGTGTGTAATATCAGTAGTTATAGAATAACATGTTTTTGAGCGCATGGCATAATGGCAGGAATGTTTAACTGCACCCTATTATTTTTTTTATTTTTTTCAAATTTTTTTCATGACTTAGTAGCGGCGCTGTGTAATTACACCCTATATGTTTCTTTAAAAAACAAATAGGGGCGCGTGGAGTAGTGGCGGGGATGTGTAACCACATTATTTCTTTCTCTCTTTTTAGAAATAAATAAATATATTTTATTATTGTATTGATTATTGTGATGTGTGTGTGTCGTATGTAATCCTTATTAAGGACATACGTAATGTCGCGAGATCTACAGGTGTCTCGTACCTCAACTAAGAAACGCCCACCAGAAGACGGCCTGGGGGTGTGTTTCAAAGCCATAGTGTATATATACCAGCATCATTCTCTGGGAGGTACGTGGATTCCTTTTTCTTTTTAGGATTTCTCTACACGAGACAACTACGAAAAAAGCAATGGCCGGGGAGAACGTGACGGATTCACAAGTCGATGAGTTAGGCACGCCCGAGTTTTGATGAGCGTATCGGATGATCCGAACCGAAGACCTAAGAGACTAGCGAACTCGCCACCGTGCGGCTTTGGGGCTTCATTTACAGGCGATGGTGGGTATGTCTATAGCGCGTATCATTATGGCGGGTTGGTTACGTTAAAGAGCTCCGTATAAGATATAGGCAAACCGTGGGGTCTTGGTGGGGTGAAACCCATGTCTGTATCAGACTGGAGACGACTCAGGAGCATCTGTAACAACACTCGTAGATCTATTTTTGAGACAGAATCTTACGCGTGTCATTGAGCCAGCTCTAGTTGTGATCAAATGTACCGCTTAGAGTCCGGTCGTGCGTGTGGTGGAGTAGATGGTTTTGTTTTTTGTATCCGTCTGCGCGGACAGAGAGGTGTTACTTTTGAAAAAGGGGATAGTGGAGTGGATTTTACAGCCCTATAGCTTAACCCCCTATGATCAGGAAAGATATTTTGACAACCTGTTCTTTATACAGTGGAAAGACTGGGGGCAATGTGTGAGTTGTTTAGAGACATTGACGAGGCCATCCGGCAAGATAGACTTACACATAGTCTGGAGGACATTAGGAAACGTCTTTTTTGACGATTCACCAAATTGTGCGTAAGATGTTTCCGCGTGTAACACGAAAAAAACCATAGCAATGTGATAAAAGCAGAATGGAGGGTATTGTGCATGCGTGAATGCAATATACGTGTTTGTTTTTACCCGGTTTGTTTATTATCTAACCTACTTAATCGTTTTGTTGTTGTTTTTTTCAGAAAAAGCATATAAGCAGTTGAGACCGTCTTTGATGATTGTCGAGGATGATAATTTGGAGAATGATGACGGAGGATTACGAAAATCTTTCGTCTTCATCAGCGACATCTAACGGATCCGAGTCCTCGCTTAGCTCACCTATTCAAGCGTCTCAGATGGATGACACGGAGAATGACGACGTACCGTGCAAACCGGTGTCCGGAGCTCTGATGGTGAAATTTGTTGAGAACGTAAAAATAATCGTTACTCACCTGCTCAGCCAGGTGATGATAGAATCTTGGAAGGACTCGTAGAGTCAGAAAAACCACCATTGTCTTTATCCTTACTCAGAAGACTACTTACAGGTGTGGTTTGAGCAAGGGAATGAGAGATTATGGAATGATAATTTCACAAAAGCCGTATCACGTTTCTTGACCGGGCATGGTGTTCACGTTGAGAAGATCCAGGGCGCTGTGGAGGTTGTTCTATATGATTTGAAGCAAGAAGAAAACATACACACCGTGATCGACACAATGTATGAAACACTGGCTGGAGACTGGTTCAAAACAGCGATGTTGGATGTGGGGTTAAAAACATGGCACGGCTGTGCATAATCACTTTGTATGATTTTTAAAACAATGTGTTTCTCACGCTAATAAAAGCTTTTGTCATTCTATAAACCGTGTTAATCTGTGTTTTGTCCTTATCATGGAGAGTACGCTACGCAAAATCTATCATGACCCAGCACATCCTGGTGGTTTAGGTGGTGTTAGTAAATTACAGAAAGCTGTACAAAATGAAGTTGACGGTAATGCAGCATCATATCAAACAGTAAAAAAGTTCCTGCTGGGGGAAGACGCGTACACACTACACGCCCCCCGCTCAGCGTCGGTTCCGAAGAAACAGGGTTCTGGTTAGAGGTATTGACAATCAGTTTCAGGCTGACTTAGTGGACATGGATGAATATTCAACAGATAATGATGGCGTGCGCTATCTATTAACATGTATAGATGTCTTTTATAAATACGCGTGGGTGAGATGTCTTAAGTCCAAATCTGGTTCATCTGTTTCAAAAGCGTTTAAAGACATACTGCTTGATGGGCGGATCACCTGCCAAGCTTCAAACGGATGAGGGGACAGAGTTTTACAATAAACACTTTCAACAAATGTTAAAAGAGCATAAGATAATACATTTTTCAACGGGGAATGAGACCAAGGCTAGCGTGGTGGAGCGCTTCAACAGAACGTACAAGACAAGAATGTGGCGTTATTTAACCTCTGTGAATTCGCGTCGGTATTTAGACGTTATCCCAGAGCTGACAAGCGCTTTATAACAACACGTACCACCGATCAATAAAGACAACACCGGCATCTGTAGATAAAGACAACGAGAAGACAGTATTCAATGCGTTGTACAAGGAAAAACCAGGGGGAGGGTTGTCTTCGGACTAAACGTGGGTGATCGCGTGAGAATATCAAAGAGGAAAGGTATATTTAGAAAGGGTTACGAGCAGACTTTCACAGATGAATTTTTCACCGTGACGCGGTGTATAGCTCGAGAGCCTCCTGTTTATAAACTGAAAGATTTCGCAGGTGAAACAGTGAAAGGTACTTTTTATGAAGCAGAGCTACAGTCTGTGATTGTGGATGAGAATAAGTCTTTTAAGATTGAAAAGATTTTGGATGGTAGGGGTAAAGGTGAGAAAGCCTATGTGTTTGTAAAGTGGCTGGGCTGGCTGGAGAAGTTCAACTCCTGGGTGAAAGCAAAGGATATCATTGATATAAGCTGAAACAATACAAATAAAAAAGGAGAAATGAGTAGAAACACTGGATTTTACATTACTTTAGCGAGCAATGCCTCAGTGGGTATTTACCCAAACAATAAAATATGGCATTTTAGAAACAAACTGGCACGACCCCTGTTGTTAAAGGAGCCTTATGAGGTGGGACTTATCGAGATTCAATACCCGAGAGAGCTAACATAGCGATAAAATCGCCACCGGAAAGAAGTACATCATAAACACTACTGTGGGGTATTACGCGACGTTATACAGACTGCTTAAAGAAATTAACTACGGCTTCGCCAGTCACGATGCGTTAACACATATGAACATACAAATCAATAACATAACAAACACAGTCGAGATATCTGGAGCCAACGGTTACACATTTATATTCCACGGGAGACTAGCGGAGATACTAGGCTTTCGACCCGGGGAGCATTTTAGCGTCAATGTAAATAACGTTAGTAAACAGGCGACAGCGCCGCACCCCGCAGATATCTATGGCGGTAGTTATAATATATTTGTATATAGTGATATAGTGGATTATCAGCTGATAGGTGACACCCACGCGCCTCTTCTACGCTGCGTAAATATAGCTAATCACACACCCGATATAACAACAACTACTTTTTGACAAGCCACATCCGCATTCGCATCTCTGTCGAAAACGCTTATAGACGAAATAGAAATCTCTCTCAAGAACGATCAAAATAATCACATCCCCTTTTTATACGGAAAAGTATTTGTGAAGCTTCACTTCAAACCGACCAAAAATTATTTCTAATTGAGCTCAAATGGCTCACACACACCATTCACCACGGATAACGGAAAATATATGACCTATTACGCAAGTCAGGCTGGAGGAGAGTTGAGCGGCTTTAGCGGGGCCAGAGTACAGTACGGTAATGGTTTGGGGGGATCTTTAGAGGACTGTTCAGGCTGGGCCTTCCGCTTCTACAGAAGGGAATAAGCATAGCTAAACCTCATTTGAAAACAGTGTTTGGAAACATCGCTAGAGGGGTGGCGTCGAATGTCGCTAAAGCAGCGTTTACAAGATTTCCGAAGAATAAAAAACAACGCGCAGAGGGGTTAGTGGTTTTCACAAAAAGAGGGGGCAAAAGACCACCGACCATGCAGACGCGAACGTCTAAAAAACGTAAATATACACCCAAAAGAGAGAGACGCTACTAGAAAGAAGGTCCAAGACCAGGAACACGCGAGACATTTTCTAACATGGCTCTACTGCATAATCAGTCAAAAGAGTGCGTAAAGACGGAGCTGGATCTCTTTACTGTGCCGTACACGGAAACATCGATTGAAAAGTCTACATTTATCGAGATACCCCTCGGACACATGGACGTAGCATCAGTAGTAGGAGACAACGCAGGCTTGACAATCAGGAGCGCCTACAGCAGGGGTGGGCAATTAATTTTTATCAGGGGCCGCATAACAAACCTGAATTGGGTCAGGGGGCCACCAACTTTCTTTCATTGTAAAATGCTCAAATTAAATATTTTGAATAGCTGGTACTGATAATCAGAAGAATAAAGCACTCCATTAATATTTATATAAAGTTATGTGAAATTGTGGTGTATTGGTTAAATAAGAAAAACAATTATTGAACCAGTGCAATTCATTTTTAACTTGTTAATCTCCACAAACAATAACTTGTCATGTTTCCCACCTCATGTTACCTCTTCAGTGAGAATAATCCAGTCTGTTCTGGGTTTGAACAAGGGCATTGAAATCTGGCGGAATGTCTGAAGTGGCAATGCGAAGGACAGCCGAGAGGTGGTCATCAGTCATAGAGGATCTGTGTTTGGATTTGTTGAACTTCATAACTGAGAATGTCTGTTCACATTGATAGGTAGATCCAAAGAGGACTAGGATCCTCTGAGCATGCCTCCTCAGGTGTGGAAAGTTCTCCTCTTTGAGGGCGGAGTAAAAGTCCAGCAGTGAGACTGACTTGAAGTGATCTGCCAGAAGTGTGTCAGACTGCAGATCAATGAGTTCCATCTGAACTTCACTTGGTGCATCATCCACACTGCAGTTGAAGGGAGAAGAAACCATGTGCATTTCACTCTCAAGAGTTTTGAAATCTTGAAATCGCCTTGAAAACTGCGTGCAATGCTTCTAACATGGTTGAGTACTTTTGGAGGTGATCACCTGATCTTTTGGCTTCCTTAAGTGTTGGCAAGTGGGTCAGAATGTTGTCCTTCACTTGGCTTGAGAGAAGCTGCAGTTTTCTCATGAAAGCCTTCACTGCACTGTACATCTCATGCACAAAAAGGCCCTTGCTCTGCATTTTGACATTTAGTTCGTTCATTAGTGCAGTCACATCCACAGCGAATCCGAGGTCTGCCAACCAGTCGTTATCTGAAAGTTCTGGGACGTCATGAGCTTTCTGAATACAGAACTCCTGAATGGTCTCTCAGGTCTCAGACACTTTTCAGAACCTTGCCAAGGCTGAGCCACCTAACAGTGCAGTGATAGCTTATGTCACCATGTTCAGCCTCATTTTCCTCCAACAAAGCAACAAACTGTCTGTGATTTAAAGCTCTCGCTCTGATGAAGTTAACTATTTTAGTGACAGCATCAACGACATGTTTCATTTTTAACACTGTCTTACACAACACTTCCTGATGTATGATACAATGCAAAAATGTCAATTTCTGATCAGGGTTCATTTCTGTCACTTTATCCTGCATTCTCTTTAAAAGTCCAACATTTTTCCCGGTCAGATTTGACAACCATCTGTTGTCACACCTGCAAGCTTGTCCCATTTCAGTCCTAACATGGCCATACATGCATTTACCTCTCTGAACAAGTCATTACCAGTGGTTGTCCCTTTTTATTGACTGCATGGCTGCCAACTCCTCCGTGATTTGAAAGTCTGCGGTTATCCCACGTACGAAGATGAGCAGCTGGGCGGTGTCACGTACATCGCAGCTCTCATCCAAAGCCAGAGAAAAAAAGTCTAAGTCGGCCGCTCTGTTCTTCAGCTGAAGCTCTAAGTTTCCCGCAATGTCCTCAATCCGCCTCGTTACAGTGCGTCGGGAGAGTGAAACGTTCTCAAACGCGCCCTTTTTTCTCTGGGCACATCAGCGCAGCAGAGTCCAATAAACACTCCTTAATAAACTCTCCGTCGGAAAACGCCTTACTTTTTCTGGCGATTTTGTGAGAAATTACATAACTTGTCCTGACGGCTGCATCTCTGAGAGTGTGAAGTTTAGAGAAAAATCCTTGTTGGGTTTGTAGTTTTGCAAGCAATGCATCAGACTCCCTTGCACGCTCTTCACCAGACAGATTTCTGTATTTATCTTCATGCTTGGTCGTGTAGTGGCGATTCAAATTGTATTCTTTTAAACACAGCAACCTGTGTACCAACAGACTACGCACACTGCTTTACCTTTAATTTCTGTAAAGAAATATTTGGCAGTCCATGTCTTGTTGAAAATACGGCATTCATTATCAACTTTTCTTTTCTGGGGGTGTGCCGACATCTTGAGGGGAACCTGGTGAACAGCATCGCCTTCACTCACTTATGCGTATACGCGAGTGAAGGTGCTACGTCTACGACGTGCATACGTAGTGACGTAACGCTTTTCAAAATAAAATTTCAAAATATATATTTATTTTTTTTAAATTATGAAAAATTTTGTTTATGAAAATGGTGTTTATGATTGGCCTCACGCGGGCCGGACAGGGACGTACAAAGGGCCGGATGTGGCCCGCGGGCCGTAATTTGCCAAGGTCTGATCTACAGCATGAGTCTGAAGGAGCATTACCAGTCTTCGTCTGACAAGAGTTCAAAAGTCTTCTTGAAAACCGTAGATGATGCCTGATTAGGCGTCTCACGGGGCAGGTTCTTCAGCTTCTCAATTGCACTCCAAATGCAGTTCTCTGTGGACAAACGTCATCAGCCAACCCATTCTATATCAAAATGAAAACTGGACTGTAAGTAATAGAACATGCAAACATGCAGGAGCACTAACCTGGTTCAGGGACAGGATTAAGGGAGGCAGACGCATCAGGTCTGCGGGGCCTGGCCCCGAGGCTGCTGGGGGACCTTTGTGGGACAGGATACATGGGTGGAGGGCCTGGGGACAAATGGGCCCTGTACCGTGTGCTGTAGACTGTGATGTAGCGGCCCGGCCCACTGGGGCCCTGTTGCGCTCGGTGCGCCCGGTGCGCCCCGGGCGCTTGCAGCCCACTCGGCTTTTAGGAATCTCCACATCAATAAATCTGATTATCATTGGCTTTGTGGACTGGGATGCGGGGGGTGGGCTTTGAGGTCCTAGAGGAGGAGTAGACGCTGAAGCCTCCTTCTCAGGATGTGATTGCTGGGCTGTAGATGTGTATGTGAAAAGACATTTAAGTTAAAAATATCCCAAACTAAAAAGAAGTCAAAGCTGTTGCAGTTAAATACCTTCTAATGTCTCCACCGAAACGGGCATTATATCATCATGGATGGTGAGAGATGATCAAAGCTCTCATCTAAGGCCTGTGGACAAACACACACACGTATAATTACACTTTCACTACACTGGTAGTACTCAAATAAGTCTTCAAACATTCACTGCATTGTTACAGAATCTGTAAAGTAACAGTAAACAGTAAAAGGAGGTGCGCCGAGCCGAGGGGAGGAGTCGCTTGAGTACGTTGTTTTAGGCTGGAGAGCAGGTGAGCCCTGTTGTAGCAGTGGACGAGTTAGGTCTTCCAGGCTGAATTTACGCAGGCTTCATTTAAAATTTAAAATCAAAACAGTTGTGTTGGATGGAGGGAAAATCTTCTGGAATATTTTGAACCACTTGTGCACAAGAAAATGTATCTGTGTACAAGTGGATGCGACTTTGTTGTTTTTTAAAATATGGATAACTTGTATTTCAATGTCTCTAGATGTGGCATGCTGAATGTGCGCTCATCCGGACCAAAAACTAGGACTTGTTCATATAAAAACAAGACACTCAGGCACTTTTACAACAATAATAATTTTTCACTGCTAATGTCATGAGTTGACAAGGGCAAACCAGCCAACGCAACCAGCACAACATTCCATGACTAAACAGACTCTCTCCAGCTTGTGGGCCCTAAATATAACTGTCTTTTGACCAAAGCACACAGGTTTTACCCTGACCCAGGAGTCCAAGATCTTCCAAATAAACCCATGGACCTGTTTGCCTGGCTGTAGGTGGGTGTAATCTGCGGCCGATAATAAAACTAGTACAGATATAGAGGAATCAAGTTTATTGGATTTGGTACCAAGGTATAGGAAATGCAGGAACAGAAGAGAGGGAACAGAATAGAATTGATACAACCCAAGGGAGGGAAGACCCCGTCCACTTGTGTCTCTGGGGTTTCTATGTCTTTCCGGCCCACACCAGAATTCCATATAGGGTCATAACCTCTAGCTTTGTTTAAGTCTGACTCACAACAGCACATGTGAGTTTAACTTAGATCTGCATATCTCAGGCACATGTCTAGACTTTACATACTTACACTGGCGAACTTACATATCCAAGAAAACCTGAAACTTGACAGGTCAAAAAAGGTCTTACCGTGTCACTTTCATCTTCATCTTCATCTTTGTTTTTTGGTTGGAGCAACCTTGGTCCCTCCGATGCATGGTACACGAAATGAATGGACGTTTTTGGCGCGTGGCACAGAAATTGCCCGGTTTATTAAAAAAAAAAAAAAAAAGTGTAACTGGTATTGTTTGTTTTTTTTACTTTCAGGACACAGCGCTCTCTAGTGACTGTTTCATAAAGTGGGACCAAAACACCAGCTTCATGAAGTGAGGAAAATAGGAGGAAGCACAGTACAGTTCAGTCACAATATGATGATGACAGGCTTTATTATATAGGAACATTTGTAATGATGGGTTAGAGGGTTTAAATAAGAACATAAACATATAAAAATGTAAACGACATTATTGTCGTTTACGACGTTTTCCTTCTGTAGTCCAAAAAGCGAGTTCACGGAACTATATGGAAAACTCTGGTTGGTAAGTGTCCAAACTATTTCTCAATAATGTATTATTTGACGTTTGAATTACAGTAATTTTAAGTAAATTTAGCGTATATGCTTTGGACTAATAGGTTATTCTACCCTCCGTAAAAAAAAAAAAAAAAAAAAAGTAAATACAAATCTTTAGTATGAAATGCAGTTCCTCATGAATGTATCGACCAAGTAAGTCCATGTCGTGGTATTTCTTTCACGTGATTGTGAAAATGAATGTTAATGAATATAGTCTACAACGACGTAAGACTGTAAACAGTGAAGAATGATAATGTAATGTCTCTAAAACAGTCTGTGTCTCTACAGATAAGTGGGCTGTTTCTTAGCCTTGTTGACATTGTGCTGGTTGGTGGTCTTCCATGAGACGTTTGTATCCATGCAGTCAGGCTCACCTTCATCATGAGCTCCACAGCCCTGTGAGACCAGTTCACTGTCAAGAACACAGCTCCACCTCCTCAACAGGACATTATCTAAGCCAACGTGTGACTTTTAAGAGTTCTTCATTCTTGGTACAGTATGTTGATATAGAGTGAATAGGAGGTATTAGTTTATTATTATTAATGCTGGAAAAGCAGAATGTTATTATACATTCACATACTAGTCACAAAATATCTAAACTGTCTTTCTGTGTCAGTATATATATATATAATATATATATATATATATATTATATATATATAATATATATATTATATATATATATATAATAGTATATTTTTTCATTCAGCTCTATATTTTATTACAGGAGAAGGATACAGAACTCACCACTGTGAATTATATTTTAAAGTAGAATGGCAATCATTGGATGCACAAAGAGAACAGCACTGCCTTTTTGTTTGTGTATGAAAGCTCTAGTTGGCATTTTGCCTGATTATTGATCAAGTTGATTGCACATCAGATCAGGTATTCACAGTTTGAGGTCTCAGGACATTTCTATCTTACAATCGCATCGTTTTAACACAGAGACAGGAAAAAAAGGCTTTCAACAGCTTTGCTCCCTCGCTGTGGAACAAAACACAGAGACTTTTTAAAATGAAATCGTTTTATGTCTTTTAATGATTTTAAAGCACTGCCAACCACCGCAGTGCAGATGCACTCGTTTTATATCATTTTAATCTCATAGTGTATGTGTAAATGTGTTTTTATGAATTGGTTAATTGTATTGAATGTTTTATTTATGTTTTAGTATCCTGTGTTTGTTTGTGTTGTGTTTTTAACAGGACCCATGAAAAAGAGAACTTTTCTCATTGGGTTTTCCCTGTATAAATAAAATGAATGAATGAATATATATAGTACATCAAGGACAAGGCCCCATCAGATAACGTTTTCAGTGAATGTCTCAGGAATGTACAACTACGCCAGATATGTTTCTTTAAAAAACGAATAGGGGCACATGGCATAGTGAGGCTAATGTGTCGGCGATGGGGCTAATGCGTCGGCGATGCCTGTACATATTGATTTGGCCACTGGGGGTACCGTCGTGGAAGTTGATGCTGATGAGAATGTAGGGTCTGTCCCGACACAGGCGATCGATATAGGCGTGCAATCTGGTTCTGGCCGATCCGAGAGTAATGTGAGGACAATCCCCTCTTTTAATGCATTAGAATTACGACAAAATGTTGATTTTAGAGATATCGTCGTAGAAGACCCTGTTCTGATCCCGCAACGTGTACACGAAACACTCACAAGCGTGATACATGATGCATTAGACTTGTCACAACCGGGAAGCGTATTAAATGTAACACTTCGTGGGCCAGATCTGGCTGAGGATGTTCAAGTTTTACTGGATGAGCATAACGTATATGACACAGACCTTATTATAGAGGAGATTGAAAAAGTTCTACAGAGCAACGCCGAATCTATGACTGAGGCTGAATTAGAATTCATAGTCACCGTCGCGCAGAACGAGAGCGGTGGACACCGGCTCAAATTAGCCTCCGTTCCCTATGATGCGATTATTCAAAAGAAAGGAAAATTTCTATATGACCCTGGGAACGTTGACGATGCATTGTGTTTTAGAATGTGCGTTATAAAATCTATGCACCCCACGGTGAGACCCGATGAATTGTGTGAAAAAGCCAGACAACTGCAGACTGCAGTAGGTTTTTGTCATGACGAACCCATAAAGTTGGGGGATGTGTCACTATTCGAAAGATATCTGGATGTTAAGATTGTGATATTTCATCCCAATGCTAAAAACAAATGTTTACAACGTTTTGAAACAAGTGACTGTCCGCACGAGCGTACAATCTGTCTTTACTTACACGAAAACCATTACTATTTAGTAATAAACAAGAAGGCCTTTTTTGGCAGCGCGAATGTATGCGAATTTTGTATTAAAGTATACAACAACCCCCTAGGCCACATCTGTAAAAATCTATGTAACATTTGTTTCACGCGTTGTGAGGAGAGGCTGGGTAAAACAATCAAATGTGCAGATTGTAAACGCATATGTAAATCGCACGGTTGTTACATACGCCACAAGCAAGGTGATGCTGTCCACAATAAAGTACCTTGTGACACCGTTAGATACTGTGAAAAATGTCGTTCTCAGTATACTGTTACTAAAAAAACGAAGCACAGACGTGCCGTTGAAAAATGCGCGCATTGTCGAGAGAGTATGACTGGTGGTAAATCCGCTCATCAATGTTACATACAGCCCCTCAAAAAACAAACACAGGGCGACAAATATGTATTTTTTGACTGTGAAACACAATATCATGACGGTAAACACGAGGCTGTATTTATATGCACGATGGACCTAGACGGCACCAAATATTGTTTCTCCTCACTAGACTGCTTTAGACATTTTATTAAACGTTTTAGACAAAAAAATATATCAAGATTATACTTTTATCGCACACAACTCTGGACGTTTTGATGGATACTTAATTCTGGAGTATTTGGTATCGCAGGGGCTAACACCGGGGCTAATTGTTAAAGGCACCAACATTCTTATAATGATAGACACGCATTATAAACAGAGATGGATTGACTCATTCAACTTTATGCCTATGGCATTGTCGAAAACCCCAGACACGCTAAATTTTGAGGGCTCAAAAGGATACATCCCACACAGGTACAACACGAGAGAGAATGAAAACTATGTGGGAAAGTACCCCGACCCCGTGTATTATGGCTTTGACAGCATGAATGAGAGCAACAGGGCCAAATTCATGGACTGGCACATCACCGTTAAAGATGGTGTATTTGATTTAAACGCTGAAATGGCACATTATTGCATTAATGATGTTGATGTGCTTCGTAAAGCCTGTTTGATTTATCGAAAAATCACCCTGGAAAACACCGGAGTTGACCCCTTTGCGTTCACGACCATAGCGGGGGCTTGTATGGGTATTTTTAAGACATTGTTTCTAACACCAGACACCCTGGCTCTAACTTATGATGGGTGTTACACTAATCAGAATAAGAGCTACACAGACGAGTCTATTAGATGGTTGGAGTATGTGGCAAAATCATCAAATTGTGTCATCCAACACGCTCTGCACGGCGGTGAACATCGGGTTGGAAAGTATTTTGTAGACGGTTTTGATTATTCCACAAACACTTGCTATGAATACTTAGGATGTTTCGTCCATGGTGATCCTCGTTGTTACCCGGGAGGTGACACTAACCCAGTCTCCAAAAAAAATAAATGCCGATCTGCACCAACAGGCTCTGAATAAAATACACGCTCTCAGGGTAGTCTACGGAATGACTGTAGTCGTTATGTGGGAGTGTGAATGGCAAGCCTTGATGAGAACAGACATCGATGTGCAGGCTTTCTTGGCAGAATATGAAAAACCTGCGCGTTTGAACCCCCGTGACGCCCTTTTTGGGGGCCGTACTAATGTGTTCAAGCTGTACCACATTATGGAAGATGGAGAGACAGGACGTTATGTGGATTTCACAAGTTTGTATCCGTCTATGCAGAGTAAGTGCGACTATCCAGTAGGACATCCGATCGTGATACTGGGTGATTTTGAGCCGAGGCGCAGCACTCCCCATCATTGTTGATCTGTTTGGACGAAAATCGTAGATGGATTACGCTCAAAAGATGTACCTCGTGCCTCAACAACAGCTTGACAAACTTAAACACCAACATGCTGATCAAAAGATGTACCTCGTGCGCCTCAACAACAGACTTGACAAACTTAAACACCAACATGCTGAGACCTCCATTCAGGTAGACTAGCACAAACTGATCTTGATAAGGAGATGTCCGAAATCCTGGGTATTGCGAACCATGGACGTGAGTGAGAAAGCTAAAAATATTGGGAATATTTTACAGCGATACCTCTCATTGGTGAGACAGGATTGCACAAGAGAATCTGTTTTAACGTCTGTCTATTGCCCACCCACCCTGAGTACTGACATTACCGTGCCACACGGAGACATCATCCTCCGATACGGTGGCGCCCGACTAATGTCTGTGCATACAGTAACTAGCGGAGTCTGTTTGAAACAATGCCAATAACGAAGATGACGAAAAAATGCTGAACAGAATTTCGGAGCACAATTGACCGTTGCTTCCAGGCCCCAACTCACGTGGAATGCCACAGAGGGGTGGTTACTACTAAATAAGTCCGAAACCGTTAGCGCGTGTGCTCATGTATACCAACTTAATCAAAGACAAGCTTACTGCGCGTCTCACAACGTCTCAACATTGAGATCGAGAACGGCCCGCTGGTTGGAAGGCGTTTTTATGTCAACCTTACCCGCCGGTGGATCAACATTGAACATTCCCAGATGTCCACAGTCCCAACCAAAACAGGATTCAGAACAAGCCATGATCCTGCTTTAACAACATATGCCTGATGTGACTGCCACGTCCCCAGTGAAGCCACATGACAACTCCTGCTTTGTACGTTGTTTAAACGTAAAAGAAACACATCAATCTTATCCCCTAATTTTGATCACACCAGCACAACGGTCGCTCATCTAGACCGGCAAATATGGCTTCTTGAGCTTCATTATATGTGCATGATTCTCCATTCTAGATTTCATGTCTTAACTTCGTTAATCTCATTTCTAATTTTGTGAAAGCAGTGTGTCTGTTTCTTGTTTTTGCTGAAGTATGATTAACTTGTGTTGATCCTATTTTCTAATTTTATGAAGCAGGATGTCTATGTTTTCTTGTTTTTGTTGAATATGCGTGTTTTTCTCTTTAATGTCTATGAATGTATTAATGTTCTTTTTCGAAATAAATATAAAATAGTATTAAAATAATGTATGTATAATGTGTATGATTATTGTTTTTTTTTCATGATGACAATTTCTAATTTGTAGATATCATTTATATTCTGTTAATCACGCTAGATCCATCCGTCTTAGATGTATGTGTGTGTTTCTTTTGAAAATAAAAATAAAAACGCTTCTGCGCAGTTATTTATTATGAATTTGGTACACTGACACATGTCAAATGAATATCACGACAACAGAAGCGCATGTAACGTTCTTAAATAAGACGCAGACCATCGACATCAATAACACGATTAAATCAGGAAATCATAGCACTACTGACTTAATCTACTCATAAACTCAAACCTTATCTGGATATTGATTACGAGAAACAACCACACAATGTTGTCACACGAGTGACAGGTTGCTATTGAACCTGTTTTAGTGGAGTGCTGATAAAACACCATGCCACAGTCTTTCTTCGAGAAAAAGCATCTAATTATCGTACAGAAAACGTTACTCCCGGGGGAGTTTCCAAAACTATTTCAAAAAATCATCGCACATTTGCTTTTCACTTCAACTACCGCCGAGCCAGATGTATCTCGCCCGGCTTGTCGTGGCGGGGTGCATCTGATAATGCACGGTAATCTTTGGTTTCGATTCAGGTAATTTGATCTGCCGGCCAAAATACCCAAAAAAGTGTATGTCTTTTTTTAATCACTCTTCCATGACAGATGATTAGCTCCACGGTATACGACTGTTATCGCTGTATCTATTCAAATAGTAGATCCAATAGCATTTTATCTTCTATCTTGAGGATTATCGTGTTATGGGTCAAAAGAACCGTAGAGCAGATCAAATTAAACCGTGTGCCGGCGTAGCATAGCGAACTCGAAACACGGACCCTTCCAGACCTCACATCCCAGTTTGTATCAAGTGGGATATTACCGCTTTGTGTCCCTCATCCAGGCCTCAAGTATTAAAACGGAAAAGCGGTAACCATCCTCCATAGTCTTATCCCTCGTAATCGCTAGTGATCTGCTCTTCTCAACAAATGACGCCCGGCTTGTCTGAACTAGCTGGAGTCTCCCTCACATACTGTCTTTCATTTAAAAAACGGCATGCCAGCGATTTTGCTGGAAAAGTCTGGGTCCATCGACGATGGCTCAATCGAGCAATGAATTTCACCTTTATGTTGTGCGAGTGACTGCCGTCGAAATAAGTTGAAAGAAATAATGCAGAGTCTCTATATTATGATGATAACAGTCCTGGCTCTGATGATAGGCATCTTATCACACAAACGCTCGAATCTCTTACATAATTTGCGATTGTGAACCCCGTAAGAGGAGATATGAGAATCCTGAATAATATTCTCGAACATCCTCTAGTCACATTGGCCAGCCCTAACGCTCAAGTGGTATGCGAAAAATGCATCTAGTCTTAAAACGTATGTCCTGTCCTGTACAACTCTAAAGAACATGTTTAGAGACGCCCAGTGTTCAGAGCCAGTTGGTGCTGTGTTACCTTTAACGTACCACTAGCAGTGCGGCACGACAGTCCAAGTTGAGCTCTTACAGACTAAGACATCCCGTTGTCTCGCCTGTCTGAGCGATAGTGATCCAGCACATATAAACACTAATCTTCAAGGAAGTAAAGCGGCTTAACTGTTTACATCGAGAACAGACACTTTTCGAATCCAATTTTCATCCTATTGATACGGACACTAATGCTACTCGATCAGTTCACGAGGTCACGGGGTCTGAGGCCGTTAAGGCCAAAGTCAGCACTATTTCTTGAACAAGAGCCCGATTATAGTTCCTGAGGCAATCTGGAATCACGTTCCACAAGACAAATCAAACACAATGCACCAAAACCAACAAAAGACAACCGAACCAAGCAACCCTCCAGGAGAGAGCATTTATCAAAACGAGGCCGACCATTCCTTAACCCGAAACCAACTAAGCCTGAACCAACCTTACACAGCGCATTAGATTCAGAAGGCGACCAGCGATCCGATGTAGGCGCTCCTGGATCTCAGATCAATTGCCACTTGATTCGATATTCCTACACTACTACGCCCATGCATACCCTCCATGGTTGGCGCGTTACACTACCCCGAAGATCTATAGCAAACAACGCTATGCTAAAAATTGTTATCCAATGTATCTTGATACTAGTGATACTAGCACCACAACTCAACAACCATAAAACACCTCTCAAGCTCCAGGGGATACTCCATTGTTGAATTTGACCTCTTGCAGAGAACATAACGGACGACATGGGGACCCTCCAATGGACAATGACAACCCAGCCAGTAATCTACTATAGCCGTGGAAACAGAGAAATGCTGAGCTGCGGGACAATTACTAATGGGCCAGACAAGGCTAACATATAAAACTGTCCCCTTACAGATCCACCCCCATCTCTAATACTCGACACCTCGACACATATGTGACAAAGTAATAATATAGAACGCAATACGCCTAGCCGAAACAGCGAACTGACGCGTGGAATGATCATTTAGACTATGTATCTTCACCACTGTCGCTAGAATTATTGAAAACTCGCAATAGGAACCCCTGTGTGAACCCTAACCCTCTGTCAATTCACTGAAGGAAAACCGGGCCAGACGCCGAATCCTATGTCATCGCTTTATAGAGCGCGCGTAACGATATCTCTCAACCCAGATGCTTTACGATGTTACGGCAACAGTAAAGAGGATCCCAGCCTCCTCTAATCTCACCGTCATAATATCCCTTGAAACCCCTGAAATCGCCATTAGGACAATCGTCTAGAAACTCGCTCCATACCCGCACCCGTAAAGACAATAGACGCGGTAACCTGCTCTTGGACACCTTCCCGGCACAATGCATGACATCCTTTCTACCTAAGATCGCCCGTCTCAACTCCTTTTGCCGTTGAGACATGTAATTTATCAACGCGTCTGGTATATTAGACGTTATCGCATCATGCACAGATAAGGTCAAAGGGGTCGGCGGTCCTTCTATGCCACACGGGAGCACGCATCATAATATTTCTGGGGATGAAGAGCACCACTACACCCCCTCTAGCACGCGGGTACGTATCTAAATCTCACTAGTCTGTGTCGGCAATCTTGTAACGCTTCCTTCGCCGACCATCTCGCACGCGGCACCACCCTATAGTCAGATTTGTTCCAGAACGTATTTTATACAAGAAATAAAATGGGTCTATAAGCTGGGAATAGTTCGGTGTAACTCTAGACCGTTATACATTGTAATGACGGAATTCAAGAGGTCCCGAGACAGCCTAGCTGAACAAAGTACCTTCTAGAAGGGGATCCCCCACTGCACAGCACGCAAACACGCCCCCCAATCTACGGTTGCGTGAGGCGCTGGGGCGCCGCTATAAGAAACGCCGAGCTCAAGAACGTCATTCTGCCACGGTCCATGCCTGCTGCTAAAATCGAGTACATACTATGTTTCACGAGAAGACCACCTTGAGATCGCCAATAGGTGCCGGCTCACATGTGTGTGAGCCATTGAGCTCAATTAGAAATATTGTTGGCGCGTTAGATGGCGAAAGCCTAATGCAAAGCAACGACTAGCTTTTTCCCGAAGTTATAAACCACCGGCAGATCCGTGATCCAACTCTAATCTCTTCTGAGAGGTGTCGTTTAGGTTTTCTCCAGACGGCGGAGTTCTCCCCCTGATTCAGGTGCGTGTAATACAACGCGATCATCGCACAGTCTGCGTAGTGTGCGTATGTACAAACAGGTAGTTATAACTTATCTCGATACTCGGGCAGGTGTGTTCGAATTAAGACCCACTAAGTCAACCTTACCCTACGCAGAAGAAGGCGCGTGGGGGCGCTATCCATCCTACTGCAGGATAAAGGTGAGCTCATAATAAACTATCGACCTAAAAAACTTATACACAATATAAATCTATATAGGTTAAACATACCGCCCCAACTAAGATATCTTAGCGTAGACCAATGCGTGGACACGGCTGATCCCGACACTTATAAACTCACCGGTCATCTATCAGCAGTATCGACCCTATAGTGAATACTCCTCCCGTGTCCGGCTTATGGCTTATCGAGCTCCATCCTCCCGCGTAGATCTCGCGTCGGAATATAAAATGTGTAACCGTTGCTCCAGATGAGTCCCGCGACCTGTGCGGTTATCCGTCTATGTTGGGTTTGGCTTATGTTCCCTATGATGTGTAACGCATCGATGCCAATTCGGCGAACACACAAACCACCACCAGAGTTCCAGAAAGCGCCGGCCACCTGATGACTTCTACGTTTGACGATGCCCGGTTCCTGCCAGTTCATGGTAGTGAAAGTCGCGAATTGGAATGTAACCCCGGGACTCAAATGTTAAAAGTTGCCGTATATCATGCACTAGATGCGCTCACTTTTCTTCTCCTAGTGGGGGAATATCTAGTTGTGCGGCCTATCCGTCAAGCAATCCGCCTCTCGTAGGAAGAACGATCTCTCCAGCTCTCAGACATGAGTACTCTAATCTTCGATAAAGCCACCACACCGCTCATTTAAGGCCCTCCTATTCACACAACAGCGCCGGGGACCATGACGCCACCCAGTTTGTTTTCTAAACAAAATGCCATTCTCTTATTGTTTGGGTAAAATACCCACTGAGGCAAGATTGCTCGCTAAGTAATGCTAAAATCCCAGTGTTTCTACTCATTTTCTCCTCTTTATTTGTATTGTTTTCAGCTTATATCAATGATATCCTTTGCTTTCACCCAGGAGTTGAACTTCTCCGCCAGCCCAGCCACTTTCACAAAACACATAGCTTTCTCACCTTATACCCCTACCGATCCAAAATCTTTTCAATCTTTAAAAGACTTATATCTCAATCCACAATCACCAGACTTGTAGCTCTGCTTCATTAAAATGAACCGTTGTCACTGTTTCAGCCTGCGAAAGCTCTTATCAGTCTTAATAAACAGGAGGGCTCTTCGAGCTATACACCGCAGTAACGCAACGTAGATAGTTGACATCTGGCTCGAACAGACGTCTGGCTCCCGATACCCGTTGTCCTAAATGTACACTCGTTCCTCTTTGACTCATCTCCATCCGCGGACAAACAAACAAAAAGAACTTTGGGTACCCGTCCCCACGTTAGAGCCCTAACAACATAACCCCTCCGCGCACTCAATATTTATCCATAGTACAAAACGACAAAGTGTGAGCCGCAAGCTCAAACTGATCTTCTCGTTAGTCTCTTATCTAGCAAGATGACCAGAAACCACAGAGTGCTCATGTCAGAGTTATATTGCACTTCACGGGGAATCAAGGTCTACGCTGTTGTTATAAGGCGACTTGGTACAGCTCTCGAGGACATAACCCGTGCCCTAAATACCGACGGCAGCAATATCTACAGAGGTAGTGAGAAAGTAACGTGCCCCACTCATTGTCTCAGTGTGAGCGGTGTCGTGGTGGTGACAGACAGCTGTCAACTCTAGCGCCTTGTGTCTCCATTCTCCCTTAGGAGAAAATGTTATTAGTCTTGTGACTCTACTCGTCTCAATGTGCGTCAGAAACAACAGTCATGCGTATCATAGATCCTCGATAAAAACGGGTCTGTCCCCACTCCAATACGCTCATTGAAGACATGGGTGGCAGGTCGACTCCGGAGCCCAACACGCAAGACAAAAGTGCGACAAAAAAAGTTTGATGTCTGTGTTTAAGAACGCTCTTTGAAACCTAGAGATGGAGAGGACCCAATAAGTGGAGTATAATGCACGAATTGAAAGACCAGTGTCGGAAGACAGAGCAAGCAGACCAGACCCAGAGGCCGGCTTGAATATTTATCATACCAAGACCTCTATACATGTAAAGTAACTCACGCAATGCTGGGATATTCATATTATCTGACAATGGCAGTACTGGGCAAACAATGGGAGAATGTTGAATACACTAATATTCTAGGTCCATGTCCACGAAGATCTGACCTTGAAATCTCGAGTGTCGTCAAATAGCGCTACACAAACCACGATACCACATTCTTGCGGAACAGCCGCCACCAAACTTCTCGAAGCAGAGGCGGTCGCTCTCTTGTGATCAGCGTCGTATCATCGCCAGTGCTTTCTATTAGGTATGATTTGAGTAGTTGGATGCTGCGACTACATCCGTATCAGAAGGCGTCTTCCATTCGACCTTTTTTTCTTTACAGATATCTTTAATTTGACCCAAAACCCGGACCTCCATACACTTAGCACGAAGCATATAGTGCGTGTGTTGCGAGATATCTTCGATAATCGTCTGTTATACACGTATCTCCCATTACCTACCCATGACTCCATCTAAGATCAAATATACACAGAAAGAGTAAGTTTATACAGTGATTTCACGTCCCCAGAGGAGAGGATAAAGGATGTACTGCGATTAGGAGTCATGACCGGACCGCTTAGGAAGAGCTCGCTCTCTCGGGGACCGTTACGCATCTATTCCTACCTACCACAACATGGAAAAAAGGAGATTAATTCGTAGTCCCATCTATTACGCGTTAGCGAAGATGTCCCGATTTATCCAATTCGACGGAGAAGGACCACCTGACAGCAGGTATTTAAAAATCATACACAGAACCGTGAATGTAAGACATGCCAACTTACCAAATGTTTAGACCAAGTGTTGAGGCACTCGATCCTCTCTAAATCATCTCCCGTGACACATACACACCTCAGCTGTATTCATGTGAGACCCAATCGGACAACGCCAGCCGATGTGCGAAACATGCTTGGTCCATGAATCAGACGGGCCAGTGTACATGGTTTGCTATACTACTAGCTTCAAATCAGACTACGTTACGTAAGCAAAGTGTCCAACGCTCCACAGCCCATGGAGCTACCTTGCGTAAACTTGACAGAACAAGAGTGAAACGCAGATGCCCTTCCAGACGACCCGAGTCACAGAGGGCCAGTAGCGCATTCCACGAGCCAGCCGCCCTGTCGGTCAGAAAAGACCGTCCAACTAACCCCGTGGGAGTGCCCTATTCTGCGAGTGACAAAAATTATCATGCTCCTCACTCACAATCCATCTCATGCTTCTCCTGTGCTCAAAGTCACCGACCTGTAGTAGATGGGCGTGGAGCCCTGGAAAACAATTAATCGAGATATCAAAGACGAATAGGGCCTATGGTTTTTCTGACTGCGAGCAGGAAAGAAAGCTCGCCTATACTCACTGAAGCACGCCAGATTGCGCGATAAGCAAGTCCTTCCAAGATAATTTATTCACTCAACACCTGGCCTGCAGCCGGTACAGAAAAGAAGCTCGCGCGAACAAACTACTTCCAGAAAAGGGAACAACTTCACCCCACAATCAAGGCAAGCAGAACGGACAAGACCCGGCATGGTAACGATGTGACTCCTCTCCCCTTACAAAGCGAAAATGAGTGCTCACAATCACCCAGAGCCTCCAATTGAGCGAGCAGCGGTGGGCTCGCCAAGCGTACGTCCTAGCGAGTTCTCCGGTGTCATCCATCTGAACGCTTGAATGAAGGACGTAGAGGTCCACTGCCCGCTTGACTAGCAGGATCTCCCGTTTAGATTCGATCGAGCTGAGAGACCATGCAAGACGAAAAGAGGAATTTCGAGTAATTTTACCTCGGTTGAATGGCAAGCTTGCTCCAAGATCGGGCCAATGATCCACTAGGACAATCATCATACAGAGGATGTGTAGGTATCAATCAAAACTCCCCACGTATATATGCCTTCAATTCTATCAAAAAGCAGATAAGACACAAAAAAAACAATGCGAAACAACCCAAACCAATTCCTTTCTCTATTATAGTCAGGCAGTCTGCCAATACTGTGTCCTTATGTATACTGACTCGTTAGCGAACCAGCCATCATCCAAAGGGGAAAACAATCCCATTAACGTCACCACAGATGCATTGAGTGCGCATAGATATCGGCCAAAACAAGGACTCGTTCTCACATAATCTGTCCTCAGCAGACTATGTGCAGTAAGATTAGTCAATATGCGTATGACGCGGAGTAAGCCTCGTACGAATAGTCTCTAAGACAATGACTCCACACGTTTGCCCGCGGCGTCCTATAATCCAACTGAGATCTAGAACAAAACCAAAGTAATCAACATATATACTTCCACTGTATCCCAGATGTAGGAGAGGAGTTAAGCATATAAAAGGCATGTGCGCATACCAGGAATCCCAACAACAATCCGCTCTTTTCACACCAGAAGTTGAACCACGACATAGCTCTATGTCCCACGCGCAGCCACGGCATGACAAAACACAAAAACCATACTACCATTCCACCACTTCCGGACCGAGCCTGCCTTCCGGAGATTAAAGAAACAGAGCCCTGTGAACCGAGACTCGCAGAAGACCGAATACATTTAGGTGAGGCCAGTCACAGCTATAGAGAGCCTCAGGGCCCTCACTAAGAGGTGAACGGCGACGTAAGATATACTGTCTACAATATGTCGAAATCATCATCAACACAGTGGAAAATAGGGTTCATATTACAGAGTGCTACCACCTGTAAAAAGTCGTACACGCTCCAGCAGATCTGAATAACAAGTAGCCATGGGGCCTCTCCCACCCACCACTGAACACACCCCGACAGTGTGTAAATTTGCCTTACATAACTCCTTCACAAGTTGATACGGAGCTGAGTTTCATAGGGACGTAAAAACCAAGATCCAACCATAATGTATTAACGCGCTAAATAACATCTAACACCACACCATCGCCTGACTCAATGAAGCCCAAAAGCCGCCCCGCAATTAGAAACGCAATACTTCAATTCCCGACCATCCACCCAAACACATACAATTAATCCGAAAATGATACATTTAAAGTAGACCTGCCGCGTGAGCGGAGCTGATCATCCTTAGTCTCTAGGTAGATCATTCACATTCGGCGGCATAACCGGCTATCGCGAGCCTCGGTGCAACATCATAACTCTGGCCGTGCCAATGAAACAAGCATCGACTTAGTAATCCGATCCACCAGTTTCTCCAACGAGCCATATGCTTTTCTTTGCTAAGTGCTCCGATCTCCAGATGTAGAGAAATCCTCAAAAAAAAGGGAATCCACGTAGTCCTCCACCAACATAGTGAAATGACTGCTTCCACCTTGGGATTATACCACTCACAATATTATAAGGACTACTAAATACTATGGCTATGTAAGAGACACAACACACCTATATAACCTCTATACTCTACCAGGAATGGGCTGTCATAAATCAGTCTGCCAAGGACGAGACTACATGAGTAGATACCAATCGAATTACGCTATGTCCTTAATATCGGATTACAATAACAACACACACACATTATCAAACAGGAATCAACTCAACACCTATAAATATAGCCTACACACAGACAGGCGTCATGTGCCAGACATACTTCATAAGTAAACAACCTGGCCCCGATGAGAGAAGAAACCTCCCCATCTATACATCTCAACCAACCTTCCAGATCAGCCTGTCACTCAGATACTATCAGCTGTCGGACTGATACACGTGATATGTTATCGCGCTCATGTCCACACCAAGACAGCCTCTCTGATAATCCGGCTGACTACAATCACTAAACAAGGAGCCTGATACCACCCTCAGACGGTGCAGGGACACCATGAACGTCGAGCGTGTAAGTCCATGAAAAAGCAATCTTGAGATACTGTCCAGCCATCTCTCTCTACCTCAACACTCTCAAGTCCTGTCGACCTGCTCGATGCGCTGCTGGACCCCCCTCTTGCAGAAGTATCGACCTAAACAGAGAGAAAAGGTCTGGCCTATCGAGTGACGACGGCCGAGTCAACCTGGCCACCCGACTCACATTACAATCGTTAGTATGCACCTGGAACTGCCCCGTGGAAATACTACGCCACGATTCCATAGATTTGTGGAACTAGCTTCCTCAAACACCATACCTGCCAGGCTGCGCACTCGAGGACAAAAGTCTCTGCGCTCGAAATTAGCGCTCCAGACATCTCCAACTCAAGACGCTGACTCCATCAGGATGCAAAGACTTCCTGACCCGGATCGGAGGCCAGTGCGTGCAGGTTGGGGAAGAATGTCTCAGACACTCGGACTATCAGCACAGGAGCCCTCACGGGCGTGTAGTACTTTCTCCCTCTGCTCTTCTCCCTGTACTACAAACTGCTGCACCTCTCAGCCACGACTCCGTAAACTGTACAAGTTTGCGAGATGACATCACTCTCATCGAGAGCCTCATCTCGGACGGGGATGAGTTTCTGCTACAGGAGGGAGATGGATCGCAGGTGCTCCTGGATGCAGCGGCAAACAACCTGGAGTTCAACGCCCAGAGCAGTGGAGATGATCGTGGACTTCAGGAAAGTCACAAGCCCCCCGCCCCCCGCCAGCCCCCTCGTTATGACCACTCCCCATCACCACCGTGGACTCCTTCCGCTTCTCCTGGGCACCACCACTCACCCAGGACCTCAAAGTGGGAGCCCTCCATCAGCTCCCTTCATCAAGAAGCCCAGCAGAGGATGTACTTCCTGCGTTGCCGATGCAGAATTGATGGGTCAGTTCTACTGAACGGCCATCATTGAGTTCATCTCACCCTCCTCATCACCGTGTGTACGCTGGAGCCACAGCCAGGGACAAAACAGAGACTACATCACACATTTGTGCGCCTCTGCTGGAGAAGGTGATCGGCTGCAGACTTCCATCTCTGCAGGACCTGTACGTCTCCAGCGGTCTGGACGAGCAGGTCGGATCACAGCTTGAACCTTCTCCCCTGGCATGGACTATTGAACCACTCCCCTCAGGCAGGAGGCTACGTACCATCCGGACCAGAACCTCCAGCCGCACAAGAAGAATAGTTGGACTCATGAACACTTCTAAACACCTTGCACTTTAACTGCAATTATTCATCACTCACATGCACTGTCAATTTCTTGCACTACAACTATTAAACTTAAACTGTAAACTTGAATGTACAAGCAATGCCTATTTTTATTTTTTATTTTATACTATAGTAATTTTAAATTGTCCCCTAATGCCATGCCTTTTGTTTGACTGAATAATATGTTGTTTTTTATGTATTGCTCATGTGTTTGTTGCACCTTCATGCCGAGACAAGTTCCTATGTCTGTGAAGTTTGTTCAATTTAGACAGGCAATAAACCCCATTCTGATTCTGATTCTCTGACTCTTCACCTGGGCTCGTTGCCTGTCACCACGCTTTTTTTTACAGTCGCGCGATTTTTTACAGGTGTATTGTGTGTCTGGAATCCTGATTGGCTCAGGGATTTTTAACTTTGTTCCTAGAAATAAACGTTGACGCTTGCTACATGTATTGGGTTATTTCACTTGTCAAACAGGTTTTCGTTTTCTGTACATCGTCTGGCCAACTTTTACGATTTGCATTTTTTCTCTGTAACAACACCCACAATGTCAGCGACGGACAAGAATGTGGACCCTTTTGGGACCCTTTTGATGAGGTCGTTCCAATTGCGATTCTTCAAATATCATCGAAAGAAATGGCATTATGCCAGTTTTATAAAAATTCTTACTTGCTCAGAAAAAGAAAGAGCGCCGCGCAACACACTACCCATACAATGTTCTTCTCTCGAGACAAGACACTGGCGCCGTTCAGTAGATACAGAGCGAGCTACAGCAGCGGCGGAGTGCAGCGTGAACGCGAAGAAGACAGAGTCAAGGAAGACGCAAGAGGCACAGCTGGACTGTAAAGTGACGCAAGTGGGACAGAGTGTTTTCCAACTCATGTATTAAGCTATATTCAAATCCATTTTGGGCTTTAAAACAGGTTTTGATTTTTGGTTTCATTCTATAGTTCAGTATTGCATTGTAAAATAATACAAAAAAATAAAACTGACTACTTCACGGATTTCACTTTTCGCGTGTTATTTTTGGAACGCAACTCCCGCGATAAACGAGGGATCACTGTACAGACCAAAGGATAGACGGAGTTCCAAGACAGAGCGCCTGCTGGAAACACGTGTAATTGTTAGGGACAGTTTGCGTTGATTAATTTGTGATGGACTGTAATTGTCAGGGAATAAAATTATTTTAATTCTGCACGATCATCTCCTTGTCTTGTTTCTCAGATAAATTGAATCCATCAATGGTTAAAAGCTCAAAATATAATTGTCCTTTATTATCACTAAGGAAGTGTGCTGCTCCTGAGCAGCGCTGCTCGGCTGCTCGGCCGCGCGCTGCATGGCAGCGTCATTTCTGACCTCAGCCAAACTGTCTTTCATACATCAGTCCATTTTAGAACTAAACGGGGAACTTAATCTGCCAAATACACATAGACATCATTGATGTCTTTATAGGAGTAGACAGTTTTGTGGGTTTTTTGTTAGAGGTCCTTCATGTCCTGTTTGTCCCTGCGGGAACTTTGTGACCTTTGGGTGACAGGATGCCTGGGTGGAAGGCCTAGAAGGCAAGTGGGCACTTGGGGCTCTCATTGGAGTCTAGTGTGCTGTGGACTGGGATGCAGGGGGGCACATCATGGCCTGCACATGGAGCCTGGCATGTGTGCTGCCGCCTTACGCTGCAGACTCTGTTTGCTGTAGTTCCTCAGAAGGTCAGTGGAAGATGTAGCGGGGTGAATCAATGGTCACAACAGAAACTGTAGCAGAGAAGTGGGGGCATTGAGTTCATAACTGGGGCCACAGCTGAGTTGGTAGGGTCATTCGACAGGGGTGGAAGTGCTAATCCCAACTGAGAGACCAGGATCTGGTACAAAATAAGTGGTCACACTTACAGAAGCATCGTTATGAATCTAATATTTGGAAAGGTTAGAAGGAAAAGAATGTCAAAAGGGGCTAATAAAGAAGTTTAGGATCTTAAACATGGCCAACAAGGGAAAAATAATGAAGCTTCAAGGCTACATGTGTCTCTAAACTAAGAACTCTATAGGATATATGATCTCAAAAAGAGTGTCAGGGCCCATCATTCATGAACCAAGGGGGATATCATGTGTGTAAATATCTGTAAAGTAGCTTTGTCTGCAGAAATTGCTCTGGTCTTGCTGGTGTATAGTCATCTTTTTGTGACTCATCAATAAAGACTCAATTTTGCACTGAAACTTCAGTTCTTTTTCTTAAGAATTTGATTCAACATAAGGAATGTTAACTGTTGCAATCTGGATATGAAAGTCAGCACCCCGTCTCTTCATTGCTCTTACTATTTATCATATTTCAGGTTTCAACATTACTGCTACAGCAGCCCTGGTGCTTGGGACCTGTAACACTAGGAACGTGTAAACAAAGTGAGGAATATGTGAAATGAACTGGTACAGCCCCTTTAAGAAAATAATTATAACTCCTTGGCATTGGTATTATGAAAGTGCGATCCTTACCCTTCTGCAAAGTCGAGCAGATGTGTGATAAACATGCCCGAGGCACAGCGCTTGGTCAGGCAGTGTAGAGCTAAGTTAATTTTGTCCCTGATGGACAAATCCCTGGGTCTGGCCAAGAGCTCAAGGAGTCGAAAGATCCCTTTCGCCACCTCCTCCTCCGTGAGGGTCTGGAGATAGAGGAACAGCAGGGCGATGGTGTCCAATGCCGCACGGGCCAAATCCAATTGCTTAGAGTTCCCCTGAACAGAGACACAACAGTTTCATTTTTAGAACACAGATCAACTTGTTTGTGTGGCAGCAGAATAAAGAAAAACATACCTTGACAGTATATACACATAATTTACAGAATGTGAAAAAATATTTAAACTACCATAATGATAATATAGGGCCTGGTAATGGGATGAAATCAATGCCTTTTGCTTGTGGTGTCTTGACGTGTTAAGATGTCCTAATCCCAAACCTACCACAACAGTGAGCCCCTCAATGATACGGGGGCAATCCACCACCATGTGCGGGTGATGCACAATAATTCCCTGCAGCGTCTCCAGAGCATTCATCTTTGTTGTCCTGTGTGGTCAAAAACGTAGTTACACGCATTGCACTGACCATTGCAATATCCTAATTTATCATCTTGCAGGGGTGTCAAACTCATTTTGGGCCAGGGGCCGCTTTTCGACGCTCAGGCTGGGTCGCGGGCCGAACATAATGTAAAAAAATAAAACAATAAAAAATATAACAAATGTTATATAGCTAGTAATGTTCTATGTGGACACTGTGGCACAAATGTGCAGCAGGTGAAAGACTGAGTCCATATTGCAGCAGCAGCAGGAACAGGAACATGGACGTGTGATATGATTCTGATATTAATTGTTTGTATCACATACATGTTAATATTGCTGCACTAACTCAATATGAGCTCACTATTTTTACAGTTTTAAGCAATTTTAGTGACAATTATTTCTGTGGTGAATCAAATGAGAGCTCAAAGCAGCTTCACTCTGTCATGTTCAGACTTTATTACACTCTGACCTGTGTTTTTACCTTTGGCTCATGATCTGCCCAGGTTTGCACTGGTTTGGATGTTTTCCTCACAGAGATTGTCAGCAAAGACCGTTTGTTGTTCCTTGTTGTTAGCTTCACATTAGGCCGCTTTTGGCAGCAGCTCTAACGTCCACAAAACGCGCTCTTTTCTTTATTCCTCGTGTTCTACACATTCTGCCCTGGAGCAGAGCGCCCCGTGTGAAGCTGTCGCTGGGCAGCTTACAGGTCATCGCTGCCGGGGTGTGTTCGATTTTAAAACCGGCGCTGCGATGAGTGTCGCTGGTCGCTGTTGTCTGTCGCCTCACGTGTGTCGAGCCCAAGCCCCGGAAGACAAAATGGCGCCACATTCAAAGCCTATGCGTGTGTCTCATTGGCGCATGTCTCCAAAAAAGTTCCCTACTTCCGCGTTACTTCCTCCTGAATAGGGAGTCTAGTGCCTCCCTTTTATGACCGACAACACAATGCAGCTTTGGCGTCGGGAACGAGCACGGCGACAGCAGAATGCGTGAAAGGACTGAGGACAGTTAGCGCGGACTTTTGGAGTCTGTCGTCTTGAAATGGTCTGGTTACGAAATGTATAATGATGAATTGTTATATCTATCTATAAATATAAAGGTTTCATTGTTGTAAAGCGAAAATAATGGTTTCTTTGCAGAAAGCATGAGCCGTGAACTCATGAATGCTTCTTTTTGTGTAGCTAAACGTTAGCTTTTGTTAGCTTGATGTGAACTGTGTCATCTTTCATTTACACTTCATTTTGAAATGATGTATGAAAACGTGCCAAATGACATAAAACACAATTTACGTGTCTCGTTTGTCTCGTCCATTGTCTTCTGTTTGGTTTTCGTTCCGCACAGCGCTCTTCTGATGATCGTTCCCACGCGAGAGTGCCGTGCGCAGGCATCAGAGCGCGTACATGTTCGCCTGACGTTAAAAATGTAGCAGCCACTACTCCAATTTGGATCGCGGACAGAGGGGGCGTGCCTTATCAAGTTATTATAATAGATCCAATGGTCGAGCCCACACAGCCCTCGGCACTTGCATTGGCAGCAACACAGCAGCAGCAGAGCAGCGCGAGCGGGAGGGGCCGCGGCTGCAAAGGATTGTGGAATTGTAGTTCTAGCGATAAAAACGCAATATATCTATTGGAAATGAATAATTTTAAACTAGAATTGTTCGGCGGGCCAGATGAAAACGTCTGGCGGGCACATCTGGCCCGCGGGCCTTGAGTTTGACATGTGATCTACAGCATGAGTCTGAAGAGGGATTACCAGTTTTCGTCTGACAAAAGTTCAAAGTCTTCTCTTGAAACCGCGTAGATGATGCTGATTAGGCGTCGTCCGGGCGAGTTCTCAGCTTCTCATTGCACTCCAAATGCAGTTCTCTGTGGACAAACGGCCATCAGCCACAACCCATTCTATATCAAAATGAAACCTGGACTGTAAAGAATAGAACATGCAATACATGCAGAGCACTAACCTGGTTCAGGGACAGGATTAAGGGAGGCAGACGCATCAGGTCTGGCGGGGCTGGCCCGAGCTGGCTGGGAGGACCTTTTGTGGGACAGGATACATGGGTGGAGGGCCGTAGACTGTGATGTAGAGCGCTCGGTGGCCCCGGTTGCGCCCGTGGGGCTTGCAGCCCTCTCGGACTTTCCGGAAACGGCAGATCAATATATTGGATTATTCATTGACTCTGTGGGCTGGGACGCAGGGGTTGGGCACATTATGTCTTAGAAGGAATAATGTCCCTGTACCTTGTCTGTGACTGTGATGCAGGGCCCGGCCACTTGGGCCCTGGTGCGCCCGGGCGCTTGCAGCCCACTCGGACTTTTAGGAATCTCCACATCAATAAATCTGATTATCATGTGGCTTTGTGGACTGTGGTGCGGGGGGTGCTTTGAGTCTAGAGGAGGAGTAGACGCTGAAGCCTGCTCTTCTCAGGATATGATCGGCTGGGCTGGTAGATGTGTTTGTGAAAAGACATTTAAGTTAAAAATATCCAAAACTAAAAAGAAGTCAAAGCTGTTGCAGTTAATACCTTCGTAATGTCTCCACACCGAAACGGGATGTATTCTCATATGTGAATGGTGAGATGAATTCAAAGCTGCTCATCTAAGGTCTGTGGACAAACACACACACGTATAATTAGTTACACTTTCACTACACTGGTAAGTACTCCAAATAGTCTTCAAACATTCACTGCATTGTTACAGAATCTGTAAAGTTAACAGTAAAACAGTAAAAGGAGGTGGGCTCGAGCCGAGGGGAGAGTCGCTTGAGTAACCGTTGTTTTAGGCTGGAGAGCAGGATGAGCCCTGTGTAGCAGTGGAACAAGTTAGGTCTTCCAGGCTGAACTGTACGCAGAGCTTCATTTAAAATTTAAAATCAAAACAGTTGTGTTGGATGGAGTGAAATCTTCTGGAATATTTTGAACCACTTGTGCACAGAAGAATGTATCTGTGTACAAGTGGATGCGACTTTGTTGTTTTTTTTTTAAATCATAGATAACTTGTATTTTAATGTCTCTATCTGTGCATGCTGGAAGTTGCGCTCATCCGGACCAACAAATGCCAGGACTTGTATAAATATAAAACAAGACAATCAGCCCACTTTTACAACAATAATAGTTTTTCAACTGCTAATGTCATGAGTTGACAAGGGCAACAGCAGCCAAACACAACCAGCACAACTTCATGACTAAACAGACTCTCTCCAGCTTGTGGGCCCTAAATATAACTGTCTTTTGACCAAAGCACACAGGTTTTACCCTGACCCAGGAGTCCAAGATCTTCCAAATAAACCCATGGACCTGTTTTGCCCTGGCCGAACTATACATATTCCAAAGAAAACTGAAACAGGACTGAAACTTGACAGGTCAAAAAAGGTCTTAACCGTGTCACTTTCATCTTCATCTTCCTCTTTGTTTTTTGGTTGGGAGCAACCTTGGTCCTCCCGATCCATGGTACACGAAATAATGGACGTTTTTGGAACGCGTGGCACAGAAATTGACCGTTTTATTTTTTATTTTTTAAAGTGTGACTGTATTGTTTGTTTTTTTTTACTTTCAGGACACAGCGCTCTACTAGTGACTGTTTCATAAAGTGGGACAAAACACGCAGTTCTTACCAATGAAAAAGTTGAGGAAATAGGAGGAAGCACAGTACAGATTACAGTCACAATATGATGATGAAAGGCTTTATTATATAGGACATTGGTGTAATGAATGGGTTAGAACGAGAGGGTGTCCAAACTTTTTGCAACAGGGGGTCCTGGATTTGATAGTTATTACATTCTCAAAATACTAGTCACAAAATATCTAAACTGTCTTTCTGTAAGTAATATAATATATATATAAAATAAATATAAAATATAAACATAAATATAATAAATAAGTAATATATATATTATAATTTTTCATTACAGCTCTAAGGTTCACTTACATAGAAAGGATTACAGAACTCCTCCACTGTGAATTAATAAATTTAAGTAGAATGCCAATATTGGATGCACAAAGAGAACAGCACTGCCTTATTGTTTGTGTTATGAAGCTCATAGTGGCATTTGCTGATTATTGATCAGTTGATGTGCCATCAGAATTAGGTATCACAAGTTTGAATGGTTCTCAGGAACATTTTCTATCCTTACAATCGCATCGTTTATATAAACAAGGACATGGAAAAAAGGGCTTTCAACAAACTTTGCTCACTCCTGAGGAACAAACCAGAGACTTTTTAAAATGAAATCGTTGTTAAATGTTTTTAATGTATTTAAGCACTGCAACCAAACCGCAGTGCAGATAGCAACTTGTTATATCATTTTATTCTCATAGCGTGTATAATGTGTAAATGTGGTTTTTTTATGAATGGGTTATATTGTTATTGAATTGTTTTTATTAGTGTTGTTAGTATCCTGTGTTGTTTGTTGTTGTGTTTTAAGCAGGAAAAGCATCGAAAAGAAGAAACTTTTCATCATTGGGTTTTCCCTGTCATAAATAAAAGATGAAATGAATCGAAAATTAATAATAAGTACAGTCAAAGGACAAGGCCCCACACAGATAACGTTTTCAGTGAATGCTCAGGCAATGGGCGAACAGAGGAGGTGCTTGGAGGTAGGGACCATCATGAGAGGTCTTGTTCTGGCGTGAATAAGTATCTGCTGTGGCCATCTAATTGCTCACTGAGTGTCTCAGTGGGCCCTGCTTCTGTAGCAGCCATGATGAGGGCCTCTTGCTAGCCCTTCAGTGAAACGGCCCCTCTAGCCATTGGTAGGCAAAGTTACCATTGAATAGCAGACACACTCTCAGTTTGTTTCGGTGGTACATCTCATGTGGGGCTTGTACTCCCCATGTGGTCTCATCCTCCAGCACTCATCCTCTGTTCCCTCATTGCAGGCAAGGCAAGGCAAGAAGGCAAGTTTATTTGTAGATGCCAATGTCGTACACAGTGCAATTTCAAGAGTGCTTCACGAACAACCAGGCAAAATGCATTAAACTCACAAAGACATATGGCAGAATAAACAATCTTCTGTGATGTATCCATTGCCTGGCACATTCACTGAGCACATCATCTTTGGGTGTCCTTGTCGTTGATGTACTTGTGGATCTTGGATGTTTCATCCTGGATAGTGGCTTTCACACTCACTAGTACCACGGCCTCTTCCTTGACTGCTAGGTTGTTTATCCGTCTGGATTCCGGGGTGGAATCCATCCATGCATGGTGAGTGCAATTGTGGTCTATCAATTCAATGTATTTGTATTTGAAATTGATTGGACCCTAAGAATTAGTTTGCCAATTAATCACAACAGCATGTTGCTCGAGGGGCGGCAGTGTAAAACAGATTAAACAATGGCAATATTGCCTTGGCCAATGTTCCAAGCTTCCCTGTACTCCTCAGAACCCTGCTTTCTCGGGACCAATGGAAAACTACCAAACCTCTTTGGGAAAAAAAGTAAAAACTCTCGAGGTAGTTCCACAGTGAAGGAGAAGATCGCGCACTGACCCTAGGAGAGACTCGACTCCCATAGGAGAGACTGGCGGACGTGCTTCAATTTTCAGATAGACTGTGGACAGCCAGAAACCACTCAGGGGGAGAACCAGTTCTTCGAGGCAGATGGAGGACCGTTCATCATGGAGATATCCGTTTCTTCGCAGCAGTACCGTTTCTCCAGTGCAGTTGGACGGAGCCATCTGGATCTTACATGGTCCGATGTGCCTGCTCCACCCACGCAGTGGGAAATGTATGAAAAGAAGTGAGAAATAGCAATCAGTCTAGATTTGCAAGTGAAATTAAACATTAATTATTGTTTGATAGACAAAGTAGTTGAGAAGCAGAGGATAGTGCTTCAAAGCTGCCATACTTCCCACAGAGATTGTTGCTCCTAGCGGCAGCATAGCTTGGGGAAACTGTAGGTTTTTTATTTCTGTTCCTAACTGGCCTGACCATAAGCATATTCCAAAGAGGAACGTTTTAAGCATGGTCTTAAATTGAAGAGACTGTAGATCGGCGGCCTTTTTAACATGAGACAGGGAGCTGAGTTCCACAACACAGGGGCTTGGTAGCTAAACGCTCTACCTCCTACTGTGCTTTTAGAGACTCTTAGGAGCCACCAGAAGTCCAGCATTTTGAGAGCAAAGTGCTCTGTTTGGATGATCAGGTACTATAGCATCTTTGAGGTAGGATGGGACCATGTCATTTCATGGCTTTGTAAGCTCAGGGGTAGGAATTTTCAGAATCAGAAGCTCAGAATCAGAAAGAGTTTATTGCCATTGTCAATGAACAAAATTCAAAAACATAGGAACTTGTCTCGGCCTTAAGGTGCAACATAAAACACTGAGCAATAATAAAACAACATATATTCACGTCCAAAAAAAGCATTAAGAAAACAATTTAAAATTACTATACAATAAAAATAAAAATAGGCATTTCTATGTACACAAGAGTTACAGTTAGATTTACAGTTTTGAGTGCAGAAAGTGATAGTGGCAGTGAGTGGTTGAATATTGCAGTTAAAGTGACAGGTGTTTGAAGTGTTCATGAGTCCAACGGCCAGAGGGAAAGAACTATATCTTGTGGCGGGAGGTTCTGGTCCAGTATGGACCGTAGCCTCCTGCCTGAGGGGAGTGGTTCAAAAGACCATGTCCAGGGTTGAGAAGGGTCAGCTGTGATCCGACCTGCTACGTCCCAGAGCCCTGGAGACGTTACAGGGTCCTGCCAGAGATGGAAGTCTGCATGGCCGATCACCTTCTCAGCAGAAGCGCACAATGCGCTGTAGTCTCTGTTTTGTCCTGGCTGTGGCTCCAGCGTACCACACGGTGATGGAGGAAGGTGAGGAATGGACTCAATGATGGCCGTGTAGAACTGCACCATCATCTGCACTGGCAGCTTGGCTTTCCTCAGCTGCCGCAGAAAGTACATCCTCTGCTGGGCCTTCTTGATGATTTTAAATTTGATTCTAAACTCGACAGGGAGCTAGTGAAGAGACTCGAGCACCGGCGTAATGTGCTCTCTAACAGTTCCTGTTAGTAAAAGTTGAAAGCTTTTCATGGAGCTTTTAGGACACGCTGCGAGCAGGGAGTTACAGTAGTCTAATCTAGATGTTACAAATCCATGGATACGTTTTTCAGCATCGCTTTTAGGCAAGATTTTTCTGATTTTAGCTATATTACGCTGTTTTACAGGCTTGATTTATGTGCGCTTTGAATGAGAGCTCCTGGTCAAATAAGACTCCCAATGTTTCTTACAGTGGAGCTGGAGGCTACACTGACGTTGTCCAGTGTGACATTCTGCTCAGATAAATCGTTTTTTTCAGGGTTAAGAAGCAGATAATTAAGTGTCATCCAGGTTTTTATATCCTTCAGTCTACTTGATCAGTCTGATCGGGTTTCTGGTACATATCCGATAAATAGGATTTAAAGCAGCTGAGGGCGGGGCCTCTGACACCTACATTACATTCTAACCTCTGCAGTAGAATGTTGTGGTCGATGGTGTCAAACGCCGCACTGAGGTCCAACAGAACCAGGATTGAGAGCAGTCCATTGTCAGCAGCTAATAACAAATCATTTGTGACTTTAACTCGTGCAGTTTCAGTGCTGTGGTGGATTTTAGAGATAAAGGGTGGATTTGAAATAGGTCTGTAGTTTACCAATAGGTCAGGATCAAGATTAGGCTTTTTCAATAGTGGTTTAATGACTGCATGTTTAAAATCTGTTGTCTGTATCTCTTCCTTTGGCCACCTTATTATTCCTTTCCTTGTTACCTCATCGAGGTTGCCATTTGCCTGTGGTATTACTTGTAGCCATCCTGCTATTGTCTGCTATTGTTCCTTCTGGGAGTTAGACCCCTCCTGTGTGGACCACCTTCCCTCTCTTTGTCACCATCCGAATACACTTCTCAAACCTAAATGGCATCCCAATGTCAGCGTTGTAGATCCTGGTCATGTGGATCAGTGAGTCTATGTCTCAGTCGCATCGAGTTTGCTATGAAGGCTCTGTGAACATTGAGGATAAGCGGTGCTATTTGACCAAATGTAGGAAAATATATATTTCTCAAACCGATTTGGCCAACTCAGCATTTTAGTTACTACCGATGTATTTCCAAAATCATTCACCCATGAATTCAACACAATATTGTGATATTATTGGCGCATTCAAATGATGCCTTCTTCCTTAGTACTGTATGTTGTTTTTAGGCTTAAAAAGTTACTTTATTTGTAGAGCACATCTCGTACAAAAAAATTACAATACATGTTTAAAAGAAACACATGTACACACAGACATAGGTAATCACATAACATTTAAGAAAAGAATGCAGATAAACTGTCATATGCACAGATAAATGGAACCAATTTGAACATTGTCAGAGTAGCGCTCCATCTAGGGGGGCCTTTAAGGCTGACTTGACTGCACAAATATGTATCGTTCGAAAATCTAAATAGTTTTATGGGGGAGAAATGGCTTTTGGCTTTTAAACAATTGATCAAAGAAAACTGAATGATTGATCGATGTAATTATTGTTCTCCTAATACATATTGGTCTCTGGTTTGTGTATTGATGCTAATGAATGCATCCATTAATTACATAATTGTCCCTTTAAAGTCCCTATAATGATATTTTCTGGTCTGTGTGTGTTTATGCTAATGAATGCATACATTAAATGACATCCTTTCCCTTTTAAAGTCCCTATACTACTATTTTTGGTCTGAATAAACCACGACCGCCTAAGCCACAACCGGGTCAAACAGCTGTGAATAGACTTCTGTAGCTTGTACAGGGATGTATTTTTTCAAGTCTTTCTCTAGCTCTAGGACCTCAGGAACATGTAGTCCACGTAAACCACCACCGGACTGGTTTGGCCAAAAAGGCAGGCTAAAGTGTGGGTGTGTGTATGTGAGTGTGTGTGAGAATGCACGTGCGAGAGAATGAGTGTAGGTGTGTGTGTGTTCATGTAAAGTACTTTGAGCGCCCTGAAGGTAGAAAAGAGCTGTGTAGTTCACAGTAGGAGAAATACTAGTGGTACTTTAATACATTGCAGCCTAACTATTACCCTATGTAATAGTTTAGGTTCTTACCTCACAACACATGTATCATAACACTAGGATTTATAATCCTATGCCAGCCCCTTTAAGGGATCATGAAAAAGGCTTACCTGCAGACACATTGCTACACAGGCCGTCTACTGCAGGAGCTGTTTTAGCTAAAAAAAAATAACTCAGCAAAAAGAAAACCAGTGTACTTGGGTTTGAAGTGGGTAAATTATTTGTTTTTTGATGTACAGATACAAATCTGTATATTTTCACCATATTTGCCCGTTGTCTTTAGTTGTCTTTGCTCTTTTTTATTATATTGAAATGTTTGAGCAACTTTCAAATACAAACAAATCACCATGATCATTATAATAGCAAAAAATAACACATGTCGGTGTAATCCCTCATTCGTCCAGGAGTGTTCCATTGTAGAAAAAGATTCAGTTGTAGTCATCTGGACTCTGTTTTAGAAAAAAACGATAAGTTTCAACTCTCATCCAAGAGTCATTCTCAATCAGTGAAATAAGTCTGTACAAACTGGTTCACCCTAAGGAACAAGATGCCTACACCAAAACAGAGCAATGTAGTGTATTCTATCCAATGCAGTGAAGAAAGTTGTAAAGAGCGCCACATAGGGTAGACTAAACAGCCACTGCACAAGAGGCTTTATCAGCACAGAAGACACTCGAGTTCAGGTGCATCTTCATCTTAAAGCCACAAACCACTCTATTGAAGACAGTGAGGTGGAGATTCTGAGCAGGGAGAAAAGATGGTTTGAAAGAGGAGTTAAGGAGGCAATCTTTGTTAAAAAGAGAGAATCCTTCCTTAAATCGTAATGGAGGTTTAAGATTCAACCTTCCAGTTGTTTATAATGGTCTGCTGAAACCCTGGAGACGCACGGGGCATTCAGATGCTAAATAGGCACTCAAGGTGACGCAGGAAACAATAGAACAATAGGCCCATCCCAGTTAAGTTTCAATGGTCCATTATCAGGAGGGGCCCGCCCTGTGGGCAGGGCTCTCACAGAGTAGGATATAAACAGGAGTTCTCAGACTTGTTTCTCTGATTGAGAATGACTCTTGATGAGAGTTGAAACTTATCGTTTTTTTCTAAAACAGAGTCCAGATGACTACAACTGAATCTTTTTCTACAAAAAATAGCACACACAAAATAAAAATATACATGAAGAAAAAAACTAAACAAAGAAAAACACGTGAAGTTTCCCTTGTGGATCAATAAACTTAACCTTTTTCACCCTTTTCCTTTTACCAGACATGTTATTTTGAATCTATCCACACGAGGGCGCTCCAACCCAGGGATGAGAGCAAAGTCCCCACCCAGCAGCACCCAGTGGCACCCAGCACTCCAATTTTCCCTAAACTGTGCATTTAGTTTGACGTTTGACGAGAGGGGAACGTAAGCTTGAATAGATCCTTTAAAAATGTGTAAACAAAAACATGTGAGTGATATTTGAGCCTAGTTTGAAAAATCCTGTTTTTTAGGTTTTACTGGACAAATACTTACAGAAATGTTGAGCCCACAATAGTTTTTCCAATTCATTCACACATATATCATAGATCTTAACACAATTTTGAGGCTAGAGAATAGTATTGTTTCTGTCCTTTATGATAGAAAAGGAATTTAGCTGTCATTTCTGACCTGGAAAATCAAAATGTTGCTTATGTTTTTCTTTTAAAGACTTTAGCTATAGCTTTTCTGCTTTGATATCAGTTAAATCATGGGAAATATGTTATAGTTTATCCTCCAGTCGAGTCCAGTTCTACTATACTCACTGCGCTTCATTTCTAGCTGCTACACTTTATGGTCACACATCAGACTTAAGACAAAAGTAGGTTAATCGTATTCAAATATATGTAAATAGTGAGGGATTAATTTGCACACAATACCGCTTATATATTTTGTATCCCCTTTGATTTAGTGATATATTCTTTAACAAACCTGCAATGATTGTACATTTTTAGTGCAAATTTCATGACATTAAATGTAAAGATCTCAACCTCTAACTTGGCTCGTCTTTTATAGAATTGACTGCAATGTAATATCAATGAAAGTTGCATTACAAATTCATATATAAAAGTTGAGCATAAAATTATAACTTGATATGTCCCAATTGCTGACCGTTTGGAATCCAAATTACATTACGAACTACAAAAGCAGTACAACTATTTTAAATGTGCCGTGATTTTGTTTGTATTTATGTCTCGTTGATGACTACTTGTGTTTATCTAATTTATTCTCTCGGGTCACTTTGTGTTCTGTTCTTTTATCTTTAGTTTATTAAAACTGGAAAAAATTAAATAAGAAAAAAGAAAGCAGTGCAACTAAACCTCATGCTAAAAATGCTCCAAAATGATTTCTTACAAAACTGCAGAGTCACCACATTTTGATCCAGGGTTTGCTTAAAACATCTCCCAATTTTATTCAATCTTACAAATGGTGAAAAACAAGAAAACTTCATTTACAATGGGTCATTTGTTAAAAACATCAGTCATTTAGGTACATCTCAGCCATAAAACCAGTAATATCAAAGTCTATACAGCGTGCATTACTTACTATGGTGGAATCTAAATGGAAACGTGACGAGCACCTACAGCTTTTTTTGGACTAAATCTACGTTTGTTCAATATAGTCGTGTCCACAGGATCGCGAGTTGTAAACAGCTGTGCACTGCAAAAAGACAACACTTAAGACAGGTTTTTTTTTTTTTTCTCCAGAATTAGGTTGTTCCCTTTTAAATATCACATGTGCCTTGACGTTGCATGCACAGCTTTTGTTGCTACATCCAATTGGCCAGCACCGAATACTTGGATTAAATATGTCAAATTCAGCAACGTGTCACACAATCATGGTTTCATGTAGAAAAAACACACACGCATTCACAAACACACTCGCCCGTTCAGCAGCACCCAAGCACCCATCCGCTCGGCCAGTCACTCTGAAGATGAGACAACAGTAAACAAACACCAAAACTGCAAAAACTCACGTCGGCACAACTTTCAATGACTCGAATTCACAATATTGATCTTGAGCTGAGGAGATATTTTACTAGAGCTACAATTATGGAATGGGTTCAGATTAAGGTTAAAGAGTGTTCCATTGGTAAATTTATTTTTCCTTTTAAATAATAAAATTCTAGCTGTAGTAAATAAGCCTAAATTAGCCAAATCTCGATAAATACATGTTCATCCAAGTCATTTTAATGTGGAGACGCTCGTCTGCAGGAACAAAAAAAGTCCCTGGTTTTAGACAAGTCCTTCCATTCCATTCCTTCCTTCCTTCCTTCCTTCCTTCCTTCCTTCAGCGGCTCGGGGATCGTTCGTCCAGGTGCAGGTGTTACTCTGTGGCAGGGGTCTCTGGGCTGGCTGCCGTCTCGGCCTCGGCTGGAGCAGGCTCAGGGCTCTTCTCTGCAGCAGCAGGCTCCTCAGTCTTGACCTCTTCCTGGGGACTGGCCTCTGCAGCTTTAGGCTCTGGAGCTGGTTCTTCTGGGGCGGCTTCAGCCGGTTTGGTTTCCTCAGCCGGAGCTTCCTCGGTGGGTTTGTCGTCCTCCGCAGCAGCTGTTGCTGCTGCTGCGCCCTCTTCTGCGTTCTCCTCAGACTCTTTCTTGGTCTTCTTGAAGGAGAAGCCGCTCAGCTTGAAGGAGGGCTTCTTGAAGGAGAAGCGCTTCTTCTTCTGCTTGTCATCACTGGTGGAGGGAGTGGCGTCTTCTGGTTTGGGGGTCTCTCCATTGGTGGCAGCCGGCTCCTTCTCGGCCTCTGCGCCCTCTGCCTTCTCTCCGTTCTCTTTGGGGGCTTCCTCAGTGGGAGTGCTGCCATTGGCCTGGACATCCTTGGCCTCTTGTGCAGTGGGAGAGGTGTCTCCATTGGTTTTGGCGTGGCCATTCTCCTGAGAGAGACAAACAAGCAGGTTAGGACCATTCATGTTTTTTTTCTTTAAATTGTCTGTGCCACAAACCTGAAGCTTTATCATCCAGCTCCACATTCTAAAAACATAGATTAGGCCAAACGGCCCTGTGTACCGGTAACCAGAATTGATTTGGTCCACGCTCGTGCAGCGGCTCAAGGCCTGGGCTTGGCAGCCAATAGGAAAAAGGCTGAAAACTGCAGTAACATGTGTTACCAGGACAGTGACGACACAGACACAGCTCAGAGCCAGTGTCGGGTGCAGCGCCACTGGCTCCCGCCAGAGGGCGATCCAAGCACGTCCATCAAACGCACTCAATTTGGACATTTTCGTCAATAAATTTCAAAACCACATCATTCTAAATGTTGGTTTGGGTCGACTGTATGAAGCCACTTCCGCCCACACGCGGCTCTGGTGCTTCTGGTGACAGTTGTGTGGAGGGTGCGCGCAGTAAACGTGGCTCCAGTCTTCAATCTGACAACAAAGGCGTGGTGAGCTTTTTTAAAATGGCCATGCCTCTGAGGGCGTCATGAAGCCTCTGCGCGCATCCCCGACACAAACCCTGTCCTCCAATTGCTCTGACTCCACTGAAGCACTAATTTAATGGGGGGGAGACACGCACCGAGCCCACTCGAGTCCATCAAGCAGACAAAGCGGTGTCTGCGCCGGGCCTGGCTCTGCACAACAGGTCACATTAACCATTTCACCCGTGAATGAAAAAAGTGCACCCAAACCTCTGCAAACACTCACGCTACAATAAAACCTCCACACTCCGCTCACAGGCGTGTTACGGTGCAAACATGTGGCCGTACACGTTCTCTTCACCGGGCGAACGTGGATGCGCACCGCGGACACGGAGGAGCACGCCATTGTACGCGACACACACCGTGCCCCAACAAACCCCACATTCCACACGCACTCTCGTTACCTGTCCGTTTGCTTTGGCGGCGACCACGGCTCCTTCCGCCGGCTTCTCCACCGCAGCCTCGTCCTTCGCCGCGCCTTTGGACGTCTGTGCTCCCATGCTTTTTCCTTTTTCGCCCCAACAAAGGGAAGCCTACCGATCAAATGAATGAACAAAGAGCGCAAAGAGCTTCCACCCGCAGATTCAGCAGCTGTGCCCCCCAAAAATCCAGCAGCAACAGCAGAAGCGAGGCGTGCGTAAAAGCGAAACGAGACGAGGGAAAACGACGTAAAAAGAAAACGAGAATTGTGGCTATATATTTTTTTCCTCGAGCAGGAGTTACTTTGGAAGTGGAGAAATTGGCCCCGCCGCAAATGAGATGCGGAGTACAACGCCCAAGTCCGCTGATGAATGGGCACTGGGGCTATGACGACAGACGCAGCGCCCGTCCGCCAATCACGAGCCCCGGAGCCGGCTGCGGGGGGCGCGAGCGGGGGTGGCGGACAATGGGAGTATGGGAGAGGGGACAACAACATGGCCACATTCTCCAGCACCCGGGGACTGTCTCCGGGACCGTCTCCGGGACTGTCTCCGGGCGCGTAGTGTGCGCTGGGGGGCTCTGCGCTTGTGTTCGGGGTGAATGAACGGTTCCACACGAGAGCGCAGCGCTGCCACACCACCACCACCACCATCTTCGCCCACATCACCATCCTCATCCTCAGCACAGCACTGAGGGGTTTAATGGCTGCCACCGTGACATGAGGCGTGTGCCAGTTTGTGCTGCTGCTTCTGTCCCACAAGTGCCACATGCAACTGGCACGACATAAACGTGAAGGCGCATATGTTTCCATGCGCACCAAAAACCTGACCGTTATCTGATTTCCGCGGTTATCAGATTATAGAAATGGCATGTAAACATTGTTAGATTTGATCTGAGTATTTCTTTCTGATTGCACAAGATAAAAGATGACAAAAAAGATAGAAACTAATGTGGCAAAGACAAACTGAAAGAGAAAATGTTAAAGACGGAAAGAGTTTTTGTAAAACTAGCTTGTAACTTGTCTTCCAACTACAACACTCTAAAAATCCATTTGAGTTGTCTGATGATTTTAGTTTTAAGAGCTGTGTCAGTTCAGATGTTAACAAATCCCCTATGTTTGTTCCTGTCTTACACAGATCACACTGGGCACTTTTACTTGGCCGGTAAAAATAAGATTCTTATCATATAACCCAATAATATATCTGATTTTTAGAGTGTGTTTAGTGCACAAGAAACATCTGAACATCAAAACATGGTTTAGTGACACGAGTTGGTTAATCAGTGGATTTTTAAAGTGCAGTAACTTTTGTATTTGGAAGATGAAGTACAATGCATTTTGAATTAACTTCGTTTCCTTGTCAAAACCTGCACGTGTGAACAATCCGAGGGAAATCCCATAATCTGGGAACTCCAAAAATCAGACAACAATTAGATTTTTGGTGTGATAGATTTGGAGACAAAATGTGTGATTTGTCTGATGTTTGTAGGCTTTAGTAATGAAACAAAGGACACAGATTTGACACAAATTAAAATGCCTTCAAGCACATTATCTGAAATAATAAGATCACATGACATGAAGTACAGCTATTTATTAAACGCCCCAATGCAGTGTTTTCAAACCTTTTTGAGCCGCTGCACACTTTTTTGTTTGAAAAAATGCCACCAAAAAATCTCACCTTGCAGATGTCTTTGTGTCGGATTTTTTAAAGTAGACTTGTATGTTCTTGGTATTGAACTAAAACATTCTGTAAGTAAATCCTAACTTTACACTTTGTTTTGATAGCAGCAAATAGTCATTTCCATGTTTTTATTTTTGAAAAGTGGTTACGACATTTGGAACTCAATTTCTACTGAGTGCACTTACAGGAGCAAGACCTTTAAAGTACCATATCAAAAAGTATTTAACATTCATTTCAAAACTATAAGCAGTTAAATGTAACTCAATGAAGAATATACTGACGTGATCAAATCAGGTCTGAACGAGGAATAATTTAAACCAGGCCTAAACCAGGCCTAAACCAGGTCTAAACCAGGTCTAAACCAGGTCTAAACCAGGTCTAAACCAGGTCTAAACCAGGACTAAAGACATTACTGCGCTCAGTCTTTATCCTACTTTCCTGCAAGCCACTGCACAAAGTCAATACTTCTGTCCAGTTCAAGTCAAAGCTCAGATACAGTAGTTTGCTCCACAAATTGACCTACAAGTAAAATAAAAATACATGATTGTATTTAGTTACAAAGCACATTTACTGCTTTACTTTTCACCGCAGGCTTTTATGGCAAAACAAAATTGAATTTTGTCTCCTGGACAAAGGTTTTAAGAGAGAAGATTTTTCGACACTCATCCAAGTTGCATGTTCAGTTCAAACTGAGGGATTACTCACACAAGTTTATGTTTTACAATTCAACAACATTGTACTATAAACTGTAAATTGTAACTATGACTTGAGTAAAAGTACAAAGTAGAGGTCTAAGGAATTACTCAAGGAAGAGTAAAAAAGTGATTGGGGAAACTACTACTTCAGTAAGAGTCATATTGTAAGAGAAAATGTCTGGACATAACTTCTGATTTATAATTTGACATAAAATCTTAATAATGTCACTGACATGCGTTTATTTAAAGCCTGAAGTGTGTGGGTGTGATCAGACAGCTCCAGCCTGTGTGCCATCTCGTATAATAGTGTCTTGTGTTGGCTTGAGCTGCAGCTGAGGCTGAGAAGCCCCTTCCCTGACCCACATAAAGGCGCTCAGTTCTGGGGTACTCCTCTGCTGCGAGAGTCCACTGACTTCATCTCTCCCATGATGCATTCATTCATTGACCCTGGCCGTCGCCATGGTGACTGATCAGCGATGGCTCCCAGGATTGACAGTAAGCATTTATGGAGATAGGAGGCGGAGAGAAGTTAGTATTATGTTAGTATTTAGGCTGTGTTTTGATGTTTAGCCTTTGTTATGTGTAATGTCGCATTCAATATTTTCGGAAACCATCGGATCAGATTTGAAAGGGCTAACCTTAAATCCCAGGCCAGCTACTTCACACTTGGCTGCGAACCGTCCCAGTGCATGTTGCAGGTCCGGGTTTGATGAAGCCATCAAGACGACATCATCTGCAAACAGCAGAGATGAGAAACTGTGGATGCAAAACTGGACACCCTCCAAACCCTAACTGCACCTATAAATTCTGTCACACAGGGACCGGACAGCCCTGAGCAAAGGGCCCTGGACCCCTTACTCCCAGAGCACCCCCCAAAGGACACCATGAGGAACACTTTCAAATCCACAATACACATGTGGACTGGTCGAGCAAACTCCCATGAACCCTCGAGCACCCAATGGAGAGTATAGAGCTGGTCCAGTGTTCCACGACCAGGACCACACTTCCACTCCACTCAGGTCAGCTTTTAGGACAACAAAGTCCAATTTACTGAAACATGTAGCATTTGCATGTAGATCTGATTTTAGCTCTCATTGTCGCCATCTCATACTGCGTTGCATACAGCATCTCTGCCATCCTTTCAAAGGTTATGTCTTTCTGCCATTCCTCCTCTTTGTCTGCCAAGCCCGCTGTACAGAGGCCCGCGACGGCCTGCCAAATTTGCCTGTGACGCCCCTATCCCCTTACCTCCACGGGCCGCTCTTCTGAAATTGACCGTGTAGCTGACATTTTAGCATTAGCTTGAGATGCCAGTTTTCCACAAAGGTCACAATTTGTCATCTTAGATTGTTTGGATATCGAAGTATTCTTGTTTTTGGATGTCTTGGATTACCCATCTCTCAAAGAGTCTGGCTCTTTGTTTTTTGGGGGGGTTTTTTGCGAGTGAAATGGAGATTTTTATAGCAACAGCAACGGAGAGACGAAGCAATTCAACTTGATCACTTTATACCGGAACCGAAACTTTCATCATTGTCTAATTTTATCTTGCTCTGTAAGAAATGTAACGTAAGAGGTAAATGAGAATATGTGGTGGAGTTAGAGGTAAACAAGCATGTGGTGGAGTACGAGGTAAACAAGCATGTGGTGGAGTATGAGGTGGTGGAGTATGAGGTACACAAGCATGTGGTGGAGTATGAGGTAAATAAGCATGTGGTGGAGTACGAGGTAAACGAGCACGTGGTGGAGTATGAGGTAAACAAGCATGTGTGGTGGAGTATGAGGTGGTAGAGTATGAGGTAAACAAGCATGTGGTGGAGTATGAGGTACACAAGCATGTGTGGTGGAGTATGAGGTGGTGGAGGATGAGGTAAACGAGCATGTGTTGTGGAGTATGAGATAAAAGAGCATGTGTAGTGGAGTATGAGGTAAACGAGCACGTGGTGGAGTATGAGGTAAACAAGCATGTTGTGGTGGAGTATGAGGTAAACAAGCATGTGTGGTGGAGTATGAGGTAAACAAGCATGTGTGGTGGAGTATGAGGTGAACAAGCATGTGTGGTGGAGTATGAGGTAAACAAGCATGTGTGGTGGAGTATGAGGTAAACAAGCATGTGTGGTGGAGTATGAGGTAAATGAGCATGTGGTGGAGTATGAGATAAACAAGTATATGGTGGAGTATGAGGTAAACGAGCATGTGTGGTGGAGAATGAGGTTAAACGAGCATGTGGTGGAGTATGAGGTAAACAAGCATGTGGTGGAGTATGAGGTAAACGAGCATGTGTGGTAGAGTATGAGGTAAACGAGCACGTGTGTGGAGTATGAGGTAAACGAGCACGTGTGGTGGAGTATGAGGTAAACGAACGTGCGTGGTGGAGTATGAGGTAAACAAGCATGTGTGGTGGAGTATGAGGCAACAAAACGTGTGTAGTGGAGTATGAGGTAAACAAGCATGTGTGGTGGAGTATGAGGTAAACGAACGTGTGTGTGGTGGAGTATGAGGTAAACGAACGTGTGGTGGAGTGTGAGGTAAACAAGCATCTGTGGTGGAGTATGAGTGTAAACAAGCATGTGTGGTGGAGTATGAGGTAAACAAGCATGTGTGGTGGAGTATGAGGTAAACAAGCATGTGTGGTGGAGTTGAGGTAAACAAACATGTGTGGTGGAGTATGAGGTAAATGAGCATGTGGTGAGTATGAGATAAACAAGTATATGGTGGAGTATGAGGTAAACGAGCATGTGTGGTGGAGAATGAGGTTAAACGAGCATGTGGTGGAGTATGAGGTAAACAAGCATGTGGTGGAGTATGAGGTAAACGAGCATGTGTGGTAGAGTATGAGGTAAACGAGCACGTGTGGTGGAGTATGAGGTAAACGAGCACGTGTGGTGGAGTATGAGGTAAACGAACGTGCGTGGTGGAGTATGAGGTAAACAAGCATGTGTGGTGGAGTATGAGGCAACAAAACGTGTGTAGTGGAGTATGAGGTAAACAAGCATGTGTGGTGGAGTATGAGGTAAACGAACGTGTGTGTGGTGGAGTATGAGGTAAACGAACGTGTGGTGGAGTGTGAGGTAAACAAGCATCTGTGGTGGAGTATGAGGTAAACAAAGCATGTGTAGTGGAGTATGAGGTAAACGAACGTGTGTGGTGGAGTATGAGGTAAACAAGCATGTGTGGTGGAGTATGAGGTAAACAAGCATGTGTGGTGGAGTATGAGTGGGTGGAGGTATGAGGTACACAAGCATGTGGTGGAGTATGAGGTACACAAGCATGTGGTGGAGTATGAGGTAAATAAGCATGTGGTGGAGTACGAGGTAAACAAGCATGTGGTGGAGTATGAGGTAACAAAACGTGTGTGGTGGAGTATGAGGTAAACAAGCATGTGGTGGAGTATGAGGTAAACGAGCATGTGTTGTGGAGTATGAGATAAACGAGCACGTGTAGTGGAGTACGAGGTAAACGAGCACGTGGTGGAGTATGAGGTAAACAAGCATGTGTGGTGGAGTATGAGGAAGGTGTGAGTATGAGGTAAACAAGCATGTGGTGGAGATGAGGTAACAACATGTGTGGTGAGTATGAGGTAAACAAGCATGTGTGGTGGAGTATGAGGTAAACAAGCATGTGTGGTGGAGTATGAGGTAAACGAGCATTGTGGTGGAGTATGAGGTAAACAAGCATGTGGTGGAGTATGAGGTAAACGAGCACGTGGTGGAGTATGAGGTAAACGAGCACGTGTGGTGGAGTATGAGGTAAACGAACGTGAGTGGTGGAGTATGAGGTAAACAAAGCATGTGTGGTGGAGTATGAGGCAACAAAACGTGTGTAGTGGAGTATGAGTAAACAAGCATGTGTGGTGGAGTAGTGAGGTAAACGAACGGTGTGTGTGTGGAGTATGAGGTAAACGAACGTGTGGTGGAGTAGAGTATGAGGTAAACAAGCATGTGGTGGAGTGTGAGGTAAACAAGCATGTGGTGGAGTATGAGGTAACACAACGTGTGTGGTGGAGTATGAGGTAACACAACGTGTGTGGTGGAGTATGAGGTAAACCAACGTGTGCTGGAATATAAGGTCAACAAGCAGGTTTATGAAGTACAAGTGTGGTGACATGGCGTGTTGGTGAAACTGGGCCAGAGTCATTGTTGACATCCTGATGACATGCAAAGCTCTAATTGTTCTGATGCAGTTTGTTGTGAATGTGTGAACAGGAAGACAAAAGCAGCAGACGCCACATCAACCACATGACCTCTTCAACGCGTGGAAGTGACTAAGACATGCACTCATCTCTGTAAAGGCGTAATTTGCCTATACAGTAGCTCATAACAGTATAGACCCTTTAAAATGCGTGAAAAAGATGACGGGGGTTTAAAATGGAGAAAAACATTAAACATTTTTAAAGATTAATCCACATCAGATCTAAATGCTAATGGTTCTAAGACTTTACAACTAAAAATAAGCACATTTTAATTTCCAGTATAGAAATGTCAGTCAGTTTGCCTTTCTAATACAAGAGGGAAATGTATGGGGGAAAAACAATTTCAACCATTTTAAATTATGAAATGTATTTTAACTTTACAAAAAGTCGAATTTATAAAATAAAAAACTATTGTGGGCTCAAGATTTCTTTTTGTCCAGTAATACACAAATATCTGGATTTTTCTATTATAATCTCCTATTAATAAACCAATAATGTAAAATACAATAGTACATTTAAAACAGGCTGTGATATAACTCACATGTGTCTAAGTGATTTTACTGACAAAATCACCTTGATTTGTCATATTTAGGGGAATCCCAATGTCCTTCCTTCATTCATTTTCTACCGCTTGTTCCCGTTAGGGGTCGCGGGTGACTGGAGCCTATCCCTGTGCCTTTGGGCCTTAGGCGGGGTACAACCTGGACAGTGGCCAACTTGTCGCAGGGGAATCCCAATTTCATTGAAATGTTGCCTCCATTTCAGACTTTTTGTATATAACGGTCTATAGGCAGCTTGCTAAAATTGGTCTTTGCTGAGTTGTAGAAAGTAGTACATTAGGCTTATGAACTTTTCGCCATTTCTTTGACTGAAAAACATAGTTGTGTCGTGATCTGTTTGGTTTCATACATGCATGTATGGGTAATTCAGCATATATAGGCAGATCTGATAACGCTGTTCCACCTTGTGACACCATTAAGTGGTGATACAAGAAGTTCTCCCCCAAAAGTTGCTGAAAGCAATAAGTACAAAAGTAAAAAGTAAATTTTTAGGTATTATAATTAACTTTTTACTCCAAACGCCAAACTATGAAGTACTTTCGTGTTTGAAGAGTTCTTTTTAGCACATTTATCATGATGGTATTCTACATAAAGGTTTTGAGTTCAAGCCTCATCTTTGAGTGAACAAAAGTCTATCCGTAAAGTTCACTAGAGAAATTAAGACATTGATCTGAATTGCTACTGTTGACCACAGATCAGCACAATTCTTTATCAAAAACATTTGAACAGGACTCAAAATCTGCTAATCTCACCAATTTGTGTGTGTGTTTTTGTTTATGGATCCCATTAGCTTCTATGTAATCACTTAGTCCTCCTGGGTCCATTATAATGTCAAATTATATTTCAACCATACAATCATTATGCATTGTCATTACATCACATGGTATTTAAATGAATATATATATATATATATATATATATATATATATATATAAAATGTATTATATAATAACATTTAAAATCTATAGTGCATTTTACATCTTCATTAACATCATCTATCATTAACACATGACACTTTATAATGATTGTGTCCAAAAACTTATTTTTTACTCAAAGTAAATTTTTATTTGGGCACTTCAAAACCTTTACTTTACTCGAGTAACTTATTGCTCCTCTCACTTACACTTGTAATTACTATATCGTAACAAAAATTGTGTTTCTTCCACCAATGTCATTATCTTTATACTTTCTGCAACGCATATGTTACAAAGAACATGGAAAAGTACTGCACTTGATCAAATAAAGTGTACAGACAATAGAATATATTGTGTATTCTTTATGTATTGAATCGTGAATGCAATTTGATATAGTAATTTTTTTTCTGGGTTCACCATCTGTTTGTCTCCATGGAGATGTCTTTGTATTGCCTGTAATGTTCCACAGTAGGGCATTAAACTTATCTACCTTGTATTCTTCATTTACAGGTGTTTTTATTCCTACTGTTAGTGGGCTTGCCTCTCCACAGATCTGACCTGAAACGCGGCCTTGTGGCATTCTGCTTGTGTTCATGATGAATTTAATGCCATGTGGAACATTTCAGGAGCCAGACTAGAGCTCAAACTAATCATTTATTCCTTTTCTTATTTCTGACCTTTTCAAAACATGTCACTGAAATCCACAGTTTGTGATGTTTTTCTGATGGCTCACAATAATCAAAAACTGAGACCAATCACTGTGTCAAATGTGAAATGGAGCTGGAGTTATTTACACAGAAATATTTCTATAAAATTGTTGTTTGTTTTAAGTGTGCATTCTTTAAAATTCCTTCAGCCGGAAAATGGAAAGGGTAATGTCAATTTATCACTCTCTTTTGGCACAATTCTGCTTTTAAGTTTTCTAAAAATGGACTTTTACGTCACCTAAACATTAGGTTACTCAGCATATTGCAAACAAAAATACAAACGTATATTTACACAATTAAATTGTCCAACACAAAGCACATATAAACTGTTAAAAACCGAGAATAAAACACTTTGTCTTTAGATTAATGGAGGTTGGTAATGTGTAAATAGTTCATTGTACTTGGATTTTAAGAGTCTTTCACTCGCTCAGAAACTGCTAAACCTTTTTCCAGAAAGCTCAAACCATTGATCCGTAAATCAATATTAAATCAAACAGCTTTCCTTACAACACACAGTTGAAACATGTGATGATTGGTCAGTATTTAAACAACATATTTAATTGTTTTAGATCATAAGATATACAAATGAATGTATAAATGACTTTTGAGGGATTTTTTTTATGATGATGATGATGATGATGATGATGATGATGATGATGAGAGTACAAAGTGTGACAACCAACCACGGTTTCCCCAGTGATCCTGACGGAAGAAGTTAAAAGGAAAAACCAAATGTGTTTTTATTTTATGCAAATTGTGACTGCCGTAGACCCTGAAACCAACAACAACTTTTTAGTACAAGTTTCTGCACAACAACCTTGAACTCGAAAAGAAACAATAAACTATTGAGTTCATATTTGCAAAAGTATTACAATTTTCCTACTACTTAATTCCATTTTCACTGAAGAAATAAGCTTCAAGTCTCAGGAAATAAAATAATCCCTTTACTGCTCTGTATATTATTCTTTACAGTACAGAAGGCTAAAAATCGCTAAAAACAAACTCCAAATCTGTGTAGATTGTCACGCCCCACTGGATTGGACACGACATGTACTTAAGTCATTTTTAAATGTTTGATTTGATTTGACTCTGCAACGCAAAACATTTCCTAAATCAGAGGGTTTTAAATGTCAAAAAAATAAAACAACACACACGTTTAAGCTTCTTTCTTTAAACTTCATTCCTGCGTTGAAAAACAAAAACATATGTTATATTTGAGAACCAGCCTCAACTGGACTTTTGTGCTTATACTTTGGTTTACGTCTTTCTACTTTTTATTATCAGTCTAGCTAAGAAGAAGAAAAACTCCCAATTGTAGCCCCAACTTTTATCTTAATTCCCATGCTTTGAAAAATGATAAAATATGATCTTAACATCTGAAAACCTACATTTGTGCATACATTTTCTGATCAATGCTGAACAACTTACACTTGAAATCTGTGAAAGTGATTTTTGATCAATTTATTTCTTTATTTTCCCTTCACCAGCTGACACTTGCGCTTTTGAATTGCGCGTTGATGCCGTTTGTAAAACCCACAAAAGACACAAAAGTAGCAGCAGGTGATCTCTTTCACGAGCGGGCCCCGGGCACAGAGGGAAACCACCGCCGACTCTTCCATCCGCGGCAAAAACCCACAACGCGCCGTGAAAATCCGCGCGCGCATCATCGTAAACTTGTAACGTTTCGCCTGCCTGACCCGCGCAAAGGGGGGCGGACGGGAGCGCAAAGAGGGTCCGCATCCGCAAAACAAACCCCGGTGTATCGCGTCTTGTTTTTCACCCAACCAACCCGTCCACGGAGAGGCGGGGCTTAGCGGGCACTACGGCGCGGTCATTGGGTCCGAGCGGTGTCCGTCAAAAAGCCTGTGGTTCGGCGAGCATCTGCATCAGCTGTGCGCGCGGTCACAACAGCGTCAAGGCGGCGTCAAGGCAGGAAGCGGTAAGTGCGGCGGTGTTTCAAAATAAGAGCGGAGCAAATGGAAAGTAAAAGGTACGTAAGTGGTGGGAAATGTTGAGGTCAAATGAGGGAAATGAGTTTTACTTTGCTTTTTTTTTTTTTATCATATTCATTCAAACAGAGGTGTGTAAGCACTCAACTTTACATTTAGGGCGAATAAAGCTTCTTTGTTATTGTTTGTTTTAGTTGACATGCCAACGTCTTGAACGTAGTAATGTTTTAGTGCACTTTTTTTCATTTAATTTTGAACTTTGCAAAATGTATTTGAACATATGCCAAAAGCTTACATACAATTGAAGCGTACAAATGATTACAATGATAAATTAAAAGAAAAGACGTTATAGGGGTGTAAACACAGAGTTAAAGTTAGCTAGTTAAATCACAAGACATATTAATTATGTCAGATTTTCACGGAGCACGCATTCAAAAGGATAGTAGTTTAGAGCTCAGGTGGGAGGATATATTTGCAATTTCCACAAAAAAATGTAGTAATCAAAGAGCCATTAAAAAATGAAAAATTCATTTCAAAAACAACAAAAAATCATTCATAAAAGCGCACTTTGTCACGTCTGTGACGCTGGTCGTGTTCTCAGCTGAACTATGTTCAGAGCCGTGCGACATGGGATTATTATGGATTATTCATATTTAGGAACAGATTTATGAACAATATTTCATAGAAATATTGTCTTTTGTGTTCATAGAAAAAGTTGAATACCTTTGAAGGTCCACTCATGAAAAATGCGTGCAAAAACAAAAGTGTTGCATTTATTTTTTGTTGAGTGTGTATATAGCTTTGAAAAGCAAATTTGTTTTAACTTTACTCATTTTTTATTTATTGACCTTTATTTAACCAGGTTAGAATCTGTAGAGATCGATACTTCTTTTTCAAGGATGACCTGTATAAAGTATAGCAGCACACAATTTAAAAAAAAAAGATTTACACAATTCTTTATTACCATAACTTTATAAATGAACATATCATTCAGTTAAATAATAACCAAAACAGTTCAAGGGCATTGCTTTGCTCATTTGTGTTACAAACGGACCAATCCTCACTCTGTAACACGTCCCAGGAAACATGTGTAATCCCTCATTCGTCCAGGAGTGTTCCATTGTAGAAAAAGACTCAGTTGTAGTCATCTGGACTCTGTTTTTAGAAAAAAACGTTTCGACTCTCAATCTGTGAAACAAGTCTGAGAACTCGGGTTTTATATGCTACTCTAAGTAAGCCCTGTTCCGGGACCTCCTGATAAAGGGAGTTATTGGTTTCACGTGAAACTAACTGAGATGGGCCAATTTACATCCTATTGTACACTGACTTTCGATCCCTCCTCATTGAGTACCTGATTTGCATCAGAATGCCTCCGGCATCTCCAGGGTTTCAGCAGACCATTATAAACAACTGGAAGGTTGAATCTTAAACCTCCATTACAATTTAAGGAAGGATTCGCTTATCAGGAGGTCCCGCCCTGTGGGCAGGGCTTACTCAGAGTCGCATATAAAACCCGAGTTCTCAGACTTCTTTCACAGATTGAGAATGACTCTTGGATGAGAGTCAAAACAAGTCCAGATGACTATAACTGAATCTTTTTCTACAATTCTTTTACTTATGTAATAATGTGTTTGGAGTAATCACTTATCTTTGAAGGTGAAAGGTAAAATGGTAAATGAGCATTATATATCATTCATCTCTCTAGCCATACAGATCTGACCACTTGGCCTGGTGGTCCTTTGCTCATTCCCACTGATATACAAGGTTAAATCCAGTGGTGGAAAGTAACAAAGTACACAAGTTAAAGTACAAGTGCATGATGGCAGTAAAGAGATCATGGACCAACATCACATGATCTCTCTGGGTGGAGTCTCAGGGCCGCTAGCATTTGGGGGCCCGAAGCAGAAATGCTCGGTGGTGCCCCCATACCCCCGGCCCACTTTGAATGTGTAAAAAATACATAGGCGTTTGATACAATTAATCCAATCTTAAGGTGACTATTTCTGAAGTTAAATACATTTATGCTTTCTGTTGCATTTATGAAAACATGATTTAGACATTTGCAAGAAGAAGTTGAACTTTGGCTTTGCGCTCTCTGCGGTGTCAGCCCCTCGTCTTGTTCCATTCTCTCTTTTTCACGGTTTCTAATTGAGTGGTCTCTACATTTGCATGATGACTTATTAGTTCTCAAAACACACACACACACACACACACACACACGCGCACACACACACACACACACAAAGCAGGCCCGGGTCTACAGGGGTACAAAAGGGTGCATTGCAACCTCATTTCAGGTGCGTTAAATAATGACACTTAATGCACTCCTTTGAAACTCGGACGCGTCCTCGGTCAGTTTGGTCTACACCCGGGCCCGACACAAAGAGAGGCGGAAGGCGCATCCTCCCCCAGAGCGCATCTTTAATGTGTAGCATACTTTGTAAAGTTGCCAAGAAGGACCTTGACTAATAAAGAAGGACCTTGACTAATAACATTACAGTCAGCACATGCCATTTGTTTAAGAAGTATTCAAATGGTGGAACTTATAGCCAAAGGACCGGCCACATGTGCCTCCCCTTTGTCTGGTCTGAGCCCCCGTTCTCCCTGAGCCTCTTCTACCAGAGCTGTGAGCGCGAGTGACTTTCAAACAATAAAACTGGTTCATGTAGGAAAAAGGTCACCGGAAGCTGTTCGGCGTGCGTGCCGCGCGCTTGCCGTGTGACTCCGCGCCGTCATCGCCTTTTACGCACGGTCTCGACACCAGCAGCAGCAGCAGCAGCCGATCGTCAGGAAAAAGGCTGTCCCTCCTGCTGCCTCCCTCTCCTGCCCGAACGCCACGAAAAACAGGCACCGAGACGCCGAAAAGTGCGCCGCAAGACGAGCCGCGAAGCCCCTCTGCAAACTCCGATGGATTAGTCTGAGTCCGCTGCGGTAAGTCTGCCCATTCCCCACCGAAAACAGCCCGGTTCGACGGATGCGCCGCCTTGTCCCCGCTCTGCCGCCGCTCGTTCCATCTGCACAAACAAACAACCCACCGTAGCTCGCCCCGTGTCGCGTCTGTTTCGCTGTTTTGTTTGGTTTAAACGGGAAGGTGCGCGTTCGAGCGGCTCCCCGAGATGTTGGGACTTGGCGGAGTGTGGAGCTGTTGTTGCAGTGATTGTAGGGGCCTCTGGTGCGCGTTGCAGTCCGCGCCGCAGAACCGAATTGACTGTTGAGGATTCGACGTAAACCCGAACGCTGAACGACTTCTCATCTAAACGGGATTTGACGCCGAGGTTGGTGTTGTCGGTGGAGAACGGGGGTGTTCTAACCGGGTTACGTGATGCGATTGGGAGTGTAGTCATCCATCTTGTCGGGGATGGAGGATGCGGAGAGCTGGGTGTTAAGGCCACCACTCCATCCATCTGTTTATCTGCCGGCCTGTCTTTCTGTCCTCTGCTGACAATGTTTAAAAAAAAACAAAAAAAAAAAAAAAGGCCCGTGATGACAACACGGAGCGGCGCTGATGGAGTCCGGGCCCGGGCCAGGTCATGCAGGGGGAGACCGTCGTGACAATAGCCGCGCGTGTGATGCGTGCTGTGCTCCGTTTGAATGAGAAGAGAGCGGTTCGTCGTGACGGTTTCACACCCCCCCAGGCCTGATGTGGGCAAAGGCTGCTGCCGCCTCGGTCCCGCCGCCGCCGCACGCCGGGTCGGTGCACGCGCGGGCCGTGGCGCATGACGCACGGATGTTGTTTTGGTGCTTCTCCGCATTTTGCGATGGTGTGATTGCCCCTGTATGTCCACAGTTTTGAGCCGTTGCGATGGTGATACATGTTCAGGATATTGTTCCTGCATATTACTCAAATAGAAGTGAAAGTAGGCTGCTTTTACAAAAAATAGGCCTACCCAGGTAAAAAGTAGGACTATTTTTGAACATTGCCTACTAAGTATTGGGCTATAGTAGTATTGTAATATGTAATACTAGTTTACTTGGCCTACCGGACCACCCATAATCAATTATAAGGTTTTCTCAGAAGATTCTGCAGAAAAAGTGACTTCTCTTCTAGATTGTTGTTTACTCTTATAATAAAGTAGGATTACAATACTATAATAGTTTTTGAAAACGTATTAACTAATGCAATTGTTATTATTCATATTGATCTCATTTTGCAAGTGTCAGTATTTTGATAATGATTGTGATATTATTGTGGATCGGGCCATGTCTGGCTCATGTGTGTCACACGTTTATCAGTCTGTCAGGAATAGGCGGAACATCATGAAGGATATTTGAAGCTGATTGGTTGAAGCAGCTGATTTGACTGAACCACTGGTGGTTTGGGGTCCAAGCAGCCGGAACCGGTTCTGATGGATTCTCAAGAACTCCCAGATGAACGCCCAAATATAGTGAGAGTTCCTCTAGCTGGCCAGGTTAACTTTATTGTACAAATCATTATTTCCCCATAAATTCCCTTTGAGCTTGTGGTCAAGTGCGAGCGCAATTTAGGTCAAATCATTGATACTTCAGTTTTAAAAGCTTTCGTTAGCACCTTTAGACCCGCTTTGGTCGACAAACCGGTGCACACGGCTTGTCTTTAGTCGACTACAGCTCTAGGTTTGATGTTTCGTTTGGTGTCGGTGGTCTTCTCGCATTGTCAACACAAACCTTTAGTCACTTAGACATTCTCATATAGTAAGTGTTCACAGTTTCAGTACGACTTAATTACGAATGTCTTCATGGGTAAAGTTCAGACTAAGCCTAAAAAAATGTGAGAACTGTTCCATCATAATGGACTTTAATTAAATAGTCATTTGCATCCAAATATAGGCTCATTTCTCCAGGATACCACAAAGCAGGGGCCTCGCCTGTTCTTTACCATGTTGAATTATTTAGGTAAACATGGAGGACATGTTTACGCCTATATTATCCCATTACGCACAGTACATAGAAGATACATAATACATGAATCCCACCTTTTAAATATGTGCATTTTGAGGAGCAATTAAATAGCCAGCCCTAGTATTTATTTATTAATATTAACCAGATAGACAGGGCTAACAGAATATGATGCTTCTGGTAAAATTATATTATTTAAAGTACCACTGTGTAACTTCTAAAATATAAGCATGTTTTAGTTTTTTTGCATGTTTTGATTGCACTGGAGAAATGTCCTTACTGTTAGAGGGCTTGCATCTCCACAAGCCTAAATTTGGATCAATTTTTGGTTGTTTAAAATCAGTGGTCCCAGAAACATAGTCCCGGGTGAAGCAACAAGCCTCTGACCAGAGTCAAATAAATGTGTTGTTTTTTTTGTTGTTCTTTTCCAAGTTTAGCAGGTTCATTTCCTTTTTCATAGTGAGAGACTATAAAACAGGAAACAATGTATTTAGAAATGATTAGTACTGTAGTCCTTTTTTACACATAAACACACCGTTTTCTTGTACTTTTCTGTATAAATTGTGCAGTTGCAGTGTTGTGGATGCAGTTTGGGTCAGATACATAGAGATACATAAACATTTTAGAGAGTTTGCCATGTCCTCAAGAATTTATTTAGTCTACTACAGCCCGAGAAAATATGTATGATTTTGAGGCCAATTTTGGGCCCTGGGCTGGTGGTTTGTGACCTCTGGTCTTTTTTAAGAAGTATTTTTTGCTCGTTGGCTTTATTTGGACAGGGCAGTACAGCGTAAAATGGGGATGAGACTGGGGAAGGACATGCATACCGAGCAGCATGATTTTTGTCATTTTCTCAATCAGGGAGTTTGGTCAATCACTTACAAACTTGCCTGATGTCTACTAAAATTGTAGCACAAATGTTGTCCTCACATTATATGGTCTGTCTGCTCATGTCACGCAGTTGTTTTTATGGCTAAATGCACTAAAGGAATCGGGCATGTTTTAAATGTGTTCTTACTGTCTCTAATCTCCTTAGAAACTAGCAGGTGGCACTTGAAATGTTACACAGTGCGCCTTTTAAAATGCAACAAATCGCACAACCCTAACTTCAGTTTTGAAGATATGATAGATATTGTGCATATCATTTGTAGTAAAAACACGAGTACTGGGTAATTGGGTCATTTAACAGTCCATTCACATTTCTGTTGAATTGACAAGACTAAAGCAGGACTAAATCAGGTCTCAACCCAGGACTAAAGCAGGACCAAAGCAGGACCAAAGCAGGACTAAAGCAGGACCAAAGCAGGACCAAAGCAGGACTAAAAGCAGACCAAAGCAGGACCAAAGCAAGGACCAAAGCAGGACCAAAGCAAAAGCAGGACCAAAGCAGGACCAAAGCAGGACCAAAGCAGGACCAAAGCAGGGACCAAAGCGGGACCAAAGCAAAGCGGGTCTAAAGCGGGTCTAAAGAGGGACATAACCAGTGACAACACCAGGACTAAATTAAGACTAAAACAGGGCTAAATTGGAGGCCTGTTTCACAAAGCTGTCTGAATTTATCCTAAATACTTTTCTCTTATCCAGATTGACTGACCCGAGAGTCTCTGGATAAGTCGAACTACAAAGCAGGTTCACAACTCGCTCTGTCCACCTAAAGATTTTCGGAATGGAACTGCTCTCGTTCACGGTGCAGGGGGCGGGGTTAGCGCCAGCCGACCAATCAGAACAAAAATACGAGGAAACGTCAATCATAATCCCGATCGTGTATGAGGAAATAAGACGTGAAATAAAATCCAACGGAAACTCAGTCGCTGTGTCCACGTGGAGTCAACATTTATCGACCAATCACAGCCATGAGTTGGATTTTCTGATTGGTTAAAGAGTCGTCTTCTTATCTTAACTTGGTCCAGAGCAGGTTTTGAGTTCACGGTTTGTTGCCATAGAGATTTACCCTGATAGAAAGTGAACCAGATTAATAGTACAACTGAAAGCGGGTTAACAGCGAAATTACCACGGTAACCCTCGTATCCAGCTTCAGAGACCAGGCCTCAGAACTAATACATAAAACGCGTAACATTTTCTGAATATCATTATCTGAAAACGAGATATTCATTTTTAGTCACGGTTTAGAACCAGGTTTAGAACTTGTCTGTGCATAGTACGGCCCTAGTTCAGACCGTTCCTTGTTAGTGTAGAATGACTTGTTCCTATGTGTTGCCATCTTTGATTTGTTGACACATTTGTTCCTGTTTGCAGTTGCGTTCACACTCTTCTTCATGACTTCCTGCATTACCTGGAAAAGTGGTGCGCACCAATTCTGCGACCACAGACGCTTGCAGAACACCTCCTTTTTCCTGTCTACTCCTTCCACTTGTCAGCACTTTGCGTCTTGCGTCTTTGGCCGTACTGTAGCGCACTGTGGGTATAATTGCAGATATTTTTGCTATGTGCTGCTGGTGTAGCTCACGTGTGTGTGTGTGTGTGTGTGTGTGTGTGTGTATAGGCTTTTCCCAGAATTTGAAGGCTTCTGCAGGCGGCTCACGTCATCATTTCCAGAGATTATTAACCCGGCCATTGCCCTAGTTGGCAGAAAAGCTGGAAAAAGATAGATTTAAACATAGAGTACAGACGGAATAGAAAGGGAAATAGAAGAAATGTAGGTCTAATGCATGTTTTACAAGGTCAGTTCAAAAAGTTGAGGGGGAAAAGGTAACAGGTTGTACATTTTAAATGGATATTTTATAGATAACGCTTCAGATTATCATTAGTTTATTTGCAGTAAGTGATAAAATCCACTCAACGTTATTTGTCTGAAGTAGAAAAAAGACAAAAAAACCTTTTGTAAAATAGAGATATCTGTTCTTGCAATTGAAATCTGACTTAAACAGTGAGAGCGCTCCACGTTCCCGTCCATTAGGATGTGTGGGATGAAAACAGTTGTTCAATCAAACATTAATAATGCACACTATGGGACATTTTAATAAAGTTATCTGATGGATTAAGTGATGCTGGCTTGTAATTGACTGTATGGATCATGAATACAGGCATAAATCAATCAGCCACACACTACAGGTTATAGCTGTACACTAAATATTTAAGGAAAGCTTTGGTGCACACTTTTAAATTCCGGGGTATTGGTTTTTAAGTTTCCCATTTTTGAATTGTGTTCAACAGATTTATATTTATCTTTGTGCTTTGGCCCAGAAAATGATCTTTTTTTTCCCCATTGGATTTGACCAGATTTCGATTTCGAGAGCCGAGAAGCAAAGTGGCACAAGTGGCAAAATTGAGTATCAAATTAAAAGCTTGTGTTGAACCACTTACAAATGTACAATATCCACAATACTTTACAGTTTCTAATACTTTGACAGAAGTGCATTTTTACTGTGGGCGGGCTCGACCTCTCCACAGATCTGACCTGTAATGTCGCCTGCCTGTCTCAGTGGAGCTTGGATAACTTACTGTGGAAAAGCATTGACCTCTACGTGGATGTGAGCAGGTTACACAGTGAACCTTTCTTTTAAAAAGTGTAAACAATAGGAGATGCTTTTTGAGAGAGTTAACAATATTGTTTAGTATTTTGCCATATGCGTTTTGGTAACACTTTACAACAGCATTAAAGGAGACATATTACATCAGTTTTTTTCAAGTACTTAATATTAATATTGCAGTGTAGAATAGAAAGTAGATCATCATTTTACATTTTGTTAATTTTAAACCACAATATTGATCAAAAAACAGTTTAATAACAGAAACAGGTCCACTGACTTCCTGTTCAAAGCTGCAGAACTGATAAGCCCCGCCTCTTCATAGTCACATTTCACTGTAACAAGCAGCAGATTGTCATTTACGTGTTATTATTTTAGAAAAGTGGTGATGTGACATTTAGAACTCTACATGTGTCATTCAGAGTCTTACATTTCTTTAAGTAATCCCAACTAAGTACAGGGATGTGGGCGGGGAAAGGGGGTAGGTGAAAACAGGAATTTCTGAGCACTGGAGCCTCAGTTGCAGGACAATACAGGATCAACTCAAACATGCAGGAACCAATCAAAACACAACTTTGGGTAAACTAATGATGAGGAAACACTGTTGGAACAAAGATAAAGATCATTAAAGTTTATGTTGTATAATATGTCCCCTTTTAATAAGCATGAACAAATACTTTATTCATATTGAACAAATAGTTTATTAGAAGGATTCAGGCTTAGTAACTGCTTAATTAATACTCCTAACCATAACATATTAAATAATTAGATACAAAGCTTGAATCATTCTTAAGTCACAATTTGTTCATTATGAATTAAGTATTTTTTCATGCTAAATTAAGGCTAAATTAGGCGTAGTTAATCATTTTTAAGCAAGCCAGTTGAAATCTTTATTCATGCTGGTGTCCTATGTTAATTTTGCACTTTCCTCTGCGTTCCTTCTTTTTTTTGAATGTGATTCCTTATTGGCACATGATGTAACACACTATGGGACACATTGTCAAGCCCGGCCCACACACACACACGCACACACACACGCACACACACACATACATACGCACACGTACATACACATACATAGTCTCAGCTGGGCAGCACTTTGAATGCTCATACACTGACTCTCTTTGTGCACAAGTAGAATCTGTGTTTCCATTGTATTTGCCTTCATACACTCAATGCACTCAATTGTTCCACACAGGCAAATATTGTAACCATCCCGAGAATGGCCATGGAGAAAGGGAGAGGGAGAGGGATAAACATTCAGCGAAGAGGTGAAAATGAGACGATTGGTCGCAGTCAATGTTCTGTAAAGAAATTGTAATATTCAGAATAATAATAAATTGTATATAATAAGCGCTGTTGTTCCCTCAGTCGATTAATTGACTAAAAGTGATGGCAAAAGTTTTCACTATCTCTGATCTGACCATGTATCTGACCCAAACTGCACCCGCATGACAACGGCGGCAGGGGAGTTCACGCAAAAACAACAATTCATACAAAAACTATTAGAAAACGGTGTATTTGTATGTCAAAAGTAAGAGTAAACTCGTCATTTACTACCAAAGTTTAAGCTTGCTCACTCCATGCTTTCTTCTTTCTGCTGTTGTGCTACAAACGTTCTTATGATAAATAAAATCATCAGCTGACTAAAACGGCATCAACCGATTAATCGACAGAACGACTAAAGGCCTACGGCTTATGAAGGAAAAAAGGAAGGAAAAAGGATATCACGGGGACTGAAAAACATCGCCATGAACTCGTGCGGTCCACACGCGTCATTGAAATAAACAAACCTGATTGCACGGTTCCGTTAGAGTTTGGCTCGAGGTGCGACGGAGGGAGCGGTGACCAGACTCAGATCCCTCTGTGAAAGAAGAGTTAGAGATATCATTCTGGACAAGTCAGGCCTAGCTAGTAAGGATAGTAACAATACGCAAATCTCACGGCACTATATTATTATGATATTTATTGTAATATTGTTGAGAAGCAAACGGAAGTGTAGAAATACGACTTTTTCCTTTTTAAAAATCATTACTGTCTTTGTCCAAATGATTAAGTAATAAAAGTGCTTAGTCATTTCTTCATCATGTTGTTCCTTGTGTTTTTTTTTGGCTGCTGCTGCAACTGAACAATGAATGTAACCAAATATGCTTGGAATTTTATATTTTATGACCGCCCAAGACATTATTGTGAGACTTTTGACGTGGAGGGTGGACGGGGTCGCGGCGGATCGAGGCCGCGTGGGAGGAGCGCGGGAGGGGCTGCGTCACTGCGCCCGGTCCCATGAGGAAGCCCTGTGTTACGGCTAAAGATCACATGCTAAACAGCGGTTTGTGGCTCGGTGGAGATGCTCTCTTATCGATTTAGGCTGCCTGGATTCAAAAGGGCAGTTTCATAAAAGAAACAGAAAGTATGAAGTGAGTCAACATTTTGGTTAAGAGTACTGAAGCAAAAGTAAATGAAATCCAAATCTGTGTGGACTACATCCTCTTGAATCCCGGATCACTTCCCTGTGTCACTTACTGGAGTTCATTTTGATAGTGGAGAAAAAATGAGGACAAACTATGCATTTAGTCTGCCCTAAACCTGCTTTAGGTTTGAAAAATCTGTGTTTTTTTTGGTATGTGGTCCTCTTATTTTGGCAAAATGGGTGCATTGATTTTAAGTACGACTTTGCAGTTATTAAAAAGTGGAACAAAACAACAAAAACAATGAGGTATATATTAAAGAAATTTGCAAAACAACAATAGCACCCTTTCAATCATCATTAGTCACTTGTACAAAAACTGTTCGTAGCCATTTTCTTTGTTTTAATGAGACAAAATAAAATGTTAGACCTATTTGGAGGCGATTAGTTTTACCTGGGGACGTCTGTAAAAATGTGAATTACCGCACAACGTCAGGTTTTTTTGACAATAACCTTTTAATAATATTTCATTCATTTCATTGGCATTTCTTCTATTTGGGGTTTTAGCGTTATGTACTGTATGACGCTGTGCTGTAGCGTGAAAAGTCGTTCTTTACCACGTTGTTGCGGTCAGATTTCACGATGAAACTTTCTCTTTTTAATCCATTTAAACTGACACAGCCCCTCATTCTAAACTTTAAACCTTCCGTTACGTTTGCCGCAGTTTGTTTTATGATTTAAAAAAATTATAAAAAATTATTGAATTGCAAAAATAGTCTGTGGCAAATTAATAGTATCAATTTAATTCAAATCTGGACACAAAATGTGGCCATAGAGACATTTTGAATTGATTTCCATTAAATTCATCCGAGGACCTCTGAGTTGGCTGAAATACGTAGGTAAAATTCGGTGGAAATGTTTACAGACAATTTTATTAATTACAATTTACCTGAGGACCCGAGGTAATACTAATCCCGTCGTGTAGCCCTATTCAGATGGGACTGACCGCAGTTTATTCTGGAAATGGCAAACATTTCTTCTGTTTTAGGTTTGTTTTTAGCATTATGTGCCTGTGCTGGAGCGTGAGACGTGTTTTTTACTTTTTAATTGTAGAAAAAACAATAATTGATTGGAGAATAGGGATTTCAAGTTTAGCGATAATCATGATTATTCATGCCACAATATAATAATAATAATAATAATAATATGATAATAATAATAATAATAATATAATAATAAATAATAATTATTATCATTATTATTATTATTATTATTATTATTATTATTTATTATTAATTATAATAATTATTATTATTAATTATTATTATTATTATTATTAATAATATATAAATAATAATAATACACATTTTCAGAATTGTCAACCAGCAAATATAAGTCACTTTATCTCAATCTTGGCACCAAAAAAGTCAACATAGAAGCAAAGTGTTTTTATCCTGCTAATAATGTCACAATATCATCACTTTCTCATTCAGGAACTTTGATTTGATAAGGCTAGTGCCATAACTGATGAACGGTACTCCATGTGACAATGGGGATGAAAAAGAATCGGGATATTTCTTCCAACAATAATTTGTTCAATAAGAATTTGATATCATGACCTCCCTAGTGGAGAATTGTCCGCGGCAAAATAATATTACTGTAGTTCGTTCAAATCGGGACATACAACGGAGCGTAGAGGACATTTCGAATCAATATTAGCTTCAGTGCACAGACTAAAAACAGCCCAAATCACAGACATTCACGCGGGACTAGATTTACCTGAGGAGCTCCGAGTTTGCTGAAAGACAGTGGGTAAATGTTGACTTTTTACAGACACTCTCACAGACCTGGACGATCCACACGAGACTAGAAACACTGACGACGTTCGAACTCGTTGTAATTTACCCAAAGTCACGTGGTAAAACGCAACCCTTCCGAATAGGGATTATGACACATTTGTTTACATTATGAAATTGCTCTTGGATTAGTAAAAGTAATATTGATTATGTGTTCACTAATTATGATCAGAGAAGAGTTTTTGGTCAGATTAGACTGGCCCCCTTGCTGTCATGTCAGTGTTCCCGGTCTGTCCTCCTCACATAGACTTGTATTGATTGTGGTGAATTATTTATGTTGCCCACGTGATTAACACCGGCTCGCACGTCATCATTAACATGTCACACGAAAGCGTTTTCCCAGAGAGATGAACTATAGCTTGTTTTATGGTCAGCTGGATATACTTCATACTATTCTTTCAAAGCCGAACAATTAAAAACATACCGAATTGTAATTTTTCCGACATATTTTTACAATTGTATTTCGTTATCAAGGTTTATAACAATTGTATTTGTTTTTTTTATGCAATTTGATGCTAAATGCTGGAGGATTACCATATAAACACTACTATATTTCTGGGGAAAAAATGCCCTGACAAGCTTTTAGTGTTGTTTTTAAATGGGCTGTAGGTACCTGTTTTATCATTTTTCATGTAATAAAGTAAAACCTATTTTCCCCCAGTACAGATGTATTGTAAAAGCAGTTATTCGGGTCAAAATGAGACCATAGCGTTTTCTCTGCATTTAATTATATTAAATTTTCTCCGCGTAGCAGGAAGTGCGCTGTTAGCATGCTAGCTGTTAGCTTTACGGCGGGAAAACTAGCTCTGGTCTCTGAAAGTTGTGAAAAGAGCTTATAAACACATCATGGTGAATATTTCCTACGTTCAAGTTCCTACGTTTTTGAATTTTGTTCATTGACAATGGCAATAAACTCTTTCTGATTCTGATTCTGATTTAGGATGCTCAGAATGCATTAGGTAAGTGAGCGATGCATGGGAACTGCTGAAAAGAGTTTAAAATGAACTAGATCTGTTTTTAAGATTTTTTTAGCGCTTTTTATTTTAAAGATTAGAGCAATAAAAAAGAATGGTAATTGTCATCTGAACTATACAGACTCTAAAGACTCTAAAGACGCATATTAAAAGGGCTGTTGCATTATTGGATCAAAATGTCAAAAATAATATACAATTTCAGATTTTAATCGATATTACACTTTATGCATAAAATACAATTATAATTTATTTGATTAAAATAATCGATAGTTGCAGCCCACAGTTATAAATGATTAATTCTAAATACCTAGGGGAAAATGCATCATTTGCTTTCTTGAAGGACAAAAAGTTAACATTGATGGCATTTTCCAACCAGAAAGTGATCTATATTTCAGTAATGAGGTTTTTGTGTTAAATTTTCCATGTTCTGTCCCCATGCACCCTTCTGCAAACGCCACACAGGGAGCATGTGACTGCAGGCTAAAAGCAGAGGAGAGGGTCATGTGATTCTGACAGCCAATAGGAAGCCAGCATCGGAAGGAAGTTTGACCTTCTAACTGCGTGTCCCGCCCACACACGAACAAACGATACACAGCCTGCTTCTGTCTTTCTTTGAGGAGCTGATGGAGTCTAGAGTTGTACTGTTGAATTGTTTTGGTTTTTTCCTTCTCTTTTCTCTTTCTTTTTTTTAAATTGTTTTTATATAATACAAAATGATAACAAAATAGACAGAGCAAGACCCAGAGAGTGAAAAGACAAAAAGAAGGAGTAGTTTGTATAAAGTATGTCTCCTTTTGTACCTGTCCCATTTAGGGTTATCGAAAATTGGATACTAATCAATACTAAAACTAGAATCGAAACATTTGAAGTATCACTTCTAAAATCACAATAGCAGGAATAAATTTGACCTTTCCTGACCAGCTCTAAAATAATTTTTGGACTTTTTCAGAACTACAATTAGAATAGAATTTACATTTTAATAAAGAAACTACCACTATTTTGTGTAAATTAATTTGAAAATAGTGCTTTTTTAAAAATCTGTGTTTTATCTCTGTGGTATTGAAATCAGTAGTGAGAATCAAGTAAATTCCTTTGACATTTTAGGATTGTGACAACACTAGTCCCATTTGTCCAAATGGTCGGCAAATTTGTCAATTTATTTACAAATACAAAACAGTAATAACAATAGTGTTGACAACAAGAACAAAAACGGCAAAAGGCAGACAACAACACAGACATTAGACAAATAGAGGGACAACAGTCTAGAAACTTCAGAGCGGGGTGATTGTGTGTGTGCTTGTGTGTGTGCATTTGCATGTATGTGTGTGGGTGTGTATGCATTCAAACAGAGTAAAAATGTGTTGTATTATTATTTACCGTCATCATATAGTGTCATACATGTAGACGTAGTCATATTGTTAAAATAGCAATCATTATCAGTGCTCCCCCCAGAATCTTTTAAAGGGATGGTAAATATGCCTCATATGGGGTTGCATTTTCCTCCAAGGATGGTTTAATGGACCGTCGTCATTATTTCCAAAGACATACTATTAACACTATATAGGCCTATTATATAGTGCCTAATAATATTTTATTATGTATAGACGTGCAATATAAAGCAGTGGAGAGAAAATCTGTGAATTAAATTGACTAGACCCATTCATACAGATGACTCTTTTGAAAATGACTAGAAATAATAACTAGACTAAATATTAGGTTGAACTTACAATCACCTCACTTGAAGCTCTTTTTATCTATGATATTAGTTATTGTAATAAGACAAGCTCCATGGTAATGCTGGGAGGAGGGGCTTGAGACGTGTTGTCGGCTCGCGCCCCGGTGTGCTCCTTCTGAAACTCACTGTGAAAGCGGACAAAATAACAACTGTAGACTCTTTGTATCTGTGTAGTGATACACATTTTGTCTTTTGACCCGTGAGTCAGGTCTGGCCAAGAAAGTTTCATTTCAATGCGGCAGATCGCAGTAATCGCATGAGCGATTGTAATAAAACACACAGCGTTTTGAAGCTTAAGACTAAGACTTGTTTATTTGAAGTAGTATTTTAATGATGGCGCTACCTAATATATGGGATGAAGTTGAGGATCATTATGTCAGGGATGGCGCCCGCCATCCCAACATGTATGTACCCCTGATTATATACCACTACCCATTGTCATTGTATAATAAAACATTTTTTCCCTAAATGTGTGTGTGTGTGTGTATGTATGTACGTATGTATATGTATGTATATATATTTATATATATATATATATATATATATACACACACACATATATATATATATATATACACACACACACATATACATATATATATATATATATATATATATATATATATATATACACACACACACACACACACACACACACACCACACACATACTTAAAGTACATAATACATGTCTGATAATCTCTCCCCGCATCATTTCTGCCCCTTCTATTTATTAATTTTTTTTCATTTTTTTTCCTGTGTCATGTGTAGTGTCTAAGGTGCATTAAAAGGAGGACATTTTACGAGCGTGGAACTTGGGATAGAGACGCTGTCCCAAGTGGAGACAGTATTTTCAGGACAACAGTTGTGACAAGTGATAGTAATGATATAGCAAAAGTGATAGAAATGATAACAGTGATAATAGTATTAACAACAGCAACAATGATAATGATGATAATAACAACAATACATGTATGTGTTAGTGACATAGTGGTTGTGTGGTTGTGTAGGAGTTGGCTTACAGACAAACACATAAAGGTGTAGATGACTGAAATGTGTGACGAGTGGAAGATGGAGGAAGAAGAGAAGGCAATCCAAGTTGTAAAAGGTCAGAGAACGGTTGAGTGGGGAGCTCGGTTTCAGATGAGTGATTATAGGGGGAGATGTATATTCCATTTTGATGAAGTCGGTGAGAAGATTTTTCAGTGGTTAATGTGTATGCTATTGCGTTTTTTTGTGTCAATTTTCCAAATTCCATGCAAATGTTAGTTAGTTTTATAAATGTCCAAAATTATTTCAGTCTGGTCCTTGACAGTTGGCTTCATCGTGGTCATCCATCTCTTTGTTATTCCGCAGGTATCCATCTATTTTTTTACATGTTGGAGGGTTTGAAATGGAACATCTACATTGAAGATGGTCCGCTGTGCCTCATTAATCTCAGTCTAGTATTTATGAATAACATGGCAGTTCAAAAAACATGATGGTGATGAGCCACTTGACAGCCACAGTTTGTCCAACAACATGGTAGCATGGTATTTTATAAAGATTTTGTGCTTTCCATTGAGATGTGCATTCACATTCTTCATCTTTTATAACACAATATCCTTTTTCCCTTTTATTTTGAATATATGTTCAAGAATTGTTGTTAAGATTGATTGGGATTTTTAATGTGATCAATATAGTTCATGTTTCAAACATGACCAGGCGAATTGATAAAAAGACCACTATTAGGCCACTGAAATAACAAGCCAATAAAATAATCACTTGTATTTTCAGAAACATATTTGTACATATCTAAACTGCAGGTTAGCATTTTGTATGTAGAATACGACAGGGTGTTTTGTTTGTGGAGCAAATTATGGTACTTCAAGAATTGCAGACAATTTGCTCATTGTGTTCATTCATGTTGCAATTTTGATTGATTGCGATTCATCTTGCAGTCCAATTGCCAACTGTGTCACTGAGTTGCTTAAAATCCTTGTCAGAACAAAATATGTTGGTATCATTTGCAAATAAAAAGTTAGTTTAACCATATAACTTATATATTTTTATTATATAAAAAGGATGGTCCTAGTACTGTTCCTTGCGGTATTCCATAAGTAATCTTTTGAAGTTCAAATGTATAATTATGTATTTCAACAAATTGTTTTTTGGTAGTGTGATCCAGTTGTTTCAAAACAAATAACTGGATCAATATTGCAATATAGATATAATATGAATATAAATGTATAACTAAACGTTATAATCAAAAGTATAAGCAGGAACTGAAAGGAACTAAACAGTTTTAGTGCAGATGAACTTCGTTAGTCATGTACTGTAAATCACTCACTATAGAAGCCGTACAACTGCTTTCACTTGAACATACTCCATCTGTCCTTGCTGTCTCCCTGCCCATGTGTTGTCATGATGTGTCTCTGACCTCCGCAGATCCTCCTGTGTCTCTGATCCAACCTCTCCAGACCCGTCTCTCACATCTGGTAGCACTTTTCCCTCTGCCTGCTCTTGTAAAGCAGCTCTGCCCCAGACCGCTAAACACTGTCCCTCCAGCTCGTTACCAGAGGAGCCTAACAAGCACCAAGCCTTCAGAAGTTTTCCCCCCCTTTATGTACTAGTAGTGAATTAAAGAGCAACATGCTTTGGATGAGTTATGGCCAGCATCACAGCGATCCACAAGTTTCGGAAGGGTTAGTATCCGGGCATAATCAAGTTCTGAAGATGCAAGCCACTATGGGGGGGCTCCAAAAGAAATGTTCGGTTCATAGGGATTCATTTGGATTATGTGGAATAAAGGATGCGTTCGTCCTAACTGGTCTTGGTTTGATCCCCGTTTAGTCCTTTTTCTGGTCCAGGTTTTGTTTCGGGTTTAGTGCCTGTAAAGTCTTAATTTGTATGTGTTTTTTTATTTTTGGTCTTTTGGTCTTTTGTCTTGTAGACTTTGTATGCAAATCACCATGTAAGCTGATTTAAAGTAAATGTTATAGTTATGTTATATCTTGGAAAAAATTGTCAAAACATATCTTTTGAAGTCAGAAATATATATATGTATACCTTTATCATGATAAATTATCAAGTAAAGTATCAGAGTAACATAAACTGCATTAGTTAGTATGCTGTGCAATTTAGGTTGATAAAATTAAAATTACTAAAACATTTAACTTTACCTAAGGTAGGCTGACAAGTTTTCTTAAAGTAAAACATAATATGATAAGTGGTAAACCAGGTTGCATAGTTGGAACAATTAGTGAATCTTAAGAGTTAATGTTTTTCTTAAAGCACACTTACTTTAAATAACAGAACTTTTCGGCAGAAATTGAATTTACGTCTGTAATTTAAACTACCCTATTACTCCATACAGGCCTAGTCTTGATTTAGAATGGTCTAGACCAGGTTTTAGTCCTAATTTTAGAATAGTGTGTACGGCCCTGAGTCTAGTTAAAAATAATCACATGGAAATGGGTCTTACTCGAAGTTTCAGACAGAATGCTTTCAGCTCAAAAAGGCCTTCCATGGTTTTCAAGGAACAGCTTTGAAAAATGTGAATGCCACCAACACTTTTTTCCCCTTTTTTCCTTTCTGCTTTGTTCTGGAGAAAAGAACTGGGTAATGGGAACTTCCTCATACGATCATACATCATTACAATGCATCTGATTTGTTTGTAAAATGCTCAAATCAAGGATTGTTTTTGGTTCGTTCTTGGGCTTCAGTAGTACAGAGCTCCACTGGTCCATGCACTATGCTTTGGACACATTTGGGGAGTTTTTTTTGTGTGTTTTAGTGTCACCTAAATTCTCCTCCTTGTAGACTTGTTCTGATCATGCTCTCACTGCCTCCACTGCACACTTTAGCTATTCTGGTGATGGCGCCCCCTTATGGTCTGATTCCAGACTCTTCTGCATTTGAACAGAAAGTAGATGGGACTGGCTGGTCATGCAGTGTTTTCATCAGACTAGCCCAGGGCAGATAGAAGGGCACAATAGAAGTTAAAATCACAGTTGTTTTTGCATGTATTGTCTGTGATTAAAACTAAGGATGTGCAATATTGAGGGAAAAAAAATATCTAGACATTTTAGACATAGACATAGACATCTAGACATAGCTTTTTCATTTTATTTTTAATTGTCTCATTTTGTAGCAGTTTTACAATAAACGATATACTTGACGCTCAAATTGTATGACTTTGAGAAGAAACAGAAACATCTGGTGTAATCTCCCAAACAAGTGCATAAAGTGACATTTCTGCCCCTTTGTGGTTCATTTGATTATGCATTCACATTTCGTGTGATACTTCAACCAAGACATTTAACATGCACATTGTAAGTGTTGCTAAACTATCTTCAGAATATTGTTATTGGAGTAAGCAAAAAGATATCAAGATATTCATTTTTGTCAATTATACTCACCCCAAATTATTAGCGCTACAAGCTGGTGAGAGGCCGTTCCTTTACTTCGCTCTGCTGCGAAAGTGCACACACCAGGTGTTTGGAGCGAAGGGCTCGGCCACTTCCAAACACCCACTGATGCACTCGTCCACTCTTGCACGCAAAAGTTTGCATGGGGATGACGACCGTCAATGTAAAGAGCTCGTTTGCACTAAATCACTCACTAATGCTTTCCCCAACTCATGAACGCTCCGTGCATATAAACATGTCATGCAAAAGTCCAACATTATTATTTTATTGAGGTCCAATAACACACAGTGACACTCAAACACTTGTTGTCACTGACGGGCACGAAAGTCCAAAATATTGAAATTTTCAGTAAACAATTATGCCCCTATTTGTAAAGCAAAGGAGAGAGGGCGTGATAGCGGCACGGATTCAACATTAGGTGTATTAAAAGGAGGAAGACTGGGCTTCCCCTTCTCTTGCGTTGTGGGGCGAGGGCCGATCATTGCAGCTTGCAGTTGTGATTATTATTATTATTATTATTATTATTATTATTATTATTATTATTATTATTATAGGTTGTCGGTGTAATCCCTCATTCGTCCAGTAGTGGTCTTGCAATAAAATAGACCTACTATTCAATTTCTTTGACAGTTAAAACATGATGTTTCCACAATCTAAAACCAGCCATCCAGACCACTGCTCATCCTCCTATCTCCCCCTAGTGTTTACTGTCACACGTCACAACCACCTGCTGCTACTATTACTATTATCGTGGATATGACTGTACATATTTATGTCTGTCTGTTGGTCAGGGTCGCTGCTGGCTCCCCGATGCCCCGCCAGTGTAAACAAGTGTGCTTCCAATTACCAAAGCGGAGCAGCAGCCATCTTGAACCGGTTGCACTGACTTGAAGGGAAGCTGGAATGTGCTGTGGTTTTACTGGCTCTATAAAGATGCTGGACGTTTTAATTGGAGTTTTCTCATTATGGTAGAACTCTGCTTTGGTGGGAGTAGTTTTGAACTGCGAGTGTACGGCTGTGTGTGAATGGGATGAAAGTAAACAAAAATGAAAGGGTTGCCAGGTTGTAAATGCATGGTGGCGAAGTGGAATTTGCTATTTAAGTTGAATCAACAAAATGTAGATTGTGCAAATATTTAGTTGTTGTTGAGATTGAAATGGAGAAACGATGTGACAGGGTCATATTTTGGTGTAAATTCATATTATGGGACATCATGTCATGAGTTTTCTTTCAAATGTTTGCTGTTTGAACTATGCCATACTATGAAGAGTATTTACGATTATCAACATCCTGACAACACTGTCTTTTTATGTGTCACTTTTATTCAAATTGTTTAATAAATTACCATTTCTTTTAAGTATGTGACAGTTTTATGATAAAGTCAAATTAATGAACAGCCAGATAAAAAAAGCACAGAATTGAATAGAAATGACTTTATTTTGCTTTGTCACTAATATTATTTTTTAGAAGTTACGATTTATATTGTGAGATTAAAAAACACATGCATACTTAAAGGATTTGGCAATATGAAATGTTAAACTTAATGAAACAAAAAATTATATTATCAGAAGGTTTTTTTTTAAACTTCTTCGGCGTATAGTATGAACAGAAATTACAATTTATTATTATTATTATTATTTTTTTAGTTCTTACAACTGTTGTGACCTGAATAATCACAATTATCTATTAACCACATAATCTTGACACCCTTAGCATACATTAGGTTTAAAAACATTGCTTGCAAAATTTGTCCTCAATCTTCTCTGTGTACACCAAAGCACGCCTAATTTGATGTTAATAGTAGGATTCCATTGAGCCGGAGATCTCACCGGACCCACTGAAATAATGGAACCCTTTTCCCAGCGGCGCCTGTTCAAACTGTTTCCACCTCGTTCTAAATCCTCCTGCTCTTCTCTCTTCTCTCTCCTGCAGACAGTAGAGAATGGGCTGTGTCCAATGTAAGGATAAGGAAGCAGCTAAACTCACGGACGACAGAGAGACCAGCCTGTCGCACAACTCGGGCTACCGCTATGGTTCGGAGCCCACGCCGCAGCACTACCCGGGCTTCGGGGTCACCACCATCCCCAACTACAACAACTTCCACAGCTCCGCCACGCAGGGGGTCACCGTGTTCGGAGGGGTGCACAGCTCGTCGCAGTCCGGCACGTTACGGTCCCGCGGAGGAACAGGTCAGAGTGGGGTCAAGGCGGGGTCAAGATGGGGTCAAGATGGGGTTTATATTTGGTTAAATTATGTAGCCGAAATCAGTGTTTACCAACCAGGGAGAACTTGGAATGGTGAAACTGCATAGTATTTGATTATTATTAGTATTATTATTTGTTTTTATTATTATTATTATTATTATTATTTTTAAGTGATCTGTTCTTGGTGTGGGCAATCATTTCTATGTTTTTGGGGGGTTATCTCGATGACTATGTTCAGGCAATCGGAAATGTGCTAAAATCTTTCTGTGAATGTCCACAAACTTCTTTTTAAAATCTTAAAAATGTATTTTTGTCTCTAAACTTAATTACTTTTATTTTTTTTATTTATTCTGGAGTTTATGGGTATTAAAAAAAAAAAAGACAAAATGATCATTGTTGGAATGCCTGTAAATGTTTTTTTTTTTTTTTTTTTTTTACATTTGAAATATTGCATAAAACATTAAGCCTTTTTAAGAGTTATTATTATGGACCAGTGGTTTTCAAAGTGGGGGTCACAAGATGATTTCAAGACGCCGTATTTAATCTATTCTTTTACTGAAAACCGTATCTTTCAGAGAAATGATGTCCGCTAAGACGAGCAATTCAAAGAAACAACATTAAAGTGGCTGTATCTGATTATTATTATTTTCTTGTAAACTGTTTTGCCAGTACTGTAAAAGCATCTATTCAATGGAAAATGAGTCCATTGTGCCCTCTTTGCATCCAATTCATGTGCTTAATGTTTGAGGCGAACAAACGGCTGCTCCTCCTAACGGCAAGCTGCAGGAGACTCCATAATTATATGTAAATCGTTGATTTTCTAAAGGTCTTGGAAGCGTCTTAAAGAGCCTGCTTGGTCGCTTTGAATGTTATGAGTGAATTACAAAGCATTTTATTCTTTTCAAAGCAGGAAGTGCTGTGTTAGCATGCTAGTTGTTGTTAGCTTTACCATAAAACACCCCTGAAAGTTGTGAAAAGTCCTTATTTGTGAATATTTAGGATGCTCAGAATGCATGAAGTATTGGACAACACAGCCACTGCGAAGAGTTTAAGATGAACTAGTTCTGTTTTTCACATTTATAAATCAGTAAAAATCAGATACAGCGCCTTGAAGCCTGATTTAACATGTTTTGACATGTTTTTCCTGCAATAGAATAAGTCATAAGTTTGGTCACTTATTGATTATCACAACTTTACTTTTTTCACTTACTAAATATACTAAATATATTATATTCCAATGGGCCAGGGGCCCGCAGTGAGGAGACTCAATAGAAAGAGGTCGTTCTGTAAGATGAGGTCACAAAACCCATTAATTTCTGACACTGTAATAAATGGTCCCTGGTTTTCTTGTAATATTCTGAGTACCAATATAGAAAGTTATGACTCCCTCCAGCGTATTAAGATTGACTGCTCTGGGCACCCATAGGATTGAAAACAGGCTATGGCTGTTTAGTGATATTTGGAGCTAAATTGAATTAAAATTATAGTTTTAACTGAAATATTTGTTTGATTGTGTGCTTCAAAATGTTACATAGCCTACTAAATAAAAATAAAAATAATAAAATATACATAAAATCTTATATATTTTTATTTGTCAAATAAAAACAAATTGTCCCATTAGATTGTTGTCAATTACAAACAGGAAGTGAGATTATAAACCTAAAACTGTCCTATTCTGTGATGTACTTTTAAAAATATCTTTTTGGCAAAATTCTAAATATATTTATCTTAACTGTATTTTAGTTCAATGAGTCGTCCAACCTGTCAGAGGCACTTTAACGGAGCTTAACAGTCCCGCACATTTTGAAATACTTTTCTATTCATTTCCCCCATAGACTTTAAGATTCGAATATTGAGACTTCACTGGCACAACATAAGCGAAACCAGCTACTGTACGTGGTAACTAATATCGACATATTGTTCAAAAGGATAGGTATTTGTGATAAATTAGTTGCTCCATATTTTGACACCCCCGACCAAATCAGATCTGTGGAGAGGCAACTATTTTCACAGTAATAATATATGTTTTTCAAGGTATTTTTGAGCTATTAAAACATAATTAAATAAAAGCTACAGAGATATTTTGATATTTTGAAAGCAATAACATCTCCACGGAGCAGGTGGCCAGAAAAGTACCACACTGCAACTTTAAACTTGTCATAGCTTTTCAAATCAAGATGATATTAGCCTGCATTACAAGGGTATGAATAAGTGATGCTCCATATGTTTGTTTCTCCTCACCAGTCACAATGTGCTCAGGCTAAATACAGAATTATAGCTTTACATGTCTCTATTGTCTCGTGTTTACTGGAATGAAATCACGGCACAGTTTGTTTAGAAGCTAACAATGCTCTGTAATTTGGCTGCGGACTACAAACTGAAAACATTTGAACCACTCCAGACTGGGGGCCCCTGGGGGAATGTGGCTCCAATTACAAACAAGGCAATAAAACGCCAGCTTCTTGTAACTATAGTCACTCTGCATATGCAATTGTATTCTGACGGAGCCCAGTGCTTTCTTTTAAGAAGCCGGTAATTGTAGGCTTTTTGTTCACACGTCGCACAAACTGGCCGTGAAGAAATGACTTGGCTTTTGAATCTTTTAATCTTGATATTGAGTTTTGTCAAACATGTGCAATGTCCTTATTGCATTTGTAGATAATTTATCCTCCATCTGATTGACGTGATTTAGTTGCACTTGGATGTATAACTTTATTTAGCTTGATTTTATTTGAGACTTTATTTGAGTAAAATTACAGATATTATCATTTTTGACACTTCAATTTCTTATAATTTCTTTTTTTTATAGATGATATTAAATTATTAGAATTATACATATCTGTCTATTTCCTCTTCTTGTGCTGTAGGGGTTTCAGGCCATAGCCCCCCCTAGAAACGCCCCTGAGTGCCGGTAGTAGAAGTTGTCATAGCTGCAGCAGTTGATGCACTAGCAGATAGTAATTGAAAATGTCATCTATAGTTTAGTATTTGTAGTTGTAGTATCCTGCTTTTATTGCACAGATTCTGACAAATCCGGATGGTATTGTCTGTTTCCAGTGTAAAGAGTGTCGGAGTCCTAGTTTCCAGCGCATGTTTGAAGCCCGCGTGAGGAGCAGGGCAGTCAGCTGTTATGTGCACTCAGCAGGTTGGATTTTGTGTTGGCGTTGTAGACTCGGGCCTGTCATGTGTCCACAGGTTTGTCCTAAAGGGAGATTATTCTCTGATGAAGAACAGGGCATCTGCGGAGTCAACTAACATCAGGCCTATAAATATGGACCTCCTCAGGCCAAGAGCCAAGCACACGGACCTGCTGCAGGCTCAAACGTGTTCATCCAATCAATAAAGGGTGTGGACTGTACTTGGAATGCAGAAGTTACTGTATGTGTACCGCTAGTTCAGTTTCCAATATAAGATAACTACCTATTTTATCTGGTCTTAACCTAAACCAGGTCAAATTCTAAACTTTTGCCTTGGTATGGGGCTTTGATCAGGGTTTAACCAGATACAAAACAAGTCTAAATGGGAACTAAACCAGGATTATTGGCACTGAATCAGGCCAAGTGACAATTAAAAGTTTTGGGATAATTTCGCGCAAGTGACATAATTAAACAACGGGCTAAACCAGGACTAAACCAATTACCTAAACTAGGATTGATATACCCAGTAACCTCGAACCGGAGGACATCGAACCAAGTCCCAGGCCAAACCAGGACTCATTCAGTGGCTGAACCGCAGGACTAAATTCAAGGCTAAATCAGGACTGACCAGGACTGAACAGGACTGAACCAGGACTAAACCAGGACTAAACCAGGACTAAACCAGACTAAACGACTAAAGGACTAACAGGACTAAACCAGGACTACCAGGACTAACCAGGACCAGACTAAACCAGGACTAAACCAGGACTGCACAGGACTGCACCAGGGCTAAATAAAAAGAACTGCAACAGGACTAAACTATGATTAAACCAGAACTAAACCAGGGCCAAAACAGGGCCAAACCAGCCAGCCAGACCGGGGCCAGACCGGGGCCAGACCGGGGCCAGACCGGGGCCAGACCGGGGCCAGACGGGGCCAGACCAGGGCCAGACCGACCGGGCCAGACCGGGGAGGGGCCAGACCCAGGGCCAGAATCGTGCACAATCCCCAGTTCTAGCCCCATAAATCCATCAAAGTCTATACAAGCTACACAGAATGAAATACACTTTACTAGATTGGAATGTGAAAAGAACCAGTTGACAGTTAATCCTCCGCCCAAAATGTTGTCATTGCACATAACATGGCAGCGGTCCACTCAGATTTGGGTCAGTTCAGTATTTGCTAACATTTGTAGCAGAATGGAGCAGCTCGTGTTAGCGACCTCGGATAGCCAACACTTTGTATGAGCCATCTGCGGCCCATCCAGTCTGCCCCGGGCCTATTTACATAACTCTAATCGATAGCATTGCTTGGCCCAGCTGTGTAACATCACATTAGGCCCATGAGCTGCTGCTGTTATTGATGAAGCCGTTGGAAGTGTAGTAATTGGTGGTCCATGTGTGGGCCATCTGACATAACGCCATCCCAGTAGTTTATACACATTCCTTCCTTTTTAATTCTGTTTAAATGGCTTGTTTTGGTACACTTTGACATACAAATGCGGCTAAATACAATATCTGCTAGTTATATGTACAATAGACTTAGTAACATGTCGGTGTCAATCCCTCATTCGTCCAGGAGTGTTCCATTGTCGAAAAAGATTCAGTTGTTTCATCTGGACTCGGTTTTAGAAACGTTTTGTTTTTGAGTGCAGATTTCTACAACTGAATCTTTTTTCTACAATAGTTTTAGCAGCGAAGGCAGTTTGGGAGAATTTGAGAACTGGACGAGGACAAAAGCTGAGCAAAACCAGGACTAAACTCAGACTAAACTATGATTAATCTAGGACTGGAACAGGCCTAAACCAGGGCTAAACCATGACTACATTTGGACTAAAGTATGATTAAACTAGGACTGGAATAGGCCTAAACCAGGTTTAAACCAAGACTAAAACATAGATTAAAACTAGGACTGGAATAGGCCTAAACCAGTCTTAAACCAGGACTAAACCATGGATTAAACTAGGACTGAATTAGGCCTAAACCAGGATTAAACCAGGGCTAAACCATGACTAAATTTGGACTAAATTATGATTAACTAGGACTGGAATAGTTCTAAACCAGGGTTAAAACAGGCCTAAACCAGGAATAAACTCAGACTAAACTATGATTAATCTAGGACTGGAACAGACCTAAACCAGGTTTAAACCGGGTTTAAACCGGGTTTAAACCGGGGCTAAACCAGGGCTAAACCAGGGCTAAACCAGGACTAAACTATGATTAAACTAGGACCAGAACAGACCTAGATTTGGGTCAAACAGGGCTAATCCTAAATTGAGTGTGTTAGGGCTGTGGATGTCTAGAAGTAATTGTCATATTTCTGCATTTTTGTCATTTTTGTACTCGTCTTGTGCGCTATAAAGACAGTAAGTGAGTGATCCTTTTATTACGTACAGCAGTTAGTGCTCTGGACATGAGACAAAGCCCGTGTGGGTGGATCTCTGCACATGAACACTGTCCTCTCTGTAAGCAGCCCATCGGCGCTGCTGAAGAACAGTGACATCACCTGGGCGCCTCCCGTCTCACACCACACGTCTGCCGTTGTCTGTTTACAGGAGTGACTCTGTTTGTGGCGCTTTACGATTACGAAGCCCGCACCGAAGATGACCTCAGCTTCAGGAAGGGCGAGCGCTTCCAGATCCTCAACAGCACGTGAGTCACAGAAATCTGTCAACAGTGGATTTTCTAACTGAGGGTTTTGTTCAGATTGATTTCCTTAATATCTTCAGTACACTTTATCAAGATGTTGTAGGGGTTTGTGCCGTTTTAAATGAGCAAAAACACATTTCCCTGTTCCATTGTTGTGAAATTATTGTTATATTGATATTGCAGTATTTCAATATACCTTTTGACACAACCTGTTAAGTCAGGGCTATTCAACACAAGGCCCAGGGGCTAAATCAGGCCCTCGAAGAAATGTATCCGGCCCACAACCCGTCTTCCAATCATATATAAAAAAATAAAAAAAACTTATTTACTGGTTTAATTCTGGGTTAGCACTAGTTTAGACCTGGTTTGGTCGTGGTTTAGTCCTTGATTAATTCTGCTTTAGACCTGTATTGATTCTGGGTTGGTTCAGACCAAGTCCTAGTCCTAGTTTTTTGTTCAGCACTGGTTGTGCAATTTTGCAAAGCAATGTTGATAAAGCAGTATATTAAAGCAAGTATATTATTTCTCACTCAAATCTATCAGTATTTTGTTGTATCAACTCATAACTCATAAACCGTGTTGGGGATATTCTGTGCGACCCACAATGTTCTATATCGATACTTTAGTGATAATTGTAGAACCCTAAGTAGTAGCCGCAGTATTAGTAATAGTAATAGTAGCAGTAACAGAAAGCCATCTTGCATACCCACACCCATTTATCTTAAAAACTACTAAGGCTTTATTTTATTTGTTTAACAGTACATTTCACTGAATTTGAATATGAAATAACATTCTGCTCTGTTCCAGGGAGGGAGACTGGTGGGAGGCGCGCTCTCTCACCACAGGAGGGACCGGCTACATTCCCAGTAACTACGTGGCCCCCGTGGACTCTATCCAGGCTGAAGAGTGAGTCCAACTATACTCCACATGTGCTAGGAAATCATCAGTTTCATAAGTAAATATCCTCATATATTTGGTTTCATGTTTCCTCGTCTGTCTCCAGCTGGTATTTTGGAAAGCTAGGCCGGAAGGATGCAGAGAGGCAGCTCCTGTCCAACGGCAACGCTCGAGGCACTTTCCTTATCCGAGAGAGCGAGACCACCAAAGGTATAAACGAACTCTATTGGAATTATTACATGCATTTAACAAAAAAAAGTAAAGCCCAAAGATTGAAATGGTATCCATAGTTTAGCATGGAGCTGGAGGACAGGAAGAAACACACATCACAAAAAACTGTGAATGTAAAATTTTTGTGAAGTTTTCCTTATCTGTGGGGGTGATTTGAACCTCCATATGCAGCCTACATTAGATGTATCTCAAACCAACAAAGCACTGGTAAAACGATAACTAACAGTTCGCAAACTCACAAAAACTAGTGCTCGAGAATATACTAATTTCTCCAATCCACGTATGGTCTATAATAGAATAAACCACTTTTTTTTAATCTTCAATAAACATGAAAATCGCTGATGTGGACATAGGCACAATAGATTCAAGCGACCATGCACTTATTTATTTAACCGTAGATTTTGAAAAGAAGCAACCCTTTTTCTTTTTCCTTTTTTTTTCATTTAGATTTTGGATTTTGAATGTGGCGTGTTTTTGGTAGAAGGTTGGAAATGAAACCCGAGGCAAACAGAATCCTTCAGTTTCAGAGCACTGCGGCTGGTACAAACAGGTTGGAGTGGGAAGACGACAAACTAGTGATATGCCAAAAACACAACAGCCAAATGGCAAAAGCAACAGTAATATTTGCAAACGGGAACAGCAACATTCTTATTATCAGCACTTGGTTACCTAAATAATTGCCAGGTTATATACAATTGCCAGTATTCTTCATATATGTCTGGGCTGTGGGGCAGGGTGGCCAGACCAAAGCCTTTTCTTACAAAAAATACATCCGCGCCAGGCAAAAACACATTTGAAGTCTCCCAAAAGCATGTGGGAAAATGTGTTTGGTGTGATGGCCATAAGTCCAGAAGGTATATTTAGTGCAAAAACAACACTGCACATCACCAAAAGAACACCACCATACCCACAGTGAAGCATGGTGGAGGCAGCATCACGCTTTGGAGCTGCTTTTCTTCAGCTGGAACTGGAGCCTTAGACAAGGTGGAGGGAATTATGAACAGTTCCAAAAAACAGTCAATGTTGGCACAAAACCTTCAGGCTTCTGCGAGAAAGCTGAAGACGAAGAGGAACTTCATCTTTCAGCACGACAATGACCCAAAACATGCATCCAAATCAACAAAAAAATGGCTTCACCAGAAGAAGAATAAAGTTTTGCAATGGCCCTGCCAGAGCCCAGACCTGAATCTGATGATCTGAAGAGGGCTGTGCACAGGAGAGGCACAATCTGACACATGTGGATTGTTTCTGCAACGAAGAATGGGCAGATATCACCAAGTCTAGATGTGCCATGCTGATAGACTCCTGTCCAAAACGACTGAGCATTAGTTAAAGGGTGTGCACACTTCTGCAACCACATTAGACTTTTATATCCACTGCACTATAACCCTGTGCTGTGAGAATACTGGATGTTATATGTTTTCCTTTAGGGGCCTACTCGCTGTCTATCCAAGACTGGGACGACATCAAAGGAGACCACGTAAAGCACTACAAAATCCGAAAGCTGGACAACGGAGGCTACTACATCACCACCAGAGCACAGTTTGAGACACTGCAGCAGCTGGTCCAGCACTACTCCGGTCAGTCCCTTCTCAAACTGCATATATTTACATTCAAAATCAAATACAATACAGACTTTTAATGACTGTTACTTCGAAAATCATCAAAAGTGCCTTCCTCCAAAGTCACATACTTTTGACTGACAGAGGACTGGCTGTGGATTGGATGTAAAGGTCCATTGCCAAGGCTGATTCTTGAACACAAAAGCAATGACATCAGATTGGAAAATGTGACTCTTCGTTGCAGATGTAGTTATTGAAATTGTATAAGTTTATAAGTTAAATGTTGCTTTAAAGAAGAAAAAATACAGTAAAAATTGAGCAAATTGAACAAATCTTATTAGTAGCATAATCAAATAACCCAATAAATCTGATTATTGGCGTATGTTTACATCTGATCAATACATTTCATTTTAAAATGACTCTATCAATCTTTGAACATTCTGAACAAATTAGTTTGACATTGTTACTTAATTTTGCATTGTTAAAACCGGGACAGGTACGAGCAATCAGATCTAGATCAGATTACCCACATTAGATCGAACCGTTTACATGGCATTTCAGTAATCTGATAACTCCAGAAGTCAGATAATGCTCACATTTTTGGTGAACGTTGTGTCTGATAATGGCAAGCGGTGTGTACGTTCTCTACAGGTCATTGTTCTGACAGAATATACAGTGAAAGTAAATACACCCCATAATAACCTTGACCTGTTCTGTGTGCGGTTGCAGCCAGGGCGGCGGGGCTGTGCTGCCGGCTCATCGTGCCCTGTCACAAAGGCATGCCCCGCCTCACCGACCTGTCCGTCAAAACCAAAGACGTGTGGGAGATCCCCAGGGAGTCTCTGCAGCTCATCAAGCGTCTGGGCAACGGCCAGTTCGGAGAAGTCTGGATGGGTGTGTACCGCTGTGTACCGCTGTGTACTTGTACTACTACTGCCCCATGTACACACAGGGAGGAGGACGGGGAGGCTACGCTGACGTACTCGGCATGTTGGGTCATCTGCAGCTAACACCCAGATACTGTTACCTTCAGTCAGGCACACAGATTTGAACCTGAGTGGTATTGAAGTGTACTAGTAATGGGAGTCGTGCTAGAGTGGTAGTACTACGGGGGAGTAGTACTAGCAGAGATTATATCAGTATTGTAGTATGAGGCGCAGTAGAGCTGGGCGGTCCTGCAAAGCTTACTTATCATGTTAGGTCTACTATTCTCGAGCTGATATTCACATACTTACAAACAGGCACAGATTTGAACCAATATTTGATCTTCTGTGACTGAAGTGTAGCTGTAGGGCTACTACAAGCAGATGTCAGAACTAGTCCTAGTTTAGACCTTGTTTTGTCCTAATTCGACCTGGTTGAGTTGATTTAGGATGCTACATGATGCGACCACTTTGACTATTCGAACCGTCAAAATACAGATATTTTGTGTTTAATAGCTCTGTAAATGTTTGAGGAGCATTCTAAGAATCGTTTGGCCAGAAATGCTGTCTAACAAAGACCTCCTCAACAACCTGGGGAGGACCTGGTTTTTGGTCATGTGAGGGATGGGCGAGATAGAGAGCTAGAGAGACGTTGCTGACCTAAAGTAAGGCAGTAAGTAAGTGTGAATACTGGGCCCATCCACTTACTACACTAAATACACCAAATACACAAGCATGTTTGTAAGCTGAACCGACTTCAATACGTGACACATCTGGACCAAATGATTCAGATTTAGTTGATTTTGGTGCATATTTGTTTCAAACTCCTGACCCTCCAAAATAACGACACACTTGCACTTTTAGTACATTTTGAGTACACGTTGTTTACGTTTAAGTTCGTTTGCACATACATCTCATTTTAGATGGAGTTCGAGCTGGTGGAGAAAAGATGACACCATGGTACAATTCAAGCATATTGTAATACAAAAGTGGTATCTGTGACGATGATGATGATGACGTTGCACATCACTAGCGAACACAACTTATCACAGTAAAGTGCATTTTCTCTTATTCTAACCTTGCACACGTGTTTTGTTTAAGGCACCTGGAACGGCACGACCAAGGTGGCGGTGAAGACCCTGAAGCCGGGCACCATGTCTCCAGAGTCCTTCCTGGAGGAGGCTCAGATCATGAAGAAGCTCCGGCACGACAAACTGGTGCAGCTGTACGCCGTGGTGTCCGAAGAGCCCATCTACATCGTCACGGAGTACATGAGCAAAGGTACACGTGCATATCAATATTACATACATGTACTGCGAGCACTCCCACGCGACACTGAATCATTTATGTGCAGCCGGGTGCTATACCTGTGCTGTTGGACACGCACGCACGGGGGCGGGGGAGAGGGGCACGCGTTTCCATGGTGATAGATCACGGGTAGGCTTTTATTCAAATCTCAGCGCACGATTAGTGAATAATATGTGATTATTGTGATATTTCAGGTCACAAATATGGAATTGTAGAAGCAAAGAAAGTGTCGTATGAATTCAATCAACTCTCCAAACGGTCTTGGATATCGGGGTGTTTTAAAAGTCGGTTGCACACGAGAGAATTTGCAGTATTTGTCGCTCATTTGTCTCGCACTCGCGTGAAGGGAATCCACGCCACACACAGGAAGGATTCAGGAAGGATTAGCTACAAGAGCAGGACTACGGAAGCGTCAGGTGATGGGGCGGGCTGCGAATGCACGAGGATATTTGAATGCGTCTTCAGTGTGCAGCTTAACTTGACTTTGTGTGATTTCATAAAGCTGGTCACGGGCTTCATGAATGGTGATCTAATAGACATTCGTTCCCAGTAAAATGTTGATGTTTCTTCTCACAAAATAGTAACCACTGCATTTCATATGGGGAACATCCCGAACAGTTTCAAAACTCGATTTTAATGACATGGGTCTAGTTGTAGTTATTTGAGTTAGTTTTCTTTGTTTGATGCCTGCTCACATTAGCATCTAGTTTCAATATTAGTTTCAGTAGCCTATGAATATATAGTATCAGAAGGGATTTTTTCGGATTGATCGGTTTGGACGTTTTCAGATTGAACCACGGCGGTGTTGGAAAGACTGACTTCTTCTAAATATAACTGCAGGAATGCCCAGACGAGACGAACTGTCATTACGAATACTGATTCAATGTTCTGTTGGTGGCGGTTCTCCACTTGAACAAAAGATCGTGGTCGACGTAGTTTCGTCAACTGACGCGCAGCGATTCCGACTGCGAATGGCACATACACGACGCGGTTATTTTTAATGTGGCATGTTGTTACCTTGTCCCATATTTCTGGCCTTCTTCTTTGGGACTTGGTAAAAGGTGAAGCTAAGTCTAATGAGACCTGTACTGTATATGCAGCTGCTTTGGTTATTTCAGGGCTTCTGCAAATATGGAGTTCACTGTCAGATACGGTTTTGCATATTTATTCCGGCTCAGCACCTGCCTGGAGCTTTGAGATGAAGAACTCAGCAGGAGTTATGTCTGTTGTCGCGTCTCCTGCACTTTGGATGAGTCCTTAGAAGACTAAATAGATAAACGTTGCAGAAATGAATGATTGATTTTTGTTTTTGTCTTCTCTTTTTAGGAAGTTTGCTGGACTTCTTGAAGGACGGAGAGGGGCGAGGACTCAAGCTTCCAAACCTGGTGGACATGGCCGCTCAGGTAGGTCTGAAGCTGGTAGATTGGGATGATTGTGGACCTCATTTTTAACATAAAGTCAAGAAGGCCAGATTAAAGGTGCTGTACCATTCAAAATGTGAAATGCTGTTCGTTTTTGCAGCGGTTCAAACGTTTTTTCTCTCATTATCCGAACTCAGCCCTGGAATGCGAATAATTCACCACGTTGAGTTTAGAAGTGCTTTTTACAACTTTCAGAGGCTTCAGAGTTAGGGCTCTACTTTGCCTTCCATCAATCAAACACCCACAACGTCCAGACTCGGTTCTTTTCTAGACTTCCCCTTTCTCCGACTTGTGCAAACGACTTGGTGCAGTGCTCATGTGCAACGTTCGGACGGAAACCCGTATTTAAGGGTTCATGTTAAGGGAGACTTTATTGTCCCTATAGTGAAACTTGTCCTCTACATTTGACCCATTCTTCAATGCTGCTGGGGCTTCTGCTCAGGAGCTGAACCCATCTCCAGATCTTTGTGCTAGTCAGGACTGAAGCTGGAGGACTTTTACCTATTGTGCACGTTTTGGGTTAGACCAAATGCAAGTACCATTCGATGCTGTTTGCATATTTCTCCCTGTGTCTGGGTGGGTTTCTTTGTTTCTGGACAGACTTTGCACACCTGGTGCGTAGGAGGAAAGGCACTTAGCTGAAGGTCAGAGCGACTGAAACATTGTGGTAATAAATGAATGAAGAGTGAGACAGTGTGCAGGAGTTTCAGCGTAAAACATGCACAACAGATAAAATGCTCCAGCTAAGGACCTGACTAAGACAAGCTAAAGATCTGGAGATGGACCTGGAGGAAAGAGCCTGATGCGTTGCTGTTGGGTTTGGGTCGGACTGGCTGTGCTGAAACACTGCTCTAAAACTACGTGTGATTATCCTTTATGAAGGCCGATTCCAGGTACAGTATTTCACCAAATGAATAATTCTGACACAACAACCACAGTTAGTTTTATACATTTATTAAGAGGGTTTTTAGAGTTGGTTATTGGGCTTTCTGGGAGATTTGGGAGAAGAGGAGTGAAGCGGAGCAACAAACTTAAAGGATGAAGATCGATATGAATAAATGATAAGGATAAACTCATTTACACAGAGCTTGCCCTGTAATTATAGCTTCTGGGTGGAGCTCAAGGAATAGGTGAAGCCCAAAGGAGGGGCCGAAGCAGGGCAATGGGAGGGACCAAAAGGAGATCAGGGAAGTGGATGCGGGGATGGACCAAAGGGTTTGTGAGCGCTAGCAACAAGTTAGAACTGCGTGCAATGTCTTTCCTTCCTGCTTTCGACATCAGGTGCCCCAGCTGTGAAGCAACTAGGCTTTTCTTTTTGCAGCGTATTATTAATAACCCTTTAAAGCGCCTCCCCCCGTGTGCGGTGCGCAGGTGGCCGCGGGCATGGCCTACATCGAGAGAATGAACTACATCCACAGAGACCTCCGATCGGCTAACATCCTGGTGGGGGACAGCCTGGTGTGCAAGATCGCAGACTTCGGACTGGCCCGGCTCATCGAGGACAACGAGTACACCGCCAGACAAGGTAAGCACAGGAATTTCAAGTGAGTCCCAAGTCTTTGGCCTCAAATTTGAGTCGAGTCCATGTACTCTGGTTTGAGTTTCAACTTACTGAATAGCTCATCTAACTCAATCAAAAGTCGGACTGAAGAGTACTTGATAATTGTCGTCTGCCACGTGCTTGCCTCCAGAGATGTTACTAATGTGTCTAGAATGTCCCACAGTATGGCATTCAACTTCTCTAGCTTCAGCTCATTCAATTATACGTGTTCCAAATAGCTTAAAGCATGCATTCTGACCGTGGGCGGTGTTGCCTTTCCACAGGTCACAGATATGACAACAAAAACTCTTGATTTGTCTTTTAACTTGAGTTCATCTGTTCCAGAGATCTGCCCCTTTAACAGCTCTACGAAGTTTCATGTTTGCTCAAATTTCTATAAGTCAGTGGATCCACAAATGTTATGCCCAACTTTATGCACAAGTGGCCCAGTAATTACAAAGTTGTTAACCTCGGGGTCAACACATGCATTTTGACTGTCAAAAAGCAAATTGCACCATAGAATCCTGAGCTGCCCTCCAGCTCAATTTTAAACTTTAAACATAATCTATAAAGACCCGTGTTTCCTCCAATAAGTGCGCCTGGGACGGCAGACATGCTTTTTACAAGCACAAATGCAGTGGAAAACAGAAGAGGTTGTGGTCGCAGCGTGGCACATAGAATCACACACGGGCCACATTTAGACCGAGTAAAGTACAGGACTGGGAGAATGGAATGTTCACAGGCAGAGCAGAGGCGGGCGCGGGTACGGGCGCGGGTGCGGGTACGGGCGCGGGTACGGGCGCGGGTACGCGGGTGCGGGTACGGGCGCGGGTACGGGCGCGGGTACGGGCGCGGGTACGGGCGCGGGTACGGGCGCGGGTACGGGCGCGGGTACGGGCGCGGGCGCGGGTACGGGCGCGGGCGCGGGTACAGACTGGTACACGTGGTACAGCGCCTCGGACAGACGTGGTACACATGTGGAGCTAACTGGATCCAGAGTATGTACGCTCTGATGTGTCGGGGCCAGACCCGACTCTTGGCAGGTTTAAAGTATTAAAGGGGACACATAGTATTATACTAAATCAACTTTAATGTGCTTTTCCTCATCGTTAATTTACTCTGAGTTGTATTTTGATTGATTCCTGCTGTTTGAGTTCATCTTGTATTGTCCTGCAACTGAGGCTCAGAAATCCCTGTTTGGCCTTCCCCACATCGCTGTACTTAGTTGTGATATCTGAAAACTGAAGACTCAGAGTGACACATCGTGTCAGAGTGACACATTCTAAAATGTCACATGGCCATTTTTCTTTTCTCTTTTTTAAGGATTTTCTGGCCCGTAGGCTTTATTAGACAGGACAGTGCAGTGTGAAACGGGGTGAGACTGGGGAAGGACATTGCAGCAAACTGTGGAGAGCCAGATTCAAACTCACAGCGCTGCAGGGTGCTCACTTAGAGCACATATGTAGCCTCTTTTCCAAAATAAAACATGTAAATGACAATCTGCTGCTTGTTACCGTGAAATGTCACTTCATATATATTGTAAACATATGTTTGTATTTTAGATGTCCTGCACATATATTTACCTTTCAGATTAGTTCAAGCTGAGGTAGATTAAAAGTAATGATAACTTCTATAAAACACGAGTTCTGTGTTTGTGAAAAAGAATCTGCACAAAACTCTTTATTGTACAATATAGTAGTTTCAATGCATTTTATTAGCACATTTTTGTATTGGTTAGGGCTGCAACGATTAATCAACTAGTTGTGACTTTTTGTTTTGGTAGATAATGTATTTTAAAAGTCTCAATGTACAATAGAAATAATCCTTTGACCAGTCGACTAAAATATTTTTTAGTTACAGGCCTATAATTCGTATTGGCTTTCTCAGACTGTTTACAAATGTTATTTCTTATTTAGCAAAAACCTAAATGTTTGGATTTCATGCGTATCTAAATGCTCTTTTCCAGGGGCTAAGTTCCCGATCAAGTGGACGGCACCAGAGGCGGCGCTCTACGGGAAGTTCACCATAAAGTCGGACGTGTGGTCGTTTGGGATCCTGCTCACGGAGCTGGTGACCAAGGGACGAGTGCCCTATCCAGGTACGAGCGCTGCGGAGGGCCGGGCTCGCCAAAGTACGGGCCTGTCACTACTTTCGAGGCATAATGCGGCCTTCATTGTTAGTGTTTGTTGCCTTTATTGTCTTCGCCCGTCAACTGTCTTTCAAAATGAGGTCCTGCAGGTGACATTACAGCATTCAGAATCTTAGCACTGAGTATCTTCAACCCTGCTTAATATGTACCTGACATCTAAAAGAGAAAGTCCTGTAAACATTTTTTAGAAAACCAGATAAACAACAGGAACACTGCCGCTACACTCACATTCATCACTGATAAAGACTTTGTGATCGCACACGGTTGAACTGATTACGTTTCTGTCCTTTCAACACACGTCTCTGAGTGTTTGTTGTGAGGCGAGTCGCAGTTGCCGTTAACTGCACGGTCGGAGCGACAACGGAGAGACTACTTTCAGTTTCCATTTTGTCATCTAAAGTTATTTTGACCAAAACAACAGCTCCACGGACAAAAATAAGGCCAACAAAGGCAAATGAACACATTTTCTCAGTCATGCTTTGTATATTTCTGCCACTCACTCAGAACGGTGAGGGCTATTGTCAGAGGCCTAATTAGCCCCAAAAAACTAGGACAAAATGCGATAATCCTACTTGAGCACGTATTTCTGCTACTCTACCCACATCTTGAGTTCTCATAGGTTCTCATATCATATCATGCACTAGAGCTGCACAAATTTGGCAAAACATCAAATTTTTTCAAATAGATTTTTAAAATTTGGATCAACATTGTGAATATGATTAGATTTGCAATTTATGAAATGTCACTCAGAATCCAACTATGAAAACAAAATAAGTAGCACTAAACTGAACCCTGCAAGTCAGCCACCTGATTGTCTCCATGGAGATGTTATTTTTGCTTTGCCTGAAATGTTCCACGGTATGATATTAAATTAAATGTATGTATCTTTAATTGATTGAATTACAGGGGTATTTGTGACTAAAAATACCGTGAAAATCATGGATTCTTACTGTAACTTGGCCTGGCTGTGCCCCCTGTGTCTCCATGGAGACATCCACTTCTAGTTTTAGGGACTGCAAGCAAGACTGAACTACAACAAAGGCAGACTGTAATGTCTCAATGGCCCGTTCCAGTGACGTCGAGCAACAGTAAAGTACCGCATCAGCGGCATAAAAATGGTACATGACTCCAGACAGCTCAGCACAAAGATTATTTACATGCATGGAAATTGGGCCCTGCCAATTTCACACATTGTGAACTATTTAATATGTATTCGGCAAAACAGTTTAAGGCCTGGCCAGAGATGCCGCACTGCTTCAGGATTCCAACTAAAGCTGCGGCTCTACAGGGTCAAAAGCCTTAGATAAGTCAATGAAAAGGACAACACTATATTTATTTGGATCCAGAGCTTGCAAGAAATCCTCTGGAACCTTAGGAGCAGCTGCGACCGTACAATGTGTCTCATTAGCCTCTAATAAGTCTCCCAACGGGATGCTGGCCAGCTTTTCAAGAATCTTTGCTGTGACACAAAGTTTAGAAATAGGCCTGTAGCTGTTAACTTCACCTGTTAACAACGGGCCTACAAATGCAGATTTCCACATTTTTGTATAGTCACACTATTTAAGTTTAAATAAAAAACGGCTCAGTGGCTCAGCTATATATTCAGCTGCCTTTCTAGAAAAGGGGTTCTAGATTATCTGGGCCAGCTGCTTTATTTGTGTCCAGGGATTTCACTGAGCACTTCACCAATGAAGCAAAGTTAAAAGAGCAATAATCCAGACGTTTGGCTCCAAAGGGGATTTCAGAACCAGCATTTGATTTTGTCCCCGATTGACCTGGCAATGAAGAATCAAAAAGCAAACCAGCCCATACAAAATGTTCATTAAAGAAACTCAATATTTTAGATTTATCAGTCAACTTTAGACCTTTCTTGTTCAAAAAGCTGGTCAGATTGTTGGCGGCCACAGAATCAGGCCAGTTCCAAATTGTAGTGGAGTAGAAAGTACAAAAACTGCACTCAAATGTGGTGAAGTAAAAGTAAAACGGATCCACTGTAAAATGTAAAGTAAAGTACAGATAACTAAAAATTGGCCTGAAGTATAGTACTTTCCTTTTGTACTTCATTACTTTCCACTGCTGCCTAAACCCTATTTCTAAGCCATAACACAAAATGTTAAGTGTTTCTTGTCTAAATCAGCTCAAAAGCTCTAAGAATCCCGGACATACCCACCAGATTGTCAGCGCTGTGTCTGCTGGGGCTGCGGTCTGTCTGCTCCAGGAGCTCCAGCGCTCCCAGCTATAAAAGGCAGCGGCGCGTTGCATAATGTAGGTTATAGACTGTGCATTATGCAGCGATGTCCCAGGTGAATGCACATGCAGACTTTACCTGCCAACCTCAGTGACTCCTCTTTTCATCATTCAACACTCAATATCAAACTTATTGGAAAAATATGAGATGAGACATAGATCATTGTGGATACTGAGGTCTGAAGAGATTCGTGGAATGTCCAGTGACAACACACAGTTAGGAGAGAAGACATGAAAAACATTTATTAAATAAGACATTTGTTGCTGGAGCATAAAACATATCTATGCTACAATTAATCGACTAAGCATGAGTCGTCAACTATAAAAAATAATCGTAATTGTTTTTTTGATAATCGTTATCTGGACAATACAGACTCTAAAACACATTTTGTAACAAAGACAGTGAAATTAGGGAATCCAAATGTCAAAAAAACCGTTGTTAGAGATGAAAACTGGACTACATTTAAAAGCACAGACAATGTTCATAGTTTTAAAAAAAAAAAAAAAAAAAAGAAACCAGCTCACAATGATCCGTTCATTTTGAAAGGTTTAACAAAGGGACGCACAAATAATAAATGTCACATGAACACAGGGCATCGTGACCTTAAGCCCTCTGCACAAGTGAGCAGAAATGTGAAGGCGCTTATCGTGGAGACTTGCCGGCTGCAGACACGCCTCCAGAACATGCAAACAAACAGAAACACAACATTTTAATGGCAAGGTACACTTTATTGCCCTTGTATTGGAACATTTCTCTGCATTTGACCCATCCTTCAATGTCGTTCTGGAAGCCTGTCAGAAGCGCGGTGGACCCATCTCCAGATCTTGTGCAGGTCTTGGTCAGGACCAACTTAAAGGACACCAATGCAAAATGTACTTCTTCTTTCGCTTTTAACCATGTTCTAACATTGTTTCCCTCATCAAAAAACGTACCTGGAGTCGCATTTAGCTTCATTCATGCTTGTTTGATGAATCCTGTTTAGAAAGACTACCTATGACTCGGCTCCGAGATCTACTGCGCTGTTTTAAAGTCCATAAATCACTCTCTCCTATGTGATTCCCTCTGTGGCCAGTAGATGGAGCGCAAAAGTCAGTGACATGAAGTAATTTGGCTTTTTTAAACATTTTTTTTTGGGTTCTAAAACATGAGAGGCCAAAGCAGAGTTACTGAAGAGCACGTTTTAAAGGGCAATAACAATACAAATAATGCATAATATTTGTCCTTTAAACCCAGTGCTTCTACTACAGAGTAATTTGTCCGATTTAGGCCTTAATGTGCTTCTCCCCGACTTCGGATCCTTATGATTGGGATTTTTAAGCTGCTGTTCTCCCTTTTATATGTGCGGTATCCGTGCGACTCTGTGATATTGTATCGTAACCATAAAACAACACAGATACTGCAACAGCCAATAAAGCAGAGCATCAGAGGTAGGCTAAATGACTCACAGGATACAAGCTCGAGAAATGGAAAAAACTGACAAGTGATGACTATATTACTCACTAAACTGTAGCGTTCACCCATGTCCTTAAATATAAAAAACTGTTTTATTCCAATCATATTTTTCTCCCCAAATGAATGACTCTCAGTCCACAAAACAATGCCACTGATCCAGTTTGATGCATTCTTTACAAAATAAATTGAGTAATAAATCTTATACGATTCTCCTGTCTGATCAGCGTTTTTTGTCTTGCGTTTGAAGCCTTTTTAAAAAAAAAATCTTGAGTGTGAACTGGAGGACTAGACTATCGTGCATGTTTACGGTGGATTCCAGAAACCCGTTAAAGTTGACCCCACACGTCTCGTTTCCCTGCAGGCATGAACAACCGGGAGGTGCTGGAGCAGGTGGAGAGGGGCTACCGCATGCCGTGCCCCCAGGACTGCCCGTCGTCGCTGCACGAGCTCATGGTGCAGTGCTGGAAGAAGGACCCGGAGGAGAGGCCCACCTTCGAGTACCTGCAGGCCTTTCTGGAGGACTACTTCACTGCCACGGAGCCTCAGTACCAGCCCGGGGACAACCTCTGAGCCCACGCTACTGCTGCTGCTGCTGCTACTACTGCTACTGCGGAAAGCAACGTCTACATACAAGGGAGCCAGCTGGATGGAAAATATTTATCTGGATTCTTGCCGTTTTGGGTCGTTTGAATTTTTGACAGTTAGTGGGTCAGAATAATTTGACATGTTTGGAATAGGTTTTAAGACATCACATTTTTACCAAAAGGAAAAACAGTCTAAAAAAGAAACGTTTCCAATGGCAAAAGACAAAAAAAAAACAAGACAAAATATCTTGAAGTGAATAAATAGTTGAATAAGATTTTCTTTTTTCAAGTGCTATATAGTCCAAATAATCTGCTAAAGAAAAACCTTTTTTTTTTTTTACCTTTATTTTACCAGGTAAAACAAGAAAAAAAAAAGATTTATAATGTTGGCTGAGTTTTAAAATGTTTACTTCTCAAGTGGAGTAAACTAAATTCCAATCATTTGATCTGGTAAGACAAATTTCAATGAATTTTAAAAAGACTTGCTACGAAGGCGTATTAGGGACACTTATAGAAGGGGAAAAGGATGGCAATTTTGACAGAAAAAACACGCATATTTATACGATTTTAAGCATGTAAATTTACTAGAAAAAGTAGCAATTTTGTGAGAGAAAACATGCAAATGTTTGACTTTTTAAACTTGCAAATTTTCCTCATGAGGCACTTTCAGGATGAATAATGATTTATAGCTGCAAAATTTCAAGCTTTGGGCGACTTTTGCCCTGGATATAGATTTTGGCTGGAGTTTTGCAGATGTGTGCTTAGAGACGTTTGCTGTGGACGATCTACAGACCTAAACTGCACTAAATCTAACAAACTGTCCTGTTGTGTGACATTTGACATTTGTAAATGCACACTGCACTGCACTGTAGTGTCACACACACACAAACACACACACACGTACACCAAACAGTCTAGTGTTAGTTTGGGTCCTATAACAATGTGAACGCCTCTGCTGCTCTGGGCTGTGGGAATGACCAGATGTGATATTACTAGGAGCAATTTTTGTTGAAAATCCTCTAAATTTGCATATTTTTTTCTAGCAAAACTCAAAAATGTCCCATTCTTTTTTTTCCCCTCTCAAAGTGGCCCTTTTTTGGGATAATTTTTCTTGTCAACACCTGCACACGTGTGAACAATAAGAAAGAAATCAGATTAGTCACATCAGATGTAACTGTTTACATTTACATTTCAATAATCAAAACCCATAAATCTAAATTTTAAAAGCTATATTTTTGATGATAGCCACTGTCGCAGGAAGTTTTGTAATATCAGATGTCTCTGCAAAAATCATTGAGTTATCTGATTATTCTAGTTATCTGATTTCAAATGGTGCGTGAAGTGGCTTTTCCAGGGACGCAGTGCTGACATTTATACATGCCAGTCAAACCGGATAGTGGAAAACTGATTATTGTTTACATCCACATCCGAAATCTGATTACAATTACAAGTGCCAGAATGTGTATTCAGATTAGTAGTTTGAAGATTTACGTGTCATTTTAACAATCTCTAGAAATCAGATTTTTACGATTTTTGGTGTAAATGTAAACAAAGTCACTGATAGTTTGTAAACTGGTGAGATTCGAACTGGTTACCTTCTAGTTGATTGGTGAACATACAACTCACTGAGCCACTCTTATCATTGACTGAAAAGTGTAGTTATTAGTTTTGCATAATAAAAATATGAATTACGCTGTAATTAATCAAATCTGTTTGAACTGTTCCTTCTTTTATGAACCTGATTGATTTATTTTTATTTTTTGTACATGCATCACTCAATCATTGAAGCAAAAAACTCCTGTAAAAGATATTTTGTAGTAAATCAATCTGAATTATCATGACTAGTTGACTATAAAACATAATCCTGGTTGTATTTTGAATAAACAGAATAAACAAGAAGACTTTTATAACAAAGATAGCAGCATTTTTAAATCAAAAACGCCATCAGTAATAGGCAAGGCAAGTTTATTTGTAGAGCACAATTTGTACACAAAGGCAATTCAAAGTGCTTCACACAACAGGAAAAAAATTCATTAAAATCACAAAGACATGACAGAATAGTTTTAGAAAAAAAAGAGAAGAGTGCAAATAAAATAATTTCAGTCATATGCACAGCTAAACTAAATAATTTTCATCTTAGATTTGAACATTGCCAGAGTAGCGGCCTGTCTCACATCCTCAGGAAGACTTTTCCAGATTTTAGCTGCATAAAACTGAAACGCAGATTCCCCATGTTTAGTCCTGACTCTGGGCACCAGCAGGAGGCCGGTCCCTGAGGTCCTCAGAGTCCGAGATGGCTCATATGGCACTAACATGTACTTTGGTGCTAGGCCATGGAGAGACTTGTATACAAGCAGAGCTACTTTGAAGTCTATTCTCTGAGCCACAGGGAGCCAGTGCAGAGACCTAAGCACAGGACTAATGTACTTCCTGGTTCTAGACCTGAGCAGCAGCGTTCTGGATGTACTTGCAGCTGTTTTACAGCTCGTTTGGAGAGGCCAGTGAGCAGGCCGTTACAGTAGTCTAATCTACTAGAGACAAACGCATGGATAAGTCTCTCCAGGTCTGGTTTAGACACTATACTTTTGATTTTGGCTATGTTTTTTAAGATGGTAAAAAGCTGCTGATGTTGATTTGACGTGGCTAGTAAAATTCAAGTCTGAGTCCATTATTGCCCCCAGATTTCTAACTTGATTCGTAGGTTTAAGAGCGAGACTGGAGGTGACTGCAAACACTTTCTCTTTGTTTCTGTGGGCCAAAGACGATGATTTCAGTCTTGTCTGAGTTCAGCTGGAGAAAGTTGTTTTGCATCCACACACTGATCTGTTGGAGTGAATCCACTGCTCCATATTCATCTGACGTTTGAAATATTAACCCCTTTTGTAAATAGAAGATCTAGAGTGTGCCCTCTGCTGTGGGCGGGGCCACTCAAGTAATGAGTAAGACCCGAAATTTTCAAGGACAGCATGATGCTCTTTAGCGTTTCTGTCACAAATATTATCAACATGAACGTTGAAATCACCTTACGACCAAACCATCAAAGTCTGTGCATATGACTGACAGCATCTCAGTAAAATCATCAATAAAACTTTGGCAGTGCTGAGAAGGCTTGTATAAAACAATGAAGAGAATGGATGGAGACTGTTTTAGCTCAATTTTAAAGGATACGTACTCAAATGTTGAAAACACCCCAAAGGACAACCTGTGGGTAACTATTTCATCTCTAACAAAGGCACACAAACACCACCTCCCTTTTGGTTTTCTCGTGTTTCAGATTCAAACTTAAACTTGGGTGGAGCAGATTCTATTAGAACAAAATTTCCTGTGTTTTTGTCAAGCCATGTTTCAGTTCAAAACATAAAATCAAGATTATAAGAAGAAATACAATTATTAATTAAGAATGATTTGTTACATAAAGATCTGACATTTAGCACAGCAAGTTTCAGACTAGTTTCAGTGAGACTGGGCGTTATCTTTTTACAGGGGATATGAATCAAGTTTCTCAGATTGGGCAGTCTGACTCGCATTTTGTTTTCCCATCTGTGTGATGTTACTACAGAAATAGCACTAGGGCAGGCAGTTTTTACACGGGGCATCGGGTTGGTTTGATTTTTATTATGACTATACGTCCCGGCAACGCTGAGACCCAGTGCATCCTAGCTATGGGAGATACCAGGTGAAAGGCGAGGGAGAGATAGGTGTTTGTTGGTGTAGCAGGAGCCGGTGAGATTTTGGGACCAGGTGAAAGGCGGGGCGGTTAAGGTGGGGCGATTTTTGTCTGTATAGCAGCAGTCAGGGGAGAGTTCATCATCATTAGAACTCTTGATCTTATTATTGGCCGTGAGTGGAGCCATCTTAATGCCTGATTTGATCAGATATTCCAGATGGCTGGGAAGGCCTCTGGGTGAGAGTGGAGATGGAAAGGAGAGTGAGGAATCTGTAGTGGGAGTAGATGTTGCAGGGGGGATCCAGGGCTGCTCTGAGGGCAGGCTGTGGTTGTGGTGCTGCTGATGTGGAAACATTGGCTCGGTCTCTGGCTGATGGAGCAGGAATTCTTCTTTCATTGCTTTCTTCTCTAACTATCTGCTCAGGGCCCTGTCCAGGCCTAGTCCAATGCCTCAGAGCGTGGAGCAGGTTCTCTGTCAGCACCCTCAGGCCACCTCTGCATAGGTGTGGCCATTTCTCTTAAACAGGTCCTCTCGTATCCAGAATAGATAGAAGTTCTCAATGTAGTGCAATCCTCTTGTTGCACACTCTTTGGACAGCCATGTGTTCAGCTGAAGCAGCCGGCTAAACTTGTTTATCTTCCTGTCGATGTTTGGAAGAGGTCCACTTATGAATGTTTCTATTTCCATTTTATCAAGCACATTATCTTTGTATCGCTTAGGCTTTGCACCGAGATTGTGACAGGTACGGTCTTTAGAAAGTTTTGGGAACGACACAGGGTCTGTCCAGTTTAGGTTGAAAGTAGTTGTTTTTCTTGTAAAAAATTGTGGACTTCTTACCACTGGAATTGTATCGTGCAGTCCTTTTTCAGATTCCAAAGCAAATATCCATGCTTGTAGCTCATGAATTTCTTGTTGATATTTCCAACAGCGTTCACAAGAGTTTGTTTCCCTTCTCCCGGGATGTTGCTGGCTCGTCGGATTTGTTAATTAAAACTCGGAAAATGTTCTTAAAATCCTTGGTTGACTTAACAAAAGTCATGAATAAAAATGTTTCGAAGACAAAAACTGATTAAAAAGCAAAATAAATAAGGAAAGCAGCTGAAGCAAGCAGGAGCAATCAGGAAAGCATCTGCACTCTTCGGAAGCAGGAAGTGTGGAGTACAGTTTCTTCGTAAATATCCTCTATCTAGAAGCCGTCAGTCACCATATTTCAACCTTTATTTGGTTAAAAATGTGTTTAGAAAATCTTCATGTAAAACAGAAACAATCTTTTGACTAGCCGACCACTAAAATAATCGTTAGTAACAGCTCCACTTTGTTGGGATTTCAACAAGTTTGTGCGTTTACAAATGATAGTTCTGGATAAATCTGTACCACCACCATTAAAATCCCTAACATTTTCAGGTGGTGACATTAATTATTTTCTTTTGAGGGTGTGTCAGTCAATCCTTCACCTTAAAAGTCACTCATGCAGCGTCTTCAGAAGGAGAAATGCATATTGTGAACTTCACGTAGTATGCAAATACATGGGTCACTACATGCCTTAGAAACTTCACGTACTATGCAAATACCTGGGTTACTACATGCCTTAGAAGCTTCACGTACTATGCAAATACCTGGGTCACTACATGCCTTAGAAGCTTCACGTACTATGCAAATACCTGGGTCACTACATGCCTCAGAGCCACAGCATGTACTTTCTCACAACAGATCACTCCGTTACAGACACAATGCTGTTAATGTCACGGTAACTGTTTGTTTGAGAGCCACACCTCACTCTTACAATATCCCATTTCAGAGAGTTACTATTATTGTGAGAAAAAATATCACGATTGAACGATAATTCATGATTTCTAGCCGCTATGAATAAATAACTGCAAATCTTTTTTTTTACATTGTCACAGCTTTATGAAATCAAACTTTCGGAATGAAAAAAGAAATGCTAATTCAACAATCAGCCACATAATGGAGGACTTTACATTTAACTTCTTGGAGAGTAGCTGAACTATATGACTACTTTTGCTTCTAAAATGTTTATGATTACATATTTTTTAGTTCTTATTCTTATAGTGTGACCAGAATAATTTGCCATTAAGCGAATGATCTTAAGATTTAAAAGCCCAAAGTGCTGTACAGCAAAGTGCAATAATACATATAAACAATTGAAATACACATAAAGTTAATAAAATAATGACTCAGCGCAGGTCGTGTTTAAAAGGCCAGAGAGAAAAGGTAGGTTTTTAACCAGGATTTATTCTGCTCTAGTGTCTCAGCAGCTCTCAGTCTTATATTCACTGGCGCTGGTCATTGAATTAGCAGGTATGCAAATGAGCAAGCAATGTGACAAAGATTCTCATTTAAATTCAAAGATGCACTAATGTTTGTCACCTGCTGCAGTGCTGAACAAAAGCACTGTCATTCTTACTGTGAGTGGGCTTGCCTCTCCACAGATCGGACCTGTAACTTGGCTTTTGGCTTAGTGGCTTAGTATTCTGCTGCAGGACTGTGGATGTAAACTAGCTCTGTAGCTATAAAAAGCATATCTACATTTGTTCAATACAGATGTTCATACATGTGCTCTGTTGGAAAAAACAAAACAAAAACATTTATTATATTTATTTATGCAATATTTTGAATGATTACTTGAGGTAAAAGATGTTGCACACAAAAGTATACATCAGACAAGTGTATATCCAAACTGTTACTGAGAAAGCCTTACTTGAACACTAACTACTATGTCAACAGTCATTGTTTATAATACATATATGAAAAATAACAAGTATCATCGTCATTTTCTGTTTTGTAAAAATACTTCAAATTTACACTCGGCCTATAAAAATATCAAACTATTGCTATTGAGGTGTAATTTATTTATATTTCACTCGTCTTTTTTTTATTTTCCATATTTATTTCATTTTAACACCACTTGAATTTTTTTTTTTGAACCAGTAACAAATCATTCAAAAACTGCGACGACCCATGCGCGACCCCAGCGTATCTACATATAAGCTCTTTACTGAGCGTTTGTCTCCCCTGAGGCGGAAATCTGACACAACATGACTGGACTTCTTATGCAAATTAGGCGCGTGCACCCACACCCTGGTGGGACTTGGCGCAATGTGGCTAGCTTACATGCTTCACCTTTGGCCTACTTTGCATCTTCTCAAATCCTTTTTTTTTATTTATTTTTTTGGCAATCATTATGGCTTGTACGTGTAATAATTTGCAGTAACTTAAAACTCTTAGTATCTTTTAGAGACGCGTTTTCTTTTCGTTTTTCCCCAGGAAGCGTTCCACCTGTGCCGTGTGTTCCTGCGCGCTGATTGGCCCGTGCAACAGGAAGGGTTTGCATATTAGGCGCTGGAGCGCGTGAAGCTCTGCAGCCTCAGGACAGTCAAAGATCGACACGCACAGGTGACGTATTGTTTCTCTCTGCACCGCGGCTAGACTGCTATAAACTAAACGTATAATTTAGTTTAAGTATTTTAATGTGTGCCATGGATTTTGCGCTGGAGAAGAAGAAGCACAATCTTGAAAATATGTTCAAATACTTTTATCTGAAAATAATGGTTTTCAGTTTCCTGTTGTAAACGAAATGTTAGGACTTTTAACACCATTCCTAACATAGGATTTTCTTATTTTTTCCCCATTATTAAATGCTATGGCAACATCATTCTGAAACCTTTGCATACCAGTTTACAGATGATGCTTGAAAAGAATCAATCAATCAATCAATACAGAACTAGTTTATAATTTTCTTTTTGTTTATTTGTCATGAGTAAATGGAGCAGGGCAGCTTATATGTCAGTCCGTGAAGCTGGTCTGAAAATGGTTTTGTTATTTTTGCAATGCTAGTTTGTTATTAATTGTTAATATGCAATCTCAGTCAGTTATTAATTGATTGATATTGCATATTTACTTAAATAATTCAGAATTGATTTGTCGGATGCTTTTTTTTACGTGCTGTAACACATTTCATCAAATGGGGAAGAGCATCTGATCCTTTAAGTATTTAGACCAATATATGAAGAATTAATTTGCAAAAACATATCTCCATTTTGAAGTTATTATTATTGTGTATTATTGTGTGTTGAAACACTGCTAGAATAAATTATCAACCTTTGCTGTTTTTGCAAATGCAATCTTTATATTTTGCTTAATAATATTGAGAACAAAAAGTTCCATTGTATTTTTGCTGTTTAAAAGTGTGCTTAAAAGTATTTTGGCAGGTGACAATCTGGCATAAATACATGATCCTTCTGTTTTATAGAAATATGTAAGTATGTTTATTTTGGCAAAAGAGCAAGAAGAGCAAACAAACTTCTCAACTGTGAGCGGAGACGTGCAGCCTGGAGTCGGACAAAGAGGAAAAGCAAGAAGAGCAATAAAGGAGCGACTCTGTGAAAAACTCACATTCAGACAGTAAAAATGTAAATATCAAATGAATTTGAGTATACATAAGAGGACAGGCATGGTGCATGATTTGTTACCTTATATTTAAAGGGCTCACAAGGAAGTGCACAGCATTAGTCAATCGGATGAAGAAGAACTAGAGGCGGCGTTACCCCTGAGGTCTGAGGACGACTGGCTACGTTACAACCACCATTACGGTAAGGGGATTTCAATTTAAGATTTTTTATCTTTTTTTAAAGGAGACATATTATGCCTTTTTATGGTACTTATTAAGTACCTGTAACATAAGTCGATCATCATTTTACATTTTGTTCATTGTAAACCATATAATTGATCTATAGTAATAGTAGTAATAGAAACATTCATTGACTTCCTGTTCAGAACTGGAGAACTGATAAGCCCCACTTCGTCATAGTGACATTTAAACATAACAAGCAGCAGATTCTGATGTGATCTCCTGGAATGTAGTGCATGAGAACAGTGTTAAAAGCAACACTGCTAGACATTTAAACGACAGTGATTCATGGTGAGATCGTATGTACAGTAGTTTGTTGAAGACCATTGACGTTTTTACCCGGATACATTTAACTGGCGATCTACTTGGGTTTATAATCCTGCTTTCATGTGTATTTGTCTTTAACAGTCTGTCCTGAAATTAACTTAATTTAGTCTTTCTTTCTTTTTTCTATTTATTCTTTTTGAAACGTACGGCAAAAAAAAAATACTGAAAACAAACTAACCTATGCCTTTAAAAAAAAAAAAATGATTTTAATTTTTGTAATTATTTTTATCTTTATTATTATATATGCATACGAGAGAATGAGTATGTGTGTGTATGTATGTGTGGATATATGTATGGGTATGAGGGAATATGTGTATTTGAATGTTTATGTGTAAATGTGTGTGCGTGTGTTTGTGTGCGCGCGTGTGTTTGTGTGTGTGCGCGCGTGTGTTTGTGTGTGTGCGTGGATAAGTGGATATGTATGTCTGGGGATATGTGTATGTGTATATCTTTTTTTTCTCTTTCTTTACATAGGTTATTTTTGTCTTTCATACATCTTTCATAGACCATGTAGAGAGCATTTACAAGTGACTACATATACTTTTATGCAAACAGAGGTTATTAGACTCAGGAAGAGACAAAATATTCAAAACAATCAAACTATAGACATATTTGAACCAACTTTACAGATGGACTCTCATTGTGTAATTCTTTTGCAGGACATTGCCAGTCTTCTTGCTGCAGTGCACCTGACCGAAATCCTGCTCCTCCCTGGCTTGTCTGTCAGCACCCTGCAGTATGTCACCCGGCTCATACCTGGCACCCATGCCCACCTCAAGACTGGTTGGTGAACATGCTTCTTGTCATGTAGCTGTTGCACAACTTGACTGCTGTTTTGCTTGGGTTTGGCCATGTTTCTCGTCACTCTAGTCTCCACAATCCAGAGTGGGTTGAGAGCAGTGTCTGTGCTGGCCTGGCCCCGGGGTACAGTGTGTCGGTGAATGTCCCGCACTTCTCCCTCCCGCCAGCAGGGAGAGTTTTACCGGCGCAACTCGGGGGGATGGAAGGTTTCTTCACAGAGGAGAGAGGAAGAGGCACCAGTCTGCTGAAGGACTGCAGTGAGTTCTACGTCTGAATGTAAAATAAAATGTACTCATTCACCGCGATTCCCGGCCCTCGGTTCACGTGAATTAAAGTCTGCTAAACTCAGGCAATATTGTATTTCTGTTTTAAATATTGATCAAATCCGTCTGAAATGCACATTTTTATGGTCTAATATTAATCATACAAGTTTTTCAGCAAAGAAAGACTTGACAGTAAACATCAAACAGACTTGTTTTGGATAAATCTGTACAGAATCTTTTAACAACTCAAGCTAAAGTGAGCAGCTTACGTTGGCGACTTTACAGCGCAACAGGTTATTTAAGTGAGGTTTATTCATAATCATGGCTAACATTAGCATCTTTACAGCATAACAGTTTATTTAATAGTGGTTTAAACAGTGCTTTATTATTGTCGTTGTCCGCTGTTGTTGTTCCGACTCTCGCAATCTATAGTCTCTATCGACCCCTAGTGACCAGCACTGGAAAGTTTGAGTTTCCCAAATGTAACCTGCTGGACAGCCTGACAATGGCATGGCCCCTAGTGCCCTCTGTAGGAAACAGTGTGGACATTTGGCCTAAAAGTGGACTATTAAGTTTAACTGACTGAGCGTACAGAAATGGTACAATAGTGTTTTTCCACACATGTTTGAGTATTTATGTATGTATATTGTCACTGCACATTCTGCTGGGAGTGGCTCAGTTGTTTGAGCAACCTGAAAGTTTGCATTTCAATCCCAGCTCTGACCTGTGCGTGCTGCTGTTGTGTGCTTGTACAAGACACAGAGCTTACTTTCCCCTGAGCGTTGGGAGTGATGGGTTGTCCAATAGTAGTAGGCCTACTTACATACTGCAATCTACCACGCAAACCTGACCAACAAACATTCTGGTTTGGGACAGACTTCAGTAAAGGTGTGACCGTTAAATAGGTTGGAAGAATGATCCAAAATATAAATCCACAAACATTGACATTAATTGGGATTGGATCGGCTCCACAAACGTGTAATATTCATCTCAGGGTTTAAAGTACTTTCAACTGACAAAAATCACAACTAATAATATGATTTTTGTTTATTGATACTGAAAAGATACTGAACTTCCTGCCTGTTTTTGTTTCATGTGATAGGTCCAGTAATGATATGAACTATAAAACCAGGTCAATACATCAGTTGACAGTTAAACAGTGAATTCTACCAAAGAATTCTGCTCCGTCTGAGCTCAGTTTTAAACTATAGGAATCTGGAATGTTGTGACGTCGCCGCCTATTAAACCTCTCTTTAAACCTTTCACTTGAAACACATCAACTGAAACACAAACATTCTTAATAGAGCCCTCTTTCTCTCTCTCTCGCCTCTCTTTTTTTCCTCTTTCTCCCTCTCTCCCCTTTTTATTTCTTTATTATCTTTTCTTTTTTATACGGTATAGCGTAGAACATATACTTTGAAGACGTACAACTACAGTAGGTGGCGGTAAATGCACATTTCGGCTGCCAACTGCCATTAAAAGTAACATAACAACAACAACAACTATTTTTGACTAATTTTATTACTTCTACCATTTGTTTCTACTGCGTATATTCTGAAAACTGTTTTGCTCTTTATGCGTCTTAAGATTTTTAATACATTGTAGAAGTTTTTGTTGGTTAATAATCATTCAAGCAAGAATTTGCGTAGTGGCATTACCGCAATAAAATAGAGCTCACACCTTTCAAACCAAACTAATATCTTAAAAAAAACATTCAGTGTGTGTTTGAACGTGCTTGTGCTGACACATCGGCATGAGAGTAACAAAGGTACATTTGTGCTCAACTGTCATATTAAAGATGATAAATTGGCAGCTTTGTCTATTATAACTAAACCATGAATTTGGCTGTCATGACAAAATGGCTTAGGGCTGTTTCATACTATGCAAATTTAGCAAGGGTAGAGCAGGTCACAAGTCTGTGAGAAAAAGTGTCAAATGTAAGATTGCTTCGTTTATATCTAATATCGCTCTTCATGTGAAACAAAGTTTTTCTCAATCCACACAAATGGTTAAATAGTTTGTTTGATTTTTCATTATAGCATCAAAAACTTTAAGCACAAAATTAAAGGTGCACTATGTGACTTTTTGGTCTACAACTTGCTTGTCTCAATGTAGAGGACATTGCTTGGTCTGGAATGTTCCTCCATGGTGGTGTCAAGCAGGTGACACCACCAGGTCACATTACATGTCCAATTTGTGGAGAGGCGACACCAATCACAGTACGAATGCCGGTTCCACAAGGTGTTTTTGATTTTATATATATATATATATATATATATATATATATATATATATATATATATATATATATATATATATATATATAATATTATATATATATATATATATATATATATATATATATATATATATATATATATATATATATATATATATATATAATATATATATATATATATATATATTATATTATATTATATATATATAATATAATAATATATTATATATATATATATATTATATATATATATATATATATATTATATATAATATATATAATATATTATATATATATATATATAATATATAATATATATATATTATATAATATATATTATATAATATATATTATATATAATATATATATAATATATATATATATTATATATTATAATATATAATATATAAATTATATATATATATATATAATATATTATATATATATAATATATATATTATATAATATATATATATATATAATATATATATAATATATTATATATATATATATATATCATATATATATCATATATATCATATTTAAATGCAAGATAGATTGGTTTTAATGACATACTATGGAACATTCCAGACAACATAGGAACATCTCCAAACAGGTGGCAGACCCTCCACCAGAAAAGTTAAACAGTGCACCTTTAAAGGAGCTGTACTGTCTTAAAACATGAAAAACAGAAATAGATCATTATAATCTGAGAAAATGTGTTTTACCTCATACATTCACAGCATTGTAAATATTCACCACGGTGAGTGTGAGTGTTTGTCCGCCACGGAAAAGCTAACAAACATTAGCATGCTAACAAATATTAGTATGCTAAAGGCACAGTTCCTGCCTATCGGCGAAACACTTTCCATCTTATTCCGGAAGCCTGTCTGGGCGTTGCCATCCAACCTAGCCACTCTACTTTAGAGCATATAGTGAAGTTCCCTCTCGACATGAAGTACAACAGAAGTACTAATTGAAGTAACTTATATTAAAGGACAAGATCACAGATACAAGCGGTCAAAATGAGTTTCCGCCGCAGGGTGGCTGGGTGCTCCCTTAGAGATAGGGTGAGGGGCTCAGTCACACGGGAGGAGCTCGGATTAGAGTCGCTGCTCCTCCATGTCGAGAGGAGCCAGCTGAGGTGGCTCGGGCCTCTGTTCCGGAGGTCTCTTGGACGCTTCCCTGGGGAGGTGTTTCGGGCACGTACCACTGGGAAAAATATGTCCAAAAGTATAAGCCTAACTACAAACGACTTTGTTCTATATTAATGGTTGTCTCTTATCAAACAGGAAGTATTTTCATTACTTACTCGTCCGATGCTGCCTCCGAGATACTCCCATTTGCAGAATTCCTAAACAAACAAGGATTCCGACCCACTGTAAGACTGAAAAAAGTTATTTTTTGATTGCATATTTTATTAAGTTATAATTTGTTGAGGGTATTAAAATTCTAATGATGTTCTGCCACAATACAGTGTATAGAATTATTTTTTTTCGAAACATTAGATTTTCCCATTTTACAATCTCACTTTATTTACTATTCATACAGAAAATACAGGAACAAATGTCTTTTTTGTCAATGAGACAAGTATGTACAAAAAATATGTAACAAAAAATAAGTGAAAATAAGTGAATACTGCTCCTTTTAAGCTTTGTGAACAGTAAATATTTGTATATAGTAAATAACATAATGGTGTTTATTAAGTTATTTACCATTTTGTTGAAAATTATGCATTTCCGACAAATGCATTAAAGGAGACATATTATCCAAAATATACTTTTAAGAGCTTTTAACCATGTTTTAAGTGTTGTTTCTTCTTCTTTATCTGCTCAAAGTTGTATTTAGAATGATTCATGCAGAATTCCAGTTTCCTCCAGACCAATATTGCTTTTAAAATATATAAAATATATAAAATAATGACCCACAGGTGTCATAGATTAAAAGTATAAAGCAGACAAAAGAAAAAATTTGTGCAAAATGTGATGTGTTTTTTGCATTTATTGTCATTATTCTTATATTTTTGTCATCGTTCTGCAGATTGACACAGTCGACGCACCTCTTAACTGCACAGACATCAACAGCTGGAGAGATGGGTTTCTAAAGGATGTGAGCGAGTTCTTTAAAAATGTGTTTTATTTGAATATTTCATAAGCGTTCTAATATTATTGTATTTATTTCCATAGCCATCTACTCTGATCATCATTGCCATCAGCCCCAAATACAAAGCAGATATCGAAGGAATCGCCACGGACAACCAGGGCCTGCACAACAAATACGTCTATTCTATGGTAAAGAACTTATAAATAAATTAAGTTCTATAACATTTCAATCAATAATCGTATTTTGGTGTTTTCAGATGCAGAATGAATTCATCCAACAAGGCTGCTTGAATTTCAGATTTCTACCTGTTCTCTTCCTAAATGCATCCCAGGTAAGGAATGGCCTCTTGAAAAGACCTTTGAGTGAGTCACAATAAATAAAATAGATAAACTGTGGCGCTTAGACCCCGGCAGGTGGAGGGGTCACATCAACATTGGGAATAAACTGGGACTAAATTTGGAAGTAATCCTGGACTAGACTGGATTAAACCACTACTTGAACAGGACCAAACCAAGTTTATATTTGGACCAAACTGGCCTTAAAAACAGTGTGAACGCTTCCATTGAGAGAGTATGAGGGATTTGTTAGGAGGAGATGGAAAGGCTGCAGAGGAGGATGGCTCTGCTGCTGTGGTGGAGATTGGGCAGAGGATGGCTGTGGCACCGAACTGAAATAATGTAAGTCTGCTTTTATAACAGTAAACTGAAATGTGATTGGTTGAGAGGCAGCGAGACTGATCCACTGTGGCTGAGTGGCACTAGGACTTCACAGCAAGAGTCTGTGTCTGGGTGGGTTTCCCTGATCGACCCAAAACATGCACCATAGGTAAAAACATCCAGCTGAGGTCCTGTCCAAACCGAGTTCACCATCTGGAGTTGGGTCCCAGACTCCCCGAGCGCTGTACAGCTGCAGCTCCGGACAGTGTGCAGAGCATGAATCCCTTACCTTACTTAAAATGAAATCATTCCCTTTTGTTTATACTACGTTCTAAATCAGAATCAGAATCAGAAAGGGTTTATTGCCATTGTCAATGAACAAAATTCACAAACATAGGAACTTGTCTCGGCATAAAGGTGCAACATAAAACACTGATCAATAATAAAAACAACATATATGAAGCATAAAATAAAAAATAAAATAGGCATTACTATGTACACAAGAATTACAGTTAAATTTACTTGTGTAGTGCAGTGAGTGATGAATAGTTGCAGTTAAAGTGTTCATGAGTCCAACGGCAGAGGGAAATAAACTATTCTTGTGGCGGGAGGTTCTGGTCCGGATGGACCGTAGCCTCCTGCCTGAGGGGAGTGTTTCAAATAGACCATGTCCAGGGTGAGAAGGGTCAGCTGGGATCTGACCTGCTCGTCCCAGAGCCCTGGAGACGTACAGGTCCTGCAGAGATGGAAGTCTGCAGCCGATCACCTTCTCAGCAGAGCGCACAATGCGCTGTAGTCTCTGTTTGTCCCTGGCTGTGGCTCCAGCGTACCACACGGTGATGGAGGAGGTGAGGATGGACTCAAGCATGGCCGTGTAAAACTGCACCATCATCTGCACTGGCAGTTTGGCTTTCCTCAGCTGCCGCAGGAAGTACAGCCTCTGCTGGGCCTTCTTGATGAGAGAGCTGATGGTGGGCTCCCACTTGAGGTCCTGGGTGATGGTGGTGCCCCATGATGAGGTGGGGCTGGGGGGGGCTGTGACTTTCCTGAAGTCCACGTTCATCTCTATTCTCTCTCTGGGCGTTGAATTCTAGGTTGTTACCGCTGCAACAGGACACCAGCCAGTCCACCTCCCTCCTGTAGACAGACTTACCCCCTTCTGAGATGAGCCCAATGAGGGTGATCAGTTTTACGGATTCGTGGCTGGAGGTGCAGCAGTTTGTGTACAGGGAGAAGAGCAGAGGAGAAAGTACACAAGCCCTGTGGAGCTCCTGTGCTGATAGTCCGAGTGTCTGAGACATTCTTCCCCAGCCGCACGCACTGCCTCCGATCTGTCAGGAAGTCAGTGATCCACCTGCAGGTGGAGTCAGGCACGTTGAGCTGGCAGAGCTTGTCCTGACTCCAGTGAGGTGTTGAAAATGTCTGTGAAGACGGGGGTCAGCTCTCCTGTGCAGTGTCTTGGGGTGGTAGGAGAGACACCGTCTGGTCCAGCAGCTTTTCGGGGGTTGGAAATCCGAAATAGTCTGTTTACATCCTGTTCCTGAACTGAGAGAGTGGTGGGAGAGGTGGGGGGGACCAGGGTTGGGTTGGCAGAGGTGGCCACCGTGGGGGCGTGACCCAGGGTTTGTCATTATTGAAAGTGACTTTGGTATGATGCTATCCTCACGGAAACGAATGTTTGACGTCACAGTGTCCTTGTACTCATCCAAACTATCTGTGGCAGCTCTGAAAATCTCCCAGTCTGTAATGTCCAAACACTTAGATCTACTTTAGTCCTGAATTAGTCCTGGTTTAGTCCTGATTTATTCATGGGATTCAAGTGATGAAAAATGGAACGATTCCAAACTAAATAAAATATTTAATCTTTTAAATAGTCAAAAGTCCTACAAATGGTAACCAGAACAAGAAACCAGCCATGTGACTAAAACCCATAAATACTGTTTTATTCCTTTTAAAAAGAATTGTTTAACTATATAACTGTTTTCCAAGCGTGCAAAGAGCAGTATCCGTATGGGCGGCACCTCAAAAACAGGACAATAAAGGTTACTCAATTATGAATCAATCAAAATACAACTTTGAATGGGTTAATGATGACGGGAAACTAGTATTACTACTATTAGTTTTAACCTTGTTCCAACATTGTTTCCTCATCACTAGTTTAATCACAATTGCATTTTGATTGTTTCTTGCATGTTTGAGTTCATCTTGTATTGCTGCAAGTGAGGCGCCAGTGCTCAGAAAGTTCCTGTTTTCACATACCTCCTAGCCCCGCCCCCATCCTGTACTTTTTGTGATTATTTGAAAATAAAGGGTGACACATGCAGAGTTCTAAAATGTCATATAGCCACTTTTCAAAAATAAAAACATGTAAATGACAATCTGCTGCTTTCTATTACTTACACTTTCTATTTCTATTACTAAGCTGTTTTATTTCAATATTGCAGTTTAGAGTGAACAAAATGTAAAATATCAATCTGCTTATGTTATCATTTATTCCTAAATACCTGTGGAAGTTTAATGTCTGATATTCCGCTCCTGTTTCCTCCCTGAACCTGTCAGGAGCACGTGCCTGGCTGGCTGCAGAACACTAAAGTCTACCACTGGCCCCGCCACTGTGAGGACCTGTTACTACGGCTACTGCGGAGGGAGAGGTATGCCCCGCCCCCCGTCGCCAAGGAGCTCAGCGTCACCATCCAGCCGGTCATCATCCAGCCCCTCTGTGCCACCACGCCCACACTATAGCCACAATAACATATTTATTTTTGTGCAATGTAACACAATATTCTGCGGAAATGTCACCGCTTAAAGTAGATAGTTTACATAGATGGTTAAATAAAAGCCATCTCTAAAAATAATGTTTGAGTTGTGTATAAATCACTTTCTAGGTTGTCCCTGTAGGGCTGCGTACATGTTCATGGGATTTATTATGAAGACATGTTACATCCTGTCATCTTGGAGTACAGGTATAAAGTAGCAGATGTATAAAGATAAAGCTAATTTCTGAATTTAAAAAAAGATATACCGTATATGTATAATGGTGGTCACAATGCATTCACATTTGTAAATTTACCTGTAAATTCTTGCCTATTTTTATTTTATACTATAGTCATTTTAAATAGTTTCTTAATGCATGCCCTTTTGATTTCATATATGTTGTTTTTATTATTGATCTGTGTTTTATGTTGCACTGCCAAAACAAGTTCCTATGTTTGTGAATTTTGTTCATTGGCAATGGCAATAAACCGATTCTGATTTGTTGTTATATACAAGCCTTAAATGGGGTTAAATGCCTATTAAACAAAGTTATTATGTCTAAAGCAGGGTTTTGACGTTACACTTTTTTGGTTGAAAAGATTCTGCGGCACACCACCTACTCAAATATTACCATATCAAACCAAAAGAATTGTACACACTGGACACTCCAAATTCTTCAATGATGTCCATGTGTGAATCCATTAAAACACTTTTGAAAATGGTTTACATTTTATTTTATCTGCACAAGTATTCAATTTGAGATCATTTCAAACTGGGGTGGAGCAAAAGCAGTCATGGCTCCTGTAAAGTAATGTCAAACTCAACATAGTACAGAGGAAACTATTATACACTTCTAACACATTTTGTTATGGTACAGCCTTATTCCAAAATAGATTACATTCATTATTTGCCTCAAAATTCCACCACCCCATGATGACAACGTGAAAGAAGGTTGTTTGAATTATTTGCAAATGTATTAAAAATAAAAAAAACTGAAAAAGCGGATGCATTGTATTACTTGGTATCAGAGTGAAACTAAAATCACTGGTATTGCCCATCACTACCACTACCTGGCACCCTGGCTGAAAATCAAGGGTAATCCTATGGGGCTACGCATACTAGATTACATTTTTAGAGTCAGATAATATCTCAGTGACGTTTAAAATTGTAATTCAGATGTTGAACGTGACAATCTTGCTTCTCTCCCCGTGTGTTTGGATCCTGTACAGGAAACGCTTCTGTTTTGTTCTTTCTGATGGAACTTCCCGAGCAAGCAACTTCATGTGTCCTCCCAGCAGGGGGGGCATGACACGCCCCTCCAGCACCAAAAAAGGCCTGCGCGCGAGGAGCGACGGCTAAGAATATCCCGGGGTCGTGCCGAGGGATACAGTTACCCCCTCGCTCCCCAGACTTAGCCCTGACCTATACCCATGAGAGGCAGCTCTAACACGGGGAGGGTCCTGCCACTGCCCCCCTCCCCCCCCGCTCTTCTTCCTCCAGCGCTGTGCTTTTGACTTTCCCCCTGCACCAAGCCCCTTCGCCGAACCATCGCCAGACCCACCTCTGCCATGCTGCCCCTTTGGCGGCTCCAAATTGACCCAAAAGAACAAAAATAACAACGTTAATCTAAGAAGACTTCCGGGATTTATCGGGAAGAACAGAAACATTGGATTATATGGGCCAGACCATGGAGTAATTCAACCGGGATTGGGATTTTTTTTTTTTAGGGGGGGGGGATACTGTGGATGCCAATTGGGATTACTGTAGGTGATAGACCCCAGTGTTCTACATGAGGAGGCTTCGGCTGAATTGACAAAGGCTGTAACGTAAACTCTTGGACCATGGTTGAAGGTAAGGACCCTCGCACCTGTCACGAACCCTCACGCCACGCATTACATCACTGTAATACTGAGAAAGTGGGATTAACCTCAGAATATCACCAAATGTGAAAGATCAAGGTGCTTTTCAGACACATGTGCGTGATCTCAGCCTGGTTTAAACACATTAACAATTGTGTTTGACGTTATTTGGTTATTTATTATGAGAATATGACAAATAATTAGCATTTCTGATGAAGGCAAAAAGATTTCACCGTTCCAAATATAATAATCACTTTATACATTTTACTGAGAACACTTTTTACTTTTACTTCACTACATCTGAGAGCAGGCATCTGTACTTACCACTCCACAACATTTTTAGACTGTTTGAGGGGTTATTTTTAGTACATTTATGCTGACATCAGGATTAAAGTTCTGGCCTCGAAGCAAAACAAAAAAGATACACAGAAAAGAAACATTGAGAAATTGATTTTAAACATCTAAACAATTCTTTATCAAGACCACATTTCACTCTTTAATAGTTATCAGAAAATTGCATGAAATACTGTACTTTTACTTAAGTATCAAACGCAGTACTTCCTCCACCACTGCTGTATACAGCCTAAATCCTTATCTTGAATAAGTGTTTTGATGTTGTTGTTGTACTGTACTCAAAGTGTGTTGCTATAAATACAAGATGTCACGTGGCAGAGTATTAGAAGCCCACGCCTCTGCTGAGTTCAGACTGACGTCAAACTAAGAACGCGACACGTTTTCCTCCCTGTATTCCCGAATTATGCCTTTAACCCGCCAACGTCAAGTATTCTAATATGTTTCCTTTGATTTATGGCGCTGGCTGCGCTCCACGGGCCTGTGCCTGGGTTTTAGTTTGAGTGACAGGGCTAAGTAATGAAAAATGAACTGTGTGTTGATTGACATGTGTTCAAATAGATGTCAAATAGCTGATTGGATCGGAACACTGCTGCCCCCATCAGACAAAATGGCGGTATGACGTGTGTGTTGATTTGGAGGAATACTCCCACTTTTTTTTTTATTATAGTAAAAAACAGCATAAAGAAGTATTTAATGTATTGCCCAGTCCTTACAACAACTACAGTTAAATCATTTTGATAAATTCCTTCAAAGCATCGTTTGTCATTTTCCTAACAGACGCATTAAAGGTGAACTACGTAACTTTTCTGCCAGCAGCTCGTCTCCATCGAGATGATACGGCATTTATTCAATACCAGATGTTTTATTGCAAAAAACAAACCTTACTTGAACCTCTTGTTTTCCACTGAGATACTATGGACCTTTCCAGGTATTCCACCAGATATGTTACACAGTGCTCCTTTAAAAGAGACATATTATATATTTTACAGGTACTTAGTATTCATCTTTAACATAAGCGTGTCATAATTTTACCTTTTGTTCATCGTAAACTGTAATATTGACATTTTAGAGCTCCACAGGTGTTCATACAGGGATGTGGGCGGGGATAGGGGTTAGGTGAAAACTGAGCAGGAAAATACAGGTTTAACTCAAACATGTGGGGATAAAAAAAAAATGAATAATGAGGAAACACTGTTGTAACAAGTTTAGAGCTCATTAAAGTTGATTTAGTATAATATGTCTCCTTTAACATTACAACAACGCTTGACTAACATCATAATTATGCTTGTTGCAGTTTTTGTGCCCGTGGTAAAGACATGTTTAGGCAGCTGTATGTTGACTAAGCATGTTCCCAACTGTGCAGTGATAATTCAATTGTCAGAGCTAAAAAAGAGCTATTTGTACTCGTGACATTTAAAATCCCCCTCGGTCGGTTTCCAGCTGAGGAGAACAGAAGAAGCCCGCCCAGACCTCAGTGGTGTAGGACGACAAGGAATACCAAGGCACTGGGTCGTAATGCCAAAGACTGTGCCAGGACTAATACTGACATACAATTATTTAAAGCCTCATGTTTTCATAGTAAATGCAGGTGTTACTATGTTTTGTCCAACCACGGCACAGAGTATTTCAAATCTATGGCCCTGACTTACAAATATTAACGTTTTCAGACAATGATTTAGACTTTCTGCTCACAACAAAAGCAGGCTCTTACATCAACTTTACAAAAACGAATTAGCTGATTAGCAAATGATTATAATTTTGTCTTTTTTTATCACTTATTTATACAATCAGAACCTAAAACACAGAACATGACACACACAGAAAAGCTAGGTGGTAACGGTTCTGGACATAAAAAGAAAAGAATAACTGGCCCCCTTTTGAGTCCCATTTTGTCCAATACTGTATGTAAATGGGTTTGAATGGTTCTGTCTGCAAATGGAGGCGCTGGACCATCTGCAGCCTATGGGAGGCGCTGGACCATCTGCAGCCTGTGGCTGGACCATCCCCCCCGTTGTGGTTCTCCCCGAGGTCTCTGCTTTCTCCCAAAGGGTTTTGTAGTTTGTAAAGAAGGATGGTCTAAGTACAGGGGACTTCCCCACAGCCAATAGTATGCTCCAAAAGGTATCCATTTACCAAGTCCATGGCAGGAATTTTAAGGCCCAACTACATACTGGTAGTTCTGAAATTATGGAAAATGTATTTTAGTTATATATGTGCTGTCTTCTGACCAAGAAAGGTTTGAAAAAGAATTCTAATATTTCAAATGTATAATATAATAATACAGTGACATTTCACTGTAACAAGCGGCAGATTGTAATCTACGTGTTTTTATCTTTTTAAAGTGGCTATGTGACATTTAAGAACTCTACATGTGTCATTCGAAGTCTGCATTTTTCAAATAATCACAGCTAAGTACAGGGGTGTGGGCGGGGACAGGATTAAGGTGAAACCAGGACTTTTCTGAGCACTCCCGAGCCTCACTTTCAGGACAAAGCAGGATTAACTCAAACATGCCGGGATCCATCAGAACACAACGTTGAGTGACACTAATGATGAGGAAACCCTGCTCAGTTGATTTAGCATCATATGTCTCCTTTAATAACTATGGCCAACATGTACAGTCACAAAAGCACGCGCTAAGCAATCCAAAAACAAGTTGTAAACAACAAATAAAACATCCAAAACATATCAAATCACTCCTAAAACACGATGACACAAATATGTGAAGTGTAACTAAACCTGGGTGTGTTGTGTTTGCCGCAGGAGCCCGGGCGGCGGCCTCCACGGCCAACGGAGCTAACGTCGCAGCCCGGAGGAGCGCGGCCCCGAGCGCGGCCCCCACACTGCGCTCACGGGCCCTCGGGCTGCTGCAGACCGTGCGGCTGTCGGTGGAGCTCCTGGTGGCCCTCGCTGCCCTGTTCTCCTGGATCACCGTGGGAGTGGTCATGTTTGACTTCGTGGAATACAAAACTGTGCCTGGTCAGTGTCAAGGAAATACATTTCAGCGTTTTGATGCTGTTGAACGCTGTATAGGTTGTACGCCCTCTGCTGGTAACAGGTGTATTAACATGTAGTGGTACAAGTAGTACTCAGGTTGGTTACCTTGAGTGCAGATGACCTGTTTTAAGTACTTATCATGGTTTTACCTCTATCGAATCCTCTTTCTATCCTCTTTTCGTAAAAAAACAACCCCTCTGTCTATCAATAAGCGACATTCCATCCAAATTTTGGCCATTGTTTATAGTATGGTTGCTAGGTAACAGTTGTGGAAGCACCTCTACCTATGTCACATCTGTCCATCCAGGTAGTAACATTATAAACGTCACCAAAACTGTCAAATTGGGGGAAAATAGAAATCAAATCTTAAATACGTTTAAATGTAGTGAAAATGTGTAGTCTATATGAAAGTTCTCCTGTTTTTCTAATTATGGCTTCATTTGGTTGCTAGCAGCATAGTTTTTCTTCTGTCAAGCAAATAGAGCTGAGTTCTAAAACAAAATGCCTCTGTGATGTCATCAATGTGCGACGTGCCATTGAAAACAGAGCGACAACTTACACTTATATATAATATGGTCTTACTGTTTGTCGAATCATAAATATTGTGTCATCTATATGGATTTTGGTTCTTGTTTACAGTCTGGTTGCTAGGTAACAGTTGTGGAATTACCTCTACCTATGTCATATTTGTGCCCGTGTCCAACCAGGATGTAACATTATAATCTTTAATAAACCAATGGGCAAAATGTTTCGTAAAATCTGAAATATAATTGTGTTCACGGCGTTTTAGTGAAATGTCATATACATACAGAGGCAATTTCTTTGCTCCTCAAGTAAAAGTGTCACATAACATTATCTGCTTTAATTTACTTTTAGAGTGAAAAAGTTACATTATTTCACACAGATTTGAGTACTATTAAAGTGTTAAATGTGATGATCTTTGGTTCAACAAAAGCTACTGAATCGATCATTTATCTAATTGTTTTTATTAGTATTTTTTGCTTAAAGTCTTCAGGAAAGATGTCACCATAAATGTGTTAAAAAACAACAACGTGGCCATTTCACAGTCTCATACCCTAAAAATTTAGTGGAGTAGAAAGTACAGATTCCTGCTAAAAGTAAAAAGTATCCACGCAAAGATCCACGCTTTTACTTTTGCGCTTTGTTACTTTCTACCACTGTTAACATGTATTATTCTATAACATAAGTGTATTATTTAGTGCTGTACACTGCAGTAGACCAAATACAAAAATTCTAATTGAAAGAAGGAGCTTTTAATTTATTTTCATTTAATATTGTACAAATCTGTGAAATCAAATTACACTTAAAATGCCCCAACCTAAAGTGCCTTAGAGCTACGCACACTTTGATTACACTTTCTCCCACATATAATATTTAATAGAGTGCTTTCCATGTTATTAGGCCTTAAGTCAATGTCTTATATGATATGTAAGCATGAGTTTTAAATATATTGATAGTAAGTAAGGAGCAGAAAAAAGGCAAACTACAAATGCATGAAACGTGCGTCAAGAACATTGTTTTTTGACTGCGTTTTTACTTGCAAGTAAACTTGTAAAAAAAAAATGACCTGTGCAGCTTTTTCCAGTTTCAACGTAATCATCACCTGTTGCCAGCAGAGGGCGACAGACACGCAATAATAACACATGGGATTTTAAATGTACAAAACAGCAGAATAAAGTTTTCATCCATATTATTTGATGTGTTTTTAGACTTTCAGCAAATTGTTAGTGACCCTGTCCAAGCAGTAAATGACGCTGTTGATGAAGTGACCAGTCTCGTCAATAAATTCCAAGGTATGTTTGTGTCAAGATCTACATTTCCAAACGACTGTAGCAAATGTTTTCACACAAACGTCTCCATTTCTGTTTAGAATGTGCGCCTGACTTAAGCGACCCAATGGCTGCTGCCACATATGCAGCAGAGGAAGTGTCACACGCCAAAAATGGATTTGTACAATATTTTTCAAATGAGGAGGGTAAGACATTTTCTTTCTTTCTTTTTCTTTTGTCTTTCCTCCTTTCCCCTTTTTTCATCTCTTTATTTCTTTTTTCTTTCATTATTTTTCTTTCTTTCTTTTGCCTGAAATATTCCACAGTTTAGCATTAAACGTATCCATCTCCATGGAGACACACCAAGATACAAGTTACAGGTCAGATCAGTGGAGAGGCAAGCACGTTTTAAAAATTATAATGGGCTCAGTGCACAGCAGTTGGCCATTTCTCTCAGCTATGCTAACTTTTATTAAAATGTATAATATGAAAATAAAAAATAAACACTTACATTCTAAGTAAAGACTGTCTGATTGTTTTATATGAAGATTATTTTCAGTTTGTTATTTTAATTAGTTTATTTTTAAATGTTTTATACCTATAACAGTAGAATTAGCGTTAGCATTACGCCAGTGTTTGGTGACGTATTCACCTGTTTAGTAAAAGCTTTCACATGTGGTCAGAGACATCCACCACAACTCACTGTTAATTGTGATCTTGTACTATTTATTCATTTTAGACTTAGCCAAAACCCCATGGAGACAATTAGACAGGAAGTACTGGCGCTAACACTGAGCTAACACGTGCTGTTGTGCTCAGCCCATTGTATAAATGGAAGATGAATCATTTAATGCTATACTGTGGAACATCCAGGCAAAGCAATAACGTCTCCATGACAAGCAGGTGGCGAACCCTCCACCAGAAAAATCAAAGTGCAACAAACTATAATGTGCACACTCAAAGCAACATAAACTTATATTTGAAATGCTCGAACCCTCAGGAGTCTTCTATCTGAGTTACGTGGACCCTGTGGTGATTGGACGACAAGCGTTCCACACGGCGGATGAGTTCTTGAGCGAGGCGGGGGGCACGGTCCAGGAGACGTTGTGTGCTGTGGTGGACTACATAGTGGACACAGTACTGGACATACACAAAGGTGAGGGGTGCTAACTGGGGTTTTTTTCATATATTTTGTTTTTCCCTTATAAAATTCAAAATAAAAACCAACAGAAAAAGACACAGTGAGGGAAAAGACAAAAAGAATTGTCTATAAAAGTCTGTCTCCAATGTCCAGTAAATGTGTCAGTTTTCAATGTATTGTAAAAGTCAGTTGTTTTTTTGCTGCAGCCAAAACTATATTCCATAGGTATCCATTACATTCCCATTGTTGGAGTTTTATGTCCTAGATACATCCTGTAGTTTGTAGTCATAGACATTTAATATGTATATAACATTATTGATAGATATTATATATATAGATATTATAATATTGTATCATGAGATTTGGATATTATTGCTTATACAATGGTCAGTGAGAATTCCAATGCTAACTGACCTGCGTTAGTTAATTTTGTATAATGCTGAACTGTTACATCACTGTTCTAAATCACTTCCCTGCATTGGGGAAACAGAGGACTAGCTTCATGTAAAACAGATATACTTTAACTAATATCTTGGACATCCTCGGATAATGAACTGGATGTTTGTTGCCGTGGTGTAAGTGTATTAAACAACTTAATACATAGCACATTTTGCAGCATGTTCTGGTGTTCTTAAGTATAAATTGTATGTCAAAACTGCATAACACACGCCTTCTTGTTGTTTAATGCTTACATATTGTAGCACTAAACCTGGAAACCTACTACCTCTAAAGAAATATATCAAAACAAAGAAATTAATGCTATATATTTTATACATTTAAATAGTTCAAATGTTAAACTCTCATGTTGTCTCTGTGATAGGACAACTGGACATAAGTTATTTAGATCCAGCGGTGTTAGGCCGAGGAGCCTTCACGGTGACTAATGACTTCATGTCTGGAGTCACGGCCTACATCCAGGGGGCGCTCTGCTGTATTGTGGACTCCCTTCTGGATGTGGCCAAAGGTACAATTAAATTAAACCTCTTTTGTTTGCTGGGGTTACTTTCTCTTAAGTATTTTGTTTGTTTTCTAAGGAACAACAGACCTTAGCTTCATGGATCCTGTGGTGATCGGGCGCAGTACTTTCAGTGTTACTAATGACGCTGTGGATGGAGTGGTGGGCTACATTCAAGATAAGCTCTGTTTCGTAATAGACATTATTCTGGACATCACTAAAGGTTGGTCTCAATCGCTTAAACACGTTTTCCCTATAAGGTTTATTTACGATATAAGAATAAAATAAGCGAACTAGACTAATTCATCAGCACACAATGAGATGCCAATACAGTGAGGAAAATAAGTATATGAACACCCTGTGATTTTGCAAGTCCTTGCACTTAGAAATTATGGAGGGCTCTGCAAATAAGTATTTGAACATCTGCCAATCAGCAAGAATTCTGGCTCTCAAAGACCTGTTAGTCTGCCTTTAAAAAGACCACCTCTACTCCACTCATTCATCAAAATTAGTAGCACCTGTTAGAGCTCGTTAGCTGCATAAAGACACCTGTCCACCCCACAATCAGTCAGATTCCAACTTCTACCATGGGCAAGGCCAAAGAGCTGTCAAAAGACACCAGAGATAAAATTGTAGCCCTCCACAAGGCTGAAAAGGGCTACGGGGCAATTAGCAAGCAGCTTGGTGAAAAAAGATCAACTGTTGGAGCAATTGTTAGAACATGGAAGAGGCTAAAGATGACTGTCAATCTCCCTCGGACTGGGGCTCCATGCAAGATCTCACCTTGTGGCGTCTCAATGATGAATAAGAAGCTGAGGAATCAGCCCAGAACTACGGGAGGAGCTGGGACTACAGTTTCAAAGGCAATACACTACGACGTCATGGTCTAAAACCATGCCTCACACAGAAGGTTCCCCTGCTGAAGTCAGCAAGTTTGCTACTGACCATCTGGACAATCCAGAGGAGTCATGGGAGAAGATAAGTCTGATAAGACTCTGGTCAGATAAGACCAAAATAGAACTTTTTGGTATAAATTCCACTCACCGTGTTTGGAGGAAGAAGGATGAGTACCATCCCAAGAACACCATCCCTAATGTGAAGCATGGGGGTGGAAACATCCTGTTTTGGGGGAACTTTGGACGACCCCTCTGCATTAAGGGGAGAATGAATGGGGCCATGTATTGCGAGATTTTGGGCAATGACCTCCTTCTGTCAGATCATTGTAGATGGGTCGTGGCTGGGTCTTCCAACATGACAATGACCCGAAGCACAGCCAGGAGAACCAAGAAGGGCTCCGTAAGAAGCATATCAAGGTTCTGGAGTGGCCTAGCCAGTCTCAAGACATAAATCCAATAGAAAATCTTTGGACGGAGCTGAAACTCTGTGTTGCTCAGCAACAGCCATGAAACCTGACAGATCTAGAGAAGATCTGTGTGGAGGAGAGGGCCAAAATCCCTGCTGCAGTGTGTGCAAACCTGGTCAAGAACTACGGTACACGTTTGACCACTGTAATTGTAAACAAAGGCTTCTGTACTAAATATTAACATTGATTTTCTCAGGTGTTCAAATGTGTATTTGCATCAATAACATACAGATAAATTATTTAAAAATCATACAAGGTGATTTTGTCTCTCACAGTGGAAATGCACCTACGATGACATTTTCAGACCCCTCCATCATTTCTGGGTTGGAAAATCCCAGTGTTAAAATACTTCCTCACTGTATATTTGTACGGGGGTAAAATAGAATAACAAATAACTTGGTCTTGTTGTCATGCTTGTTTATGTAAACTAAATAATAATTATCAACTTGTGGAGATGTTTTTTTTCTCTTCTTTCTCTAAGGAACCACCGACATTAGCTTCATGGACCCTGTGGTCATTGGAAGAAGTGCCTTCAATGCCACTAATGAGTTTGTGAGTGGAATTGCCACATACATCCAGGGTTTGCTCGGCTCAGTCCTGGATATTATTCTGGACACTGTGGGAGGTGAGTTTTAATTAAAGTTGTTGTTAATAATTTAATCAATAGTCTTTTAAAAACGCTTTGATTAAAAGTGTTTGTTGATTTGTTTTCCAAATATTTTTGAATATTGTGAAATCATTTGCAAATACCTGTATTAAATTGTCTATTAAAAATGAAAAATAAAGCATGTATTAACTGATTTATTAAATATTCTGTTAAAGTCACTTTTAATAAAACATTTATCCCATTTAACGTGGCGCCAAAGAAAAAGACACAAATACAAATCATATGTGAAGGCCAGATGTAAGAGTTCGAGTCATTTAACATTTGTCACTATAGAATTACTCAGTGGGAAGAGTAACCAAAACTTTTACTCAAGTAAGAGTGTTGTTATTTCAAACTAAATGTTACTCAAGTAGGAGTAAAAGTATGATGTCAGAACTAGTTTATGTGGAGCTTCTTCTTTGGTGCCCAGGTGTGATGGAAGCTGTGGGATTCAGTCCTTTGTCAGTTCTGAGGACAACAGCAGACATCACCAAAGAGCAGATGAGCATGCTCAGTGACTACATCATTGGGGAACAAGGTATCACTCAGATCATTTGGTTCATCATAACATATATAAAATAACTTAAAGCAAGATAGGCAAAATAATCAAAACTCAAGTTACTTCTAACGCAATTAATTTTAATACAATAAACTAAATTCCTTACAAAAGGTCTAACATATAGCATAGCATCAGCATCTAACTTAAACCACCAAGAAAATATGTCTAAATTGCTCAAACATCATTTGTGAATATAAGTAAAATATTCTGGACTCTAAGACATCTTCTAGCACCTGAACCATCTTAGCTAGTAGTAAATGTCTCTCTGTTAATATTTTTGTGTTTGCAACTAGCACTGCACTCAATCTTAATTCAGTTTTAGGTGATTTTGAGCTTTCATGGTATTTCAATTATTAACTGTATCTGCCCATCATTGGTGAGGAGCATGGAAAAGTCGTTCATTTGCCAGCCTCCATGTACCTTTGATTTCAGGGATTCTGCCTGAGGTCTCTGTGGAGCCCCTGAAGGTGGTTGAAGAAGCTGTGTTAGAAGCTTCAGAAACTAAAGACGCTTTCGTGGCTTATATGTCCAGCATGTTTGTTGGCGAACAAGGTATTTACATGTACATTTATGCAAAGTCCCAAGTTTGAAATGGAAAATAAATGGTGAATACTACTTCAAAAACATTTTTTTTGTTTAAACAGTGGAGGAGAAGAAGGAAGATGTTCCCTCTGGTGAAAAGGAAATGCAAAAAGCCGCTGTGGACAAGTTGGAAGAAATAATAACCACCAAAGAACAAGAGCGGAAAGATGACGAGGAGGAGGAAGAAGAAGAAGAGGAAATAACAACCACTGAAGAAGAAGAGGAAACAACAACATCTAAAGAAGAAGATGAGGAGGACAAGGAGGAGGAGGAAACAACAACAACAATCAAGGAGGAAGAGGAGGAAGAAGAAATAACTACCAAAGATGAGGAGGAGGAGGAGGAGGAGGAGGAGGAAGAAATAACAACAATCAAAGAAGAGCAGGAGGAAGAAGAAGAAGAGCCCAAAGAAATTGAACCCGCAGTGACACCTGAAGACTTGGAGGAGGAAGAAGCAATTTTGAAAGCTGATATAGAAGAAACATCACCGCTGGTAGAGGAGGAAGACGAGGAGGAAGCAGAGACTGCATCTGTGGAGGAGGAAGAGGAGGCGGAGGGAGAAGAGCAGGAGGAGGAAGAAGCCGAGGCTGTAAAGGTTGACATTATTGAACCGTCATTAGTGGAGGAGGAAGAGGAGGCAGTAAAGGTTGAAACTGCAAAGAGGTCAGCTGCTGAGACAGAGGAAGAGGAGGAGGGCGATGAAGCAGAGATAGCACCTGTGGAAGAGGAGGAAGAGGAGGAAGAGGAGGAGGCAGTGAGGGTTGACACAGTGCAGCCATTACCTACTGAGGAGGAGGAGGAGGAAGAAGCCGAGGCTGTAAAGGTTGACATTATTGAACCATCACTAGTGGAGGAGGAAGAGGAGGCAGAGGAGACAGTGAGGGTTGACACAGTGAGCAGGTGTTTGCTAGGCGCATTACCGCTAGCTGAGCGAAGGAGGAGGAGGAGGAGGAGGAGGAGGAGGAGGAAGCTGAGGCTGTAAAGGTTGACATTATTGAACCATCACTAGTGGAGGAGGAAGAGGAGGCAGAGGAGGCAGTGAGGGTTGACACAGTGCAGCCATTACCTACTGAGGAGGAGGAGGAGGATGTGGAGGAGGCGGAAGACGCAGAGAAGCCTTTAGCTGCTGAAAAAGAGGAGGAGGAAGAAGAAGAAGAACCATCACCAGCTGAGGAGGAAGATGAAGACAGAGTACAGATCGACACTGTGGAACCATCACCAATTGAGGAGAAGGAGGGTGAAGAAGAAGGACCACCATTTGTGGAATTGGATGAGGAGGAGAAAGAAGAAGAAGGTGAGGAAGAGGCAGTAAAGGTTGATGGTGTAGAACCATTCTCTGTTGAGGAGGAAGAGGAACCATCTGGTGAACCTGCAGTGGAACACATATCAGCTGTAAAGCCCCTGAATTTAAGTGCCCAGGGAGAGGAGGAGGAAGAGGAGGAGGAGGAAGAAGCTCCAGCTCTAGTAGCTATGAAGCAGGAGGACTTCTCCGACACGGTGGATGAAAACAACAACAGTGAGAAGCTGAAGACTGAACCAGGGAGGAAGAGGAAGCTTCACATCCCCTCCCACAGACGAGGAAGAGAGGCTCGCAAGGAAAAGCCTTTGGAGGGGAAACGCGACAAAGGTACATCATATTTTCAACTGAAGTTTACTTATGTAAGGTTTGTATGGCAATGTGAGCAAATGGACCATCTTGTTTCTCATTTTATGTTTCAGATGAAGAACCAGAGATTTCCGAAGATAAAGCTGAAGCTAAAAAATCTTTGCTGAAAAAGAAGAAAGAAGCTAAGGCAAAGGAGAAGATCTCTGTTAAATTAGATAAAGAAGAAAAGAAACCGTCCAAAAGGAAAGGTCTAAAAGAAAAGAAGGCTGAGAAGGAACTACCCAAAAAGGCGGTGAAAACTCTGAATGAGACTTCCCAAACTCTTGAGGAACCCAAAGAAGAACCTCTTAAGGAAACAAAAGTCAAAAAGGAGAAAGCCCAAAAAGAAAAGAGCATAAAGGAGGAGAAGAAATCTTTTAGAAAAATCAAAGGAATAAGAAAACTTTTGAAAGAAAAAGAACTATCCAAAGAGGAAAAAGAGGAAAAGAAGTTTTCCAAAGCAAAGAAGGGTGAAAAAGAAGACATCAAGCTTCCTAAAGAAGACAAACTGGAAAAGAAGGAACCAGCTCAAGAGAAAAAGGTTAAGGAAGCTGCCAAAGAGGAGAAAGAAAAGGAGCTTCCAAAAGCGCTTGAAGAAGAACCAAAACCTGCTAAAGAAGAAAAAGAGGAGACACTGGTAAAGGAACCATCAAAAGACAAAAAGGCAAGACATCTAAAAGAAGAAAAATTTGTTACCAAAGCAACAAAGCAAAAGGCTGAGGAGAAAACATCTAGAGAGGAGAAGGTTCATAAAGATGAGACCAAGGAACCAAAAGAACCCAAGAGACATCCAAAAGAAGAAAAAGTCAAGGAACCTACTAAAGACAAGAAAAAACTTAAGGAAGAAAAAGAGGAAAAGAAACCAAAAGAAATTGAGAAATCCCAAGAGCCGACAAAAGAAACGAAATCCGTGAAAGAGAAAAAGGAACCAAAGAAGGCTCCAAAAGAGTACAAAAACATAACAGCTCCTGCAGAAGATATGGTGAAGGGGAAAGCACCAGACGTGAAGGAGGAGGAAATGCCAAAGGAATCACTCCAAGTGGCAAAGATGGAAAAGAAGAAACTTAAAGAAGCAAAGGAACCTCCTGAGGTTGATGAGAAGCTTCCCAAAGAAGATGTGAAAGAACCTCTCAAAAAAGAAACAAAAAAACCCAAAGAAAAGAAAGAGAAGGACATCAAACTACCTAAAAAGAAAGCGAAGAAGGAAGGAGACAAACTTCCTAAAACAGAAGAGCCTACACCTGTCAAAGAGAAACCCACAGAGAAGAAAAAAGAACTTGACAAGAAACCTCATAAGGAAGAAACCCATCCTCCAAGAAAAGAGGCAAAGGAACTTCCAACGAAAGAGATAACAAAATCCAAGGAAAAGAAAGAGAAGGACATTGAACTACCCAAAAAGAAGGCTAAGAAGGAAGAAGACAAACTTCCTAAAACAGAGAAGCCATCAGTACATGTGAAGGAGATAACAACTGTCAAAGAGAAACCTGAAGAGAAGAAAGAGTCAAAGGAGCCTCCCAAGGTAAAAGAACTTTTCAAGAAGCCTAAAGAAGAAATCCATCCTCCAACAGAAGAGGCAAAGGAACCTCCCACAAAAGAGACAAAGAAATCCAAAGATAAGATAGAGAAGGAAATCAAAGTATCCAAAGATGAAAAACCAAAAGAGAAGCCTGTAAAAGAACCTGTCACAGAGGCTACTGAAGAAGTCAAGACTCCAAAGGTGAAGGCTCCAAAAGAGAAGAAACCATCTGCTGATAAGGATGAGGTGAAACCTGCCAAACAGAAAGATAAGATACCCAAAGAAAAGAAAGAAGTGAAGGAAGCTTCTATGATCAAAGTGGTCATGTTCAAGGAGGAGAAAGAACATCAAGGCATCAAGCCACAGAAGATGAAACCTAAAGAGAGGAAAGAAACCAAGGAATCCCCAAAAGATGTCAAAGAGAAAGCAAAGAAACCCATGAGAGAGGAACTTCTCGGAGGCATCGCACTAGAAAAGAAGGAGCCTAAGGAAGAGATTCCTCAAGATGGATCCAAAGAACCAAAGGAACACAAAGTAAAGAAACGTGAAAAGGAGACACCCAAGGAGGAGAAAAAAGAGGAACCATCTAAACCTAGGAAAGAAGATGCTTCAAAAGAAATCATAAAACCCAAGGAAAAGAAGTCACTTCAGAGACATAAAAAGATACATGAGGAGAAACCCAAAGAGAAAATAGTTGTGGAACTCCCAAAGTCTGAACAAGGAACAATCTCTTAAAAATGTCACCGACGGAACAAAGAAACCCAAAGAAAAAACATGAAAAGGAGACCACCCAGAGGAGAAAAAGAGAACCATCTAAACCTAGGAAAGAAGATGCTTCAAAGGAAATCTTAAACCCAAGGAAAAGAAGGCCCTTCTCACAAACTAAGAAGATAGTTGAGGAAAAACCAAAGAGAAAAAGTTGAGGAATCTCCCAGATTGAAAAAGAAACCTCTTAAAATTGTCACTGACGAAACAAAGAAACCCAAAGAAAAGGACACTGAAAAGGAGACACCAAAGGAGGAGAAAAAAGAGGGACCATCTAAAAGCTAGGAAAGAAGATCACTTCAAAATGAAATCATAAAACCCAAGGAAAAGAAGTCACTTCAGAGACATAAAAAGATACATGAGGAGAAACCCAAAGAGAAAATAGTTGTGGAACCTCCCAAAGTTGAAAAGGAGCAACCTTTTAAAAATGTCACAGTCGAAACAAAGAAACCCAAAGAAAAGAAACATGAAAAGGAGACACCCAAGGAGAAAAAAGTAGAGGAACTAACTAAAGTTAAGAAAGAAGACACTTCAAAAGAAATCATAAAGCCCAAGGAAAAGAAGGCCCTTCTTCACAAACATAAGAAGATAGCTGAGGAAAAACCCAAAGAGAAAAAAGTTGAGGAAACTCCCAAAGTTGAAAAGGAGCAACCTGTCAAAAATGTCACAGACAAAACAATGAAACCCAAAGAAAAGAAAGTCCTTCTAAAAGAGAAGACATTGGAAAAGCAGAAATCCAAGGAGGAAAAAGTCATAAAGGAAGAACCTCCAAAAGATGTTAAAGAACCAAAGAAACCTAAAGAGAAGAAACTGAAAGAAAAAGAAGAAGCAATTAAGAAATCTCAGAAAGGAGATGAAAAACCTCTTAAAGATGTCAAAGAAGAAACCAAGAAACCCAAAGAAAAGAAGGATAAAAAGGAGGAGAAACCTGAAAAGAAGCAAGCGGCCGAAACGGAAGAGGTTAAGGTTTCTGAAGTGAAGAAAAAGAAGGAACCTTCCAAAGATACTAAAGAAGAAACAAAGAAACCTAAAGAAAAGAAAGAGGTAAAGAAAGCACCTGAAGATAAACAGGACAAGTCGTTCCCAAAAGAAGATAAAAAAATCAAACCTGCCAAAATCGAAACACTTGAAAAGAAACCAGTTGCAGAAAAGGAGGTGAAGGTTCTTGATGACAAGAAAGAGAAGGAACCTTCCAAAGATGCTAAAGAAGATAAGGCAAAACCCAAAGAAAAGAAACAAATGGAAGAACCGCCAAAAGATGATAAGAAACCTCCCAAAGAAGAAAAAGAAAAGAAACCAAAAGAAGACAAAGAATTAAAGAAGGTTCTGAAAGAGGTGAAAGAACCCAAACACCCAAAAGATGAACAAATCTCCAAAGAAGAAAAGGTTGCGAAGAAGGAACCTCTTAAAGAAAAGAAAGAGGAAAAGAAACCTCCAAAAGAAGACCTTCTGAAAACAGACCAAGAGAAGAAAAAAGTATCCAAAGAACCCCACAAAGAGCAGAAAAAAATCAAGGAATCTACACCTCCCAAAGACGAGGAGGTGGTGAAGAAACCCCCGAAAGAAAAGAAGGAAAAAGGACCATCCCAAGACAAGGAGGAAAAACCAGAAATAAAAGAGGTGCCCAAAGAAAAGAAGGAGAAAAAAGAAGTGAAGATCAGCCCACCTGCAGAAGAAAAGGAAACAAGGGCTTCCAAAGAAAAAGTGAAAGAACCAAAAGAAGAGAAGAAACTGCTCAGAGAAAAGAAAGCAGCTGTTCCATCTCCCAAAGAGGAGAGAGAAGTGAAGAAACCTAGAAAGGAAATGGAAAAGGAAGAAGACAAGGAGCCCAAAAAGACTAAAGGTCGGTTTTAGGTTCAGATGTAGCGTTTACAAAATAACAATAACCTTTTTGAAACGTTTGCATTCGTTTGCAGATGTTCCACGGCAAAGGAGAGTTCGTAGGATTCAAGTGGTCAAAAAGGAGGTTGCATCCGTGGTGAAGAAGGAACATCTTAACGTCACAAAAGCAGGTAGGACCAAAACATGTCTCTGTGGACTATGTCTGCCGCTCATTTGCAACCTTTTTTTTGCGTTTCAAATATTATTTTTTTTCCTATTTATTATTTATTTTTTTACATATAGCAACAAAAACTTACATCACACAAACTAACCTACGTAAAAAGAGAAATAAATAAAATAAAATAAAATAAATAAAATAAATAAAATAAATAAAATAAATAAAATAAATAAAATAAATAAAATAAATAAAATAAATAAAATAAATAAAATAAATAAAATAACTTAATAAAATTAAAATAACTTAATAAAATTAAAATAAATAATAATAATTCAAATATTCATGTTCAATTTCCAGGAAGCTCCTCTGTATTTCTAAGTGCATGCACCAGTTTAGTGTTCGCAAAATTAAGTCTGGTTGCTTCACTCCTTTACTGCAATTTATTACATATTTATTGGTAATATAATAGTTAAAAATCATAACAAAGAATCGTGAACATGGCATAAAAGAATGCAAATAAAATTCACAGTTACATTCCGTTTTGTTGCAGAAGTCAAAGCTCCCAAAGACAAAGCAGTCCTTGTGAAGCTAGGTATTTTGGGGAATTTTCTAACTTTACAAAATATTTGCTTCAATAGTAATATATATTTTTTAACTGTGAAAATACTTGTTTTTCAGAACCTGTTTCCAAAAAGACCAAAGCAGTCCCAGTAGTTAAAGGTAGGTGACCCAACCAGCGATACGAATGAATCAAGATTTAAGTTTTTGATCGTTTCCCTTTTTATGTGCAGAAACTGAAGCTTCGGCCAAAAACGTGTCTCTGACAAAAGAAAAAGTGAAGCCGGTGAAAAAAGGTAAGTCCGATTGTTGTTTTAAAAGGCAATGAAACGGACATGTCATCTGCAAAAAAAATGTGTTATTGTGACTTACTGTAGTGCTGGTGAGAGCAAAAGAGAAAATCAGACAAAAAGGTAATTACTGAGGCCATAAGTTACTGCAAACAAAAAGCACAGGTGTGTTCTGCATGTATCACAAGTCAAACTGCCTTCAGCTGTTCACGAGAAAGGCACATGCAGCTTTTAATGCCAGCAAATGTGTTCTTTTTTTACCACACTAAAATAGATCATTTTAATAAATAAAATAATAATTTCTTCTTTTTTTTTTAAATGAGTATTTTTTTTCTGATGCTGTTTTAGCTGGTGGTGGAATTTTGTACTGATGCCGAAATAGTCAAGTAAAAGTAAAATTCTCATCTAAAAAATCGACTTAAGTAAAAGTTTTGAAGTACAAGTTTTGAAAATTGTTAAAGCATCAAATATTGTGATCTTGAGAAAGAATTTTTCAGATTTTTGGTCAAATGAAGTGACCTTCATTATCTAGTTGTTTTTATTTATGAATTATGGCCTTTAACTCAAAATCTTGTCAGCCTTTACTTCTACTTTTCAGTTTAAAAATGTAGTGGAGTAGAAAGTAGGCCTGGCCAAATTTAAAGTAAATGTAAAAAGTTTCCACCGTAAAATGTATTTAAGTCATGTAAAGATGTAAGTTTGACTTAAGTACATTACTTTTGTACTTTGTTACCTTCCACCACTGCTTATTAACCTCATTTGCTCCATTTTGGCAACACGTTTTCTAAACCAGCTCACTAACCGCAAGAACGTGTGGCTTTGCACATTGAAAGTATAACATTTTGTGTAGAATTTATGAAAAAAAAAGATTCATACGCTACAACTGACCGGCTCTTTGAAACCGTCCATTACCATTTACCCAACGTTTGTGGTCCAATAAATACATAAATACAGCAGCAGTAAGTGTGCAATCAAGTTCATGTGCTTTTCTTTTACCACAGAAGCTGATCTCAAACCTGTGCCCATCAGAAAAGGTAAAGTATTAACTACATTTGGATATCTTTCGCTTGTGCACTATAAAAATGACAATTATTCTCATGATAAACGTGATGAACTGCCTTTTCCCTGGTCGCTGCGCAGCGCTAAGGGGAGAGCCCAGGCCTGTCCGTACTCGGAAAGGTACGAGACTGTAAACCCGACCTTTGTGTAGCCGCTGCTTTTGGAATGGCTTTGAACACAACTGCAGCTCAGACCTTCGGGACAGAACCTGTTCAAATGACTGGCCCTCACTATGCCTCACATAATACGCCTTATGTAGTACAATCTAATGTGCTGATGTATATGTACTGTGTGTTTGTCTTGCAGACGTGGAGACTCTTAGAGAGAAGGAAAGAGCTCCAGTAAAGAAAGGTACTCTAAGATATTACAGCAGCAGAGACATCCTTAACACACTTTTATTCACATGGAGTCATCATTTACAAGCGGAAAAACAGGTCAAATCAGCTTTAATATTGTTTATTAGATATGTGTATCAAGTTGTCGAACCTGTTTTCAGTTTTAAAACAGATCAACTACAGTGTCAGGATTTATTTACTATATCTTCTCGCAACCCCCCAGCACACGGTCTCCAGTTTTTACGAAACACGGTCCACTTTTTGTTGCCTAGATGTGACCACCAAAACAAACAAAACACAGAGAAATGAAAAGTGTTCTAATCCTTTTACAAATTAGATAGTTTTTCCAGACACACCTGACAACTGTGTTCCCTGGTACACATATACATTTACATCGATAATAGGCGTGTGGTTAATCAATTTTGAGTTATTAATTACTAAATCCTTTGAGGAACGACAGGTAAGAGTATGTAATATAATAATACAATGATCCATTTGATTTATCTAGAGCATTTCAGGACACTCAAAGGCGTCACAGAGCAACAGTAAACGGTCCATTTAAAGTCCATGTGACAGTTTCCTGTTTTTACTAATTATGACTTAGTTTGGCCTGTGGTAAATATTTCTCATAGTTTTACGTCCGTCGTGTTGCAATTTGTGATGACATTTTGAAAAAAAAAAGTTTACAATGACAGGAAGTAGTGCTGAATCCCTCTGTGATGTCATCAATGTGCGACGTGCCCTTGAAAACACAGACATTTTCCACAGTTTAAACAATTATTCAACAAAATAAAGGTGTTATATGGTATTATTATCATGTCAAATCATAACTGTTGTGTCATTTATATGGATTTTGGCTCTCGTTTACAGTCTGGTTGCTAGGTAACAGCTGTGGAATTATGTCCGACCAAAAAGTAACAATATAAACTTTACAAAATTGTAGAATCTGAAATATAATTGTGTCCGCTGCATTTGAGTGAAATGTGAAGTCTAACCTGCCCTTTAAAGAACATTAAACAACAAATTGAAAACTTTGTGTACGTGACTTTAAACTTCAGCCTCAATAGGATTATTTAAGAGCCATATTTATATCACAACACTTTTTTTTATGATTTTTGTTCTTAAAATATTTATACATGATTTAAAAAAATACATAGTTGTGTTTTGTAAAACTACATAAGTGACTTTATTTTGCTGGCTTTAGTGTGTTTTTGCAAGTATATATCATAGTGAGTGTCCCGATGGAGATGAATACACAAACTCCATATGCATATACATGTAACCTACTTCTCTTTTGTGTATTGTAATCCTAGGAGTACCAGCTGCCGTAACTGCATTGTACTTGAATTAGGTCACCCTTGTTGTCATTCGTTTGATTTTGTTCGATTGTTTGATTGCTGTTCTGTGGTTGCATTGTTCAGATCGTGTGAAACGTCTATTAGCGGATCTGAAAAGAGGTACAGCTTTCAGGCGTCGCAGTAGTGCACTGTAGCGCTTCGTAGTGGCCGATGGAGGTACCGCAGTCCTTTGCCTCGCACTGAGGACGCTTTAGGCCTTTAGTGTTATGGCATTTTAGTTTGGTCAAATAAAAAATAGTCGTGCAAGTGGAAATGTATGAAAGATTCTTACTCATAAAGCGTTCTTCATATTATGTTTTCTCTTTTTTCAGAAAAGCTAATAGAGAAAAAGAAGTCCAAGGAGGAGAAAGGTGGGTTTATCTGATACATGGTTTACTTTTGTCGGGTTAGTATAGCTTTCTGGTCACTTTTGCCACCTGCTTGTCTCCATGGAGATTTTATTGCTTTGAATGTGCCATAGTATAGGGTTGAATGTATCCATCAAACATTTATTCAATTATTAGTGTTTTTACTGCTGAAAATACAATCTGACCTGTAACTTGGCAGAAAAGTTACGCAGTGCATCTTTAAACTCAGATTCAGAGTCCACGAGGGCAATAGAACTGGAGAACAGGAGCTCAAGGGAAATGTGTGAGTGTGAGTGAGTGTGTGTGTGTGTGTGTGTGTGTGTGTGTGAGTGTGTGATGGTGTGGCTGTGTTGTGTGTGGTGAAGTGTGTGTGTGTGTGTGTGTGTGTGTGTGAGTGTGGTGTGAGTGTGTGTGAGTGTGTGTGAGGAGTGTGTGAGAGTGTGTGTGAGAGTGTGTGAGAGTGTGTGAGAGTGTGTGAGAGTGTGTGAGAGTGTGTGAGAGTGTGTGAGATGTGTGTGAGTGTGTGTGTGTGTGTGGTGAGTGTGTGTGACGTGTGTGAGTGTGTGAGCGTGTGTGTGAGCGTGTGTGAGCGTGTGTGAGCGTGTGTGTGAGTGTGAGCGTGTGTGAGCGTGTGTGAGCGTGTGTGAGTGTGTGTGTGTGTGTGTGAGCGTCTGTTATTACCAGAGCCAATGTGTGACTGTGAGTAACTTCGAGGGGCTTCGGCAGGTGACCCCACCGGTCCTCTTACAGGTCAGGGGTCTCATTTATAGAAGTGTCCGCACAAAACACAGCCCCCTCAGACTTGCAGAGTTCAGTCCTCATTGGATGAGTTGGAACTAGGGACTGGGCCACACTTTGGAGGAATTTACATCATCTTTATCGTGAATGTTTCATTCATTTTCTAACTTTAGATGCAAAAGAAATAAACACACAAAATACAATTCTTAATTAGAAGTCGTAACTGAAATTCTGAATAACTGTTTTGTTTATTTCGTTTGTTGATCCTTTTGTTTAACATGAGCTTTACTGACTCAAAATGGGACGGGAAAACTTCAACTTCATTCATGTTTTGGGACTGGGTGGTTCCTCTGACTAAATAGGGACTAGAGTAACAAGGACTTAGTGCTTGGAACTGTTATGTGTGAAAACAGATTTTTTTTTACATATGCATGCTATAAATGAGAAGGTAAAGACAAGTACTAGCAATACCATCTCAAGGAGACAAGCAGATGAGCTCTCATCAGAAAAGCTCCATTCTAAAGGCCGTTTAGTGCCCGTTTAGTGCCCGTTTAGTGCCCGTTTAGTGCCCGTTTAGTGCCCGTTTAGTGCCCGTTTAGTGCCCGTTTAGTGCCCGTTTAGTGCCCGTTGAGGTCTTGTTAATTGTGTAAAACTCGATGTTCTCTAAACTGGGGCACTTTCCATCTCTTGCTTTGTAAAACGAATACTTGACTTAAATGTTTTCCTGTGCAGAAGAAAAGGGTCTCAAAGACAAACCGGAGCCTGCAAAGAAAGCTCCTAAAGAGGAACCAAAAGGTCGGACCGAGTTGTACAGTACTACTATTACTCTGTGGAATCATAACTGGTTCTGTATTGTGTTCTTTTATCCTGCAGCTCCAGCAGCAGAGAGCGTCACTGTGGAAGGTACGTGGAGATTCCCTCCTTCCTGTTGAAATGTCACACTGGCCCTGTTGCCTGTTCGCTGTCTCTGGTGGGTGGTGGTGGGTGGTGGTGGGTGGGGCTGATGCTTTGTGCCGTCTCTCCCCTGTGTCCAGAAGAGCTGCCCTACTTCCAGTGCTTCTTTGTGGACGAGGACGAGGCCCAGTTCCCATTCTACTCCTTCTCCCCGCTGGTGTTCTGAGAGGCCAGGAGGACGGCCGTGTCGTGGGCGTGACTCTGACTGTGACTGTGGCCGAGGCTGTGGAGTCTGCTGCTCTCACGGGGCTGACCTGAGCTGACCTGAGCTGACCTGAGCTGACCTGAGCTGACCTGAGCTGACCTGAGCTGACCTTGTGCAGTTTGGTCGAGCTCTCAGGCACACAGCTGCAGCTAGTGTCGTTGCCCTCACAGTTTGAGTTGACTTTAACAAATGAGATGATGTTATTTCTGTGGAGAAAGTGCAGATGATCACACGTGGTGCAGATGATCACACGTGGTGCAGATGATCACACGTGGTGCAGATGATCACACGTGGTGCAGATGATCACAAGTGAGGTGTACAGGACAAGTACTGTACATGTTGATCAGCTTTGTCTATTTCCATATCAGGGTTTTGATATTTGACTTTTTTATTTTCAGGACTTATTTTTTTATGTCTTGTTTCCAAGGGAACGACCATGCTCCCAAACAGACTACCTGACGAGTCTTCTGCATGTGCAGCCCCGGGCAGCACAGGACACACACTGTGCTGCTGCTGTGGTGCTACGATTGAGCATTCAATGCATTTGTGTTTTACTGAGTAACTTAGAAACATGTGGCCGACTGCCACCTCGCCTCTGGCATCCCAATGTGAGTCTTTGTTCAGACTGACAGGGAGAGAAGTGCTTCAGCGCTGGAGACTCGGCTACAAAAACACCAGTGCAGTAATATTGTGTTAGGCAACTATATGGACCAATGTGAGCGGTTGGTCACAGTCCTCTGCTCGTCCAATAGTCCAGGAGAATATGTGTAGCTAAACAGACTTTTGATAAAGTCATAAATGTGTCATTTATTTATTAGACAAAGTCAGGCACACTGTGTGTACAGAGTGCAAGACTTTTGTATGTTCACACAAACACATTATTTCTCTTTAACAGTGCGCCCCAAGCACACACTGTATATTTGACCTTTTTTTTGTATTTGAAATGATTTTAAATTTCTCAATGAGTGTTGTGTTTGTTTAGTAGAGGACCTATGTGCAATAGTGTGCTGCAGACTTTTAGTTGGAGTAATGAGTGTTTGGGGGAATGGCTGACTAAAGACACAGGGCCCTGTCCCTAAGGACACTGGACAAGGACCACCCTCCTGCTGAGACAGAACATCCCATAATGCTCTCATACGGTCCATACTCCTGTGGTCGTCACTGTTTCTGCCACACTGTGTGATTAGATGATGACTGGGCTGTTATAGACCCTTTCGACAGTATTATTGTGGCATTGGCCCTCATATCTCATATTTATATCTGAACTACTGATAACAAGTGCTAAACAAGGTCAAAGGGATCTGAATGTTATAATCCAATATCCAATCCAACAGAAATGTGCATTGTATTCTATTCTACTGTATGTTTGAGTGCTTGCATGAGTGGAGTGAAAATGTTCTTTTGGGTCACAATTATGTTGCTTCTAATTTTCGGCTCAAAAACTTCAAACTCTATTAAAGCTGAAATGTGCATGTCTTTTAAGTGTCTGGTGTTTCCTTTGTCAATCAAAGTAAATGACATTATAAATGTGTTATAACCAACACTAAACAGTGATTTACTCCACTAAACGTAAGTGTGACTCTGAAGAGCGCACAGATAAGAGAGGTCACATGCAGTCCTTTCCTTGGCCTGCACTTCCACTACATAAAGGTTAAATAAAGTCATATAAATGTACCTCAGACAGTGAAGACACTTGTGCAGCTCCACATCCATCACCAGCTCCCTCCTCACAGCAGTCACTTGAACAGTTCAGACGGAGGCTGTTGCTGCCCACACCAGAGCTTGAATAAAACTTATCTTTTGTGCAAAGTTGTGAGAAAACAGACATTTTGGGTCTCTTCTAAAGAATCGCAGATTTGATTAAAATGAATAGATTGGCCCATAGCCAGGCGAGTTCAGTTGAGTTCGCAGAGTTCTTTTGTTGCTGGGCTCATTCAGAGGTGCAAACACTTGGCAGCCGTGTGGTCGCTGCAGAATGAGGACTTGTACAGACTTTAGAGTAGGCCAGACTCCGCAACAGTGCACAGATTCATTCTGCGCTGTGGGAATGATGACGCCCGCACAAAGGAGCCAGCAATGCTCCAATGAGCTTTAAGCGGCCTGACACACACCGGGAGGAGCACATTCTTGCTCCAAATCACAAAGGTTTATTGACACACTATTTATAGTGAGTGGTAGTGACCTGCTTGTGCCTCAGCTCAGTGGGATTCACTCACGGTTGGTTCACTCAATCGAATGATGTCGCTACGTAATGACACCACAAGTTAAATCGGATTAACTAGGGTGACATCAGAGTCCTGAGGAGGAGGTCACTACAGGTCATCCCGGCCGGAGCTGCCCCGAGTGAGTCTGCAGCTGTCACCTGGGCCTCCCTGCAGCATACAGCACCATACAGCAGCATACAGCCACGCTCTGTTCTGTTCCCACCCTGCAGCATCACTAGCCCTGCTCAATATCACAACTTGAAGTGCGATATATTGCTGCAGAAAATAAGCACAATAAACAATAACCTTAAAGCAGAATAATGCTCAAAACTCTTTCCTAAATGTGCAATATCATTTGAAAAAAAACTGAGCTGCAATAAATAAACAGCAGAATGGAACACTTCAGTATTTAGTATTTACTAGAATGAGTATTTACATTACTTATTCTCCCCTCTATAGCGCAAAAAATATTGCTAGTGAAAGAAAATGTACACACAACAAATAGAAATCTTTGTTCCATCTCATTTATTGAACGAGCATCACAGAGCAGACTCAACTGTGGCAAACGTTTGACTTTTATTCTGTTGGTTTGAGACAATAACGTAAAGAATGAAACTGTTTAGTTGAACGTGACCCGATTAAAAAAAAAAGGTTTTACAAAAGATGTTTCAAAACTGTTTGAAATCCCACGCGCAGGGTTAGAGGTGGCGCTGGTTATGCTTTCTCGTACGTTCGCACGGCCTGGGTCCCGTCAAACGACAAAGTCTGAAAACCATGAAGAGGAAACGGTTTAGCGAACATGAAAAGAGCAGAAGAGCACTTTTATATTTTCAGCCAATATCTTTTTTTTTTTCATATTCACAAACTCAAGTACTTTAAGTGCAATAATTCTGGATTAATATTGTTTGGTAAATTGATAATTGTGAGAACTAAAAAATAACTAAAATATAATAAAAGCGACTATTTTACAAGCGGTTTAAATTCAATCCAAAGTAAAAAAATGATTAAATAAACACATTTTATCTGTCTGTTATTGTCACATTCAGACAGTTCAATTACATAAAGCTGGTCAAAAACAAATATCATGACATCCCTATTTGTGGATGCATAACAATGTTGTTGGAGCAATATCATTTTTACACTTTTATAACAAACAACTCCATGAGCAAACTGTCTACACTTGATTAGTACAGCATTATTCAAATAAATTGCTCACCATAACCATCTTCCCATCCGTGATTTCTCGGACAAATCTGGTCTCTTTTCCATCCCACTTCTGCACCTGCACAAACTTGTCTCCTTCCAATGTGAAAGTAGACTGAGAGAAAAAGGAAATAAAGCGTGATGACAATGTTACATAGATCTTTCACAGAAGCCGAAGTTGGTCGCTGAACTGACTTTGACGTGCCGGTCGTCTGGGGTGGTCTCGTCAAACTCCTCTCCCAGTTTGGCGGACAGCTCCGTGTTCCTGAAGGTGCTCAGGGTCTTCACCACCACTTTGTCTCCATCCTGGCTGATCACCACCGTGGGCTTGGTCACGTTGCCCACCTGCCTGGTCGCGAAGCCCACGCCTGCAACAAGCAAACCACTTTAAAGGATACATTATTATTCAAAATCAACTTGAATGAGTTTTTAATCTCATTACAACAGCATTAGTTTCATCAAAGTTGTATTTCGATTGATTCCTCAACTCATGTTCAGAAAATTCCTGTTTCCACCTATCCCCGCCCACATCCCTGATTGTTTGGGGAATTAAGACTCTGTGTGATACATGTCAAGTTCTAAAATGTCATGTAGCTACTTTTCAAAAATAAAAACATAATACGACAATCTGCTGCTTGTCACGGTGAAACGTCACTATGAAGTAGGCGGGGTTTATCAGTTCTGCAGCTTCGAACAGGAAGTCAATGAGCCCGTTTTTTGCTATTAAGCCGGTTTAGATCAATATCGCAGTTTAGAGTGAACAAAATGCAAAATGATGATCTACTTATGTTATAGCTCAATACTAAGCACCTGGGGGGAAAAGCATGATGTCTCCTTTAATTTGACATCTGCACAGATTTGAATCATTTTATTTATGCTAAAGATTTTTTATTTTTTTTAATTAGTCTAGTTTAAGATAACTGTTAATAGTGTTATAAAGTAGATAAGTGAGCATTAAACTTACCCAAAGCCTTCATGTATTCATCAAAGTTTTGGCTGTCAATCAGTTTCCAAGTTGCGCAGAAAGCTTCCATTTTGTGCGGAAAAAGAGTGTTAGATTCGCGGTGAGAAGTTCCCGTGACAGGTCGTGGTCGTGGTCCAGAGCCGAGCCCGCTGTCCCCAGGGATTATAATACTGACGGAGGGCGGGACTCATGCCGCTGTCTGCACGCTCATTGGACAGTGCAGCCTCTCATCGTGCTGTGATTGGCTGCTGCAAAATCAGACGCTCATCTTTTGTTAAAGTTGTCAAGTGGTTGCAAATTGGTAGTCTGGCTCTGTACGGGAATTCTATAATGCGAGTGAGTTAAGGACAAGGAACTACAGTTTTAAGTTTAGAATATAGACCTAATATTTCACAAAAATTAGTAAATATGATTATATTTAAGATTTTATTCAACGTTTTTTTCCACAATTTGACAATTTTTGGTGAAGTTTGTAATGTTACTTCCTGGTTGGACATGAACAGCAGACGTTATTCCACAACTACTAGTAACTACACTGTAAACAAGCGCTAAAGTCAGTATAAGTGACACAATAGCTATGTATAATAGCTATGATTTGACGAATAAAAAATGCCTGATAACCCTTTTTCCACTGGGCTTAAATTGTCCCAGTATTTTGGATGGAATGTCGCTTATTGATGACATCACAAACGATTCTGTTTTGGTTACTCAGTGCTACTTCGAATTTCCTTTTAAAAAATTTCTTAACAAACTGCCACTTAACTGATGTAAAATTAGAATAAATATTTACCGCAGAAACGACTCCAAAGTACTAATTAGAAAAACATGACAAACGCACTTTGACATTTTCATTAGAACACATAACTAACAAGGACGTCTTAGTTGTACAGCTGTTATTAATATAATTTTATTTAGTTTGATAAAATATTGAATGAGTATGGATGTTGTACATTTTTACAGTTTGCGAATAAGAAATAAGAAAAGAAAAAAAAAAGAATTGCTTGGCAACGTTTTACAGACTATTATTCTCGCAGGTGCTTTGCACAATGTTTCAAACTAAAAATTCTTGGCACTGACTAAAGCCAGATAAAATTCCAACCAAACCTTGAAAAAAAATAAAAAAATAAAAAAAAATACACAACACATTACCGTCATGGTTTAGATCAATTATGTAGATATTTGTCCCTGAAGTGCATGCAACAGCAAGGAATCCAGCCCAAATCAAACAAAAATAACAACTCATTGATTTAAGGGTTTATCTTTGTGTCTGAGAGTGTTCAGGCAAGAGTTTAAACTGCAGTAATAGAAACACGATTATTCTAGCTCAGTATAATGTAACCCAGCACATTATTAAGACTCAAAGCTTTGTACAGGAGCCTGGATGAGAGGAGAGTGTGAGGTAGTGAGGACAGTCGCTCTCAGACTGCTCTGCTTAAGGCCATTCTCTCCCTTTAGGTGAAGATTAAACCACTTATGGCCATCCTCACTTTAACTCATTAAAACCAGGATATCAAAGTGTGAGAATGGCAGCAGAGCACAGGTATACATTTGCAGCGCCAGACAATTCATGCAGTATTTTCTTTAGAGCCGTACAAAAACCTATTTACCAGAGATCTACAACAACAACAAAAGTAATAGATCAGTCACAGTGTCTGGCAGAAATTGGCATCTATAAATGTTTTCGTGGCCATAGAGTTTACAACAGTTCTGATGTTAGAAAATTAAGATGTTACAAGCAAAAATATTGCATAGAGGAGCCCATTTCTAATCAAAATCAGAGTAAAGTTCAGAGATCCTCCCTTGTAACTGCATTGACGTTCATATTGATTGGATTTGTCCATGCAGTTGATGCTGAGTGCTATCTGAATTCCCCGACACTGATTGATAGTCCCACTTCTGGTTTTCTGGTTTTGCCTTGTCCACTCTTCTTCTGCTCAGTGCAGTTGAAGCCAGCAGGCTGGTCTCTGGAAAAATAAAAACAAGCTGAGGCTATTGAACAAAAAAGGGCATTGTAGGAAAAAAAGAACATGGATATTCTGCATTATTTGTATAGTTATAAGACTTGCTCTTTACTTTGTATTTCATGTTTTAGAACGTAAAATAATGTCAAAAAACAACATTATTTTGCATCAGCCCTGATTGGATTTGGCTTTTAGCCATGAGAGTGAACTCTTAAAAAAAAAAAAAGGAAAAAAACTGACATTCAAGCAACCTGACTGCATGCTGATATAAGAACGCAATTTGACGTTCTTATATCTGGCGATAATTCATGGACTTGAATTTGAAACAGAGTGATTTCTGAGGCTCAGAGAAAACAAGATGAATGAAAACAAGCGTAATTGAAGCTATATACGACTCTAGGTATGTTTTTGACTAAGGAAAAATGCTTATAAGATGCTCAATGAAGTCCATTTTTACATAGGTGTCTTTTAAAACGTTGTATTTAACTTTATTAAATGATAATGTTTATTCCTCATCAGAAACATACCTGGAGTTGTGTTTTGTTCAAGCAAATTGTACATAATCAGCCTTATTTAAACTGCTTCACTCCAGTCCAAGCGCTTCTACGTGTACATTGTTTTGAAAATATATAAAACAAGAACTATAGATTCAAAAGGTGTCCAAAGTTCTAAATAATGCACTATAAAAGGGAACTGTTAAATAGTTTGAATAGTGTTTAATAGAAAGAAAGGAGGACTGACCCTTTATTTATCTCTGCTTGTTCTCGGAGCCTCTGCTGACAAAGCCTGTCCTCCAGAGTGCAGAAGTCCCTGTTGTTGTCAATTAGTACATTCTAGGAGAAAAAAACAGAACGTTGTAACGATCATTTGTCCACGTTATAGATCTGGACCAGAAATAGGACTTTAATACCTTGATGCCGATTGTGTCCCCGTCCTTCAGATGGAAAGGACCTCCCAGTAATGATTCAGCCCGCTTTTTCTTCTTCTTTTTGGAAACCTGATGATTCTAAAAAAAAAAAAAGATCACAACTGCTTATGTACAGCAAGTAACACCTATGAACTATGCCCTTATTGATCCTAGAAAAGACTTGAAGCATTAGGGGTGGGACGAGACACAAGATTGCGGGATCCAAGGGAATGAGACAAGACAAGGTTCTGACAATCATTCTGAAGTGCCCTAAGCAGACATGCTCAGTGGTGCTCCCATATAAATTTAATTTAGTAAATATTGCATAAATCACAAGCAATATTATTAGCAATTCATTACTCAGTTTATTATGAGGCCCCCCCACAGTCCCTAAATGTCCCTGCTCCGCCCCTGGTCCAGCGTCACCCAGAGCCCTTCTCCTGCAAGGGCTCTGCTCTTCCGCAGATCAGATCGAGGCTCTAGAACTAGAACACTACAGGCTGCAAACTATTAACACTTTCTGTTGCATTTATGAAAACATGATTTAGACATTTGTAAGAAGAAGTTGAACTTTGCCTTTGCACTCGCAGCTGTGTCAGCTCTGTGGTTTGCTGATGCATCACACGTCTTGTTTCGTTCTCTTTTTCACAGGCTCTAATTAAATATACGATTTTCCTAATCTATAGACCGTTTTTGCTCGTTGTGGTTCATAGAATACGTATATGTATAAGCCCAGCTGTGCCCCTGGGCTCTGCATAGATAGATAATCAATGATAATGCGTGTTTTTTTTTACTATTTATGTTTGAAACATAAAACAAACACAAAGGGTCATCCAGACCAGAAGATAGCATGACTGTACTGTGGCTTGTAGCTGCCCATGCACATCTTGAGAGGCGACAATTGAGTCCTAGTTTGAGTTGATAAAAACTACAGACTCTGCCCCTGAAGGCTCCGGGTTTAACTGTAAAAGAACAGTGCAGCTGCAGCACAAATAGCCTATGTCATTCAGTCCAAACTGCCTGGTCCGGCTGGTGCCCTCAGAGCACTTGATGCCCTACACCACATGTGTCAAACTCGTGGCCCGCCAGACGTTTTAATCCCGCCAGCCGAACATACCCCTTAAGCTTAGTGCATCCCACACGTGGGACATTGGACCTTTTCTTTATTTATTACTAATTTTGTCCACTATTTTATAATACAAAACTCTCAAGCTGCTTGATCTGCTGTAACCCTCTTATTTCCAGTCAAATCAAGTAAAGATTTACCCTAAAATAAAATGAATAGGACTTTTATATAGATTCCGCCTGGACATTTTTGCTTTATTACAAGTCCCTAAAACTCATTTTTAGTTAATTTACCTTCAGCTTTAAAAGAGAATTGTCCAAATCCAAGTCATAAGTCCATGTTCCTGTTCCTGCTGCATGAATATGGACTCAGATTTGTGCAGCAGTGTCCACAAAGAACTATTACTAGGCTATTTAAAGCTATTTATTTCTTATAGTTTTATTTTTTACATTATGTTCGGACCGCGAGCGTCAAAATTCGGCCCGCGGCCCAAGAGGAGTTTGACACCCCTGCCCCACACAGTTCTGTTTGAGGTTCTTGTCATATTTCAGTGCCCCATTTCCAGAATAAAGTCTGTAAAAACAAGACGATTACTAACATTGCTTATTCTGTGCGAATGCTTACAAAAACATATGTTGTGGCGTCATTTCAATTTCACAGGCGTCCCTAGGTAAAACTAATCCTGTCTGAATGGGGTCAAGAGGACATTTCTTCTACATTCAAGATTTACAGGACAATGTTTCCAACTGACCCAAGAAGAGATCTCCTCCCAGATGTGTTTCTCCAGCTGAAACTTGGCCAGCAGCAGAGAGTCCGGGGACAGGCCGTAGTGAGCGGCCAAGCAGGTGCGCAGGGAGCGAGGGGACGAGTCTTTGGAGGCGTCCCACAGCAGCTCTTCTGAGGGGTAGTACCGACCCTCACCGGGAACGCCCATCTTCACCTTCAGAAGCACCTCTTTTGGTCTGTAGGACACAAACATATGAGTGCAGGTCATAAAGTGAGATGAATTCTGATTAATGATATGTCCTACCCAAGGTCTTCCTCTTTGAAGAGCTGTTGGATGCAGACATTGGTTCCACTGGTAAGCTTCAGCTTCCTACAATAGAACAAAATGGAAAATCATGTATATTTAAAAGGCAACAGCACTCCTACTGGTTTAAAGAAGGAACAACAGTCACAATGGGGCATGAGAGGATGTCATATATGCAACTGACACATTGTCTTCTGATGTGAAAACCAAAACTCCCAAAAATAAACATAAACAAGTATTTTATGTTTGTTAGCTGAAAACAAAAACAATCTAGATGCAGTTTTATTAAGTAAATGATTGGAGGAAATGTTTTAATAAATGTATAAATGTAAGTAAATTGCTTTCTTTTTTTAAACCCTTAAAATAAAAGCTTTGGTTACTGTATTTAGTAAGTAACTATTTACATTGGACTAAACATCTGTGCATAAGACGACAGGAGGTGCTGTATCCACCTGAGCATGAGGTGTGTTCCCCTGAGGATGCGTGCCAGCCTCCTGCCCTCCAGCTGCCACACTCTTAGGAAGCCGGAGGTGGGCACACACAGGTCCACCAGGGCGGGCAGCGTCAGCACCTGCGACAGACGACGTTATGACAGAGGAACTATGGCACACAGAGAGGAGGAAAAGTGAGAGAAATTACCTGTGTTTTGAGGTCTTCCAGGGTGGCCTCGTCTGAGATCTCCACTTGGCCCGCGTCCCAGAGCGGTGGAGGTCCACAGCCGCACACAGTGACGTGCTCTCCACCGTTCACCGCACGCACCGACTCCTCTGCAAAGCCGTTGTCAGTGTAAGGTCTGCTGTCCCTCACAAACAACCACACACAGAGTTTCAGGAAGCCCTACAACACAAACAGGTACAGGTTAGTTCATGGTGAATACTGTAATATACATTTTACTTTTACAGTACATGTAATATTAACTACTGCACCTTTGGAGGCAGATGTCCTTCTGCAATAATTAAAGTCTCTCCGTTGCTTATCTTCAGGTCAGGCAGTGTGGCATCCTGGAAATACAGTAGATACACTTTTTTACATATGAATACATTTTATTTTAGTTGGTGGAGTGTATTATTTCATGTGAACTACAGTGCAGCGTTATAGAAACGGTTGCATGTTTATGAAATGTGCTATAAAAATAAAGTGGATGTGGATTTAGACTGATAGACTTGTATATAATTGTATAATCCTTATTTAACCCAAATGGCTGCAGAAAAAAAATGCTAGATACATTTTTAAAGTTACACGGTGGAACCTAGCTAAAAACAAAACTGTGAATAAATTAATTCCATCTTTGAAATGTGATTAAGCAAAGACCACAACCCAAATGCGTGATAAAACTACAAGCACTCACTTCGTCCATCAGTGGTTCTCCGACGTCCTCGCACCAATCGAGCCTTCTCAGGTGCCAGCTGGTGCCTGGAAAACCAAAGTGCCATCAAATGTACAGCTTTACAAATGGAAAAAGTTACTCATGAGATCTCTTGCTTACCGTCCAGACCAACAGCATTCAGCATTTGCTTCAGACACTATAAAAATAAATCAGTTTCAAAGGACACATATATATGCATTGTTTAATTGTTATTGACCTTTAAAACATGCTCTTGAGTACTTTTTCTTAAGAATCTCATGTTTTAAAATTAAAAAATTAGAACTATATTTGCTGTCAGCAGGGAATTACATACGGGAGATAAACAAACCTAGCTTGCCCTGACATGCTAATGTAAGCAAACAGTTGTGATGATTCCAAAATGCTCAGGACCAGTCTAATCAGGATTTATGGACTTCAAAACTCCACAGAAGATCTCAGAGCTCTACCTTAAGACTGGAACTACCTTAAGATTTGGAACTGAGTGTTTTTTGAGGTTCAGAGTAGAGAGGCCTTACAAACCAGGATTCATCAAACTATTGTGAATGAAGCTAAATTCAACTCCAGGTAAGTTTTCTATGTGAGAAAAATTTTATAACATGGTTAAAAAGTGTACAATCTGCATAATAATTGTCCTTTAAAGTGGTACTTGATTACTAAACAAAAGTTATTTTCACAACCATTATTACACACAGTCGCACCCACCTCTTTGACAGTGCAAGTCTTTTCGACAATTATATCCATTTCCATACCAGCAGAGGGCGCCGCACCCACAGAGAAGTTAAGGAAAAGCTGCAGAGAAGAGGAGTATAGCATGAATCATCCACTTAATGGCAGTTTTATAGCAGTATAAATGTCTGAATGTTGTGTAGTTTGAGTGCTGCAGCTGCGAGTACAAAGGCTTCTTGAAGAGGTAAACCAAACGCACCTGTGAGGCCTTGGGGGCGCGTCCCAGGCACAGCGTCAGTGTGGTCATGAGCCGGACGCCTGCTTCTCGAACACTCAGCTCCTCGCACACTGCAACACATCAGGGAGAAAAGTGGCTCATAAAAAAAAGTTCTGAGGACAAGGCGGATCGGGGGGGATGGGAGCCAGGGGAAGTACCGCAGAGAGGGAAGAGGTGAAGGTACCTGGAGGCAGGAGTTTCCCCGTGCAGTCCACCTGTCTGAGGCAGTACTCTGCACCTGCCGAGTGAAACGCAGACAGGTTAGGAAATGTACGGAGCTGGGGTTTTCTTTAATGTCTTTGGTCGTCCCCAGGTCCAGATACAAGAAGTTTGGCAATCGTTCATTTGCTGCTGCTCGTCCCAAGCTTGGAAAGTCTCATCCCACCCACAAACTACCAACTGTCACTGAGCAAACTCTCTACAAAGCCCAGCTAAAAACGTGTTCTTATTTGTACTGTCTATACTTGGGCATCATTAAGCTGTAAATTACCAGTAAAAACATTGTAAAACTGAATTGGGTGCACGTTTTGGCCAATCACATGCCTCTCAACTTGTTCCACTCATTTGAATAAGCATCGTGATTCGCTACTTTTTACTTCAGATGCCCTCACTGCACCGCAAACGCCTGGAATTTCATGCTTCAATGTTGAACTGACAGACGGGACGGACGTTGAGAAGTAGCCCCGGAGCTCATGGAACACACTTGTCCCAAATAAGCCCAAATACTGTAAATAAATAAACGTATGAAATGATGTAGCAATGAAAAAAATGTTAATCAACTCATTCCGATTCCTCAGAGTGCACTGCTGGGCCTTGTCGTGGCTCAGAAGTGGAACCAAGCGTGTACGAAGCAGTGACCAGAGCAAAGGGAGGACATTTTGAAGAATCTCAAATATAAAACATGTGGGGAGATATTTCACACTTTTATGTTAACTACACAATTGTTCAGTGATGTTTTGGTGCCTTCAGAGAGATACTACAATGTCTATAAAAAGGATGAGCGATATATCGGCCGATATCAAATCATTTTCTGGTAAATCGTTATCTGCCGATATGAAAAAAACACCCGATATTTGGCACCAATGCGAATAGGAGCAATTAGGCCAAACATCCTGCAACTAATTATTTTATATCCCACATAAATATGTTCTGTTATTATTTTGTTATTCGTTATTATTATTATTCGCAAATATCGGTTATCGGTAAGAGCATCAAGCCGTCAAAAAAAGCAATATCGGCCCATCCTTATCAAATAATGAAAAAGAAAAAAAACACTAAATGACTTTTTTCCAAACATTGGACTGCAGTGTGTATATCGTGGTCTGACCGGTAGTGGGCAGTACATGAAGTGCCTTGCCTTCCAGTGGCCTCTGCTCCAGCTCCTGGACCTTCTCCAGGGCCCTCAGTTTGACTTCCACCAGCAGCTGCACACAAACACACACGCGTTCAGCCCAGTCTCATGTGTGGCTTCTGTTTGGTGAAAATACTTTTGAACAGCTCACAGTATTTCCTGTGGCCAGCACTTTGACTTTGTGTGGCTCTTCCCCTCTCTGACCGTGCCGTATGTTGGGCTGATGTTCAACCTGAAGCCAGCGGCAGTCAGACGGCGTCGTCACGGTTACCACATCTCCATTTAAAGTGAAAACGCTGCCAAATTTAAATAAAATAAAAATAAAACATAACGTAAAGTTATTGTATTGTAATGTTAAAGGTATTAGTGCTGCCCCAATGCTAAAAGTTCAAACTTAAGTCAATAATAAGGAATAGGCTCAAGACAATGGACACAACCAAATTCTTGGTAATGCTTTGAAATAAGGTTCCTTAGTAAACTTTTTATAATGCATTAATGAGCACTAGTTATTTGTTTAAAAGCACTTAAGGTATTTATCGCTTGGTTATTGAAAACGGTTTCATAAACAGCTTATTAATGCCCTTACCAACTTTTTTACATGGTTAATGAACAGACAAACAACAAATACCTAGAGCTTATTCAAAACTTATAAAGAGTTTACTAAGGAACCTTATTCTAAAGTGTTACCTAGAAGAGCTCAAGGCCATAAAACTGTTCAGGAAAGGTCAAATTTGGTCCTATTCATGGAATTTGTCGATACTTAATATTCATATTGATTATTCCCTCTTTTGGTTTATACTTTTGACAATCCTGTTGGTATATGATTCTTATTATATTCCAAACCTGCTGTCAAAGGACTGTGGCTCCAGCACCAGCAGAGCGTCTCCGTCCTTCAGAGACAGCTCCTTCAGGGTGCGCTGCATGTCGTCCGGGGGAAACACCCTCCAGCCGCTGGCCCCTCCGCCCTCTCCTGCTCCGGCCTCCACTTGACTCCGGGCCTTGTGCTCCTGACACAGCAGACTATCCACAGGCTCGCCCAGGGCCTCCCTCACCTCCCCCAGGGTGGCACCGCCCGTGAACCCCCTGGCCTCCTTCCTCAGAGCGGGCGCTTGGCTCTCACAAGCGTCCTCGCCTTGATAAGCGGGTTCCTCCGGGTCGAGAAGGGGACGGACCACAGTGAGCAGCACGGGCTCCCACTCGGCTCCGGTCAGGACGGCGGCGCCACACACCTGACACACCGCGGTTACATGGACAGTTTAACCAGGATACATCGTTCTATCATGGCAGCAGTTCTCTTTACCTCTTTGCCGTTCCAAACAAACAGATCGGTGTTGTTTGTGATGCCGGCACTGTACAACGACACGCCATCATCTGGAAGAAAAGATCAGCATCATTCATCGACACCAAAACTACTAACGTATCATGAGTCATGTATGCAAATGAGTTTCAAGAATTCGAAAATCTACTATTACACAGTCTTGAATTGTCAAAAACTGGGCAAAATAACACAAAAAAGTTGCTCCTTCTCTAACACTTCAGTCAGTTAAAACATTGTGGGCGGGCATAATTAGGCATAATTAGATTTTTGGGAAACATTTCCGTAGAGCATTAGATTTTCAGACAAAAGGTGCGAACAATTCGATTCGGGCTGTATGATTTGGGGAAAAAAGGATTCATATTTCAGAGCATGTTTGCACAGATTTAAACTATAGTTAGCACATTTTATACAGAATTAGACAGTATATTAAGCCATTGCGACTTTACTTAATGCGTCTATTCAAATTGCGATTTGGATCTGATTGCGGTACATTTTTCTAGTTTTAAGAAGGAGTCATTTTGCGGTGTGTCTGTTATTGGGGTTTCTGAGATTGGAATCGAGGCGCTTCAAAAACAGTACCAGGGTTTACATGACTCACTTTGCACCGGTAACTGACAAAACTGTCCAGGAGATCACCACCAGTCTGAGTTCATCTACATGCTGCCTCGATGTGTTACCCACCAGATTTCTAAAGTCTGTGCTGAACAGTTTGTTAGCACCACTCACTATCACTCAAATAGTTAACATGTCGCTTCAATCTGGAACATTCCCAATGTATTTGAAAACTGCGGTCATAAAGCCTCTCCTAAGAAGAGCGAGTCTTGATGCCGCAGTACTGAGTATTACGGCCCATTTCTAATCTGCCATTTTGGGGCAAAGTCCTTGAAAAGGTTGTTTACCAACAGCTCACTGATTTCCTCTTAATAAACAACTCATTTGATGTTTTCCAGTCAGGTTTAAGACCTCATCACAGCACTGAGACTGCTCTTGTCAAGGTGACAAATGACATCCACCTGAACACTGACGCGGGCAAAGCCTCAGTCTTAATTCTGTTAGATCTGAGTGCTGCTTTTGACACTGTCGATCATGGGACCTCTTACAGAGACTAGAGGACTGGGTGGGCATCACTGGCACTTGCGCTAAACTGGTTAAAGTCCTATCTGGAAGACAGGAAGTTCTTTGTCGAAATTGGCAACTGTGTCTCAGACAGATGCCCCTGACCTGTGGGTGCCCAAGGGTCAATCTGGGACCCCTTTTGTTCAACCTCTACTTGCTGCCGTTAGGTCAGTTGAATACGCAGCGAGATGTGTCCTATCACAATTAATGCAGACGACACTCAGATCTATGTTTCACTGACGGCAGGTGAATATGGACCAGTGGATTCACTCTGTCACTGCATCCAACAGATCAGTGTGTGGATGCAAAACAACTTTCTCCAGCTGAACTCAGACAAGACTGAAATCATCGTCTTTGGCCCACAGAAACAAAGAGAAAGTGTTAACAGTCACCTCCAGAGTCTCGCTCTAAAACCTACAAATCAAGTTAGAAATCTGGGGTAATAATGGACTCAGATTTGAATTTTAACAGCCAGTCAGATCAATCACATCAGCAGCTTTTACCATCTTAAAAAACATTGCCAAATCAAAAGTATAAGTGTCTAAACCAGACCTGGAGAGACTTATCCATGCGTTTGTCTTTAGTAGATTAGACTACTGTAACGGCCTGCTCACTGGCCTCTCCAAACGAGCTTGTAAAACAGCTGCAGTACATCCAGAACGCTGCTGCTCGGTTCCTGACTAGAACCAGGAAGTACGATCACATTAGTCCTGTGCTCAGGTCTCTGCACTGGCTCCCTGTGGCTCAGAGAATAGACTTCAAAGCAGCTCTGCTTGTATACAAGTCTCTCCATGGCCTAGCACCAAAGTACATCTCGGACATGTTAGTGCCATATGAACCATCTCGGACTCTGAGGACCTCAGGGACCGGCCTCCTGCTGGTGCCAGAGTCAGGACTAAACATGGGGAATGTGCGTTTCAGTTTTATGCAGCTAAAATCTGGAACAGTCTTCCTGAGGATGTGAGACAAGGCGCGTACTCTGGCAATGTTCAAAATCTAAACTAAAAACTGTTTGTGTTTGGCTGTGCATATGACTGAAATGCTTTTCTTTGCACTCTTCTCTTTTATGTCTTGAACTATTATTTGTGATTTCTGCCATGTCTTTGTGATTTGAATGCATTTTTTCCTGTTGTGTGAAGCACTTTGAATTGCCTTGTGTATGAATTGTGCTCTACAAATAAACTTGCCTTGCCTTGCCTACATGCATTTTAATTGGACTATCTTTTTTTCATCAATGTAGTAACTGTCTGAATTCTTTTTTTTAGACAGACAAACAAGACACATTTTTTAAAAAGAAGAAAAATTGGGGATTTGAAATATAAACATATACACAACAAAGAACTAGACCAGAGAGCAGGAGTAAGAAGAAGAGAAAAAAAATACATAATAATAATATTTCTTTATTTTATTATTTATTATTATTATTAATGATAATGATAATGATAATGATAATGATAATAATAATAATAATAATATTATTATGTGTGTGTCATTTTTTTAAAAGTAGATTTGATTGTGTTCGTGTTCAAGTAAGGAGACATCAGTGGAGAAGGGGGAAAAAAAATAAAAAATCCATAACAGTAGAAACAATAATGACAAAGAGGATCACAGAGATCACAATAAAAATACATAAATAAAACGATTGTATGATAGGCATTCTGAGCCTGCCCAGTCATTACCTGTGAGTGTATTGTACAAGTGGAGCCCAGCTGGAAGACTCTTAGCCACAGTCAGAGCCATGTCTCCTTCCCACGGGTCTTGCATCTTTGTGTTGAAAAAAAACAAAACAAAAATTAAAGACAACACCGTCATTTAATCGTTTCCAGCGTTGGCATCGGAGACCCCACCTGATAAATGGTTAAGCGCAGGTCTCCCACGGTCTTCCTGCGGTCGAAGCTGAGGGTGTTTGTGCCGTTCTGTTCCTTGCAGACCGGTTGCAGGGCTCCGTTTGAGAGGTTATACAGCGGCGCTAAGTGCAGGTGCAGCTCGATGGTGTTGTTAGTGGCTTCGAACTCCTCCCTGCAACCATGATTATGACCAAAAAATGAAATGTACAGCTTAAATACTTAGGAAAAACATTAAAGAAATGCATACCGGCTCTGCTGTAATCTGATGTTCTCCTCCTGAGCCATCTTGATGAGCTGAGGAGGAACTTTGTATTGAGGGTTGTTCAGAGCTGCAAATGTGGAAAGAAAGAGCAGTTTGGCCTCAGTAGTGATAGCGCCATCAGGCAGAAGTACGGTAGAAGAAATGATGGTAGTACATGTAGAAGTAGTAGTCTGACTTCTTGGAGCGGATATCAAAATTAGCTTTGCTTAAGAAAATCTCGGCTGTATTTAACGTATTGTATTATAATTGTAATATGAACTCTGTTTGATATTAAATCTGTTTTTCACCTATTTAAGCCCAAATTAACCATATTAACTAATACAATTAAATCATTAAATCATTTCCTATTTCCAGTGCCAACGTCATAGTAGACTTTGGTAGTAGACTTTGGTCTTTGACAGAGTCACCTGTCAGCAAAGACGTCATCGTGGATACCACCACAGAACAGGCTCAAACTTCACATTTCCCACAGATGCACATGGAATAAGGACGTGATAGGAATGCACACGGAAGGCTTACATTGGCCTTTACCACAGAAGAAGAGAGTCTGCGGCATAAATTTAGCTTAGACTTGAACAGAAAGAAGGAGAGAAAGACCGCAGGGGGTCCTGCTCACACGTCCATGGATTAAGGGGCAATTAAAATGAATGTTCTCTCAGTAAACGCCCAGGGCCTGAATCTCCCACAAAAACGCCTTCGCATTCTAGACTTTCTGCATTGAAGGAACATTTATCTAGAGTTCATCCCAGAGACACATCTCCTACAGACGCTATGAGTTCATCGCTTCCTCCTCTAGTGACAAAAGGAACAGAGGAGTCCTCATGGTCATTAAACGCAATCCATCCTCCAGCTACTCAGGGCCAGGCAGCACGGAAGCGGGCCACATCACTTTAAAAAACCTCCCGAAATGGCCTTAAAATAGCTTTAATATGTGTCTATGCACCAAACTGCTTTGGGAAAGACTTTAACATTACTTGATCTCTCTGATCACAAACTTCTTATTGGAGGAGACCTTAATGTTGCATGTCTTCACAAAGTAGATATAGAACAGGAGGAAGAGAGCGCTATGACCAAAGATTGTCCTCAAAGGCTTTACAAAAACTGACAAATGAATAAGTCTAATTGACACATGGCGTCTTTTTATTCCACTCCTCATAAAACCTTTCATTCTCTAGGATTGATCATATTTGTATGTCCAAACCTCTTTTTGAAACTATATGCACAACAGAAATGATCCCATTCCCAGTCTCAGCTCACAGAGCAGTGCTATGCTCCCTCACACTTAGAGCTCAGGCCAGAGCCCCGCGCTGGAGCTTCAATACGTCCTTACTTCAGGACCAGACCTTTATAAAACAGCCAACACAGGAGTTACAACATATTATAGCCATTATTCAACCATCAGTGAATGATCCAAGAATATTATTATTATTTCCCATGCCTCCAAATGAAAGAGAACCAGAAAGCAGGGAACAAAAATGACTAGAAGCTGAAATCGCCACGATTGAGGGAAAAACGGGAACCAAAGTCACACCTGAAAATGTCAGAATACGCCAAACATTACTAAATGAATAGTGACCTCCTGAGACGGAAGGCGGAAAGCCAGATCCACCACGGCGACATCGAGTCCAGACTGTGAGCTGTGACTGTCCCAGTGTCTGGTGTTTACCTTGTGGAGGCCTGTGCAGCTGTGTTTTCCTGTAGAACAGCATGTAGGCGCTCTCTTTGCCCTGGAACTGCTTCTCCATGTCCGACTCTCTGATGGAGGTTACCGTGGAGTCGTTCAGGTCGAACCAGTGGCTGCCCTGCAAGCGCTAAAGAGACAGAGCCCTCCATATTCAGTCAGGAACTTTTCTGTTGGCTGTTCCTACTATAGCGTTAGAGTCTCTTGTGTAGTTCCAGTACTTTATACAAGATCCTACTAACTGCACCTAATCTTCATGGGCTCCATTTAGAAGTACTTAACAACTCATAATAACTTAAGTCTAGACTGTATTTCATAATGACTCTGTTTCAGGTACTATATTTTCTGGACAGTAAGTCGCACCTTTTTTCATAGTTTGGCCGGGGTGCAACTTATACTCCGGAGCGACTTATATGGGATTTTCTCTACCTCCGGAATTGACAGAGTTGTTTAGAAGTGACACCGAGGAAGAAGAATTCAATGGATTTAGTGATGTGGGGTAATCCTGATGTAAACCTGTTAGCATGTTCTGTATGCTATAGTTATCTGAATCACTGTTAATATGAAGGTGTTACGTTCGCATACGTACATCTATTCACCATGTTGTTCTCTAATCTGTTATTTTAAATTGCATTTCAAGATGAAATGGCGACTTATATACGTCGCACCAGAGTATAGGTTTTTTTCTTCTCCATTATGCATTTTTTGGCTGGTGCGATTTATAGTCCGGAACATACGGTAAATGTTTAGGTTGGCTTGAGGTCATCCAGTATTCTATAGTAGTTTGGTGAAATATTTGAGCTTTGTTTTCCTCATGATATCAACATTTAGATGATTTAACAATTACTGAGATCATTTTCTTTCATTCATCCCAAGTTTGTGACCAGAAAATGAACTTTCTGAATGACAAAATTAAGCTAATGTGACAAAAAAAAAAGTGACCTATTTTTTGGACTACAGATTGAATGAAAATGAAATAAATTTGCTTCTAAAATTGCCACAACAGTTTTGCCACACAGTTTTTAGGTCTTAGTGAGCTGAATAGGGATGTCACAATATCAAATGTTAACGATTATTCACGATTATTGAGAATGTGACCAAACAACAGTGAAACCCCTCTTTTTCTTTTATTGCCATTGTTATTAACCAGATTTACAAAAGTGAACTTTCTGAAAGACAAAATAAAGTAAAATGTGACAAAAACAGCCAGATACAAAAGTAAGGCTTTATATTGAACAAAAAATTCTTAATTTTGCCTCTAAAACGGTCAGGATTTTTATATTGTATTATTCTTATGACCTGAATAATCATAAATATTTTTCCATTTCATGTTATTGATTCGGTCAATGAACAACTTCCAACGAAACCTCACAATTAAACAAATCACGGTTTTAACGCTGAAATCGCTAGTATTAAGCAGCAGTTGTACCTGTTCCTGATCCGGATCCTGGTCCTGGTCCTGGTCTTGATCCTGGTCCTGGTCCCCTCCGGCCTGCGTGTCAGAGCTGCCGTTCCCAGGGTGTGCGGGCTGTGTCGGGGGGCTGGGGGGGTTCACCTTCAGCGTCACTTGAGAACCGTTAGACAGCAGCATGAAGACGTCACTGTGGGACTGCAGGAACTGTGGAGAAGAGGACATGTGTAGACCCTTTGGAGGTTTGGAGACAAAGACATTCTAAAGTGCAACAGAAGGAGATTTCACTGGAGAAACTGGGATTTACCTCAGAATATCACAGAATATAAATCAAGGTGGTTTTGTCAAAGTAAAAGCCTCAGAGCTGGTTTCATCACATTTACTATTTATTATGACACGTAGCATTTTTGACAAAGGGAAAATATATATATTTTTAGCATTTACTCGACAAGAACTTTTTATTGTATCTGCAGATATATCACCAAAATAATACTTTTTGTGACGCTCAAATACAATTTTAAGGCTTCTTTTGTCATAGAAAAACAAACTTGACCTTAAAATCCTTAGCATTTTGATCTGACGTCGGTTATAAATATTGAAAGTGTGTTATGATTGACTTAATTTTGCCTCCAGTCGCGTCAACTCTAGAATTTTGAACATTCTGAAGACATTTCTAAGGGTCTATAAGCATAAAAGCTCAGTAAATATGAACAAAAATCAGACATACCTTTCCGATAGCTCCATATTGCTTTTTAAACTTTTTATTCCATGAGAAACCGATCTTATCCATGAGCTTTTGGCCTAGTTGGTCCACTTGAACAGTCTTGGAAGGTTCCTGTTGGATTAGAAAAAACAAAAAGAGTTCAGCGCCGACTAGAGTAAGCCTTTAGCACCACATTAGCGCGGTTGTACCTGGGCGATAATGGCAGTGAGGACCGACAGCGGGTCGTCCTTCTGTGGCTTTGGCTCACACACTTTCACGTCACTGGTCTTCTTCTTTGTCTTGGGTTTGGAGTCCTCTTCCTGGTGTGAGCGAGACAAGACTTATGCGTAGTGAAATATAAAGTGTAACGTGCGTGTAATAGAGGACTCACTGGAGGCTCCCAGCGGCCGAGTTGGTCAATATCCTTAATGTAAACGTGGTAATGGCCGCCGTAGCAACCGCCCTTGTGGATGATCACTGAGAACAGCTCATAAGAGTAATCTGAGTCCTCTCCCTCGGTCTGCAGAGGACATGTGGAATTACTAGAATGAAACGGAATAGAAAAGTGTATCGGTGGGCTGAAGGTGCAGAGGACCTGACCTGTTCGCAGAAAGGTCGAAGGTTAATGCTGAGGGGAAAGCTGTAGCGCCCGGTCTCTTTGTATCGCTCACATTTGGCAAAATCAAAGCTGAACCTCAGGAGGGACATGGTGATGAAGGGAGGGAGCTTCCGCATCTTTGCAGACTAGACACATGGTGCACAACATGTGTTATCAAGAGGACGTACACTTAGACACACAAGGACACTTTCAGGTAGACTGACCTTGGCAGCTGTGACGAGCTTGTTACACTGAGCACAACGATACAAATTATTGCCCTCAAATAACTCTTCTTCCACAAACATGTTCCATAAAGCCTCCTCCAGACTGGACACTCCGCAGACACATGCCGTCAGGTCCAGGAAGTCCTCCTGAGACAGAAAACGTGTTGGTTTTCTTGTGGCTAAGATGTGACCTTGAGCAGCTGTGTAGTGGGCCCACCTGTCTCTGGCTCACATTGCCACACTCCTTACACACGATGCTGTTGACAATAGTGCCATGGTATAAACTGTTAATGAAGGAGCTTCCTCTGGTGCCCACCAGGGAGTGCTCCAGAGCGCTGAACAGAATCCTGTTCAGCTCCTGCACATCCTGCTGGTTTGTTCCCTGAAAAGAGAATCGACACTTTCCACATTGGTTCATTCTCATGTAAGATGCCGTTTTGAAATACATCCACAGTGAGTCAGTACTTCACGAGCCAATGGCAGCGCTCACAGTACACAAAGTGACAGACCTCAGTGGTGTTCCAGCCGAAGCTGTCAGTGAGGTCTGCTGTGGAGGCGCTGTGCTGGTCCACCAGCAGCAGGTGGGCAAACAGCCTCTGCAGCTGCAGGGGGATCACCCTCACCTGTACACACACACACGTTCTGTTATTACACTCACACCTCATTCTGTGTGTGTGCACGTGTTACACTTTCTTTAGCTCCAGGTTTGTCCTTGTCTTCCAGACGTCCCAGGTCCTCTGGCCCCAGACTAAACAGCTCCTCTGTAAAACAAACAATGTGGGGCTTAAGTGCTCAAATATGAGCTCCAAACATGAGGCTGTAAGCAAAGCACAGCCAAATGTTTTGGGGCTTATTGTAAGGTCCAGACCCCTCCCTGACCTCTGAACTCCGGGGTGAAGAGCAGGGTCTGCAGCAGAGAGTTGAGGTAGCAGGTGCCTCCTTGGTTCTTGATGCCGCACAGATTGCTTCTCCCTCGGGGTGGAAGGGGCTCCTCGGGGCCCTTCAGGACTCTGACCTTGGAGGAAATGGAAGAAGCTCCGTCTTCGTCGTCCTCCTCAAACAGAGTGCCAAACATGGTGTGTTGTGTGCGGTGTGTGGTTGCCTCGCAGCGCCTCTCGCTATCTCATCTTGGTCTTTCCGAGTTCTGTGTTGATAATGGCAGGGCTGACTCTGAAGTAAGAAGACTTTATGGGGCTGAACATAGCGAATCTTACCGTCTGTGAGCGCGGTGTGTGAGCTGTGCTCTAGCGCTAGAACAGGGCTGAACAAAGGCAAACTCCAAACGGGTTCGACTGTTGACAGCTCAGCGAAAAGCCCTGTCCCTTTGAGAGGTCAGCGCACGGACGCACGCTCAGGGACCGCGACGTGTCTACGTCCTGCACGAGCCCAAGAGGAACGTGTAACGTGTACCGTGTCCTCAGAGCGCTGCGTTAGGCTCGTGTCTCTTTAGAAAGCACAAGAATGACAGCACATGACACGTAAATAAAAGAGCCGTCGGTGAACAGTGGGCAGCCATGTTGGTTTCTGCAGAGGATGTAGTGGTGCATGATGGTACTTGTAGTACATTTTTATTACACGCTCAACACGCGTCTCTAACTAAAGTGCTTTATGACAGGTTCTGGAGGGATGGAAAATATTTATCATAGTTTTACATCAGTCCAGTCGCCGTTTGTGCAGGAAAAAATAATAGCTGAAAAATGCAGGAAGTAGAGCTGAGTTCTCAAACAGTAATGAACTCTGTCTATGTCGTATAAGCAACATTCCACTGAACACGCCGGGACAATGCAATGTACACACAACGGACAGGATTTCTGACATTTGAAACAATTATTTACAAATTAAGGTGTTATCCGGTATTTTAATTTGCCAAATTATAACTATTGTATAAGTCATTTGCACTTTACAGTCGAGCAGACTCAATGCAACTCTTTGACGTAAGGAGTGTTTAAACTTGCCTATAACTTGTATTCACCCTCGCCAATCACCACAGCACATAAAATAATCACACATTTGTATGATTTGATTTATTTGTACATTATACACACCACAGTGAAAAAGATGCGCGTGCAGCAGAGCACAGCAGGAGCACTACGGTCCAGTGCTGACGCTTGACCTAATCTACGGCAAGTTAGGGCCACAAAACCATGCAGTCATTGGACGGACTTTGACAAAAGCAACCACATATACTCGTTCAAATATTGCACTTGAAGTCTCAAACATTGTAACAGTGAGCCTATGCTCAGGAGGCTCCACTTAGTAAGTCTTGAGCTTAAAAACCTTGGATAAAGGCGCTTTGGCACTGGAGTACATCAGGTACGACTCGCCTTTCCAGGTGAAAAACTCCCAGTCACTGCATCCAATGGTGGGGAGAAAGTGGACAGGAACAAAGCCTTCATAACCCTGCCACCTACGACATAAGACAACAGTCAGATGAGACGCGTTCAGATCTGAAGCTTTGTTTATGTCTACAATGTCAGGGAGACAGTGGTAAAGTGATTAAATAAGATATGGTTCAAATGAAATAAATTAGTTTTCTTTTCTTGTAATTTTATCACGAGAGCATTCATATATTGATTGTAGAAAAGAGATTTAGAATAAGAATGGAAAATAATTCAATACACTACGGAGTCCATGATGCTCAAAAGGAGTAGGAAGACATTTTAAACCCGTTTGTATCTTTGTAAGAGCTAAGGTGTATTTATATAATCATAATCAATGTTAACAGCACAGGCTATGCATAAAACAGTAATGATGCCTTTGCACATTAGAAAGACCTCTACTATTACTATTACTACTACTACTACTACTACTACTACTACTACTACTACTACTACTACCACTACCACTACTACTATACCTGCTGTTTATTAAAATGTACTTTTTCACTTTGGCATTTAACAGAGCTTGAGATGTTGACATTTTAATCTAATCTGATTTATTAGATTGATCTTTTGTGTACATGAATAATTCATGGTCAAAAATGAATATGTGCCAACAGTTTTACTTTCACCTTTCCAACTATCTTGCAAAGATTTCTTCCTTATCATTTATTTTAAATTGACAATGAGTTGAGTATACTTGTGACATTGGTTGCCAATGGCCAGTCAAAAATGCCATAAATCTACATTACAAGAAGTCACATCCTAGTTGATGATATAAGACAGAGCACCTCTCCTCCCAGTGAATCATTTCACAAGCTGACACGATGAGTACCTGTAGAGAATGCTGTTGAGAGAGTAGGATTCTCCACTGAAGGAATTAGCGACAACCAAAAAATATTCTTCCCCCAGGCTGAAGAACTCCCAGTCCACAGCGCTGTAGAGAGAGGCAGAGTTACGCGCTGAGTGACGAGAGCCGCCCGGGTGCACCTAGTATCTGTTTCTCCTTTACCTGTAGGTGGTGATATCCTGGAAGCGGACAAACAGGCGTGCGTGCATGTCCAGTTCGTAAATAGTGGAGTTGATGGCATAGCGCTCGTGTCCCGTACCAACCAGTCTGTGCCCATTGGCTACGACGAGGAAAACTCTGCCTCCGATTTGGAACATTTCCCAGTCTGTGGCACAGTATGTCTGGGGAAAAAAACAAAGGATAGGTTGCGTTCATGTGCAAGAATTTGATGATTTGATGATTTCATATTTTCAAATTCTATGGGAGATTCACTGGTTTTTGAAAGAAATCTACTGTACTTATTATGTGGTTTAAAGGGGACATATCGTGCAAATTTAAATGCGCTTTTAACCTTTTAAAAGTAATGCATGTTTGAGTGACCCTGTATTGTTCTGCAACTGAGGCTTGAAAAAAATGTTTTCACTTACCCCCTATCTCCGCCCACATCCCTGTACTAAGACTGAGTGACACATGTAGAGTTCTAAAATGTCCCGTACCCACTTTTCAAAAATAAAAGACAGTAAATGACAATCTGCTGCTTGTCACAGTGAGATGTCACTATGAAGAGGCGGGGCTTATCAGTTCTGCAGTTTTGAACAGGAAGTCGATGGACCCGTTTCTTTTTTTTTAAGCCGTTTTAGATCAATATTGCAGTTTACAATGCATATACTTGTGTTCTTGCTCAATATTAGAGTGACTGACAAAGTTAAATATGTCTCCTTTAATAATGTCCTTTCAACAATGACAACAATCACACAACTTTCTGACAGAGAAGAACGTTGTGCCAGGACAGGACAGTAATTACAGAGATATTAACCATACATCAGGACAATAAACGCATGGCAGTTATTCCCTCAAACTCAATTTCAAACTACAGGGATTTTAGACTGTTGAAATGAGATCAGAACACTCAAACTTTTTGCTATAATAACCATAAATTTAGACATTCTTTCAACCAAAGCGACGTTATTTAATACTACGACACCCCTTTTTTAAGCTATAGTGGGGAAAAAAAATGGTGTGCCAGTTTGCGTGTCATGTGAACACGTTATTATTGGAGATACATTAATCACAAACCAGTCAAAACATCAGCGCTAAAAGAGTTAAAAGGCAAATTCTACCATGGAATATTAAACTATTGGCTCAGAATGTTGTGATGTGGACAATTACTTGTGTTAAGACTTGTCCTGCGAGAAAAAACCATAAGCATCTAACTGAATCAAAAGTGTAAACAAAGCCAGTCTAACTATGCGTTTTAATTATTTTAGGGGATAAATTACCCGCAGCCTGGAGCTATACTTGTAAGATTCATGTCTCGTGGAGTTCCCCTAAAATCCTTCAGCTTCTTATGGTTTCTTTGCAGCAATGAATGTGTCACCACTTTTGCTTTAAATGTGGCGAGCATGATCATTATCCTCTCTGTCAAAGCACTGCTGTGTATCAAATACTATTTACACTTTGGTCTATTAAACAGCCAAATGTCTTTTATTTTTAGATCACTTTTTAATAAAATTGTACTTCTCTGAGTAGTTTGCAGACACCGTACTTCTACTCCTACTTGAGTAATAAATTTGACATCGTAATAGTTATGGAAGATAGTTAGTTTCATCCGATTTTAAAATTTGAAATGCTGATAAATTCCTCACTTTAAATGTAACCTTGAAAAATCAGTGCATGTTTTCATTGTTTCAAGCAAAAAAATTAATAAATCACAGTTTAAATATTCAACTTATCTTTTTAAGCGATCAAATTCAACAGTCTACGTTCAGACTGTAAAATGTGCAGTTAAAGAAACCACGGCAGTCGATCCTGCGTGAGAGATTCAACTATCTTTGACATTTGTCCAAATTAGCCTCATCAAAACCTCATTTCCTTTGAACACGTATGGTGCGAAATTCAGCCACTGGAATTTAGATTAAAAACAATTCAAACATGTTTTTTCGGCATCCACCCGTATTTAAAGTTCTAAATCTGATGAAACAAATGATTGAGTAAAAGTTTATAATATACTTTATATTGAACATTTAATTTGGCTCCTTCAGATATGATTTAGTTTGTCTCATTTTTGTGTCTGTTTTTATATATCAGATTTAGTGCCTTAATATTTAAGTATTACTTCCAAATGTGATGTTACGTCCAGACAATTACTTTTGCTGTTGAGTGGTAGTTTCTCTAATTACTTTTATCAGGGCAGCTCCAGCTTTGCTCAAGGGAAATTCAAGACCTTTTCAAGACTTTTTTTATCAACACTAATATTAAGCAATTAAGATGTGTTGGAGAGTAAATATATTTACAAAGATCATAACTGTAATCTTAGAAACTAGTCAAATATAGTTTGGACATTTTAATGTAATACTAGTACTGTACTGTACTGTACTGTAGTGAAAATATACATTTACACATTTAATCATAAAACATAATATGAAAACATATTCTGACCAAAAATAAATCATTACAACTAAAATGCGGACCAATAACATTTGAGACCATTAAGACTACTTTAAGTTTAATGTGTTTTTTTGTGTAGAATTTAAAGCTTTAAAGGCCTTAAAACCAAACTATTAAATTCAATACTTTTTTAATGCTTTTATGACCCTGAAGCTGCTTTTGGTTTCTTGGAATTTGTATTTCTATTTGCGTACAATTTCTCGGCACCTCTGCTTTTATGATTTGATCCCAGGTGTCTTCCTTTTCAGTACAGGACACATCCATCTTCATACGAAACGTATTTGCTCCCTATCTGTGCAAATCAAAGAACAGCCTGCTATAATAGCTCTGTAGCGCACGTATACGACTCTGTGAAATGTCTTTGGGGTTGTTGTGGTAAGATCAAATGGAGTTTAATCACAGCACACACCTTAATAGTCTGGAACACCTGGAAAGCTTCATTGACCCAAACATAAATGACAGAGTCCACAGACGTTGTGACCCCATCAAAGGCGTTGGCAACCACCAGAAAGTGGTACGGCCCCACGGTGAAGAACTCCCAGTCGTAGGCTCCTGATGTGGGCAGCCGCTGGTGAAGCTCAAAGGCCTTCGCTAACCTGTTCCACTTGTATATCAGGCTGTCGATGGTGTGGTTGTTTCCTGCAAGACAAAGCCATTTCCCGAGAATAAACAAACGCTTTAAAGTTTTAGAAAGAGCGCCATATAAAAGGAAAACTAAAACGTGCGCACGGCTCGTATTCGGGTTTGTATTGTAAAAGTTGTAGATCTCTTTATCTCATTTTGAACGTAGAGGTGCTCTATGTAACTTTTCTGATAAATATCTTGGTCCTGTTCGATTACGCGTGCGTTTTTATTGCTGGGCTTTTCTCCATGGAGATGAATACGTTTAATGCCGTGTAGTGATCACATCTCCATGAATACAAGCTGGGGACAGATTCTGCACCAGAAAAGTGACATAGTGCACATTTAACGTCAGCAACGTTTTGTTACAAGTTTGAGACATCGGTTGCTGAAAGTATGAACAGTGCCAAAACAAATTGCTGGTTTTCAGGTGACATCACAACACGGATTCACCGAAAACACTTTTTCCCAAACCATAATTTATTTTCAGAATGGTGACAAATTAGGACTGTTGCCATAGAAATCACTCATTTAGAAAAAGAAAAAAAAATCTTTCTTTTGAATGTTCCTCAAAATGTTGATTATGTTTTTACAGCCTACTTTTTCAAATTCAAATATTTATTTCAGGAGTTTTAAATTATTACTAAAATCACTAGTTAGATTGCCATATCCTTCTAAATTATTTAGATTTTTTACTTACTTTATTACTTTATTTTATGGAGATGGAGGCAGGTAAAATAACTATTGCTTCTATGCATATTTTTTGTTCATGATCCTAGTAACTAGTTGAAATCATGATCCAATTTAACATTGGTGTATTTCACCTTTGGATTATTCTTAAGTCCAAATGAAAACTGGCTCTTGCCTAAAATCTGAAAGCGACTGGTAGCAAGGGATTACTTTTGAGAAGAAGTACCGATACTGTATTGTCCGTTTAAATATGATGTAACTGTATACATTGCAGATACTTAGAGGTGCACTGTTGCTTTTCTGATGGAGAGGGCCTGCTTGTCTCCATGGAGATGTTTTGCTTCGCATGCAATGTTCCATTGTATGGCATTAAACATATCTATCACCATGGAGACAAGCAGGTGACACCACCAGGCCAAGGTTACAGGTCAGATCTGTGGAGAGTAGGAAGAAGGAATTTTTACCTATAAATGATTAAAGCAAAAATGATTATGTAAATGGAATACTGTAGAACATTCCAGGTAAAACAATAACTTTATCAGGCAAGCAGAAGTCACATATTTAACTTAATTGGACAAGTACAAAATGTGTTGTGATGAAATAATGAAATAATACTAATATTGTTTGGACCTGTCCTGTGATTGGCCACAGCGAGGTAGGTGTGCTGGTTGATGGTGAACGCCTCCAAGTCGCGCGCACAGTGCGTCTGCAGCGTCTGTAAATGCACAAATCTCCTTCTCTTCCTGCTCCACTTATAAATCACCGAAAAGTCCGCCTCGGGTTCTGCGCCTGCTCCGAAGTTAGACACCACCAGGTATGACTAAAGAAGGGCCACAAACACACAAAGTCACGAATTTATGCTGATTGTTGTAAGCAGTTATACAAGAAAATAACGTTTTACTTTTTATAACTTGTGCTTTATTGCATAGTCGAGGTACACAGTAAATGTATCCTCAGAATTTGAGCCATCCTTTAAAGCTGCTTGAATAACCTGTCACAGTGAAGGGTCCAGCAACTTATCTCCTGATCTTGACCTAAGCCTGATCAGTAGTTCCAAAATGGTGAACGTTTTTGGAAGATAGGAGAAACTGGAGGAATGAAAACCCACCCAGACACAGGAAGAAGATGCAAACCCTGCACAGAAAGGCCTCAAGAACCTTCCAGTTGCGAGGTTTGAGTGTCTTTTGGTTCAAGTTTTGGTGAAGGTATTCTCTCTTTATTATTTATTCATTGATAAAGGGGAAAAAACGTTCGGTAGTACGGTCCCCTATTGAATACAAAACACATAAAACAAATAGAAACAGAATATCCAACCAAAATATCAATAAAATGATCAGTAGAACATTCAATAAGCTAAAAAAAATTATATATATATTATGGGTAATCTTTCAAAAGTGTTTTGAATGTATTAAAAGCATGAGATTGTCTAATTCAAATAGTCTCTGTGTTTTGTTCCGCAGACAGGGAGCAAAGTGACTGAAGGCCCTGTTTCCTGGCTCTGTAGACACGGTGCAACTGTAATATAAGAATGTCCTGAGACCTCTACGATGAATACTTGCTCTGGTGTTCAGCAAACACGTTCAATAATCGGGCAGAATCCAAAAGGAGAGCTTTGTAAACAGACCAAAGGCAGTGCTGTTGTCTTGTTCCAGCCAAGGATTCTACTTTGGAGTATAATGAACCTTAGAGCTGAGTGATAAACTGACTTCAGAGGGTTTAACACTGTTGCCAGAGTAACGGTTTTCTACAATTAAGAGGAATACACTTTATTTTCATTACAGTTTTTTTTAAAGGACTTTTCTGGCCCGTAGGCTGCAGGACAGCTGAGCGTGAAATGGGGAGGAGAGAGAAGGCAGGACATGCAGTAAATTGTCAGAGCTGGGATTCAAACTCACAATACTGCACATGGCATATGTGCTGCTGCCTTAACCACTCAACCCCTGGACAGCAAACCCGTTTTACTTTTAAAGAAGAATAAAAATCTGGTTTAAAGATTATTTGTCAGCTAATTAAGTATGTGTTTGTTGAAGGAAAGTATCATCGATCCAGATGCCCAAGTATTTGTAATGAGGTACTTGTTCAATCACATTACCATCGAGTGTAAGAATAGCTTTTGTGTCGCTGGAGTGTCTTTTGGAGAGCAGCATACATTTTGTTTTAATTTAATTCATCTGCAATTTTAAATGAACACAGTTTTGTTGGATGGGGCTAAAATCCACTTAACAACTATTCAAACCAATAACTACTCATTGCACTGTTTTTGCACTATTGCCGACCATCTGTAAATTTTGTGCACATACTGAGACCAAGTTTATTTTTATTTTATTAGTCTTAATTTACGCATGCCTTATTTGATTTTATATACTTTGTTACTATTATTCTTCATTGTTGTATGTCGCACCTTAACACCAAAACAAGTTCCTAGTTTGTGAATTTTGTTCACTGACAATAGCAATAACCCTTTTCTGATTCTGATTCTGAATATTTTTAATAACTTGTGCAGAAGGTGCCTCATCATATGGAATCGCATAATGGATGCTACTATGCTTTAGATTATGCTCAATTGAGTTTATATAGATTGTAAATAGCAGTGGTCCAAGGACAGACCCTTGAGGAACAGCTTTGTTAAGATAAGACAATTCAGATTGAGAGCCATCAGCAGAAACAGTCTGAGCTCTATTTCAGAGGTAATAATCTGAAAACAACTTTTTTTCATTTGTATCAAACCTAATAGCATCGGGCGATCCCAGTGTATAAAATGATCCAAAGAATCAAAAGCATTTGACAAATCAACACAAACAGTAGCACATTCTTCATGCCTGTCAAGTGCAATAGCAACATCATTTATGACTTTGGTAGCAGCTGGGATAGTACTACGCCCTAGTCTAAAACCGGACTGGCAGCTAATTCAAATTAAACATTTAGTTAAAAAAGCACACACCTGGTTATTTATTAGCTTCTCCAAGAGTTTTGCTTGGCAGGATAGTATTGAGATTAGACAGTAATTATTTAAATCATTTTTCTGCCCTCCTTTGTGCAAAGGGAGAACAAAAGCCGTAGAATATTTTCAGTTTTTGTGAATTGTGAGATGTGTTAAACAATTTACTATTAGTGGAGCTGATAACAATTGCAACCTTGGTTCAAGGATGTCAGCTCCAGTGGACTTTTTTGTATCTATAGAGAGCAACATATTATACTTTTTACTGTGTAATGGGCTTAAGGATATTTTATTATCGGCTCTATTCCCGTGTGTCGGGGCAATAGCAATTAGATGGAGTAGCACCATCAAAAATATTTCCAGAGTTGTGCAGCTCCTTGTCCGAGTGGATAGCTCGGATGCCAGGCTCCACGTGCTGCCGGCCACAGGGTCGAGTCTTCGAATCCTGCGCCAAAGTCCTTCCCTCTCTCATCCCCATTTCAAAGTTCTGTTTAAATGCATCACTAATATATATACATGTCACTATTGCTACTGAATTTGTGTCTGGCACCAAACTACCTATTTTGCAAATTTGTATCACAGTTAAAGGAACTGTATGTAAGATTGTGATTTTAAATTCCATAAACATGGCCTCTCGATGTAAACAAATATAGCCTTTAATGATAACAATTGTAATGCTGATTTCTTTTTCATTACAAAAAATATTAGACATGGTGGAGATTTTGATGTTATAATTCTCCTATCAGAAAGCGATGAGCCTGGAATTCTGGAGGAGAAAGAGAGCCATGGCCTGTCCACAAACTGAGAAGGAGAAACACCTGGATGTACCGTATCTGTAGCTGCAGGTGCAAGATCTGGCAACACAGTGTGATTGTAGTTCCTTTTTTAAAACAGGAACAGGCTAAATACCGTGCCTTTAAATATGCCATAAACAGATATTTTGCACATGGATTCTGGCTGCCCTCTCCTCTGTTTACATCTTCTCTCACGCTCAGTCCTCCTCTCCTGTTACGCTCTTACCCTTTTGCCTATTCGGAAGTGTCTCCAGGCCAGGGCTCCGTGCGTGCTGATATTCTGGTAGAGCTGGAAGCCACTGCGTGTCCACAGATACACAGCCGACCCGGAGGCCGAGGAGCGGTGAGCCAGGGCAGCCATCACGCCCACACCTGCCACCTGGAACACCTGCAGGACAAACAGGACGAACAGAAGAGCATGACGTACTGCAGGACACGTATAATAGTATTGTTTGCAGACGTCATTTACCCGCGCCCTGTTATTTTCTAGCATTACGTTACATGACACGAGACGCAATAACAGGAGGCCAACCAGAGTTCATAAGGTTTATGGAGTTAATAACAGTAATACCTCAATGTCGTTTGTCTCAGAGGTAGTGGTCAGGACTTGGTGTTCCAGAATATAGTCAAGCCTGTGGTGATCTGGAATGTAGAGATGTAAATTAGGAAAATACATCTCGCCTCAGTAAATGTATGTAATAGATGTAGTACATTTGGTATATTTTGGTACAGGTTTTGGGCAAGTGAAACCTAAAACCTTCTAAAAGGGGACATACTGTATGATTCAAAATTAAGACTCTGAGAACTCACTTTTAGAAAATAAAAACTTGAAAAATGACAATCTGCTGCTTGTCAAAGTGAAATGTCACTATGAAGAGGCGGGGCTTATCAGTTCTGAAGTTTTGAACAGGAAGTCACTGGACCGTTTTTTTTAGAAGTCGTTGATATCAATATTGCAGTTTTTACTTATGTTATAGTTCAATACCAAGTACCATAAAAAGTATAATACATCTCCTTTAAGATTTTCAAAATGTCGTTTAAGTATAAGTAATTAATAAATAAGTATTCATGCTGCCATTAAAGAACAAAACTTTGATGTATTTTAAAAAGAAAAAGGGTTATTATAAACTACAGTAAGATGTGTTTGATCCAAAATAAATATAATATATAATTATGGGACATTTCATGAAGATCTTATTAAGTTCATATTTTAGTGTAATATTATTATTATGATTATCCATGACAAATTAAGCAAGTAATTTATCCATTCAACTGATCAAAGTGGGTATATTTAGTCATAAACCAGGACATTTAAGACGTTGGATTGGAAATGTACTGTAATTCTGCTTTTAAGGTCTGACATTTGACACTATCAAATGTAATACTTGTTAATACTTTTATGACTCTGCGGCAACCCTATTATTTTTTTCAACTATTATTACGTTTTTAAAAAAATGTTTTTTTGTTTGTTTTATTAAGGAGTGGAGGAGTGAGTGGGGAATTGGCAATAGGAGGGGTTTATTTAGCGTTTGTGACAGTTGTACTTCAAATTCAAAATTGAAACATGAGAATGAAATATCCAGGGCCAAAAATAAAAAGAGTAGTTACCCTGTAGCATAGTGACCCAGTGAGAGCCATCACACAAGTACAGTGCTTTCTTCAGAGGGTTGAACCAGAGCTGGCCTTGTGCCTGTTCTGAGCAGGGCTGGTCCAGGCCCACTGAGATACGAGATTCTGAAGGAGACAGTTTACCAGGGTCACACAATCATGTATGGAAATGTTTCAATATTTCTTAGAATTAGTGTGATGGCGATACCAGTGATTTTTGTTTTCATTCGATACTATGGCAAATACCAACAATAGATTTTTTTTTAAAAGCATTGAAACTTCTTCACCTTCTTCACAAAATGTCACTTTAGCATATGGAGGCTATCATTGCTTTTGATCCACCCCGTGAACTGACATAAAAATAAATATGTGCAGATAAAATTTAAATATGAACAATGTATGATAAAACATTTATTAAAAACAGCAAATTTAAAAAAATATATAATATATAAATTTGCAAGAGAATAGATACATTTCAATATCACAATCAGTATAATAAATATATCAATCCAATGAATATACAAAAATAATATATCCATCCGCCCATCACTAGAATGCAGTCCGTTTATTGCGTACACTTTTGAGTGAGTGTCAAAAAGAGCACTTCCAGCTGTTAAAAAAAAAAAAAAAGATACAAATAATATTTTTTTTTCTAAATAATAATAATAATAATAATAATAATAATAATATATTTTTTTTAAAAACTATATAATAGTTATAATAATTATAGTAATTATAAAAATTATAATAAAAATAATGCATTGGAGTTATACAGCGCCTTTCAAGAAACCTAAAGTGCTTTACAGTGCATTATTCTTTGGCTCTATACCCAGTGGTGCCTTGGAGGCAGTCAATCTGCACCAATGTCCCCTCTGACCACCACTGTGACACACTCACACACCACATTCATACTAGGCACACAGCTGCCCATACAAAAACTAATGTAACTCAAATGTGCGCAGACCCATATTCAATTAAAAATATACGTGGTGGGTGAAATACTATCCAGACCCCGTCTTGCTTTGCTTCCGAGAGCATTGACAAAGTGATATCATACATGAAATCAAGATAATACTGTACAAATCTTGTATCATTTCAAAAATGGGAGAGGGTTAGAGAGTGACAAAAACTGTATACTGTTATAATCTCAATGCATTTAGAATACAACAGTCATACAAAAGGTCTCATTGAAGCTGTCTGAACCCATTCACTAGAACATATACAACACCTGAACAATTTACCATGCATGGCCCCTGGTTCCTCAGCCCGTGGCCCCATGTCAGGCAGGTCCAGCAGCTTTGGAGGCACGGACAGAGCCATCAGCAGGGGCTCGGACGAGGGACACATGTGGGCACTGGCATCAGAACCAGGGACTAGGACCAGCTGTCTCAGCAATCCCTACAAACCAAGAACACACATGTGAGCTGATTATATCGATGCTACAGCCACATAATAATTCATGAATAGACATTCTTACTGAGAAAAGACCTTTCCAACGTCCCCGACTTCCTATGTGGAGCCTGGATCCATGGATGTTGAGCTCTGAGGGGAAAGGCTCGGCGGGAACGCTGTTAATAAAAGTACCGTACAATTCAAAGTCATAACTGCACTGTTATTACTATGGCAACTATGATTCAGGGTATTTAGCAGCGTACAGTAACTTTGTGTTTTTGTTTTGGAGACTTCAGCACTGAGTCAAAGGCATTAGAGCGTGTGACTTTTTTTGGACACCGGCTTATCCACCTCCATAGGGATAGCATTGCTTTGCCTGGAATGTTTCACAGTATGGCATTAAACATATTTCATTAATTACAGGTTTTTATTGCCCAAAATTCTTAGAGTGAGGGGGCTCGCCTCTCCCTAGGTCTGACCTTTAACTTGACCCACTGGCATCACTTACTGGAAAATTAAGTTTAATGCCATTCTGTGGAACATTCCAAGCAAAGGAATAACAGTTCTAAGTAGACAGATATGATATACCCTCCTCCAAAAAAGTTACATTTATATTTATTTACTTTTACTTAACTAGATGGACTGCACCACATCATTAAAATAAACACACATTTGCACACAAAAAATGATAATAATAAAGAGCTTAAAACAGGAGGTCATTTAAAAGCACAGACAATGTTCACAGGATTTAGCTTATAAAGTTTCAGTTCAGTTTGAAAAGTGTTCCGAGCTGTGGGAGCAGCTTAACAGAACGCTCACACTCGAGAGACAAACAAGTAATAAATGTCACGTGAACACCGGACATCGTGGTCTTCAATCCACAAATAGTCTTATAAATCAAAGGCATTCAATGTATAAACCTCCGATCAGGAATTTTTGGACAAAGATTCAAAATGCGCATTGTTTGTAAGTGTGAAATGTTCAAATATGCTGCACTGTCCACATCACGTGTTTGGTTGCTGGTGCTCCCTCTTTAAAGCTGCAGCCAGAGGGAGTTTCCGCTAACACTATCTATCACACACTGTCAGGTCACTATGATATGGCCAGAGGCTGCTACCTGGTTTGGAGCACCGCCATTGTACTGTGTTGACAGACCTGCTTTACCTTAAGGGGATTTTAAAAACAGGATGAAGGAACACAGAAAGAAGAAATTATCAGTTTACATTAAGGGGTGGGCAATAGACAAAAATATCTGAGTATTTACATGTGTAAATGTCTTGGCTGAGGTATCACAGAAAAGGTGAATGTAAAATGAACTACTTAAAGTCAGAACAGTCGTTGTATTGAAAGATTACACAAACGATGTATAATTCCAGTGTGTGTGAGTATCAAAACTAGACACTCATTTGTGGAAGTATCAGTACAGAAAAAATCTGTGACACAATTTCACCTTTCCTGAATAATTTTAGAATGATCTTGCGCTTTATCAGAACTAGATCACATGGAAACATCGTTTTGCTTCTTTATTATCGTTATTTATTATCGTGGTATCAAAATCGGTGTTGAGCCTATTCTTTGGTATCAATATCAAATTTGAAATTTTATTTAGTATCGTGACAGCACTTCCTGTTGAATAAATGCATGTTAGTGGAGACAAGCATGTGGTGGAACCAAGCTTCAGAGGAAAATGTTGTATATACATATATTCATGTTTTATGTATTTCATTTTTGTTTCAGTGTCTCTTCTCGAGATGCCAACACCAATAGACTAGAATCCAGCCGATATAGCAGGCTTGGATCATTTTCTCTTTAAATGATATGATTTGAAATTAACACAAGCTTAATTACTGTCTATACTTTTCACTGCCTTGCATAATAATATTAATAATAAATAGAATAAGAAAAAGAAGTCGAACAGAAATAATTTTTAGACATCCACCAAAATTGTCAAATGGGAAAACTTGGCAACCATATAAGTAAAATATTGTCATGTTCATTACGTTTTGTATCTGTCCTTACAAGTAAAAACGGCTGGGGAACATTCTATCCAGACAATTTTCTAATTTTGCACTCCTCCAAAACATGATCTATTTTCTGTACAACTCCCACCTCTACTCACATTTCCAGAGGAGAGTTGCAGTCCATGGTAAGCTTGACAGAATGAGCAGTTACAGACAGAACCAGAGTGTGCCAGTGGCTGTCAGTGAGTCTGGCGGTCCGAAACACCAGCCTCTTGAGCCCTCCTCCCTGTGGGTCTCTGTAGAGGAGGTGTAGGCGCTTTCGGGAGTACCTCAGTCCCAGCAGGATGCGTCTGCGCTCGGCTGAGGGCACCTGCCGCTCCTTGGCGTCTTTGGTGTTGCTCGGTGCATTGTCTCTTTCCAAATTGTTGCTCTTGTGTTTCTTGATTCTGGCTCGGTCTGAACTGTTTGTGTCCATCAAAGAGAAGATGTAGTCGTTTCTCTGCAAAAAGAAAAAGCGAATAACTACAAAGGGAAAATATATATATAGATAGATATATAGATAGATAGATAGATCTCAGTTCAGCACATCATGATGAATACACTTATTCATATATATTCACATATTCATCAGACATTAGGATTAACCTGTGGTCATGTGAGTGATGGACAGTGTGACCACAACAGAGAACTCCTGGGTAAAGGTCACAGTCGACGAGCAGCTCAGACGAGGGGAAGACATGGAGCGATGGGGACTGAGAACCGGAGTCCCCTCACGCCCTCAGCCTGCTCTATGTGCACCCCAGAGCCAGTGTAGAAGAGTCCCTCTCCAGCACGAAGGACAGCAGGTCGAGAGGAACCAGCCCTGCACAGAGTTTATTTGTTGTATTTATTAGGACCCATAAGATGTACATTGTCCTGACGTCCAGCTAATCTTATCGGGTCCATTTAAAGATGCAGGAGTACATAACACATCAGAATCAGAATCAGAAATCAGAAAGAGTTATTGCCATTGTCAATGAACAAAATTCAAAAACGTAGGAACTTGTCTCGGCCTTAAGGTGCAACATAAAACACTGAGTAATAATAAAACAACATATATTCAATCAAAAAAGGGCATGCATTAGGAAACAATTTAAAATTACTATACAATAAATAATATATAATACATGGACTCTACATTCATGTTGTGTTTATGATACAGTGATCATAATTGTGTTTTGATCATCGTAATTGTTTTCTGAACTATAAAGACTCTAAAACACATATGATACATACAGTACATACACATTATTACATCAAAATGTAAAAAAAATAATACATTATTTCTGATCTTCACCAATAATAGATTTTATTCTTAAATATTCTCTATCAGTCGCCGTATTTCAACCTTCATTTGGTTGATGATGCATTTAAAATGTATATTCAAAGTATATATTATTTTATGTTTTGTTCAGTGTAAACGGCAAAATTGATCTGAAACAGTGAGGCAATAGAAATGGGACCGTTGACTCCCTGTTTAAAAAAATGTAGACTTGATAAGCCTTTTCATGGTTGCATTTCATCGTAGCAGGCAGTGGTGTTTATTTATTTATTTATTTATTTTTTATTAATTGTGTTTTGTTGTTGTACATGAGACACTCTTGAGTCTTCAATTTTTCAATAATCACAACTAAGTACAGGGATGTGGGCAGGGCTAGGGGATAGGTGAAAACAGACATTTTTTCAGAACTAAACACAACTCTTGAGTAAACTAATGATGGAGAATCAGTGTAATAACATGGCAAAAGCTCATAAAAGTTAATTGTGCATAATATTTCCCCTTTAACTCAAAGTAATTGCATAATAAGACTATTTTAAGCGGCACAAAGACCAGACTGTCACGTACAGGTAATTTATGGTCTGTGTAATGGAACATAACAGGGCAGTGATCAGGACTCGTTGACATTGTTTGCATTTTTAGTGTGTGATGCATAGCTAATGGCACGGGCGGAGCTGCTGTAAAGTAATCAATGCATCGATGGTTTTGCATCACGAGTGACCTGCAGTGCGAGAACCAGCCCAGAGGGAATGTAGTAAAGCTGCAAAACTTGGAGGAACAAAAACTCATTTAACAGCGACGTCCCAGACAAGCATTATTATATTTACGTCTTCAGCCCACAGGTTACATCTTAAACACGTCCAGACACAATCACGTCTGATGAAAGTATGAAATATGAACTGCTAAACTAATACAACAACATTTCAGATCATGTTTGTAAAGCTCTAAACTACCGGAATGGCAAGTTTTGTTCCAGGAAATCATTCATTAAAATATTTGGAGCCTTTTCAAAATTGCATGTTCTATTTGGTTGGCGTCCCACTGTGCCCTTTCACCCGACACCCAAACCACATGCAGAGTAGACCTGCCTGGCTATTTGAATTTGAAGTGATATTACTCAAACATGCGCCGCGCAGCACTCCTATTCATTCCACGCAGACAGGAGCACACTCACACAGTTGGAATGAGCCAAAAGAATGCATGCTTCAGGGCTTTACCCAGGTCTGCGCCAAACATGTCTGATAATCATTAAGTACGGTTATATCAGATTGAAAACTACGGCGCCGACAGCAAGCAAAGTAGTAGTAGTAGTAGTAGTAGTATCTGGACTAACCTTCACACTGTCTCCACGCGGCTGCGCTAAGGTCTGCAAATCCAAGTCCGACAAGAAAGAGCTGCATAAGAAGAAGCGCCGACATGGTTCAGATCAGTTAGAATGCAGAATCATCCATATTATCAATGAATTCAATCCCAAAAACCAGTCTTCGCATAGATCGGAGCGCATTATACAGGCCGTATCCAGAGGGAGCTCCTACACCATCGTATTGAGCGCAGGTGAAAGCATGGGGAGGTAAAAGAACGTGGGGGCGCATCAGAGAGGAGGCCGGTGAAAGTGTGTGTGTGTGGACTGCCCTACACCTGCAGCGGCTTTTAAATACCGGAGCCATGCAAATCGCTGTCACTCAAGCCTCCAACCGCCTCCATGACATCGCCCTGCTCGAGGGTGTAGCTCCAGACAGGCACACAGCAGACATCTGGAGAGGGTTGTTTGGAAATGTTAGGAAATGAAAGAGGCATGGAGTGGTTCTCATATTTACTGCTGCTTGACCATGTGTTTTATCATTTCAAAAGGGAGAATATATTATAGAAAATCAACTTTAATGAGCTTTGACCTTGTAGCAACAGTGTCTCCTCATCATTAGTTTACTCAAAGTTGTGTTTAGATTGATTCCTGCTTGTTTTTGAATAATCCTGTTTTGTGGCTCCAATGCTCAGAGAATTCCTGTTAACACCTACCCCCTGTCCCCGCCCACATCCTTGCACTTAGCTGGGATTGTTGGAAAATGAAAGACTCAAGAGTGCCTCATGTAGAGTTCTAAAATGTCACGTATTCAGTTTTCAAAAAGAAAAACATGTAAATGACGGCTGATCAATTTTGCACTTCACAATGAACATAATGTAAATAATTATCTACTCATGTTATAGTTCAATACTAAAAAACTGAAAAACCAATGCATTTAAGTCCTTTCTAAAGCCCCAACATGTACATTTAGCCAAAAATAGACTAAAATAAAAGCCTACATTTTCATTATGGATGTTTTATAGCACTAAACGAACGTAAAGAACATTCCTCCTTACTTAACTGTGAATGATGAATGATTGCTGTATAAAATGGTCCACCGTATTGCATAAAACAGTTCTATCTCTATGGAGAATGTTCTAAAGTATGGTTTGAACTTTCTATTTCCATGGAGTGGTGACAAGCCACTACCAAAAAGTGACGTGGTGTTGCTTTAATGTAGTCAGCGTGTGTTGGAGTTCTCTTCAGTCTTTTGTTGTGGTAGCACTGCCCTTTCAAATAAAGTTATTTTATTACTATTTTAGGGGGGAAAAACGTCATTCACACACTGGAGAATTGTGCAATACGTAACTTTTTCGAGTGGAGGCCGGGTCCATCACCTGCTTGTCTCCATGGTGATGCTATTGCTTTTCCTGGAATGTTTCGCATGACATTTAAAATGAGATATTTGGGGTATTTATTAAAAAACTGACTGCATGGTGACATTATCTGCCTGTCTCCATGGAGATAAATAGAACCCTAAGTTCAATGCCAAACTGTGGAACATTCTACGCATCTCACATCCTTATCAGTCAGGCCCAGCAGAGATGTACTTCCTGCGGCAGCTGAGGAAAGCCAAACTGCCAGTGCAGATGATGGTGCAGTTCTACACGGCCATCATTGAGTCCATCCTCACCTCCTCCATCACCGTGTGGTACGCTGGAGCCCAGGGACAAACAGAGACTACAGCGCATTGTGCTTCTGCTGAGAAGGTGATCCTGCAACTTCATCTCTGCAGGACCTGTACGTCTCCAGGCTCTGGCGAAGCAGGCGGATCACAGCTGACCCTTCATCCCGGACATGTCTTTTGAAACCACTCCCCTCAGGCAGGAGGCTACGGTCCATCCGGACCAGAACCTCCCGCCACAAGAATAGTTTCTTTCCCTCTGCCGTTGGACTCATGAACACTTAACATTTATTCAAACCCATAACTATTCATTGCACTGCTAATTTTTTGCACTTTTTCTGATCATCTGTAAATTGTGTGTATATTCAGACCAAGTCTATTTTATTTCATGAATTTCTTTTTTATTTTATGCATGCCCTATTTGATATATTTTGCTACTATTATTCATTGTTGTATATTGCACCTTGACACCAAAGCAAGTTCCTAGTTTGTGAATTTTGTTCACTGACAATGGCAATGAACCTTTCTGATTCTGAAGGAAGCGGATCTCCTCCAAAGAAGCTAGGGTTACAGAAAAGTGTTAGTCATGCCAATTGATAAAAAAAAGAATACAGAATAGAAAGTGATGTGCAAAACCATTCAAACTGTTTGGTTCATTAATTTACTTTTAGCTTTAGTTTTGAATTGCTAATTGCTATGGCAACAGAGCAAATATTCCATCCCCCTGAATCCATGGACAGACCTATCTGCCCAAACCACATTGTTTGTAGACATGTAGACACAGAATGTGACTTCAATTACAATATGAAATACAGAAAAAAAGTTGAGCTGGAATTCCGTGGTATTGGTGCAGCCATAAACTAATCATACATATCAAACAAGCTTTTAGAGGACTATGCAAATCTATCTTTACTGATGAGTTCTGTAGAAAATGTTATGTAACAAAATGTTTTATTCATGGTCTGTTGTTCATTTGTGTGGATATTTACAAGGCAAATACTATGGCCTGAATGGCCTTCTCATTACAATATCTGCACATTTGAAAAGGATCGTGTTTGGTTTGCTTATGTGCCTACTGTGGGTCAAGAATCTCCTCCACAATGACCTTATCAAACCAAATAATGACCCTAATAATAAAAGATATCGCTTGAAAAAGGCAGAAAGAAAACACTTGCTCTGGTTTGGCCCCAATTAAGTCCAGGTTAAATCCAAGTTTAGTTCCAATTTTGGTGTGTGCGCAAATGTTAATTGCATTATTACATTATATTTCCTTTTTATTTATTGTGGCTGACCCAGATTGTTTAGAATACATCCGCCAAATAATTTGATTTAAATTGACCCCAAATTCACCTACAGCCCTTCTTAACCTATAAGAGAGCAGCGTAGTCCTGTTTTGTGTTCATTACATTTTTTTTTTAGCTTTTAGGTTTATTCTTTTGGCAGCAGGTCGTCCAAAACAGCAGAGTATTGCGAAAGGAAACAAACAGCATCCATATCCTAGTTTCTGCAGCTCATTTTACATTTTCAGCTATTGTTTTGAGTTTTTAAACTACAGTACATTCCAACCTGTCCAGAAGTAAAAGAAATCAGGCAATGATAGTACCTTAAGATGTATAGATCCCCTTTGCTAGTGTTCTGCTTTTAACCTTCAACAGTTCCTTCCTAACACTTGTCCAGTGGTACCACCTAGTGGTCAGCCAACAATAAGCTGCAACACGGGGTTAGAAGAAGTTCATCTCGCAACATAAAATCTGAGTACCAAACTATATTTATTGTATACAGTAGTAAAAGACCACAAATAATGTACAAATCAGTAGAGAAAAAACAAACATGACAAAACCTGGGCCCAGTTCTAAGTATTTTTCTTTAATGTGCTATTGTTTGACAATTTTGAGGAAGGGAAACTACAAACTTCAAAAACATTGGGGTTATTATGGCTTACGGATAAAAAGAGGGAAAAGAAAAACATGGCCTACTTCACATGGTAAAAAGTCAAATTATGAACCGCCAATTGTGCTAAATACAAAGAAGCGGGCCCTGCGACTGGTTTGTTCATAGTGCCCTTCCTGCCTACTCAATATGCAGCAGTGTTGTTTTTGCGCTGTACAATATTGGAGACACTGGCGAGACATCTTTTTTCTCTCTCTTTTTTTTGTTTTCACACTCTGTTGAAAGGGTGATCCAACAAATGGCCTGCACTTTTTTTCCCTGTACAGACAAGTGGAAAAAAAAAAAAAAACGACTAAAATGAAACTGGACAGCAACACAAAGACGATTTACATTTTTCCTCACATGAAAGCTTGTTGTAATCTGCAGGAAAACTAACACTTTCAGTAGCGCCCACCGACACGTATCCGGTTACCACCACTTGTTTAAACTATGGTTTAAGAAATATGTACTAAAAATTAAGAATGTTTAATGTCAGAATTGATTTCCTCACTCCTTTTTGTGTCGTTTCAATAAAACTGCTGCGAGGTTTTGAATTGTTGGTGGAACTTGAGAACTTCACATCGCAAACAGCCATTTAAGAGTAGAGTGAGTTTTACAAGTGAACAGAATCCATACACGTGTTTGAGCAAAAAGAAACTCCTTAAAATGTAATAAAAATGCCGATACGATTAAAATATTTTGACATGAGAGGGGGTCGAGAAGGAACTGCGAAATGAGAAGCCAGTTTGGATTTAATGGTGCCAAAATGACCGTGGGACAAGCAGAACCTACAAAGACTAAGAGGCTGTGACGAACCAGAGACAGCCCTGACGCCGCCGGTCCCGACGCAGCTCGGACAGACAAACAGGTCCCGGTTTTGCACTCAAAAGACGGCGGACCAAAGTTCAGTTCAGGCTGGGACAGTACATTTACATGAAGACACCCCCCCACACCTGACGGAGGCCATGACGACGACAAACTGAGGTCATTAATAATTAAGAAAGGAGCCATGGGGGGAGGAGAAAACGGTGAGGGCGGAGGGGGGTCTGAAGGTGGTCGTGGAGAGGTGGAGGGGTTTAGCAGCGGCCTCCCGTCTGCTGCTGGAACACGTCTATGGTGTCTTCATCCTCCATCTCCAGCTGTGGGACAAAACATGATCATTAGAGGCATTTAGCTGACGCGGAACCACGTGGATAAGGGCTGTTGTCAGACCTGTGCCGGGGTGTCAGTCTCGTTTATTGGCTGCCCATCAAACCTGAATCGGATCTGCCTTATTGAAAGACCCTGTGAAAAAGACGCACACATGAATATACACAGTCATATTGATGATACGGGATAAAAATGTATGCCAAGAAAGCATTTCAACAGTGAGAGGAGGTGTCCCTGACCTGTCTTTCGCAGTACGCCTTCATGAGTTTGCTGAGCGGTGTGTGCCTCTTGATTTTGAACTGGACCACAGAACCGTCCTGTCCCGCCACTTTCAGGTTAATGTGGTCGTTCTCAGTCTTGACTCCCTCCTGAAACACAGGGCCAGCACGCGGGTTAAGAGAAGGCGTTCTCAGCATGAACAGACAGCAACGCTCCCCTAACATGGGTATGGGACATTAGGAGAACACAGCGGGGCAGAGACCGCGCGGCGCACGGGCTAGCGTTAGCATTAGCTTCAGGCTGAGCAGCGCACACGAGAGAACCAGCGCTGGTGCCAGCCGGCTAAAGCTAACGCTAGCGCTAAAGCACTTTCCTGTGAGGCTTTTACTCTCACAACTCTCAAGTGTTCACAACAAGCCGCACAGCAGCGACACGGCGCTCTTTACGACGGTGCGTCTGTCGCTTTTTAGCGCTCCATTTTTGCGCCGCTGCAGTTGCGGCATTTGCGACATTGCGGACTTAACGCGATCCGCTCTGACAAAGAAAACAAATCCGCAGATAATATAAGATTCGAATGGACAAATGGAGTTACATTCGAGTCGGTACCGGCTACAAATCTAAACTGAAGCATTTGGCTCAGTTGTGTGCGAAAATTCGAGAGGATTCCAATCTGAAGGTAATAAAGGACGGGTTTGCGGGAGCCCATTCATTTGCGGAGAAAACACTGCGCCGTTTCAGAAACGTGCAAACAACAAGACCGTTTTCTCTCGCACATCTCCCGCGTGTGGAGCCGGAGCAGCGGCGTGCGTCTCCCGGGCATCGGGCCTTACCTTGGGCTTTTCCTCGGACATGGTTGTGCTGGTCCGGAGCGCTTTAGATGAAGATTAGATGGGCTTTATTAGTCTTGTTTCTGCCGCCTTCAGTCCTTCAGTCCTCCTCAGTCCTCCTCCTGCTCAGGCCGCGGGAGCGCGCTTCCGACCGCTGCCGCTAAACGCTATTGGCCCACACACAACCACGTGACGCCAGGCCTCGGGAGCGCGGGCACGAGAGCGCGCACATCAGAAAATACTCGAGCACGATGCCCCTATAACATGAAGAAATCATGTTTCGAATCCAGTTAGCCTGGAGAACAAAGAGGTTCGATAAAGAACATCTCACTAAAATTCAAATTCAACATATGAAGATCATGAAGTTAAACTGAAAGAGGTTCAGGTCCAGAAGTCCATTGGTCGAAAGGTCAGAGGCCAACTAGTCTGCTGCACAGTGGTTCATTCAGCAAGTCCTTTTTCAAATTAAAATATTATCATTATCATTTAAGGATTGTATGGCCTGTAGGCTTTACTAGGCAGGACAGTGATGGGCGGTGAGAAAGAAGGGCATTCAGCAAACTGCACAGAGCCTGGCATTTGTGCTGTCCACTCGAGCAGCATTCTTCAGCAAGCCTAATGCAATAGGACAGCTTGTGATAATGAGAAAAGTGTAAACTAATTAACACATTTCCTGTTTACAAGTAGAATGAATAAGCAACATTTATTATCCAGTTTACACTTTAAATAATAGCTCCTAATGGCGTTGCATTCACCTGCTGCTGCTGGCCAGTGTTTTCATATTACATTTGGACCGAATGAATGAAGACTTGCAGGAAACAATTGGTTGTCAGTTAAAAAGCCATAGATGTTTGTATCACACACAGTACGTGGATATGGTCCAACCCACACCAGTGTTTGCAGTAGAAAAAAACAACTGAACCAAAATATATGACATGCATCTTGTCAAATTGCATATCTTAGTCGCAGAACTACAGCCATCAGTGGTAAACTCAAGGCATGTGTGACTGTTTACAGTATAGGCCTGTAATATAATGTCTCAGTTCAAATTAAACAGAAATTCAACCAAGAAACAGGCAGATTATTTATTTATTTGTGAAATAATTTATTCCTCCCAAAATGTGGCAGAGACATCTACAGTAAAAACAATAAGATACGGACTGGAAAAATCAAAGCGCGAAAAGGGATCATTGTGAGCATTTCAAAAAGTACGCCGCAGCATACACAGCAGTAAAACGTACTGTGTTAAATAAGCCATTTATTTACAATCTGAAGAACACTTAGGCTACGGGTGGTATACGTGTCTCTGATCACTTTCTAACGTTCAAAGGGCTTCTCGCTCTAAACCGCTAACGTTTAATCCTTTACACAGATCCACATTCGGCAGAGGACAGGGCGCCTCAGGCAAACTTTGAGTATGGGTTCTGTCCACTCAGACCTAGAGAGAACACAAGAAGCAGCTCTTATTAAAAGCACAAAAGCCAAGCAAAAATAAACACAAGATCTGATCGTCTAGTGCACAATATGTTTGCCCACTTTTTATGTTCACACGAGACTTCTAAGAGCGCATATAACAGGAGTGGAGGAGGGCCATAGTGACAAATTAATATATATATTTTGTATTATCCTGATAAGGCTAGCCAGATGATTTTATGTCAAGAAATGATTTAAAACGTGTCTTTAAAATGATCAGACAAATGCAAAATGTATGTAAAATTAATGACAATAAAGCAGAAATCCTTTAAAAAAGAAACCTTCAATTAAGTTTTATTTTTTTGTTATTTTATTTAGCTCTTTTGTAGCATTTTTTACTATAAACAATATACGCAATATTCCAATTCAGCATATCTTCAAAATAACATTGACAACTTATCTACATTTCTATATATTCCCCACTTCCAAACAGTAGTGATAAAATAAACATTATTTTGTCCCAGTTTATTGTTTGTTTCACGTGGGTAACCATGACATTCCAGATTAGAACATTGTGCAGTTGCTTAAAGGTGCACTGTGTACGTTTTCTGGTGGTCTCATGCTCACCTGCTTGTCTCATGAAAGTGTAATTGAGCTTTATGCTATTTTGTGGAACATTCCAAATAAAACAACATTTCCATAGAGAATTTAACGTTTTGGATCTACCACCTAAAATCATACACAGTTTCCCCATAAACTGCTATTAACAAGGCAATGCCAATCGTTTTTGACATTAGCATCCCACTCAATTTTGGAATAATGTACTTGGGCCTCAAAACCCCCACCATGGAAACAGTGGATGGATATCTTTGGAACATACTCCTGGCAGCTGGGAAGAAGGCAACTTAAAAATAGACAATGGATAAAATGGGACAATAACTGTTTGTACCAATTCTTTATTTTTTTTTGCCACTCCCTTATTTTCTACTTTTACTCCTCTACTTACCTTATGTTCTCCCTGGTCAAGCTCATTCTTTGTGTTTTTTGTGAGTTTTTTTCCCCTCTGTTCTATGTTCTAATAAAAAATAAGATAGCAAAAATATATAAATAGATATAAACTAATATGGGAACGCTTGGGCCATAAAAGAGGGATTCAGATGGGAGTTTGAAACTGACCCTTTGCTTTAGCTGTGGGGACCAAAAATCATGTCTCCAGGAGGTCAACCTTTAACCTCGCCAGTAAATTCATGCGAAGAACTCAATTCAGAGTGAGACACATCTCTGACGTGAGCAGGTAAGTAAATCCTACAGTATTAATTAGCTCATCGTTTAAAGTTAAAATGCATATGACAGGTTAGACCACACATTTCACTAAAACGTAGTGAACATGATTATATTTCAGATTTTACTAAACATATTGCCTATTTGTCCACAGTTTGACCATCTTGGTGAAGTTTATAATTCCTGGTTGGACATGAGGCGCAGAGGTTACCAGGCAACCATATTGTATTGTAAACAAGGGCCAAAATCCATATAAATAGTCATGATTTGACAAATAATAATACCTGATAACTGTCCAAAAAATGTGTCAGTCATGTGAAAATTGTCCCTGCATTTTGGATGGGCTGTCGCTTATTGATGACATCACAAGAGGGATTCTTTTTTAGACTCAGCGCAATTTCCTGTCATTTTCAGCTTTTATTTTTCCATTTTTCTTCACAAACTGCCTCTTGACCGATTTAAAATATGATAAATATTTACCCACCAAACAGAGTCATAATTAGAAAAACATGAAAACATGTCATATTCACTTTTAAGGTTAAGCATTTAGTAGGTCAGGATCAGTCTCCAGGAAATGAATTAAGTCAATGCAATATCCATAAATTGCATAGGTTCTGTTGTGCCGCCTGGTTAAATAACTTAAACGAGGAGGCTATACTCAAAATAAAGAAAATGCCCACCCTTACCATATTTCTTCCTGATCTCTTCGTGCCTCTCCTTCATCTCGGACCTCCTGTGAAGACAAATAAATCCCTCATGAGAAACAGTTTGCATCATTATAATTGAGCGGTGCGTAAACACACCTGAAGGCCTGAGCAAACCTGTTTGGGCTGATAGCGTTCTGACGTGTGTGTTTGTGCTGCTCTGGAGTTCTTTTGTGATACGCTTCAGAGCCAACTATGTGCTGCGTCATGTGTGCAACACCTAATGGCACTCAATTGGTTTTGTGCCACTAATGAAAAGGCTCGACAGTCAATACAAATTTAGATACCACAAGGATTTTAGACGATATACTGTAATGTACAGCACAAATACATTTAAGTTAATTGAACTCATACAGACTGGAAAAAGGAAGGAAAAGTTGTACTCAGACCATGTACTGAGGATGTAAAACTCCAACAATGGAAAAAATAGATGGATACTTGTAGAATGCCCAATGTTTCCATGTGGGCTTAGCTCTGATGTGGATCAAAACTATTCAAGAAAGGTTTTGTTTTGTTCCTATTTACGTTTTGTTTACCCTAAAATAAAATAAAATAATTCTACAACAAATTATAGAAATACAATATACTGCATCATCTACGTATGATCTAGATGTGATTATTCAATGGTTTAGTGACATTTATTTAATACAATTAATAGAAAAACATTAACATTTCTAAATAGATTTATGAGCTTGCCTGTCTTCTTGTTTAGTCTTCAGCTTGTTGGCTTGTCTTGCCATCTTCGCTTCAAGTCTTTTGGACCTGGAAAACATATCAACCACACTTTAATGTTGTTGTCGTCGTTGTTGTTGTCGTCGTTGTCGTTGTCGTCGTTGTCGTCGTTGTCGTCGTTGTCGTAAACCAGAGTCGTTGTCCTGGCTAAGCAAAGCAGCAGAGGGCGCCGCTTTGTTAAACAAATGTGTGCAATCTGATTGGAGCATTGTTCTCGTGTAGCTAATAATGAGTCGCGAGCAACAACCACGTTCTAAATATGATAGAAGAGTCGAAAAACAGAACGAGGTTTGTTTGTGGAAAGTTGCCATTTTGTTGTTTGACACGGCACACAAAGGGAGGCGGAGAACAAAAAGAGTAAGAAGGATGAGATTACAGATAGAAGATATTTCAGAAGCACATGACGGGAAAAGGCATGATGGGAGGTTAGACTTCATCTGGGCACAGTCTGGCTCGTCTAACCCATTTTGTCCTTCCTGAAGCAACACAAACATGAATCACACTTTATCTGAAATTGTTCAAGTGCGTAGTGTTTTTTAAAGTCTTTTTAAAGAAACAGATATTTGTGATGTGTGTCAGTACGAATTATTTTTCACAGTGGTTTGTAACGGTGGGCAATATTGATCAAATGAATACTGTCCGTGTACATATTGTGGTTCAAATATCATACAAAAAGTGAAGAAATAGCTCTAAATATCAAAAGTATAGTGTCCAAACCAGACCTGGAGAGACTTATCCATGCGTTTGTCTCTAGTAGTCTCAATTCAATTTACATTTTAAAAAGACTTATAAAAAAATATCGCAGCCTCATAGAAGGATGTCACGATTTTTAACTTTAGAGTTATGATTATTATAAACATCCCAATTTAACGATTATTCACCGTTACTGAGGTCACGATCAAAGTGACCGGCTTTATGAAATATAACTTTCTGAGTGACAAAATAGAGTTCATGCAACAATAACAACCTTATAAAAAGTACTTTTGGACAAAATATTGAATTAAAAAGACCAAATTTAGCTTCTAAAATGGTCACGATTATTATGTTTTAGTTCTTACGATTATTGATTAACTGAATAATCTCGAGATCAAGTACAGTTTTACAAGTGATACAACAATTGGGATATTATAAACTCTTAAAAATATATGTCCCACCTCCAGCTGTACATGACCCATAATCAACCCTTCTAATCATATTTATTCGTGGTCGAGTACGGCGGTATAAATCAAATGGTGAGCTGATCCCTGAGACAGTCTGACTTTTTGGTGAGATCATCATTTTGTAATTCACAGCTTCTCTGCTCAAACACACACACACGACTTCTCCTATTGGTCAGCCTCACAACCAATCACAAGTTGAAGTATCAATTTTGCTGCGCTTTAAGAGTGAGATGCAGATGGAGTGTGAACTCGCAGAAGCAGCAGACGGTTTACAGTTTGAAGCTGAATCGTGAGAACATTTAAATTGTGATTTTTGGCTCGAGAAAACCACAAGAAACATTTTTGGCCCTCCATTGTTCATGAAGTGGTAATGTGCTAGTTTCTATTCCAATAAATGAAAGTGGAGTTAGATGATTTGTGGAACTGCCTTTGGTTTAATAAGCATTTCAATTATATATATGTATACAAAATAAATGTAAAAAAAATTAAACAAATAAAAAAAAAAAAAAAAACAAAAAAAAAAAAAAGAGTACTTTAGCTTGTTTTTTTTTTTTTTAACTTTTTGGTTATTCTTGTTATTCAACTGGTTGTATTTACACAACCAAAAACACTGACCTTTACTTTTTCTTATATTAACAATCCCCCAACTGTGAACCAAATATCTGAATCATTGTTATTTGCAGAGGATACTGTGGTGTTTTAATCCAATCCTGATGTAAAGACTATAAATACAAAACTGTCCTCAGAGCCACAGAATATTCAGCAATGACTCTTGTGTAAGTGTGTAAGTGTCAATGGACGAAAAGCAGAGTTATGCACTTTCACTCACCCAGGAAGCAACTCCAACCAAACAACTCAATCATCTTCTCTGGTCAGAAACGTCATTTACAAACCACTTCTAAATACTCTTGGACTCACATCTAAGATACACACAAAATCTGGCTGAAAAACCTACGGCAAAAACGTTTTGTCCGTGCTGGATGGAACAGGAACCGGCTGCAGACCACTTTTTTTTACAGAGTCAGGACTTCTTTTCAGCTTTTCCTTTGTCATTGTAAAAGGTGTCGACTTACCCGAAGTTTTCACACTTGCAGCAGCAGAACATGCAGATGATGAGACCAATGATGATGGCTCCTCCCACCACTGAGATGGTGATGATCAGAGTCTGGAAGTTCACTGCAGACACGCCACAACAGCTTCATCAAGTCATGCTCCACAAACTTATCACGATTGCTTTATTTTTTTTACAATGTCTGGTAGGAAATTAGTCAAAACTGGGAATCTGGTTCGGTGAACCACATCTGAATGTGACTCAGCTGTGGGGAGTGGACAGGAAATATGGTCACAATTCTGTCTTATGATGATTGTGAGGAAAAACATGACCATTTGACAATTCTAACTTTGGCACTTGAGGGTCTTCAATATCAACAATATCTACAATATCAGTCCCATACGACGTGTTTTATCTTAAATGTTTTGAAACTCTGCAAAAGGAAGGAAAAGTGGAGCACGTATCAAGGACGTAAAACTCTAACGATGGAAACAATAGATGGATACTTGTAGAATGCACTTTTGGTTGCAGCAAAAAAAGAAAAAAAGAAATGGATGACAGGACAGAGCCGACTGTCAAGGACTGGACTGAGATCATTTTGGACACTTCAAAATGATGATGTTCAGACTTCATTTTGGAAACGAAAAGGACAAATTTGACCAGACTTTGGACCAAGTGGGACTTTTCTTTTAATTGAAATGTGCCATTCATCATTCATCCCGGGTGATTTTTCCTAAAACGCCTGACTAAAATGAGCCCCAATTCTGCACAGAGGAACATCAATTCTGCTTGGATTTTCTTTGGTAAATATGAAGAGCAGTAAAGCTGGTGTCTGGAGGATGGTCTGATGGACTTGTAATAAAGTAAAAAGTCCAGACAGAATCCATGTTTGGGCATTTTAGGGGAATTGTTTTATTTGTGGGTTTGGAGTACAAACTGACTCCGATTGAGCCCAGAATGTTTGATTTGACTGGATATAAGTGGGTTACAGTTTTCTTTTTCATTTTAAGGGGTTTGAAAAAACAACAACTTAATTTTATAGTGTGTGAATGTCATTTTTAGTTATTTTATTGTCTTTTGTATTTATTATTTTACTCCGTTTTACAGTTTTTATTCTGTTTTACAATTTCTAACCTATTTTTTGTAGTTTATTTCCGGTGTTGACTGGTAGGTTTTCATTCACTATGTGCAGCACTTTGGAAACGGCATTGGTTTGTAAAATGTGCTATAGAAATAAGGATTAGATCGGAGCGATGGAGAAAACACACCGTTTCTTTCTTGCACAGACAAATGTTCGTTTGTTTGTTTAGTGCTGACACTTACTCCAGCAGAGCCCCCAGCGTGCATCATTCAGGGGGCAGACCGAGTGCGGCGGGAGGATGGTTTTAACCGGGTACGTGATGCAGGACTTGGTTGAGATACACCACAGGCACTGCAAAGAAAATAAATAAATAGTACACACTGTAACCGTTCACTCATTGTTACTTGGTATTCAGGCCACAGACAGAGAGAAAAGTAAGAAAGAGAGAGAAAGAGGGAGGGAGGGAAGGAGGGCTGGTGGATCAGGTTAGTCCCCAAACCGGAATAACAGGTGCAGGATGGGGAAGGAGGCGGAGCTAGGCCGGTTTCCACCACCCGTCATGCGAGCAGCCCGTTCCTTTTTTTTCATTCTTTCCCAAAAAAGAAGACTAAATGTACTTACGGAGACATTTTTGAGGCATTCATCACAGCTGGATCCATTCTTGGACTCGCAACCTGGAAAAGAAAATCAAAATTAGGCCATTTCGGTCAAAAAGTCGTCAGGATAATTATTATAGCGATTTATTGCTAAAAAAAAAAATGTATGTGGTTTTATAGATACTAGAACTTTTTTTTTTTTTTTTACAATATGATTCACTTAAGAATTTTTTTTGATTGAAATAATTTATTTTCTTTTTTTTCAAAAACCTTCAAAAATGTGTTTTCGGGACAGGCCTAAGTGTTGACATAATGAATTAATAAAAACAAAGTGCCGTTTCAAGTTGTTTTCAATAGTTAAAAGTTTAAATTCTACATTTGAGGAACCAACACAATGAAAAAATAAAGGGTTAAGTTAAAGTCTTATGTTGCTGTGATTTTGGTGTTACTAGTGCAACTGTTAATCCTTTCGGGAGTTGTTTTTTTCCATCGAGACAAGCAGCAGGAGCAAGTAAACAGAGTCTCCTCCAAGCCCAGTTCTTGTATTATCAGCATGTCGAAACCTCTTATCAGTAGGTTAACTAATATTTGAAGCATGTGCGAAGGAAACTGTTCATAAAAGTGTTGAAACCAGAACCACAACTCAGTAAAAAAACACCACTTCCTCATTATTTCAACATTTTGCAAAGTCAGAAAGTATTTTAGGTGATGTATAATGCATTTAAATATTTGACGTTGACATAGACAGAAAATACAATACAACAAATAAAACGATAAATAAAAAAATTAAAAAAGAATTAAAATGGCTGAGCTTGTTGAGATTTGAATTTGGTTCGATTTATTTTTTTTTTTTTTGTGCCAAACTGGGCAAATTTTAAATGCCACGTTAATCAGACATTTAAAAAAAAAAAAAAAAAATTAAAACAAAATTATCCAGCAATGAACTGTTACTGTGCTGCTCCTTTCCCTTTCCCACACTTACTTTGTGACTGCGCGATCGCTGAAGCCAAACCGAGGATTAAGAGCAGCGCAGGGAGTAAAGTCCGCAAATCCTTCATGGTGAAACTGTCACCACACGACCACTTCGATGTGTTTTGAATCCAACAGCAGGTATTCAGCACCTTCTCGTCTTCCTCCAACAGCAGCCGCGTCCTCGAAGTGAAGTGAGACCTCTCCAAACGTCTTTACGCACACCGGTTACGCACGGAGAAAAGAGGCGGCTGGGCGTGGTGTGCGCTCGTTCATCAAAGCCGTGAATTAAAAACGGGCTTAAAGGAGACGTGGTGTGTGTTTTTTCAGGTACTTTACATTTTGTTCTTTGTAAACTGCAATATTGATCTAAAGCGGCTCATTGACAGAAACGGGTCCAGTGACTTCCTGTTCAAAACTGCAGAACCGATAAGCCCCGCCTCTTCATAGTGACGTTTCACTGTGACAAGCAGCAGATTGTCACTTACATGTTTTTATTTTTGAAAAGATGCTCTGTGACATTTTAGAACTCTACATGTGTCATTCAGAGTCTTAATCTTTCATATAATCCCAACTAAGTACAGGGATGTGGGCGGGGATAGGGGGTAGGTGAAAACAGGACTTTTCTGAGCACTGGAGCCTCAGTTGCAGGACAATACAGGATCAACTCAAACATGCAGGAACCAATCAAAATACAATTTGAGTAAACTAATGATGAGGAAACACTGTTGGAACAAGGTTAAAGCTCATTAAAGTTGATAGTACAACTTTAATATGTCCCCTTTACTATCACCAGCAAGAAATGTTCCAATAAATACTGTCTCCCTCCAAGTCGACTAAAACAATTTGAAAGAAATGTTCCCCACTAACTCCTAAATGTATCAACAAAGATTACAAAATTAAACTGTAATATTCAAAAAGAAACTTCAAACCACTGATGTTTTGATTGCAGTTTTTCTAAAGAAACCATTATTTATAAAAATATCATACAAAATAAACCTTCTTTGCTTTTATCAAACAAAACAAAATAGAATATATTGTACATCTGTACATCTGTTTGAGAAATATACATATACAAAGCCACATTTTTGTTATAATGCAAGTAAACTTGTATATGTAGACTCTATAATAGCTCTAATAAAAAATCTATATATACTAAGACTAATATACTATAACAACTTCCCCTTACATCATAAAGATATATATATGCACATTAAAACCCCCATCTTAGACCAATACAGAACAGTTGTCACCACTTTTTTATGTATAATGATCCTGCTGTTGCTTTTATGAATGTAAAGATTCATGTTTGTGAAGCTAATAAAGATTGATGTTTCCTGTTTTTCTTTTTAAAATCGATATAGTATTGGGAAGCCTCACCAAAGAGAAGGAAAACAAGCGACATAAGAAACCGCTTTTAAGCAAAAACTTCACAAAGAGTTTAACTTTCAATAATTTATTAAAGCATAGTATATTTGTAAAGCCATGTACAAATACACACATATCTCTCTCTTTCTCTTAAAACGAGCACAATGTTGAACAGAGTGGAGAAAGGATGTGTGGCGGAGGAGTTAGAGGGCTCACTCTGCCGCCGGCGGCTCCTCAAGCACCCACACCAGTCGCTTTTTAGGTAAAACATCTGTGAAAAAGAACTATTTGATCAGACTAAGCCTCGTAAAGACTCTTTAAAATGCTCTGTCATCAGAATGTTCAAAATTCCGAAATGGAAGCTGCTGGAGATAAAATGAAGAAACCATAACAAAACCTTCAACGATTGACTGACTTCAGATGGAAATGCTTTTAAGTCTTTATGACAAAACAAAAAAGAGGAACATTTGGGATTTTTAAGGACAGAAATGTCAGTTAGTTTGCTTTTCTATTACAAAGAATGGGGAAAATAAAATGTTCTAGCTACAAGACTGCATTTGAGCTTCACAAAGAGTATAATTTATCGCTAAGTATGCTATATATCTGTAAATATTAAATTATCCTGAATGCCAGTGCTCTTGTTATTTTACTCCATATTGTGTGTTTCTATAAATGTATTTTATTGATTATTTTATTGAATGTTTTATTGGCATTTTATCTGTATATCCTGTTTTTCTGTTTTGTTTTTTTAATTATAATCTGTATTTGTGTACATGTTTTTATGAATGAATGAGTGTAAACAAAGGTTATAATAAAAATAAAATAAAAATGATATAATAAATAATAAATCAGAATTTTGCCATGATCAAAAATGCCAAAAGTCATAATATTCTGTTAAATAAACAAGTATAAATCCAATGTTAAATGTGTTAAAACCGGACTCTGACATCACTCACGTGTAAATGAGTGATTGTCATTTAACAAAATCATTCCTGTTCATATTTTGTGATAATCTGAGGTTATTCACAGTTTCTCCATTGTAATCACACTATGCTCCACTTCACTTCACTTTCACCTTCATTCTGTAATTTAGAATGTTTTGGTTTGCGTATTTTTAAAGGGTCTATGTTGTAGAAGCAGAACATACTGTACATACTCCAGATACGACCCCGGGGGAATGGCTATGGTCACTTGATATTACTGTTTAGTGCATGAAGTAAACAAAAGACAGGTTCTAAGTGGAGCAGGTCTCTCCTACTTCAGCAGCGGCCCGTCCCAGTGGGCCCTGGGGTCGCACGGTAGCACAGCAGACATGTGGCAGACAACTTACTTAGCTATACCTGATTGCTTTAAAGGAGAAATATTATGTTTTTTTCAACTTCTTAGTATTTAACCATATCATAAGTAGATAATCATTTTACATTTTGTTCTTTGTAAACAGCAATACTAATCTAAAACAGCTTAGTAATAAAAACAGGTACAGTGACTTCCTGTTCGAAAATGCAGAACTGAAAAGCCCCGCCTCTTCATAGTGACATTTCACTGTAACGAGCAGCAGATTGTCATTTACATGTTTTTTTTTTTTTTTTGGGAAAAGTGGCTACGTGACATTTTAGACTCTAAATGTGTCACTCAGTCTTCATTTTTTTCAATAACTAAGTACAGGATGTGGGCGGGATAGGGGGTAGGTGAAAACAGGAAATAACTAAGCAATGGCCTCAGTTGCAGGACAATACAGGATCAACTCAAAACATGCAGGAACCAATCAAAATCCAACTTTGAGTAAACTGATGATGAGGAAACAAGGTTAAAGCTAATTCAAGTTGATTTAGCATAGCATGTCTCCTTTAAAGACAGTATTTATTATGAGTAAACAGCATGGCCTTGGACACATAATGAGTCAGTTTAGTTACTTCATATTGTGGTTTTGTTCTAATACTGACAGCGTTTCTCCGTGCTGCGTCTGAAGGATAAAGATGGCTCGTGTCTGTGCTGGTGAGACTGCAACATGAGTTCAAAACAAGCACACACAAACGTAACGTCCACCAGCTCCCGTCTCTCGACCTCACTCTGCTCCTCTGAACACCTCAGCAAACCTCCCACGGACTCACTGCATCACATACACCGTCTTATGAAGAGATAAATACCCCTCCCTCCCTCCCCCCTTCCTCCCCTACAAGTCCACTGAATCACACAGCGTTCTTCAAAAAGGTTAGTCATTAAATACATCTCATTTCTGATACAATAAACTTCTCTTTTACACTTCTTCTCTCACGTTTCTTTTCCGAGCATTTGAATAACATGACACACGTACAGCATTCCAGACACAATACTCCAGGGTTAGTGGGAACACATAGTATAATAGCAGTAATAAAATGTTTATAAAGGTGGAGGTCCTCATGGTTAAAAGAATGGGACACAGTTCATATGGCTCTGGTGTTGTGGTGTTGGTGGTGGAGCAGACAGTGACAGCAGCAGTCTGGCTCTGAGGGGACTGTGCAGTGTCCGAAGAGTGCAGTAAGGCACACAGACACAGACACAACCACACACCACACCACACACACACACACTAAACACACACACACACACACACACACACACGCACACACGGCCATCAGATCACACACACACACGACCATCAGATCACACACACACACCAGTTATCTCTGCACATATTTCACGCTAAGGTGTCACATTGTGTTATAACATTATATATTTAGACTGTACATTGCACAGTGCACCTCATTAATACCAGTGTTTCTATGTGATATACAGTAGAAAACAGTACATGTTGTCACCTCCTCTGTGTGAATATACATCAGTTAAATATGTGGATAAACATTGTCTTATATCTTTCTCTGAACCTTTTTGTTCTTGTAGAGTTGCAGGCGACTGATATCCATGCACAGATTCTTCATAGGCAATATCAGTGCTATAACAACACTACCTATTCTTCTTAAGAATAATCATTATTATAATATATGTTTTCAAAATGTTTGAAGCCCCTTCCATTGGCCGAGTTGACTTATTGTGGCCACACGGTGGCACTGATGTGTGACAAATGGTTCACATACAGACTGAAGCAGCTTTTAGCCCTGTAGAAAAACATTTGATAGAGTCTTCTCTCTTATTGACAACATATGTAACACTGAGGAGAACCACGAGTAAACCAGGAAAAGTGGATCTGAATTAAACTTGATGCAGCGTGAGGACAAAGACAAAGAGAAAGAGAGAGAAGGTCAAATAATCCAAAGTGAAAGTGTGTTGGAGGTGGCTTGGCCGGCTCTGGCAGTGCACTGGGAGGGCATCTGGGACACTGGACCAGAGGGACTTTGTGCTTGGATTCATCCGCTCCTGTGGTGAAGACTGGGTGAACATTTACATGCAGGACAACAACCAGCTGGAAATGGACGTGAAAGAACACAAAGGCCTCCCACAGTTTCTCTTGTTTTACTTCAGTCAGTGCCCCAAATATCGAGCCCGATCCCAAGTGGAACCCCGGGCCCAGGAGTGTGCGTTGGCTTCTTTTTCACCTCTGTCTGGGCCTCAGTTCTTCTCCAGGGTTTGCTGGTCACTGCTCCAATAAAACCAGCTGATATCTCCTGTGCTACGTGCAGCTGGTACCACTGGATAAAGCTCCTGATTGGACGGTGGTGATCACCTGACCCAGGAACTGGCCACACTGGTCACTGACATGATGCTGCAGCGTTTCTTCACCATCATGTTGATGTAAGCCCTCATGATCTTGTAGATCTCTCCCACCTGAAACGTAGACCATGTGTTTAGTCTTTGTATAATTTGAGGTGCAAAAGAATATTTGGTTTGGTTATTCAGATCAGATGAATGATACTCATTTCCAGCTGAACTGAATGACCAAATATTACAAAACCTCTTAATATATAAAAAAGAGAAAACGTTTTCTTTCTTGTCAATCTTTACATACACAGCACTGGAAAAGCAGGACAAGAAGATTTTACCCTAAAGTTTCAATGTTTTCCACCATTTTACCAAGTACGTACTTAAATGTGATATTATGAATACAATTGTGGCAGTAGCAGTACAATGGCGCCTCACCATTGGCGTCTCAAAGTACATCTCCCTCTCGTCGGCGATGATCTTGTAGGTGCAGAGCTGCGAGGCTCCGAAGAAGGTGATGTGTTCGTACTGAAAGGTCTCCAGAGGTTTGGGCTCTCCTCGCTTGTACACAGAGACGTTGTCTGCACTCACGCTGAGCCACAGGTCGTGAGGGAAGCCGCCTTCTTTACACTGCACACAGGACAGAAGGGTTATGCTCCAGGCACAGAGGCACGTGAGCGCGCTGCAGGAGGAAAAGGCTGCAAAGAATACAAGCTCGCTCATTTTAATGGCCACATTTAGTTAAGGAACCATCTAAAATATACATCTAAAATATACTGTACCTGACCAAGACCATTGGGCCACTGCCCATGACCCAGATACCCCAGTATAGCAGTTTTATAACTTTGTAACTTGTCTCTTCTTCTTCATCCTCTTCTCTGAATCACTAGTATCAACGGACAGGGTTTAGGGAAGAACGTGAAAGTCCTCACCTCCACATCGAACAGAGTGGAGCCATAGCCGGGCCAGTCCTTGATGATGCTCATGTACTTGAGCATGGCCTGGTGCTGGGGCATGCCCTGGAGGCGGGTCCACTTCTCCAGGACGCTGGTGCGAGTGGCTGAGGTCTCCTCCTTCACCCACATCTCCAGCATCTGCTCCTCCTCCACCTGCGAGCGTGCACACACCCACACACGCGAACACACACACACGCTATGGTCAGAGAGGAAATGTTCATCCATGACTCATCTCCAGCAGGGATTCACAGATGAGTGATAATGTGTTGCATTTAGTTAATTCACTTGGCTAAGAAATTGTACTTCTGAGAGCTATTTTCACACATCATATTCTCACTTGTATCACAGTATATTATCGAACAGTTTTGGCTTGTCCAAAAGGTTTACGCTGACAATCATATGAGCAGATTCTCTCGGTCGGTGTGAGGTTTTGAGGCTATTTTGTTAAGCAACACCAGTCACTATTTTTATGAAGGGCCAAACTACAACGCAAAGTACAGGGCAACTTTCACATATGACCCCAAATGACAAAACAACCTGGAAACACTACGAGGCTAAAGCCGGCTCATATTCCACTCTCCTTTAGTCTTTTAGTTGTGTCATCTTTCTTTTTCTCTCTAAAGAGCTGCTCACACTTGTTGGATGTCAAAAGCCTAGCTACGGTAACCATGACTAATTTGTAATTGTTAAGTTTAGCGTGCAAAAGGACTTACTTTGGTGCCAAAAAGCTTTTCTTGCCAGGCATTGGCTGTAAAAAGTACTTGTACGATGATCAGACTCATTAGTGAAGCTTTAATGATCAGACAAATGTGAAATGTCTATAAAATGATTGACAAAAGTGCAGATCACCTCATAACCTTATTTAAAAGTTTACATGTTTATAATGTTAATATATTGCGAACCTTAGTCTAAAAACCCAATCAAACCTTCTGTTTCTTCAGCGATCCCGTTTTGAAGCTCCTCCTCAGCGTCCCGTCCAAGAAGCTGGGGGTCTTCCTCTTCTCGGCCCCGGCGCTGACCCCTCCAGGCCCCGCCGTGCCTTTCCCGTCGCCTCCCCCTCCAGCGCCGCCTCCCGCCCCGGCCCCGCCCCCCGCCCCGGGCTTGGTGGAGTGGAGGATGCGAGTGCGGAGGCGGCCGATGGGATAGACGGTCCCCAAGCTCCAGCCGGCCCGACCCGCTCCGTCACCGTGGAGATACTGCAGCCGGAGAGAGGCCAGGTGCTGCAGCGTCTCCTCTGAGCCCGGGAAGTGTCCGCTGATCAGGGACTCATGAGCCTGGACACACGAGAGCAGATGTGCAGGTTCAGTCAGTACCAACGGAACACACGGTCAAATACTCAGACACTGCAGGGAAAAGGAAGAGATTTGAAACTTGTTCTGTATTGTACTTTTCTAAGTGTAAAAAAAAAAAAATACAAACGTTTTTAATTAGGTCATGTTTACAACAAAAAAAAAGACATTATACGTGTAGAATTGTCCAAATTGCACACATTTGAGACATATAGATCCAGGTTTAAATGTCTTGCTTCATTTTGCTGGCATATTAGAGCTGTGCATAGGACTGACAGGAAAGGGTTTTGTCAGCACTTTTCTCCTCAAGAAAGTTGATGTTTTTATCTGTTTTGTGATTTGAATGCATATTTTCCTGTTATGTAAAGCACTTTGAATTACTTTGAGTATGAATTGTGCTCTACAAATAAACAGAGCCAAGGCAGGTCAAGGCAAAATGTTTTTGTCCTCAGAAAATTGGTGTATAAATGAAAAATAAATGAAATGAGATATCACCAAATCCTTCTGTACAATCCATCAAAATCTTGTCAAGTTCAAGATGGTAAAGTTTGGTGTGTGCGACTTACAACGTGACACTGTCCCATTTCAATCTGTGAGAGTGGATTAAATGAAACAATGAAACATCTTTCGGTGCAGATTAGACAATGGTGTTGTTTTCAGGTGAAAGAGCACTCTGACCAAAGCAAAAACATTTTAAAATGAGTTTTGCCTGTAGTAAACTATTTTACGATAGTGTATATTGTAAATAAAAAATCTAAAACAGAAGAGTGAAGTGCTGAAGGAAGTAGTCAGATACATTTCACAACCTACTTCCTTTTTACACAATTTTAAAATAAGGCATCCCAACTTTGTGATTGATATTCTGAATTAATCTTGAATTATTGATTTATTGTTTTGTTCTAATTTCAAGAAAAAGCTTCTCGATGTTATTTTCCTGCAACGATGCAAAATAATTCTTTAGAGGATTGTTACCTGCTCAAACATAAATGCAAACTCCACTCCCTCCTTGGGCATGCTTTCCACGTCCAGGAAACAGTAGAGTTTGAAGTAGAGTTTCCATTCTCCTTCCTCCTCCTCTTCCTCGCTGCCTGCCAGTCTGCGACCACATCAGCCACAATCAGAGTTCATTCTGTACAACACCGTTTCCGCAGAGCCTCATAACTGCTTTTGAGTGGGGTGATCTCGTCAGAAACCGCTCAAAAGTAGTAGTACCTTTGTGGTAGTAGTAGTAGTAGTAGTAGTAGTAGTAGTACCTTTCAAACTTTGCCAGAACATCAGCCACGATGACCCTGCTCTCCAGCGCTCTGTCGGTGACGGAGTTGTGCTCAAACAGAGAGAACAGGTTCTTACTTTCCTCCATGGCCAGGCCCCGGATCAGCTTATCCACAACCTGCAGCAAAAATCTTGTGTTTAAAATGCTTTGCCCTGAATAATCAATTATACTGTAGTAAAATATAACTTCTGGTGTCAAAATGTCTGACTTAACTTTTATATAATTACTAGAACAAAAGCTATTCATGCATATAATCTCATCTATCAGACATTGTAGATAAAGCACACGGTTTAGTAAAAGCAGCTCTTGAATGAATGTTGCTTCTCATTTGTCCTCTTTCGGAGTTCGGAATTTGAACCTTTTCTTAGAGTTTCTGCTTAAATCGGGGAAAACTATGAGCAATACGTTCCAGTTTATGTATTGTAACAACTCAAATCAAATAAGAAAGTGCTCAAATCAACCAAAAAAAACCCAAGAATAATCCAATTAAATGAACGTATTACCCTGAAAGCTGTGAATAATGCTTATAAACCCATCATAGTGAATCATTTTGATGTTTTAAATTCAGCACCTACACAATAAATGTAACTGAATAAATGCGTAGATTCATGAGTTGAATGCAATACCCTCAACCAGAAAATTGCAAATAAAAAGAAATGATTCTGTCAGTTTAAGAGTGAGTGAGTTTATCCAGTCGACAGAATTCAATGTTCTTTTGCTGTGGAACCTACCTGGACGACTGAAGCATTACCCACCCAGAAGCATTACTCACCCAGAAAAGTTACATATTGCACCTTTAATAATCCCTGCGTTACTTCACTTTGCGGTTCTGTAACCTGCGTTGCGTGTGATTGATTGCGCACCTCTCCGGCCGTAGTGTGCGAGTTGATGGAGATCTTGCAGGAGCCTCCCCCGTGACAGTAGACCGTGGTGCTCATCTCCTGTCGCACCAGCAGGGCGGCGATCTCCTCTTGGGATGGAACAAACTCGCGGGTCTTTGTCTTCTTCAAGGACTCTGCGATGAACGTGGCGTAGCGCTCGATCTCAGTGTTGGGATAGCGTTCTCGGACCCTAAAACGCACCGGAGCGGGGGATTTTGCCGTGTGTGTGTGTGTGTGTGTGACCGTGTGGGACCTGCCTCTTGAGGTGGAAGCGGAGGTAGCGGAGGATGGCTCGGCTGGGTAAGAAAGTGCAGCTCATGCAGGTGAGCAGGTGCCAGTGCGCCCGATTGGCTGGGCTGTTAGGCTGAGGCACTGATTGGTCTGCTTGATCACCTGACAATACACCTGGAAATGGAAGAAAACGTGGAAAGGAAGGAAATCAGACACAGTACAGACGATAACAACAAGGCCATTCAAACTATAAATGTATGTATCAAATATATACTTATAGATATCAGATGTTTGTTTGTTGTTTGTTCTCGTTTTTTGGACTCTTTCTTTTTTCTTTCCCGTCATTAATTTACCATGTTTTCTGATAGTATACCAAGCCCTGCCCCCCTATGTTTTGTAACACATTGTCCGTCCTGATTTGTTTGATAAAAAAAAAAAAAAAAAACACATTATACTTTATGTTTACAACGCCCCTGCAGGCGACAGTGATATGCACAGCAAATGTCATTATGATGGCTTTGACACACAGTGAGCAACGTCCCACTTCCAGCGTAACGTGCGCGACTACGTTCAGATTGCATGTCTCCCTCATCTAGACGATGCTCACGACGACCTCGCACTCGTCCACATCCACGCGCACGTACGAGCCTGTGATACGATCCTGAACGTTTAAAATATTCAACTGTTGTCTCTGTCGCCTACACTGCAGCATATCAGAACAAAACACAAGAAAGTCATACCGCCGTGTCCAATTTTCGTACATTTTATGAAACTACTACCAGGATGTGACTATCAAAGAAGCAGCTGCCTTTCCTGTCCAGGGTCATCTTTCTCTTTTGATTTGTCAATAAAAGCCAAGTATTTCAGTCACATTTGTGCAAACTGTGGATGCATCGATACAGTTTTGTCACGATTTGATACGTATATCGATACATGGGTCGTGACATCGATTAAATGTCTCTGGTATTGTGGTAATTAGAAAAATATATAAATCAACACCTTGTTATCAACTTGAAACATAACATTTCAGCTCCGGACTTTTAACCTGTGGAACACTTTTTATAATATAGAATATGGGCTGCTGGGAGAAGTACACTCCCAGACCTTGCCTCTTCCTCCTGACTCTCTCATGTCTTGTAAGTGTTGGTCTCCCTCCATGGCCGCAGTGACAGCCAGAAGCTCCCCCCACAGTCTCCTGCTCTTAACACGCACACAACTCTCCCTTTCTTTCTTTCATCACTGAAATGATGTCATATTACAAAGAAATGTCTTAACAGGCCGTTTTCAGTGTAAAACTTTGAAGATAATGTCGGAAAAGAAGATCGTTAAGAAGATGACATATAAAGCCAAAAGCGATTCTAGAGTTTTTAGAAAGTTCATTTTTCTGTAATTCCTGGGCCTAGCAACATAAAATAAAAAGTAATTGAAAGTTCTGTTAAAATATAGCTACTGTAATTCTCTGGGGAGACCTTAACTTCCTGAATTTGCTGAGGACGGCGCAGCTTAACCTCTGTTCCAAACCAAACATATGAGCGATATAGAGTGTGTATCAAGGTATTGAACCGTGACACCCGTATCGAACAATTCAATATTAGATCGTCCTTAGTGCAAACCCTTTGTGACACTTTATACACGCCTAACAAAACCTCACATTTCTCAGCCAATCAAATGTGTGGGAGACTCCATGTGCATTGAACCTGGATCAATGAGTGTCACTGGAGGCTGTCGTGTTTTCCCCTGTGTGTGGGCCCGCTATGCTAAAAGTAAAGAGAACTATCGGTATAAAGCTAAATTAGAGTGTTTTGACTCCTAAAACATGCCATAGTAGCCCAAGCTGGTTTCAACTGCATCGGAAGCTGAAGCTGAGCATTTACAACTCTTCAGAAGTACAGAATAGATTGGGAAACATAACATTAAAAAAAGAATAAAGTTCGACTACATTACATCTCCTTTGATTGAGCACAGGGTTTCAGATAATAAACAACAGATAGAGTGTATGCAGTAGCAGGTCATAGGGCGAGTACCTCGTCCCTGAGTGGGCGCAGGTCCTGGCAGGTCTGCAGTATTCCCTGTATGATGGGCACAGTGTCGGCCAGCGTCTCCATCTCCTGCAGAGAGTTGAACACTCGCACAGCCTCGTCCTGCAGACTGGCATAGCCCTGCTGCCGGTGCACTAGAACACCTAACACAACAGAGCAGTGTTACACCCAGCTCAGAGCCACGCAAAGACCTACCGAAGGAGAGGTGTCAAAATGTAACTACGGTTCTATGAATCCCGGATGACAGCTAGAGAGCACTGCTTTCAGTAGTGAATGATTCCCTGCACATGCGCCCTCTAGTGGTCAGTGGGGATGAAATCAAACTTAATACATGTCTGTTCATATGATATGTCAAAAAGAAAGGGTTAGTTAGTTAATATGACTTTTTAAGTTAAGATTTCTCTCATTAATTATATAACGATATAGTGTTGATGAATGGATAAGTTTGTAAGTACTTTCTGTAAGTATTTGACTCACAGCTGGTGACCTCTCCGTAGGGCAGCGGCAGCAGAGGGGCGTGCAGAGGGTGCTGGGTGTATCTCAGGATGGGGTTCCTCTTGTACGTCTGATCCACAATCTCCGGGTTCACACTGTTCTCCTGGAAGAACAAACAAGAACATTTACTACAAATCTCTTCTAATTGTGTTTATGTTCATTGATTTGCAGTGCTGTAACCTGAATGTACCTTGATGTCCCTGATGAGCTGCAGCGTGGGCGTCTCTATGGGGGTCTTGCTGTCGATGACTGACTGGATGGCAGCTGCCCACCTCATGGCGTCGTTCAACATCTTAGTGTACAGACGATATGAATGCTTTCTCCCATACACAAGGATGTTCCAGTAGCCTGTTGAAGAACAAAGTCTGTCTTTTGAAATACTTTTGGGAGAGTCTGCAGTGGTACTTTTTGGTTTTATCGCTCTTAAAATAATGTGTATATGGAAAAAAGTGATCAATCTCTGCATTTAATATTTGGCTTTCCGTTTCTGAATGTTAATTTTAAAAAGCAGAAGAGATAATGGAAACATTAGGTCCTGTAAAAATGTCTTTATTTTGGTCTATTATTTGGCAATGTATGAATTGAACATTATGTGATTAAAAAAATTTATTCTGCATATGTTAACTTTGTATCCTTGCTTATCCCATGTTCCAGCTAATCTCCCCTGTCTAATCCCTCTTTTAACTCTTCCTGTCTTTGTCTCCTCACCTGTTTCCCGGTGTACCCGCTCATCCGGCTGAATGACAGAGCACAGCGAGTTCAGAGCCAGAGTTCCCATCTTGGAGGAGTTCTTCTCTGAGCTTTTGTAGTAATCCAGGGAACCATGGGTGAGAACGAACCAGCGCTTCTTCAGCTTTAGAGAGGTGCTCTTGGCGTTGGTCTTCATCTCCTTCTGCAGCCAGCCTACAACAGAAAGAACACATGATTACGTTCTGTCTTGTTTGTATTATAGTGAACCAATGGAGATTTTAGGGTGTGCACCACTGGAGTTGTCATTGTTCTGGCTCATTTATCTCTTACGGACATTACGCACAGCACAAATGGTAAATTATTTGATACTTAATGACATCATTGTATGACAGCTTTTTAGGATTTTCTATTTTTGACTTTATTTACTGTATTTATACCTGTTGTACATATAAATTATAGTTTTACATCAATCGAGTAGGTATTTCTGGAGAAAATGTAAAAAAAATCTGTGGAAAATGACAGGAAGTGACATCACACTAGGGATACTCTTTTATGCATAATTTAAACAAAAAAACTACTTTTTTGACTCTAAACATTAATTCAACAAAATAAAGGTACTCTCATATATGTTTATTTGTCAAATAAAATGGTTACATAAGTTTTTGCTCAGTGTTTGCTGGGTAATTTCCTAGTGTGATGTCATCAATTACAAACAGGAAGTGAAATTCTAAACCTAAAAAATTTGCTATTTTGTGATAACCGTTTCATATTTTTATTTATCTTAACTGCATTTTAGTTCAAAGAGTCGTCCGACCTGGCATAGGCACTTTAGTGTTAGATCAGGGGTGGGCAGTTATTTTTCCTCGAGGGCCATATTGGAATCCAGGCAAGTGGCGGAGGGCCGGCCCGCATCATTGGTGTAAACAATTCTTATCATTATAAGCACTTTTCTGTAAAATACTGGCTACTGAATCTATTATTCATTCATTTCATGTTATCTTTATTACGGACACAAGTGCAGACACATGTTACAGCGCCAAGACAGTTAAAAATAAGAGAGAGAAACTAAGAGTAAAACACATATGATCCCCGGGGGGAGGAGGGCCGGATTAAAACAGGCCGAGGGCCTGATCCGGCCCCTGGGGCCGCAAATGCCCAGGTGTGTGTTAGATCTAGGTGTTTGTAATGGCCGTATTCTGATGGTAGAATGTGCTGAATGCCTTCTCTCAGAGGCAGGAACCAGCATTAGGGGGAAGAAGTAGTCAATTTTGTTACTTAAGTAAAAGTACCAATACAGAAGCACCCCATTAATAATGAACTTTTAGACAGACAGATTTTGAGAACGATTTAAGTGTCAAATCTAGTGATGTTGAACAATGCAGATTTTTGATCAGAAGAAACTACTGAATTGATTTATTCATTTGTTTTTATTCAACTGTTTTTATTTGTATATTTGTATTTGATCTAAGTTGGGGAATTGAATACAAACATGCTCAAATAAACCCCTCAGCTGGTGCTGTTGTAAATGTGCTACAGAAATAGCACTGACATTCACAGTCCTGTAATCGCACATGATTTACCCTAAAGTACTATACACAAAAATCATTCAATTCATGAACTTCATGACTAAATGTCTGACAGTAAAAACATCTGGAGTCTGACCTCTGACTAAGAACTCTTGTCCGTCTATGCGAGCGTCTCCCTTGGGCTTCTGCAGCAGGCTGATCCAGTGGTGCATCTCCTCCGGGGTGTCGCTGTTACAGTGGATCACACGGTTGGCTGTGATGATGACAAACGAGTTGGGCCTGCAGATGTACACACAGGTGAAACGGTTAGTCAGAATGATGCATACTGAACAGCGCCGTATCCAGCTATACACGAGAGGGGCCCAAGCATTTTAGCCAGTTCTGTCTATTACATTAAACAGTATTTATTTATGGTACATCTGTCATAATTCATCTTTTCTCTATAGTACACATATTATGCATTATTTGTATTTGTACATGCTCTTGAAAACCTCTGCTTTGGCATCTAATGTTTAAGAACTTAAAATAATGTATATGCATTGGAAACACCCTATCAAAAATTACTTTCTATCAGTCAGACCTTCTCTCATCAGGATTTGTGTTAGCACTCAATCTACTGGCAGCAGAGGAAAAAAAAAAGCTTGCTTTACCTGACATACTAATGTGAGCACACAGTTGTAGTGAAATAGGATTTGACAAAACAAATGCTCAGGGCGCGTCTGGCAATGACTCATGGACATCGAAAAATCTGGTGTTTTTGTGAGGCTCAGACAAGATGACCTCGAAAACAGGATTATTGAAACAAGCGTGAATGAAGCTAAATACAACTCCAGGTATGCTTTAGATGAGGGAACAATGTTAAAAATGCTTTCATAAGCTTGAAAATGTGTTGCACGTTTTTCCTCTCAAAGTCAGAAACAGCTCTGGTACTAGATAAAAGCACTTTTCTGGGGGTGACAAAAACATTACCGATCAGGATTGTCTGAGGCACACACTGAGTCGATCAACCCCACATCAAGGGTTCCCTGCATAGAAAATCAGAGATTATTCATCAATATTGTGAGTTGTGTGTTGAAAGTTTTGAAAGTTGTAGGTATAGACTGACCACAGCGTTCTTCGGGTTGGCCTGCTCATGACCCATGTCCAGCAGCTGATCAGGCGTACACACTCGCACCTTACTCAGGACATTGAACCAGCCACTGCACAAAGACACACACACATCACTTGAGTACAAATATTTCACACACATCTCTACTTTCTGCAGTTAACTATTCATCACCGTACCTATTTTTCTGTTCGTTTTGCGTCTATTCAGTTTAGTAACTATAAAAAAAATGTGTCCAGACCTTGCATCTTCTGGAGACTCTGCAAACACTTGGTAAGTCCTCTCATCTGTCACAATGTTGAGGGCATTCTCCTTCTCGTGGTTATCAACAATCTCCCTGTAATAAAAGAATGCATGTACAAGAACTGGTTTTGTAACAGTGATTCTATGATTGACTGTTGTTGGGGGAGAGTTACTTTGCCGCTCGGATGTCGATGGTTCCCTTCAGTTTCTCCTCGCTGTCGTTCTCATAATACATCAGCTTACCGTCCCTCAGAACAAACCAGCGCATCTTCCAGTTTCTGCAGGAATAAATAGATTATGAGTAAAAAAACAAAGTACAGTTCAATCTTTTGTTGCCGTATTAAGATGTAAAATGGTTTGTGTCTCATTACAGTGGTATTCAAGCCTATTTCAGTGGTTACGTACGTCATCATGAACTCTTTTGTTTTCTGGTTGGTTTTGTTTTGCTCATAGGCTAGTCATCTATATCCTTGATTTTCAACCAGTGTGCTGGGGAACACTAGTGTGAGAGCATCTCTTGAAAAAAAATATATATATATACAGATGAACTCAGGGGCGTTGCTTGGGACTGGCGAGCTCAGGCTGATGAATGTCATTTTGTAGCTTTACATCTGCAGAACAAGGCTGTGCAGTGAGTTGACTCTGAGCATGTTATTTTAAAATCTGCTCAGCCAACTGCTGCTGCCTGCGCCACGAGAGAGAGAAAACAGAACGAGGAGCAGAGTTCGGGGTCGAGTTAGAGTACTCAAATGACTTTTTTAGAGTAATGAGGAATGTAAAGTCTTAGTTTTGTGCACCCATGTAATCTAGTACTCCCCAAGTTAATTTTCAAATCAGTAACGCGTTAGTTTTGGTTAGGTCTCGTCTCCTCGCCGCAATCCCAGAGCCAGGTTTGTTTCCCAGCCGCAGAAGAGTAGAGCGAGAGCTGCAGCACCAAACACTTATGTTGACGTGTTGTGAGCATGTGCACTGTGCAACTAGTGAGTCTTGTCCTCACACCAAAGAGAAATACACTTTCAGATGCACGTTTTGACAAACTCCATTTCATCCTTTATAACCAGTTTGTCTCTGAGGAGTAAATGTAGGGTAAAAGCGATGTGGTGAGTTTGATTTAAATAAACTACAGAGCTAAAACAAGCACGTTCTGTTGTTGTGCGTCGGAGCTCATTTAGTTTTATTGATGTTGTTCGTTGCTTGAGGACAGACCCACACATGCTTATTGTGTGGCATTGTAGTGTGGAAATCTGTCAACATAAAAGATAAATATAGCTCAGTCAAACACATTTGTTTGTTTATTTGATATTTTAATTATTATGTTACTGTGTTCAGCCATGCAAAGGGATTGTCTGCAAACGATTATAGATTATACAAAAATTATTGTAACTCAAAAGGAAAACGCCTGGAGTGCGTTTTCCAGGCCAGTAACTAGGTAACGTAACAAGTTACTTTTAAAAGTAACACTACCCAACACTGAAGAGAAGGGATACCTCCTCAAAGAAAGTGACCATGGGGAAAGAGGAGAGTGAAGATGTGCAGGTCTAAACAGAGCACATATGTACCGTGGAGATCGTAGTGTTACGCATTATCAGCTATTTGTAATGGGCACAACACACAGTACAAGCTGCACTTCTCCTGGGTGTACGGCGTGTGGGGTCGGGCCGAATTTCCATCATTTTACACAGGCTCGGGTCGGGCTCGACGCAGTCGCAGTAAAATTAGCAGTCATGTCATTCATGACTAAAGTGTGTGCATGTCCCATTTGTGTGCTGTTTGCTCGCTGCTAAGAGCTCTCCTCCTCACTCTCCTCCTCACTCTCCTCCTCACTCTCCTCCTCACTCTCCTCCTCACTCTCCTCCTCACTCTCCTCACTCACTCTCCTCCTCACTCTCCTCCTCACTCTCTCACTCACTCTCCACCCTCACTCTCCACCTCACTACCCCTCCTCACTCTCCTCCTCACTCTCCATCCTCCTCACCTCCTCCTCACTCTCCAACCTCACTCTCCTCCTCACTCTCCCCTCACTCTCCTCCTCACTCTCCTCCCTCACTCTCCTCCTCACTCTCCATCCTTCACTCTCCACTCACCTGCACTGGCCTCCAGAGAGACATGCTCTCTCTCTCTCTCTCTCTCTCTCACACACACACACACACATACTCTGCTCAAACCATTCTTTTGAAGACAGTGAGGTGAAGATTCTAAGCAGGAGAAGGGATGGTTTGAAATGTTTGTTAAAAAAGAGACCCTCTTCAAACAGAAATGGAGGTTTAAGGTTCAATCTTCCGGCAGTGTAAAGCAGCATTTAGAAGCCATGAGACGGCATCCGCCATGGTCATTGTGATGCTAATCAGGTACCCATCCGTGATGAGGGAGCTA